>CM046875.1:382999523-384199523 GCA_025667525.1 Glebionis coronaria
GTTAAACGTTTGTGATTATTTGTGTTCGTGTTTTAAGTGTTCTCGTTACGTAAATACCGTGATCTAATATATTTAATTACGCTCGTAATAATTATATATACGTAATTAATAATAGTTCGTGTTTTAGTTACGTTTATGATTTCATGATCGCATGTTCGTGATTAAATATCGTCAAATAAATATTACGTGATCGTGCAAAGTAAATACTTATCGTGTTCTAACACGTACGTAATACGTAAACTCCTAATACGTAATCATAATCATGCTATATTAGGAAAGTTTTAATCTAGTACGTACGATCCTAAGGGTACTATTCATGGTAAAAGCATGCGGGTTTTACAGAGTGACACTCTTCAGTGTTCACAAGGACAAATAGAAATCCTTCTAGTGTTAACATCAAACAACACTTGGTAGGTAACTTGCAAGATTCTACATGAATCAAGCTCATGACAACTAGAAAGCAACGATGGTGTGATTCTTAAAATAATCAAAATTGTTCCAGGAATCTAAATTGACAGCTTCAATCATGCGGATAATTTTATCCAAATGATTCACTCTTACATTCGTAGTCAACTTTGAGATGGTCGAGTAAAGAGAACAGGTTTACCCGCGAAATCTTGTAAATGAGGTTCTTAATTGAAACTACCTGCCATAAGTACGATATTTAATATCGTCCAACGGTCTTCACCGACCGGAGGTAAAATGCTACCGAATTAGAATGAAATGTCAAAGCCATTTCGTTCATGTCTACTTATATTGCTGCATTTGAAGACGTTGGCATTGCAGTGTCCGAGAAGAATTCATCCTCGCATGCTTATATTTTCTGCATTATATACTTCAGAAAATTCTAGAAAGTTCAACTTAAAGTCTTCCGCTGTATCAAACTCTGAAGCTTTCAAGAATTACAAAGGTATAAGTGTGTGGGAAATGAAGTCAGGAAGCGGCGAATATCACAAGTGATGAATGCAAGATCAAGGAAAGAGAAATGTGCTCAAGATTAAAGACAAAGATCATGTCAGCATATTCTCCAAGGAAAATGAAAAAGAAAGAAAGAAGAATCTTACGAGCTCAAGATAAGCATAGTATGCTAGGTTTTAATCATTGTAACTTGGGTGACCCCCCTTGTAACACCCCACTTTGGTAAGTAGACCGTTACATGATAATTATGGCGTGTCGTCAAAGATGCAAGGTAAATGTCCTAACACATAAATGACCATAAGGAAAACACAAAACAAACATCGGTTCCCAAACATAAACTCAAAACAAGCATAAAGTAAATGAAATGCAAAAGGAATATAAATCTAAGGTAGCTCCCATCCTAAGCACGTCATCTCCATGCTCAACTCTATCCTTGGGTACTTGCCGTTTGGGTCATGGAAAGAAAATATACGGCTGAGTAATACGCTCAGTGAACAGATATATGATAATGAAATGAGTAGCATAAACATATGCAAGGTATGAAATAAAAGTATGAAATGATATTGCAGCGGAATAATGTAAGTTCTGGAAAACCTGGTGTACGTTTTATAAACTGGTTTATATTCTGAAAAGACTTATGTTTATTTCATAAAAACTGTATTTTATAGGTCATGAAGGTATCAACATGCATGCATACATAGAGGGGTGACCTCATTATGCAATTAGAGGTATTGACTCTAATTAAAATAGTCTGGGTGGAGGGATCAGCTCCATGTAACAGATGTAAGGCACACACCACAGTTACCATGTAATCTGCTAATATGTTCTAGGATGTACCCATTCGCCCCACATGATAATAATATAATAGGCCAAATTACTGAAAGGGAGGCCGCGAGCAATCACTCTCACCAAGGAAGAGTCATAACACCGGTGCCTCCAGTAAACTACTAGGAAAACAGATGGCTGCATACGGGGAATCCTAAGTATAGGAAGAGAGTGTCCTTACTGAAGGACGTAATATCCGTACCTTATGTCCAGTAATGAAAGATGAAACCGAAAGCGAAAGATCTACTCCGACTTCACAAGTGCTACGTAATAAAAGGGACATGAATGAGTCGTCTGTTTAACGTATACTTAATGGTTATTAGTTTATTTGACGTGTTCTTAACTTGTTTTACTTGTTCTTGTCTTGTTTTATTGTTTCATGTTTTATCATGTGATTCTTAGTGTTTCATGTGTTCTTAATTAGTGTATTTCATGTTTTATGTGGTATAGTCCTTGTTGTATCATAATGAGTAACTTTCTAAAAATAGCAGGTTTCTATATATAATAACTTTCCAAAAACAGTAGGTTTCCATATATAGTAACTTTCTAAAAATAGCAAGTTTCCCATAAAGATTAAGTTTCCAAAAATAGAAAGTTTCATAATTAGTACGTTCCCAAAAATAGAACGTTTCCATATTTAGTATGTTTCCATAAATAGCATGTTTCCATGTTTAGTATGTTTCTATAAATAGCATGTTTCCATAATTAGTATGTTTCCATAATTAGTATGTTTCCATATTTAACATGTTTCCATATTTAGTAAAAGATATTACGTATATCTTTTAAATCGGTACATTACATATATGTTTTCAATTATTTTCCGCATATATCACGACGCGGCTCCTAATATCGTGTCGCGACTCGACCTTTCTATCCGCCGTTATTGCTCGTCCTTCTACGATAGTTCGCACCTCCGAACAAATATTAATATTACTTTTTTATAAGGATCCATGATCTACATGATAAATAGTCATGGCGTACTAAAATATCTACGTCTTTGTGACATAATAATGAATAGTTTGTTGCTTTATATATATCTTATCTGTGTAGAAGTATGATGTTATGGCATAACTATTTGTAACTCATATTATATAAAACATTATTCCGTACACTCGGACATCTTTAGACTACGGGCGTACATGTACACATCGTTCCCAGGTGGAATAAGAGGATTGAGTGAACCTAATAATTCAACTTGTCGTGTAAGAGGGATGCAACCCCAACGACCACGGATCATGTATCCTTGTTAGACACCTTGCTATCAAGACGTTGTAGTAAGTTATGCAAACCACATGACTTATGATGGACTTGTAAAAGACACACTGTGCACGTCTAACAACATTTTGTCAAAACTTTGACCGTCCTTATGGTAGTAGCAGTACACCGCACGTAATGGCATAGCTCATCTCATGAGTTAGTTAAGATACGTCTTATACTATGTGAAAAATTTCGGGTTATGGCACGCCCATCCGCGTTGATCCGCACGTCCGGACCCAATTTCTATCTTTTGTACGCAACTATGGTACGTCCATTCGCGTTGTCTACGCGATCGTAATTTTTTAAATACTTGATTAAGTTTAATACTACTAATCGAGTGTCGCACCATTAAACTTGAGGTGCTACCAGGGTATAACAATACCACTATTTCCGTGCACGTCACACAAATATCTTTGGATTTATTCCTTTGCCGCAGAGGTCTGCCTTCTGCCGGTTTATTTCTTTGCCGCGGAAGTACTCCTTCTGCGCGCTTATTTCTTCGTCACGAAAGTATCCCTTCTGTTGGCTTAGTCATGCGCCGTGGAAGTATCTCTTCCACGTGCTAATTATCTTTCGCCGTGGAAGTATCCCTTCCACGTGCACATTATCTTTCGCCGTGGAAGTATCTCTTCCACGTGCTCATTATCTTTCGCCGTGGAGGTATCTCTTCCACATGCTCATTATCTTTTGCCGTGGAAGTATCTCTTCCATGCACTTATAATTTTCGCCGTGGAAGTATCTCTTCTACGTGCTCATTATCTTTCGCTCTGGAAGTATCTCTTCCACGTGCACATTATCTTTCGCCGTGGAAGTATCTCTTCCACGTGCTCATTATCTTTCGCCGTGGAAGTATCTATTCCACATGCTCATTGTCTTTCGCCGTGGAAGTATCTCTTCCACGCGCTTATTATTTTCGCCGTGGAAGTATCTCTTCCACGCGCTCATTATCTTTCGCCGTGGAAGTATCTCTTCCACGTGCACATTATTAATAACTGAGGTATTACCAAGTATAAAGAGTTATCGTCTCATCTCGATTCGAATTGATCGTGGTTGAATGTGCGACTCAGTCGTTCTTGGTGGAATTTAAAGGGGAAAGGTTATCTATTTTAAACTAAGGTAAAATGAAAATGTAAATTTAAATGAGAATGTAAAAACAAATGTAAATGTCGTTAAGTAATAGTGGAAGCTTGAAATTTTAAACTAAAAATTAATACTTAAAAGTAAATGACGAAAAATTAAAAACATCTATCTGAATTATTCTATCTGAATAATTCTATCTGAATAATTTTATCTGAATAATTCTATCTGAATAGTTCTATCTGAATACGTAAGTCAAAATTTGGGAAGCATTTCGTCACAATATGCCTTATACCCGATCGCAAAGTACGATGCCAGGGGCAATCGCAACCTACGATCGAAATAAGTGATCGGAATAACTATCACAATAAGCTGTCACAATGTAGAAACCCTATTCTGATGGAAAGATTACAATATTCAGATGGAGTAAAAATAAGCATAAAAATCAAATAAGCACTTTAACCAAAAATTTAACCAAAACAATAATAAGAAGAACAAAAATAAGCTACGAATTTAAAACTTATCAAAACACTAAATAAGCAAAATTTATAAAGATTAAACCTTTAAGAAAACTTTAAAGCAAATAAGCTCAATACAAAATAAGCCAATAAGCATGATAAGCTCAAAGCTCAATTCGTATCAAAACTTAGAGATGAATAAAAAAGATGAACTTTTTAATCAATCAAATATCAAAACTAAACAAGATCAAAGATTATATCGAATCAAAGATAAAATAAAAATCAAGAAAGGTAGAAAAAGATGAAGATTTAAACAAGATTTAAGCTATTAAAAGTAAAGATTAGATTAAAACAAGAAAGGAAGATAAAAGATGAAGTTCCTAGTGAGAGAAAGTTAAACACTTTCTCTCTCTAAAATTAAAAACTACAAAAAATGAAAAATGAACTAGCTAACCACAAAAAACTCTATTTTTTAAACTATATATAGGAGGTGGAAAATGCATGTGTTGCTTCCTTTTTTTTCTCGTCTTTTAATTTCTCGTCTTTCTCGACTTTGTCTCGGGATTTGTCGAATAATAAAATGAACTCGTCTTTTCTTCTTTGGGAAGACTTGGTTCTTCGACTTCGTTAAACTTTCGTCTTCAGACTTTTTCTTCGATAAATCTTCAGAATAGGCCTTCGACTTTCGTTCTTCTTGCACTCTTGATCTATTGACTTTGTCTTTTCTCGTTTTCTTCGATAAAAGCCCGTGAAATCCCGTGGTTTCATCCCTTTTCACATTTTGGTCCTAAATCACAACAAAAACACAAACCACACATAATTCCGACATTTACGACATAAAATACACGTTTTGGCTTGGTTATTATTATAATTAAGTGGTAAAAGGATGGGTGTTTTCACACCTATCAAATCCCCTACACTTGACCATTGCAATGCCCTCATGCAATGCATTAATTACAAAGCAATAATTACATTTTTCATCATAATCAATCCACCTTGGCCTTTATTAAAGAGATAGAAAACTATAAAATATTCAAAGGAAGAAAACAAGTAAAAAGATCAAAAACTTACCTTAGGGTTTTGGAATGTCATGAATGATTATCACCCTCAAGTTTCACGT
The DNA here is from genome assembly GCA_025667525.1 of Glebionis coronaria. Lineage (NCBI taxonomy): Eukaryota > Viridiplantae > Streptophyta > Magnoliopsida > Asterales > Asteraceae > Glebionis > Glebionis coronaria. The sequence continues at coordinate 383,005,179 of CM046875.1, forward strand.
TCCCCATACCAAGCTTAAAAACGAGATCATTGTTATTATAAGTTAGCAAACTAACACAAATTCATGTGGCCCAATTATTCACTTTGACTCCCTTATTCCTAGGTGTATCTCTTATATTTTATTATTGTCTTGAATGATCACGAGGATGCATTGTTGAATTATTTCGATAGTTATTTAGGCTTAAAATAAAGTAGGATGATTTGATCAATAGTTAGCCAAAGGACAAAATCTTTTAAAACTGCTTCTCGGGACCTCATAAAGTTCATATCTTGGCATAACTCGCTTCACGATTTGAGACCTTTCTCGGACCGATATTTGGCAGCGACTTCATACTTCAAATCTTGAGAGACGTTCATGAAATAATGGTCTTCTCTTCATAATAGGAATTTCTTCACTTAAACTTTTTGAGAGATTCTTCATATTTAGACCACGACTTCTTCATTTTTCTCCAATCTTTATTTGGGATTTTGATATACAACGATCCGCCTCCTTTTAGGACTTGGATCTATTTATCCTCATACCTTGTTAGGGCCTTTTTGGATTGACTTCTCCATGATCTTTAAGGGAGTATTTGCTTTTCGTCGTGTGTCTCGATCCTTCCTATTGATTTTTGATAAATTATTCTTCACATCACTTGGGATCTTTAGTAACAAAATGTAGCCCTCATGCCTTGTTAGGGCCTTTTCGGACTCGCCAATCTTCGCATCCCGCTTCAATAAGTTATGCCTTGGCTATGAACTTTAATTAATACCGAGCAACTTTTAAACGATCTTGTGCTAGAAGCTAAGTAACTTTTCAAATCGTATAACCTTTTTTGTTGCAATTAAATTTATTAACAAGCGATGGGAGAAAACGCTTATAATCAACTCACATAAATTCATGAAAGAATACCAAACTTATAATTGACTCTATCATCTCTCGTTCTCCATAATTTAAAATCTCAAGGAATGAGACTCGTGGATGCTTAGCCAATTAAACCAAAGTTTTGGGTTTTCAAGTCATTTATGGGATCTTGCAGATTCTTAGACTTTTTCAAGTTTTAGAATTCGCATTTTAAAGTTCCCTTGATAAACGACTTTCTAGGATCAATTATAGGAACTTGCTAAAAGTTCTTGTTCTTAACCCTTGAGAGTTAAAACTTTCGCGTTTTAAAGTTCCCAATATAAAAGCCTAGCAAAACTTGACTTAAATACGTTAAGGATACTAGCTAGAGTAAACTTAGATAAGTAAACTCGGGTTGAGTCAAAAGATTCACAACGTTTAAAAATTAAAACCACTTTATTAAAATTTATTCTAGCAACGAAATAAAATAACTATAACAAAGGAAAAACTACAAGGCCAAAATAGATCAAAATTTTTGAAAAATGTCGAAAAATCAATTTTCTGGTTAAAATGAGGACAAATACAAGGAAAAGCCCACTTAAATTCGATAGAAGTCCCACCTACACTTAATATAAACATTGTCCTCAATGTTTAAGCATGTGGGAGTAAACTCCCCTACACTTAGGACATTGTGCACGTTGTTTAAATCTTGCTAAGGAAAGGACAACTATAGTGATTCCTATTTTAATATTGAAAAATATAAAATAGTGAATCAAAAGAGTTTAGGATAAAACCGGGAATACGGGAACACGGGATCGCGGTTTGTCAAAGTCATCAAGAATGGATCTTTGAAAGCTCGAATCCCTGCACATGATAAGAAAGAAAACAACAAACACATACTAGGGTCTCCCCCTACACTTATTGTAAAAACGTAATAAATGGGATAGATACTGCGGGTTGCCTCCCGAGAAGCGCTTGTTTTTGTTAACCGAGTCGTGAGCCTGACTCGACCTTGATTAGCATACGAAGAATCTTGAAACATATCCATCAGGATCAAATACATGGTTTTCATCCATCAAGTAGCACAAGCTTAAGGCGAACAAGGCAAGCCAAAGAAGAGTAGGCAAGGTTCCCTTAAGCAAAGATTGAGCATGGTGGTAGAAAGTAGGATGAAGTGCAAGCATATCTCCACAAGTTCCAAAAATCTTTCCTTTTATTTCATCAGATGGATACTGAGATGGCTTAAAAGTTGCAATACCGGGATCGAACACCTTTTCCTTTAGGGGAAAATAACACTCAGGCTCAGTAGACCTTGAAGAAGATCCGCTCATAAATCGCACAATCTCATCCTTAGAAGGTGGATAGAGAGGTGTCAAAACATAGGTACTATGGATATTGGTTTCTTCGGGCTTCTTCTCTTTTGAAACATGTTTCTTCATATCCGAAGGAGGATAAAGAGCATCATCAAAGTCCAAAGGAGGAGAATCATTCTCATTTGGGAAGTAGGTATTGAGAAAAGTTGCAAAATCTTCCTCAAATGAGTAATTATCCAAAGTATCAAGTGTGTTTGCTGGAGGATCTTTATCAAAAGTAGGAGTAAGGTTATCATGAGAAGAATTACTCGAGAGAGTATCAACATTATCAAAATCATCATAAGTGGGCATGTCTGGATACTATGAAACAAAAGCAGCATAATCATCCCCATCAGAACTAGAATCATCATAGATCTATGGAGAATCATACATTGATGGGGGATCCACATTGGGGAGAGAATCATGAAAATCATCCATATCGTCTTGCAAAAAGTGGATTATCATGGGAAGACTCGAAAAGAGGATTATCATATACAACAGAGTCATCAAGCAGAAAACTTTCCAAAGTAGAAGTAAGCTCTTCTTGAAGCACATTAATCATTTACGCGGATTCTTTTCCATTTGTCTTACTTGTAATCTTCCCCATCTTAAAAACTTGAGCATCATTCCCGACCCTTAAGATTAGCTCACCTTCGGCAACATCGACTAATGCTTTTCCGGTTCTCAAGAATGGCCGACCAAGTATTAACGGAATACGAGGGTCCATTTCATAATCAACAACAACAAAGTCGACCGGGAAAGTGAATGTACCAACTTTAATAAACACATCTTCGGCAATACCAATGGGGTAAGCGAGAGTGCGATTTGCTAGCTCAAGAGTCATCTTTGTCGGTGTAAGGTCGGGTAATGATAGATTTTTCCACACACTTAATGGCATCAGATTTATACGTGCCCCGAGATCAGCTAAGGCAGTAAATTCTTCGGTTTTGTTAAAAATGCAAGGCAACACAAAAAGACCGGGATCTCCAAGTTTTTCCGGAAGTTCTTTAAGAATGACTGCAGAACAGTTTTCATTTAAGCGTGTGTTGACAAACTCAGCCATGTTTTCCTTCTTTTTAAGCAATTCCTTGAATGCTTTCACAAATTTCGGTATTTGGACAAGTGCTTCAACGAGGCTAATGTTGAAATTCTGTTAATGCAAGTGATGCCTAAAAACATTATTAGTGTTAACTAATCTTTCTTAGTTTTGATCACAACAAACCATACAACACATTTAGTGTAAAACACAAAATGAATTATTTGACTAACACTATCATCAAGGTAATAATCATATCACTAACCTTTCTTAATCATACTTAGTGATCATCAAAATGATTATCCTTAAAACTCACTTTTGTTAATATGACAAAAGACTTTTTAATAAACTTTCTTTTTTAGAAAATGTTTTATTAACATGGAAAATGAAAATTTGAAAATAGCATATTCCAAATGCTGTTAGAATATCCTTTGAAGGTTTCAAATACCTCAGATATTCCCATCCCACTAAAAGACAAAAAACGGAGCGTAGTCTAGTGGCGGTACCTTAAGTACCTACGCGGTTCCTTAGCGATATGGAACCGCGGGGTGAGATAAGGTACCACGCACAGCTAGCCGTTATAGATCCATTATACTTTGTCTCCTTTAAATAGTGGGTCAAATCTCATTTTCCAGTAACCCTCTTGGACGTTTTTCTCAGCCCTCTTTCTATTTTCTATAGTATAATCATTAGTAAATGATCACTTAAATTGTTAAGGATGTTTACATATGATTATCCTCTTGATCCCCTCCTTTACCTTGTCCAATGAGAAGATCACTCACTCACTAGTGTTGTGATAAAGATGAATCTATGAGCTAGTCATATTCATCATGATACCCTTTTTGTTTTAGGTCAATCCAATGTATTTATGAATACTTGGACTAGTTGTGTTCATCCAAGTTATTTGTGGATACTTGGATTTGTTGTGTACATCCATTGCATATGTGTTTGCTTGGATTTGTGTTGTGTAAATCCAAGATACATGTGTGTACTTGGATAAGTCTAGTTGAGTTGTAATAGATTTGATTAGGAGTTCTCACTAAACTATAAAGTGATGTGGTTGTGTCTTGTGAGTTCTCACTAAACTTAAAAGTGATTAGTAGTTGTGTTGTGTGAAGTTCTCACTTAGCTTCAAAGTGAAGAGTCGTGAAGATTGGTTCTAGCTTTCGATTAGAACTCGACATCTAGCCTTGTGTCGTAAAATGGTGAAGTAGGCAACGTCGTGAAGATTGGTTCTACCTTATGATTAGAACCCGACATCTAGCCTTGTGTCGTTAAATTGTGAAGTAGGCAACGTTGTGTAGATTGGTCCTAGCTAAAGATTAGGTCTCGACATTTAGCTTAGTGTCGGAAAATAATGTAAGCAACGATGTAAGGTTTTCTCCGCCGAGAAGGGAGATTGTGGATATAGTGGAAATCTCGAGTAGGTGTACTCGAGGAGTGGAGTAGAAACGAGGATAGAGCCTCGTTGTCGAACCACTATAAATCTTGGTGTCTTCCCACTAGGTTGTCTCCTTCCTTACTCTTTACTTATTTCATTATCATTACACTTACCTATTATCTTTGCTAGTGCATTTGAATTGAACCTAATCATTATGCAACTTAGCCTCAAGTAAAAGATAGTTTTGATACAAACCAAATTGAAAGTAATTTTAATTTGGTCACCAATCGAAGAGAAACTATTCAACCCCCCATTCTAGTTTCTACAATTGGTATCAGAGCGATGGTCACTCAAGATCTTTGAAGTATATTGTACTTTGAAACTTGGATCGATCCATTGTCTCCTCAAATTAGAAGGTTAAGTTATACTAAAGTTTCTCTTTGGTCAAAACTATGTTTTCTTTGAAAATAGGTCTTTTAATTGATAATATTGCATCCCACTTAAGATTAGTAGCCTTTATGCATTTTAGATATACTCTTGAAATGTATCTACTAGTTTGCATCTTGCTTTGTGTAGGTACTCATGAAGATCAATCACTTAATTGGTTGTGGATTGAGTTACTTGCACTTGTAGAAGACTCATCTTCATTGATCTTTAACATCTTTGAATGATGATACCAAGATGATTGGGAATGATACTAGTCCTTGAAGACTTAGTACTCATCATAGTCATTGATTGGGCATAGCATTGATTCCTTCATGGAATGCTCTTGTGGCCAAGGTACGCTTTCGTTCTTCCACACGCCCTTTTGATCATTCTTTTGATCATTACATGACTATGTGCTTGTTCTCGGCATCCTTGCCTTGACATTTATTTGTGGTTTGTGTTTCTTTTCCTTTATCCTCTCAAACCTTCATTGCTTGGATACTTGACTCACTATGGTGATGTAGAGTGAGTTAGTAGAAGCTTAAAAGTATCAAGCATGATTTCCATGGTTTGCACCCATACGGTTAGTAGGCCCTTTGTGGGAGAGAAAGTGAATTAATACCTTGCTCATATCTTGGTTTAGACTAAGACTATTATTGAAAGTGATCTTAGTCTATACTTGAATAATTGCTTTGTGCTTATTCATTACCAAAGCCGTTTAACGTTTCGCCGGAAAGGCACGTCGTAAACCACTATATATGACACAAGCTCTTCGTTACCATCATTTGAAGATTGTCATTATTCCCTTGAGCATTTTTCCTAGTCTTGATTCACTTCCCTTGTCTTCTCTCCACTTAGTCGTTTTGCTAGGAGTAGTCATTTTTCCGTTTCGGTTCTTTTCGATCTTGATTTAACTCGTAATCCTTCGTTAAGGCATATTGCTTAGTGTTATGATGATCCAATGATATTCTAAAAGGCTCATGATTTAATCTTAAGTATTTTAGAAAAACTTGGTTTTCAAAATTTGGTGTTTTTCATAGATAAAAACCTGCCTCTGTAGGCGGTTCCTTATCTAGGCGGCTCAAACCCGCGGTACCTTATCGATAAGGAACCGTGGGCAGAAACTTTTGTCAGAGCGCCAGTTTGAGTATTTTATTCTTTTTCAAACCAAACACTCTCTCTCCCAAAAACACACAGCCGACGGGTTTCTTGTTTTCCACCATTGTTGAAGCTTCTAAAAGCTTCAATCACTCAAATTAATTGATTCCAAGTTGTGGGTTTCACTCATCCTTCATCTAACATCAACTAATTGTAAGTATTTTCTTTCAATTTCATCTATTCTGTTCTAGGGTTCATCCTTTCATAATTGGGGATTTTTAAAATTGAAATTGAATTAAAACCTTAATAGGAATGTGGGTTGACATGGATATTTTACTATGATTCCTTAGGTTCATATTCATTAAGATTTCACTAAAACCCACTTGTAGAACAAATCCGAATTTTGGCTAAATGATTTTGGTTAAAAGATGGATTTAAGATGAACCCATGAACAAGTAGGTAATGACATTGTTAATGCTTACCTAAAAACCTTGTTTTGAAAAACCAATGTTCTAATTCATTGTTGATCTAACATAGATCATGTGTTCTTGGTTAATGATGGAATAGACACAGTGTGAACATGAGAATGATATGGATTCAATCCTATGTTTGTCAAGAAATTGATATAACACATTCTCATATTTTTGATCTTTTATTTTAATTTTTCATATGAGTGATTGGAAAGATATTTTCGTGTTTAGGTACTTGTCATGTCTTCAAGATATCAAAAAGATCATGAACGAACACGTGCATACATGCCCTCTTCTCATTACCCTCATTTGATTCACTCTCACAAAAACTCGTCTAAGTCTCTTGAACGTCGTTGTTTCCACGAAGGACGCATCGTTTGTTCCAATTCCGCAAATGAGCTTATTCGCTTCTTGTTTAAGTCTATTGGGTTTGATTGTCTTCTTGATATTGATGAGCCAATATTTCCTTCGTTTCTTATGGAGTTCTTTAGCACATTCACATTGATAGGCATCAATAATGGTTTATCTATACGATTTTACATAATGGGGAAAATCATTATTTACACTCTTGAAGAATTCGGTAATATTCTTGGAGTGCCATCTAATGGTCAATGTCAATTCACCGATGCTTGGAGTATTAACTCTTTAGAATCGGCCCTATTGATGCTCATTATGTGACTGTGCTTCCATCGTCTTCGGACATCATTCATGTCATTTCTAAACCTCGTGAACATCCTATTCTTGGTAAATCTCAAGGAGTTGTTCGAAATCTCTCCCCTTGGGAATTACTTACTAGCGATCTTAATGATTTTATGACTCCTTGGGCCGAAATCATTAGGGAAAATGCAATGTGTCTAGATGGGAATCGGGACTTAGTACCCGCTTGTCTTGCACATATGTTGTATTGTGTTGCTACTACAACTCCTTACAATCTCGCATTTTTCATAGCTAGAAGAATTAGATCTGTTCTTCTTGAGTCTGAGTCAAGTCTTCCCTACGGAATGCTTCTCTCTCGTCTTCTTAGAAGAGTCCTTATTGACTTTCCATCTCTTCTCTCGTCACCTTATCACTCCGTTGATCGTGTCATGTCTCCCATTCAAGGGAACATTTCACCCGAAATCAATGTGAACTCGTGTCAAGTCGAAAATACTTCTCAAGAAGAGTCTTCTAGCAACCCTCCCTCAAATTTCAATAACTTCTTATCCTCTTCAATTTCCATCTTGTCCTCCCATGAAGTTGATTCCGACTATCAATCTTATCTCAATCATCTTCTCCGAGAACGTCTCAGAAGTGAATCAAGGAATTAGATGTTGTGCTCATGGTTACTTGCAACACCCTTCTAGGATGATTTTCTGACTTTCTTTCCTTCATTTGGTTGTGTATTAACTTATGTTTGGATTATTATTTACTTTGATCCTAAATGTTGCTTATGAAATGATGTGTGTGATTTACATAGCTTTGTGCATGCCTTATGATAGTTAGCTTATTAGATTATGATTTGTAGCTAACTTTGGCTTGTGAATCTTTTGGTAAAAATCTGGGTTTATCAAAAAATGGAAGGTGAATTTTTTGAAAGCCCTCTGGTCGCGGTTCCATATTGACCCACGGATCCTTATCGATAAGGTACCGCTGGTCCTAGATAAGGAACCGCCGGCCACTGTGCACGACAACATCTTTTGCTTTACACTGTTTTCTTAAATCTGTTTTAACCTTGCATGATTTTCAGTAATAAACTGCACATTTCCTAAACTAGCTTATCTAAATTCATTATTCACCTAAAATGATTTTAACCCATTACTAGTTTGGATCATCCCCTCACCCATTTAAACCCACCTTGTTTTGCCATGTTCTTCACACATCAAACATACTTCCCTAAACCTTAAACCACCCTTGTCAACCATGGTGTGTACCAAAACCTCAAACACTTTCAAGACCTCCACACCAAGGAAAACACTCAAAATAAGGATTAAGGTAGCCAAGCCTAACTCCTCACCTTTCCACACACCTAAGAATGAGATGGTTCCTATCCTCATTTCTTCATCACCTTCCCCACCTCTTGCACCATGCAAGACATCATCCACCCATGGTACTAACCACTCCATTGGTTCTACCTCCTCTTCATTCAACTCAAGAATGAATGAGCTCTCTTCACCCTTCACTCCAAGTGCACCCTTGGATGTGACCACACAACCCCAACCAATCCAAAGCATTCCTTTTGTGAATGATTTTGATGACACTTTGGTGACTTCATCATTTACCCATCTTAACTCACCCATTTCCCCTTTAGGGAACATGCCTCCACTCTCACCCACATCACTCCTGGAGAACTTTAACACCCCCAAATTTACACGCAGCGGAATCCATCTTTGGGTGCTAAACAATGATACAACAACATATAATTTATAAAGAACGACTCGAAAAGAGACGTTTTAGATTTATCGTTCCTAAAACATTTGTCAGAGTAGCGTAGTCCCAAGTAATCGTTACCAAAAGATAAGTTAAAACAACATATTGGTTTGTTTTGAAAATGGAACGATAAATAAATCAAAGAGTTTGAACAACAAAAGCAGTGCACAACTTCATTCCCCGTGACCTCCAAGCTTCCACTTCTTGATTACCTGAAATACATGTGAGTAAAACAATCAGCAAAAATGCCGAGTGAATCTATAGGTTTATGAAATCAATTTGAACACAAGCAAAGATTATAAGTTTGTGGCATGCTTATAAGCATCAAATAATAATTCGCATCAACAATAATAATTGTATATAGCATAAATTGCAATAAGCTCATGGAACCGAGCCCTTAGACACTCCCATATCAGTCTAATAAGACGAGAGATTTATTAATTGTCGGTTACCTCTAGATTTTTGGTACATTTCCGTATACCTGACTTCTCAATACAATATGTCCAAACAGTGTGGAGGTCGGGCCTAAGCTTCTATGACAAGTCCACAAAAACTGAACCGGGGCGGCTTCCCCCATAGATCTATTAATTGTAATAGCGGTTAATCCATCATAGGTTAATTAACGGTCCCTAATTGAGGCTTTAACTAAGGCAATCACTTAATGCAATTTAAAGGCAACCACGGGTCCATTCATAGAGGGACAAAGCATACCATAAAAATCTTGTGTTCTAAGTTTATAAAACATGTATTCCCCCTCGCGGGTTTAAAATCATTTAATAACTAGTATAAAGCGAGGCTATAGACTCACGTTGATAATGAAAGGCGGATTATCGGCTACGGGCGTGCTTCGGTCACGGAAACCTATATAAATAATAATCGGTCTTAGACTCTTGTCTAATGACTTTTATCAAAATAACAATATACATATGATGATTTTGTACATATGATTATCAAGTGGGTTTATATATCCTTGTTTACTCATTTTAGTGTTTACGTTTTGGTAACTTTTTACTAGTTTACTAGTTTTACCTACTTACCTATTTTAAGTCCAATAAGCTTAGTATAAGTTCTTTAACTTGTTTTAATCTATTTTATACCTATATTATCAGTATCTATACTTTCCATGTTGGGCCCAAATGGGTTAAGCCCAATAAGTTCTTTTTATAAGTGTTTAACTTATTTAGTCCAATTATTCGTCCAATATGCTTAGTTAGCTCGTTAATGTCCGTATGTCCTATAGTTCGGGTTTTATCGGTTTTTACTTGTATTAGTTACTTATATATCAGTATATGAATTTTAAAAACTTTACATTAGACGGGTTTGATCGTCTAAGTTTTAATTGGCGAAAAACGTTAATTTTACGGTAATAGCCGAAAAAGTCGTAAAAATCAAGTTTATAGTTTTTATTACTTATAAGTATTATTCCACTACCATTTTTATAAGTTATTCATTTATTTACCCTTTTACATATTTATATAAATAAGTTTTATAAGTTAGTGGGTTTTTATTTTACATTTTATACAATAAAATTTGAGTGCTTATATAATAATAATAAACATTGATTCTCAAAATCTGATTTTTATTTTCATGTTCACCATTTTTATCATATCTAAAGTTCTACAATGAATTAGAAGCTCATTTTTGGGTGGCATGATCTTCATACTATGTGCTACATTTAACTCAGTTATAGCTACTGCTCATTTTAAGTTTATCTAGCCTTAACAGTCCCTACGAAACAGCTTATTCAGATTAGCACTCTCATCTTGTTTTGATCATATCTCACTCATTATAATGATTCCATTGCATGGCCAACTCTCACATGTGTATAACATCTTGTACTTACTGTAAATGGATCATACCATGAAAGTTTATCAGTTCAGGTTTTAGTTATATACTGTTTTTATACAGCCAACTAAATAATCATGATTTTAGCCTTATTTCTCATGGTTATTAACACTTTTAAGCATATTTATCAACACTTGATCCCCACACAACATTTTTATCATCATATATACATCATATACATATACAAAATAAAGAAAATACATTTGTTCTTTACAAAAATAACAAGAGAAAATGGAGAGGATGATCTTCTTTACCAACCAAGTGTATTTCTTGTTTTTGGAAGACAAGAACTTGATGAACACCACAAGTAACTCCAAGATCATCAAACACCAAGAACAATAGTTGAGAAATCAGCCCTAGGACACAAGCAAATCACCTCCTATGTTGTTAATATGGCCACCAAATAATCAAGGCTTCAAGATAACTCTATGATAGAGCTAGATAACATGTATTTCTTGGCTAGAAAAGATCAAAAGGGGTGTTTTGTGCTTCAAAGTGGATGGCAAGGTGGTGATGGTTGAGAGAGTTTGAGGTTATTTTGCATGTATGGAAAGATGGTATGTGTGAAGTGGTGGAATGGTTTGATGGTTTTAGCTAGGAATGGCTTAAAGTGTAAGCTTAGTCTTACACTTGTAAGTACTTAGCTAACATGATGCCACATCCTTAGATGTGGTGTCATGTGCCATCCCATGTTAGCTAGTGGGGTGGGATAATGTATTTTGTCCCACCTCACTAATACGGGTATTCCTTGATTCTAGTTTTCTCGATTTACGTGCCCTCGGGTCGTTTTACGAAAAACGTTTTTATAAATTATGAATCAACGACACAAAACGAATCCAATAAAAATTGTCTCATCAAAAAACGGAGTTCAAAAACATAAATACGTAATCCTAAGGTTTCCGGTTTAGTCGTAAGGGACGCTAAATTATGCACGTAAGCCCAAATTTAAATCCGTAAATTGTGAGTTCGTCAACCAACACAAAAATAAGTTTCAAAATATTATACGAGAAAATATTTCACTACCTGAAAATGTTAGATTGTACTTTTTAAAAGTTTAAACGCACACGAAAAATAATAATATAACGACTCGATACGTAATTGAAACGATATCGTCGAAAGTATTAAATATCGAAACTATCGATAATAAAATATAAAATTTTTGGCATCCGTCGGTATCGCGATCACTAGTAGTCCTCGTTGCTCGTCAAAATATTAAAATATAATATTTAATATTGGTTTCAACTTAAACCGTTAAACATAATAGTATTTAACGTTATAAAATACTTCAAAATAATTGAAAATAGAATTAAATTATGACCTTATTTTTACGGGTTTTACATCCTCACCACCTTAAGCGAGCGACGTCCCGGCGCTCAACTCGCCTCACTTTCGCCAACGCGCATTAAAGTCTCAATAAACATCGTCGTTGAAAGTCATAAAGATATTACATAATATGTGTTCTACATGATCGGACGTCATCGGATGATGCCGTCTCAAGTTCTCACAACTTACGATCATTTGACTAGATCACATACCACATAAGTACATAAAAATAAAAGGTCGAACAATAACATCAAGTATAGATTTCCATTGTTAATCATCGAGAAAACCTTGAACGAACCCTTGATAATAACCACTTGATCACAAGAGTCTTTCCACTTGCGGTGTCGGCTTCAACATGCTCCTCGAGGTTGTAACGAATTTATTAATTCCATTCATTAAGAGATTCGGTCCTCAATCGTTCCACGAGTACACACATAAATCCTGGTGATACTTATCGTTTCTTCTTATACACTTCTTCCCGAGATTCATTTTAAACTTAGAATAAAATAGTGATCTTCAGTACGAGGAACAGAATGAGATAAAAATAAATTCAATAAACGCATAAACGGACATGATGTGATAAAATGATTTAAGGTTGACGATCGACGAGGGATCTCGACTTACGTAACCATAAAACATAATAATTCGCAATACTAGAAAAATGAGAGCGAAGAATGAATTAAATATTAACAATAAAGTAACATTTGTCACAATTATCCGTCCCGGATGTGTATTACCTTAAAACTTAGTTGAGGTACCTTCTTGATAAAGATGATATATTAAAAATAGAAGTTAAATAGCTTCATAATTTATTTTGGTTGTCTTAAGAAACATTGAAAGAATGACATGAATTTATTAGTTAAACTCATATTGATGGTTATATTTAGAAAATATAATTTCCAAATTAAATCATTATTAGAAATATAAATTAAACCGGTAATTTTATTACATTAAAAGTAAAGTATGATAAGTCAATTACTTCAAAGATAGAGATAATTTCATTTTAAACATTAGTTTTAGTTATACAAAATATAATGTATAAATTTGACCTTTTACTTGTAATGGTTATTTCGATAATTGAAAATCATTTGAAAATGTATAAAAGTTCCATAAAAATTTTATAATACGTTGTAGAAATACATAAAGGTTTTTATTATTTCAAAATAAACATGGGATATATTCGGGTTTCGAAATGTGACAAGATAACAAACGAATACGAACGGAAATAATGGTTAACAATCAGTACAAAATCCACGGTACAAAAGAGAACGAAGCAAATGTCGTATGAATTTTAAAAGAGAATAATAAAATAAAGGCGTCGATGGTAAGACGAAAAAAAATAATAGATTAAACAAGTTGTCAATTTTGTTAGTGCGGTCGATGGTTCACCAATATCAGTTCGTTAACTTAGCGGTGGTCGATACATGATCGGAAAGAAGATCCATACAAAAAAAAATTTAATAAATAAAATTCCTAATAATCACTTGTAATTAAAACAAATCAAATGAACGATGTTAGTGTTTAAAGAGAGAAGTCAAAGCACGGTTCACAAGAGTGGATTTCGAGATAAACGAGAGTGACGGACGTCATCCCGGATATATGGAAATCACTCTAGTGATAATTCATTATTCACGTGCGGAGACATTCCAAAGATCTACCCAGTCGCATAAAGAAGATTGGACGAGAATGAAGGATAAAACATCGAGACTTTCAAGTCATTTATCAACAGTCAGTAATTAAACGAACGGTTAAAAGAAATTAGTTATAAGACAAAATGAAGTAACAAGTGAAAAAGCGATCGTCGAGTAAAAACGTATTCGTAAGCGCGTAATTCGTTTAAGAAAAGGTAAGAAAACGTATGCGGATGCATAGAAATTGCGCCACTTGCATAAATTATAAAGGTTTTCAAAACTTCTTTTCACTTTATTTCATTTTATTTATCTTTATCATAAATACAAGTAAAAAGTTGATTATTATCAAGATTTTAAGGTGACTACTATTCAGCCTAGCATGGCTCCTTCTAAATTAGACATAGGTGATCAGGCCATGTATAATTTAGGAATAGCAATGCAGTGCTCAGTTTTGTCGAAAAGTATTACGTTTCTTATGTTTATATATAAACCATGCCATTTGTAAAATGGAATTTAAAAATAGTTTATAAATTTAAAGGATACAAGTAATTTGTGAGATACTCAATAAGCAACTTTTAATGTTACGAAAAGTATTAAGACCAAAGTAAAAACAATTGGTGAAAATAATAGTAAAACAATATCAGATTTATTTATAAGGTGACATTATGACAACGTATAAAGTAGCCAAAGGTTTGCAAAAAGTAGCAAATAGTAGCTCATAAAACAATCAATGAAATGGTTACAAGTTGTTAATGTTTCAAAAGGTTATAAGGTTTAGACGGAAACGCCATGAGACACGTGATAAAAATATCGACGAAGAATGTGAAGACAAAACTTCAAAACTCAACCCAATTTAGTGGAAGGTTAGAAGAAAATAAAAATAAAATAATATCGAATGACAATTGAGTCATATGTATAAAAAGAATAAATCAATCCACATGTGTATTCTATGTAAGATATTCAACCTAACATGCTTTTAAGAAAGTATATTATTCATTTTCAAATTACCCTATTATTCCGGTAATTGCTAATCCTGTACTGTTTCTATTTTTAAACATTTTCACATGCAACTAGTATTCGTTAGTTGTAAAATAATATTTGTTAAAATTTGACGATCTCAAATGAACTCAAAACTTCTTAGAAACATTTAAAACTCATGTTCTGAATTTTCTATCAGATTTGACTTTTAAATATGAGCCGATTAATTGACCCGATAAAAGACTCAGAGTCTAAAGCATTTTGATGCAAAACGACGTTTCAGACGACTTTCTAGTTTTACCCGAGACCTGAAAACCAATGTAAAATGACCAAAATACCCCTGCAAGTTCTATGCAGGTTTGACTATTTTATTTTAAAAACGCAGGTTTTACTTTTAAGTTTTGACCTGTTTATACTGCCCCTACAGTTTCTGCATAAAGTGTATTTTTCGACACTTCTTAACGGCTCAAAATATATACATATATACACACATGTCTTGTGGATTTTACAACAACGAAAAAAGAAAAAAAATATATCTCGTAATGAGCATCAAATAATATATAGCATGATGAATGACAGAAAATGCTTCAAGGTATTCAACACGAAATTTAGGAAGCAAAACGGTGAAAGACGTTCGTAATTTAGATTTCAAAATGCAATGTAGGCAAATCTCCTTGGTGCCACAATTGTCAAATGCACAAAACATAACAAGAAAAGAATGGAACATTAACATGCTACACTCCGGGAGCAAGAAGGTTAATGAAAAACAAATGATACAATTTCATATAAGTAAAATCGTATTCCACTCTAGTGCCATAATCTAGACGATGATTTATAAAATAACGATGACGTTACCGAGATATAAGTGAACAATACACTTCGGAGTCGATACATATAAATGTCAATAAATAGCGGTTAGTCTATTCCAAGGACACATTGAGCTACACAATGGTCTAGAAATTACGTTAAAAGACGTCCAGGCACAAATAGCCGGAAGACGATTTGGATATCTACGTAGATATCTCAAAGGGTTAAATAATGAAAGTAACGCACGCAGATGAAGGTATGTAAGGTCATAATATAAAATTTTTGCAATAAAAGCAATTTAAATACTTCAAAAATATATACAGAAAGATCTTGAAAATTCATTGTATTTATTTAAGTTAATCATTAATAAATTATAAACTTTTATCGAAACGTTTAACGACATAAATATATATCGATAAAGGATTATAGTATTTATTTAGAAATACTTAGCAATAAGGCATACATAATAATGTATACTAAAGTTGTAATCCCAGAAGTAGCTTGAACCTGAAGTCACGCGAAATCATGTTCACCGACTCTTTGAAAAAAATAAAACCGACAGTTATAGTTTAGGTTTTTAGAAAAAGACCTAGTTCTCTATAACTCATGGCTCTGATACCAATCTTTAACACCCCCAAATTTACACGCAGCGGAATCCATCTTTGGGTGCTAAACAATGATACAACAACACATAATTTATAAAGAACGACTCGAAAAGAGACGTTTTAGATTTATCGTTCCTAAAACATTTGTCAGAGTAGCGTAGTCCCAAGTAATCGTTACCAAAAGATAAGTTAAAACAACATATTGGTTTGTTTTGAAAATGGAACGATAAATAAATCAAAGAGTTTGAACAACAAAAGCAGTGCACAACTTCATTCCCCGTGACCTCCAAGCTTCCACTTCTTGATTACCTGAAATACATGTGAGTAAAACAATCAGCAAAAATGCCGAGTGAATCTATAGGTTTATGAAATCAATTTGAACACAAGCAAAGATTATAAGTTTGTGGCATGCTTATAAGCATCAAATAATAATTCGCATCAACAATAATAATTGTATATAGCATAAATTGCAATAAGCTCATGGAACCGAGCCCTTAGACACTCCCATATCAGTCTAATAAGACGAGAGATTTATTAATTGTCGGTTACCTCTAGATTTTTGGTACATTTCCGTATACCTGGCTTCTCAATACAATATGTCCAAACAGTGTGGAGGTCGGGCCTAAGCTTCTATGACAAGTCCACAAAAACTGAACCGGGGCGGCTTCCCCCATAGATCTATTAATTGTAATAGCGGTTAACCCATCATAGGTTAATTAACGGTCCATAATTGAGGCTTTAACTAAGGCAATCACTTAATGAAATTTAAAGGCAACCACGGGTCCATTCATAGAGGGACAAAGCATACCATAAAAATCTTGTGTTCTAAGTTTATAAAACATGTATTCCCCCTCGCGGGTTTAAAATCATTTAATAACTAGTATAAAGCGAGGCTATAGACTCACGTTGATAATGAAAGGCGGATTATCGGCTACGGGCGTGCTTCGGTCACGGAAACCTATATAAATAATAATCGGTCTTAGACTCCTGTCTAATGACTTTTATCAAAATAACAATATACATATGATGATTTTGTACATATGATTATCAAGTGGGTTTATATATCCTTGTTTACTCATTTTAGTGTTTACGTTTTGGTAACTTTTTACTAGTTTACTAGTTTTACCTACTTACCTATTTTAAGTCCAATAAGCTTAGTATAAGTTCTTTAACTTGTTTTAATCTATTTTATACCTATATTATCAGTATCTATACTTTCCATGTTGGGCCCAAATGGGTTAAGCCCAATAAGTTCTTTTTATAAGTGTTTAACTTATTTAGTCCAATTATTCGTCCAATATGCTTAGTTAGCTCGTTAATGTCCGTATGTCCTATAGTTCGGGTTTTATCGGTTTTTACTTGTATTAGTTACTTATATATCAGTATATGACTTTTAAAAACTTTACATTAGACGGGTTTGATCGTCTAAGTTTTAATTGGCGAAAAACGTTAATTTTACGGTAATAGCCGAAAAAGTCGTAAAAATCAAGTTTATAGTTTTTATTACTTATAAGTATTATTCCACTATCATTTTTATAAGTTATTCATTTACTTACCCTTTTACATATTTATATAAATAAGTTTTATAAGTTAGTGGGTTTTTATTTTACATTTTATACAATAAAATTTGAGTGCTTATATAATAATAATAAACATTGATTCTCAAAATCTGATTTTTATTTTCATGTTCACCATTTTTATCATATCTAGAGTTCTACAATGAATTAGAAGCTCATTTTTGGGTGGCATGATCTTCATATTATGTGCTACATTTAACTCAGTTATAGCTACTGCTCATTTTAAGTTTATCTAGCCTTAACAGTCCCTACGAAACAGCTTATTCAGATTAGCACTCTCATCTTGTTTTGATCATATCTCACTCATTATAATGATTCCATTGCATGGCCAACTCTCACATGTGTATAACATCTTGTACTTACTGTAAATGGATCATACCATGCAAGTTTATCAGTTCAAGTTTTAGTTATATACTGTTTTTATACAGCCAACTAAATAATCATGATTTTAGCCTTATTTCTCATGGTTATTAACACTTTTAAGCATATTTATCAACACTTGATCCCCACACAACATTTTTATCATCATATATACATCATATACATATAAAAATAAAGAAAATACATTTGTTCTTTACAAAAATAACAAGAGAAAATGGAGAGGATGATCTTCTTTACCAACCAAGTGTATTTCTTGTTTTTGGAAGACAAGAACTTGATGAACACCACAAGTAACTCCAAGATCATCAAACACCAAGAACAATAGTTGAGAAATCAGCCCTAGGACACAAGCAAATCACCTCCTATGTTGTTAATATGGCCACCAAATGATCAAGCCTTCAAGATAACTCCATGATAGAGCTAGATAACATGTATTTCATGGCTAGAAAAGATCAAAAGGGGTGTTTTGTGCTTCAAAGTGGATGGCAAGGTGGTGATGGTTGAGAGAGTTTGAGGTTATTTTGCATGTATGGAAAGAT
Organism: Glebionis coronaria; assembly: GCA_025667525.1. Classification (NCBI taxonomy): domain Eukaryota; kingdom Viridiplantae; phylum Streptophyta; class Magnoliopsida; order Asterales; family Asteraceae; genus Glebionis; species Glebionis coronaria. The sequence continues at coordinate 383,023,856 of CM046875.1, forward strand.
GGTATGTGTGAAGTGGTGGAATGGTTTGATGGTTTTAGCTAGGAATGGCTTAAAGTGTAAGCTTAGTCTTACACTTGTAAGTACTTAGCTAACATGATGCCACATCCTTAGATGTGGTGTCATGTGCCATCCCATGTTAGCTAGTGGGGTGGGATAATGTATTTTGTCCCACCTCACTAATTTACGGGTATTCCTTGATTCTAGTTTTCTCGATTTACGTGCCCTCGGGTCGTTTTACGAAAAACGTTTTTATAAATTATGAATCAACGACACAAAACGAATCCAATAAAAATTGTCTCATCAAAAAACGGAGTTCAAAAACATAAATACGTAATCCTAAGGTTTCCGGTTTAGTCGTAAGGGACGCTAAATTATGCACGTAAGCCCAAATTTAAATCCGTAAATTGTGAGTTCGTCAACCAACACAAAAATAAGTTTCAAAATATTATACGAGAAAATATTTCACTACCTGAAAATGTTAGATTGTACTTTTTAAAAGTTTAAACGCACACGAAAAATAATAATATAACGACTCGATACGTAATTGAAACGATATCGTCGAAAGTATTAAATATCGAAACTATCGATAATAAAATATAAAATTTTTGGCATCCGCCGGTATCGCGATCACTAGTAGTCCTCGTTGCTCGTCAAAATATTAAAATATAATATTTAATATTGGTTTCAACTTAAACCGTTAAACATAATAGTATTTAACGTTATAAAATACTTCAAAATAATTGAAAATAGAATTAAATTATGACCTTATTTTTACGGGTTTTACAAGAACTTGCCTCCTCCACCTCCACCCAACTCAAACATTCCAATTTTGGGTGTTCCACTTTCCCTCCTTTTGGGTGATCCATACTATGGGTTTCAACAAACACATGGTCCTAGTTGTCCATGTTGTCTTTACAACCACTACATCATCCATAACCTTAGGATGGATATGTATGGACTACATAGGAGGTTGCAAGAGTTCTTGCTTGCCTTGTTCTCCATGTCTCCTCCTAGGAGATGAATGATGGAGTTTTCTTAATTAGAGTTTTCAACAAAACCAAGCAAAAGAAAACTACCTATCTAGATTTAATGTTAAGCTAGCTATGTATTAGTTAGTTTTATTTGTCATTGTACTTTCTTCCTTCATGTATGTTTCATGTTGTTGATCTATGGATTTAGCTTTGTGTGTTTCTATCCTTTTGTGCACACTAATCAACTTTAATTTAAAATTAAAATTGAACCTAAATCTATCTCAACCTCTAAAAACTTGACTAAAATTGGTTCAAAATGATATCTAAATTATTTTGTCACCCTTTGTCAAGACATTCTTTGTGAATGTGTTGCTTTATGCAACCCTTGCATAATTTGGTGCTAATAGAGCTAAAATTCCAAGATTTGCAACTTTTTGAAAAAGTCTTAGTTTTTCTAAAAAACCTGTAAAAACTTGGTTTCAAGTCCACTGGACGCGGATCCTTAAAGCCCCACGGTTCCCTAGCGATATGGAACCGCCGGTCCCTTTAAGGTAACGCGGGCAGAATTCAGTTTTTGACGAATTTTTGGTCAAAACTTTTAAAACCCTATACCCTGTAAAGATTCCTTGTTTACTCAAATTGACTAAACATTCCTTGACACTTCACATTTTGTATTCAAATTCTTACCTTGATTACATTTTACTTATACCCTAACCTTGAGATTTCATTCTCACACCTTCCCAACCTTGAGAATTCACTCTCACACAACCTTGAGATTTCATTCTCACACCTTCCCAACCTTGAGAATTCATTCTCACATAACTTTAAGATTTCATTCTCACACTCTCACAATGCCTAACTCCTACATTCCTAACCTTGACATTTCTTTGTCACAACCCCACTCACCCAAAGCTTCCTCATCCAAGCTTTCAAAGAAACCGAAAATCTCGGTTCAACCTATTTGGGTTAAGAAGAATGAACCATCTTCGTCCAAACCACCCAAAAACCCTACCTTCTCTCCAATCAAGTATTGGAATGAGACTTATACCATAAACCCCATCACCGGAGCTAAAGAAAATGTTCCCCCACCACAAAAATCCTTCAACACTCCTCAACTCAATTACCTTTCAACCTTCCCAAACCTCACAAGGCATTGTGAAAACATTCCCAAACCTATTACCCCACCACCACCAAACCCTAAGTTTGATGCCATACCCCCATCAAACGATTTTGTGTTGCATCATGGATCCTCGTGTGCTTGTTGTAGATTTCAACAAATCGAACTTGCTCATGTGTATGAGAAGTTAAATTTTCTTGAATTCCTCCTCACTCGACCTCCTATTCAAGTTTTCGTTCCGGTGGACAAAACTTCGAATGATGCATCGTCGTCTTTTTAGTCTTATTTTTTAAGCAATCTTGGAAAATATCACTATTAGACTAGCTTATGCTTAGTGGTTTATTTTCCATATTTATTGCTTTTAGATACTCATATTGTGTGTATGACTATCTTCTTTGTTGTGTCTTTTTTTTTCTTTATGTAACCTTTGTGTTGTTTGTGTGTTATTTCATTAGTTCTATTTTGAGTTGATCATGGTTAATTTTTACAATTGCTTATGGGTGATTCCATCAATTCTAAACTTTAACCCATTGACAAGCTTATCATCTTCATCAGATTGAAGCTTGATTTTGTCAATTACCTCTTTGGACAAACTTAGCAAAATACTTGCTTCTAATTTGATATTTCTTCTCTCTCTCCCTCTCAAGTTACTTAGTAGGTAGTGATCATATATACATTGGTGTTTCTTTCCTTTCTACTAACCTTTGTGTAGCATGTCACCTTAGCTCACAAACTTGGTGCCCCAAGCAAGGGGTAGCAACCACCAAGGGGGAGCTACTAGCAAAGTTCGATGTTCTTTAAAGACTTATGCTAACCTTTTTGCTACGACAAAGGGGGAGAAATGATAGTGATAAACTAGTTAATAATTCCATATATTGTGTTTCTACGTAAATGAGTTTATCGTTTGTCGTAATCAAAAAGGGGGAGATTGTTAATGCAAGTGATGCCTAAAAACATCATTAGTGTTAACTAATCTTTCTTAGTTTTGATCACAACAAACCATACAACACATTTAGTGTAAAATACAAAATAAATTATTTGACTAACACTATCATCAAGGTAGTAATCATATCACTAACCTTTCTTAATCATACTTAGTGATCATCAAAATGATTATCCTTAAAACTCACTTTTGTTAATATGACAAAAGACTTTTTAATAAACTTTCTTTTTTAGAAAATGTTTTATTAAAATGGAAAATGAAAATTTGAAAATAGCATATTCCAAATGCTGTTAGAATATCCTTTGAAGGTTTCAAATACCTCAGATATTCCCACCTCACTAAAAGACAAAAACGGAGCGTAGTCTAGTGGCGGTACCTTAAGTACCTACGCGGTTCCTTAGCGATATGGAACCGCGGGGTGAGATAAGGTACCGCGCACAGCTAGCCGTTATAGATCCGTTATACTTCGTCTCCTTTAAATAGTGGGTCAAATCTCATTTTCCAGTAAGCCTCTTGGACGTTTTTCTCAGCCCTCTTTCTATTTTCTATAGCATAATCATTAGTAAATGATCACTTAAATTGTTAAGGATGTTTACATATGATTATCCTCTTGATCCCCTCCTTTACCTTGTCCAATGAGAAGATCACTCACTCACTAGTGTTGTGATAAAGATGAATCTATGAGCTAGTCATATTCATCATGATACCCTTTTTGTTTTAGGTCAATCCAATGTATTTATGAATACTTGGACTAGTTGTGTTCATCCAAGTTATTTGTGGATACTTGGATTTGTTGTGTACATCCATTGCATATGTGTTTGCTTGGATTTGTGTTGTGTAAATCCAAGATACATGTGTGTACTTGGATAAGTCTAGTTGAGTTGTAATAGATTTGATTAGGAGTTCTCACTAAACTATAAAGTGATGTGGTTGTGTCTTGTGAGTTCTCACTAAACTTAAAAGTGATTAGTAGTTGTGTTGTGTGAAGTTCTCACTTAGCTTCAAATTGAAGAGTCGTGAAGATTGGTTCTAGCTTTTGATTAGAACTCGACATCTAGCCTTGTGTCGTAAAATGGTGAAGTAGGCAACATCGTGAAGATTGGTTCTACCTTAAGATTAGAACCCGACATCTAGCCTTGTGTCGTTAAATTGTGAAGTAGGCAACGTTGTGTAGATTGGTCCTAGCTAAATATTAGGTTTCGACATTTAGCTTAGTGTCGGAAAATAATGTAAGCAACGATGTAAGGTTTTCTCCGCCGAGAAGGGAGCTTGTGGATATAGTGGAAATCTCGAGTAGGTGTACTCGAGGAGTGGAGTAGAAACGAGGATAGAGCCTCGTTGTCGAACCACTATAAATCTTGGTGTCTTCCCACTAGGTTGTCTCCTTCCTTACTCTTTACTTATTTCATTATCATTACACTTACCTATTATCTTTGCTAGTGCATTTGAATTGAACCTAATCATTATGCAACTTAGCCTCAAGTAAAAGATAGTTTTGATACAAACCAAATTGAAAGTAATTTTAATTTGGTCACCAATCAAAGAGAAACTATTCAACCCCCCCCTTTCTAGTTTCTACAAATTCATTTGACAGATCATCTTCATAAAAGAAGTGACTTGAGCATCCTCTTTAGTAAGCAATTTGCACTTGTCTAACCGAGAAGGATAAGGGATGTTGGTTTTAGGTGGTGTGGGTGTAGTAGGTAAAGGTTGAGATGTTGAAGGTTGAGAAGTAGAAGGTTTAGAGGTGGTAGGTGGGGTTGGTGGAGGGTTTTGTTTGGGTACTTCTTCCATGAGAGGTGGAGACGGTAATGGAGAACTAGTACTAGGTGAGGTAGTAGGAGGGACAAATGGGGGTGGAGGAGGTGTAGATGGAGTAACGGGAGGAGGGATAGAAGGTCCTACTAGAGTTGCTCCACTTCGTGTAGTAATAGCACTCACATTCGCTCTAGGGTTTGTTTCGATGGTAGAAGGAAGAGTGATACACTGTTTTTCAATGGGTTCAATTTTAGTCTCTCGATATCCTCTCGAATTGATCTAGGCCTTACGTGGAATGATTGTTCTTGGTTACTAAATAAAGGGGTTTGGTTTTCTATTGTAGTAATAAATGGAAATGAAAGTTTAAATCAAAGGCAATTACTTTAATTAAGATTAACAAAAACTTGGTTGCAAATTTAAAGTTCAAATTAAAATTAAAGTTAACTTGTAAATTATTAAATCAACAGTAAAACAGTAACATTAAAATACTCAAAAAAAAATAACTGATTCGGAACTTTAGACCTTGATTCGAAACCTACTGATTCGGAACATGCTCATTCGGAAGTTACTATTCACTGGTTCGGAACTTTGCTTGGTTCGGAAGTCACTGGTTCGGAAGTCACTATTCACTCATTCGGAATCCACTGATTCGGAAGTTCAGCTTGGTTCGGAAGTCCTTGGTTCGGAACTTATGGACTTCCGAATGAAGGTGTTGATTCGGAACTTTAGTGCTAGATTCGGAACTTTCCGAATGAAGGTTTCATTCGGAACCTTTTTTGTTTGGTTCGGAACTTCTGGGAACAGATACAGTAGCAGTAGAGGCGAAGAACACGGGACACAAAATTAATCAAAATCAAATCAAACACTTAAAAAGATTTTACCAATTTAAACACAAATCATTTAGGCAATATAAGCACCAAATCCCACTAACAAAAACACAAATCCAAACAACTTTTGAAGATCAAATCAAGAAAAATAAAACTTAAGAACTTGAAGTAAAAGATGGAGATGAACAAGATGAAATGAAAGATTAAACAAGAACTTGGTATTAAATGATTGATGTTTTGACAAGATGAAACAAGGATTAGAATTACAAGATCAAAGAACTAATAAAAATCACCAATCACCCTAGTGGTGATGGTGTTCTACGAACCAGGAGAAAGAAAAAGAAGAAGAAAGAAAAACTAGCTAGCTCCAAAAATGTGTGTGGGATGGCCTATTTATAGGTGTTTCCTTTGGTTGGTGAGTGGGCTTTCTCCCGTTCTTCGTGTCTTTTCGTCTTTTCAGAAAAGTTTCCGTTTTCGATTCTGATTCGGGATTTGTTGTCGATTAAATTCAACTCGTCTTTTAATTTCTTCGTTTAATAGACTTGAGTTTCTTCGACTTATATAAATCTTCCATCTTTGGTCCTTTTCTTCGATAAATCTTCGAATAGGCCCAGTGACTTCAAATCTTTTGCATCTCTTGGACAATAGACTTTATCTTGAGTCTTTTTCTTCAGTAAAACCCGTGCAATCCCATGTTTTCTTCAATATTCATCCGGTTGGCTCTGAAAACACAATAAACACAAAAACCACGCATAGTTCCAAACAAATGATATTAAATACGTGTTTTGGTCTCGTTTTAGCCCGAATTAAGTGGTAAGAGGATGGGTGTTTACACACCTATCAAATCCCCTACACTTAACCATTGCCATGCCCTCATGCAATGCTTAGTGATAAAGCAAGCTTACACTTTTCTCATAATTAATCAACCTTGGCCTTATTTAAAATTCTACTAAACAAAAATTAAAGAAATAAAACTTCAAAGATAACAAAGGGATAGAAAACCATTTTCACGTGAAAATAGCTACATGGAAATAACTTGTAGAGAAATCGATGACTTACATTAGGGCTTTGGTGCTGCGAAGATTTATCACCCTCAAGTTTCACGTTCCCCAAACTAAGCTTAAAAACGAGATCATTGTTATTATAAGTTAGCAATTCACACACTTACACACATGGCTTAATTAAATGCTTAAACTCCCTTATTCCTAGGTGTATCTCTTATATTTTATTTTTGTCTTAGAATGATCATGAAGATGCATTTTTGGACTTATTTCGATAGCTTATTAGGGCTGAAAGCAAAGTAGGACGATTTGATCAATAGTTAGCTAAAGGACAAAATCTCTTAAAACTGCTTCTCGGGATATCAAAAAGTTCATATCTTGGCATAACTTGGTTCACGATTTGAGACCTTTCTCGGGCCGATATTTGGCATGTACTTCATACTTCATATCTTCGAGAGACGTTCTTGAGATAATGGTCTTCTCATCATAATAGAGTTTTCTTCACTTGGAGACTTTTGAGGGGTACTCCAACTTTGTTGACCACGACTTCATGATTATTTCTTCAATCTCTAATTGGGATTTTGAGATACAACGATCCGCCTCCTTTTCGGACTTGGATCTATTTATCCTCATACCTTGTTAGGGTCTTTTCGGATAGACTTCTCCATGATCTTTATGGGAGTTGATTGCTTTTCGTCGTGAGTCTTGATCCTTCATATTGACTTTAGGAATAATGCTTTTCACATCACTTTGGATCTTCAGCAATAAAATTGAATCCTCATGCCTTGTTAGGGCCTTTTCGGACTCGCCAATCTTCGCGCCCCGCTTCATAAGTTATGCCTTGGCTATGAACTCTTATCATTACCGAGCAACTTTTAAACGATCTTGGGCTAGAAGCTAAGTAACTTTTCAAATCGTAAGACCTTACTTATTGCAGATAATTTATTAGCAAGTGATGGGAGAATAGGCAAATAATTACACTAAGTGAGCTTGCGCAAGAATACCGACTTATAATTGACTCTATCATTTCTCGTCCTCCACAATTTAAAATCTCAAGTAATGAGACTCGTGGACACTTAGCCTAATAAACCAATTAAGGTCTATATGGTTAAGGATACTAGCTAGAATAAACTTGGATAAGTCTATTCGGGTTGAGTCAAAATAAACGCAACGGGCCTTTTCAAAGATTCCTAAACTAGCTACACCACTTTATTAATATTTTTGACTTTATTGCGGGATATATACATATGAAAGAAACGATAAAAAATTTAAAAATTACGACTAGATGGCCAAAGTTAATAAAAAATTTGAAAAATGTTGAAAAATAGGATTTTCCGGTTAATTGAAGGCATTTTCATGGAAAAGTCCACTTAAAACTTCGATAGAAGTCTCCCCTACACTTAAGATAAACATTGTCCTCAATGTTTAAGCATGTGGGAAAAGTTTCCCCTACACTTATGACATTGTGCACGTTGGTTAACTCAAGTTAAGGAAGAGACGACTAAAGTGATCAATTTCAAATGTGAGTATGAAGAAAATTGAATCACGATAGTTGAGAGGTAGAACCGGATTTCGGATAAACACGGGAGCACGGTTCTTCAAAGATTCCAAGAGTGCACTTATCCCTGTAATCACATCACCACAAAAGGCAAACACATATAGAAGTCTCCCCCTACACTTAGGGGATTAAAACATGCAAGGATAGATACTCGGGCTGCCTCCCGAGGAGCGCTTGTTTTTGATAACCGAGTCACGAGCCTGACTCGACCCAAAATTAGTTCATGGGGAACGTGGTGAGGGATGGAATCACCTCCTTAGAGGTGTCCTCACCAAAGTACAACTTCACTCGTTGGCCATTCACCTTAAAATTTGGTCCATTAGGTTGAGCAAGCTCGAGAGTACCATATGGAAAAATTTGGGCAATGGTGAATGGGCCGGACCAACGAGATTTGAGCTTTCCCGAAAAGATTTTCAACCGAGAGTTAAAAAGTAAGACTTTGTCTCCAACATGGAACTCTCGGTTTTTGATCTTAGAGTCGTGAATGAGCTTAGTTCTTTCCTTATAGATCAAAGAATTTTCATAAGCCTCATTACGGAGTTCATTCAGCTCATTGAGTTGGATCTTGCGTAGGTCACCGGCTTTGTTTATATCAAAATTAGCCCACTTCAAGGCCCAGTAGGCCCTGTGTTCCAACTCAATGGGGAGGTGGCACGCTTTCCCGTACACAAGACGATAAGGCGTACAGCCGATCGGGGTCTTGTAAGCAGTACGGAAAGCCCACAAAGCATCATCCAATTTATCAGCCCATGAGGCGCGATGCTCTCCCACAGTTCTTTCAAGAATTCGCTTCAGCCCTCGGTTGGATATTTCAGCCTGGCCATTAGTTTGTGGGTGGTAGGCTGTGGAAAGACGATGATTTACACCGTACTTAGCCATGACTCTAGCAAATTGGTCATTGCAGAAATGAGTCCCACGATCACTAATAATGGCGCGAGGCACACCGAATCTAGCGAATAGAGCTTTCAAAAAGTTACAAACCACCCTTGCGTCATTAGTAGGTAAAGCTTTGGCTTCAACCCACTTTGAAACGTAGTCAACGGCTACAAGGATGTATTTGTTTCCTTTAGACGAAGGGAATGGCCCCATAAAGTCGATACCCCAAACATCAAAAATTTCACACTCTTGAATGAAATTCTGAGGCATCTCGTCTTTATGTGTGATTTTGCCTTGCTTTTGGCAAACATCACATCTCTTGACCATATCGTGAGCGTCACGGTATATGGAGGGCCAATAAAATCCCGAATCAAACACTTTCTTAGCAGTGTAGTTGGGACCAAAGTGACCACCGGTGGGTCCTTTATGGCAAGCATCAAGAATGTCCGACGCTGCCGGTCCATCAACACATCGGCGAATTATCAAATCAGCACATTGTTTGAATAAGTAAGGGTCGTCCCAAAAGTAAGTCTTGATGTCGGTAAAGAATTTCTTTTTTTGCTGGGACGTCAACCCTTCCTTGAGAATTCCACCCGCCAAGTAGTTTGCAAAGTCCGCAAACCACGGGGTTTCATTCGGCTTCGAGTTTATAGACATTAAGGTCTCCAAGGGAAAAGAATCATTGATTTCTTTGGTCGGATGATCCCCTTGGTATGGATCCTCAAGTCTACTAAGATGGTCCGCGGCTAGGTTTTCTGCTCCTTTTTTATCGCGGATGTCGATTTTAAATTCCTGGAGCAGCAAAACCCAGCGAAGAAGTCTTGGTTTGGAATCTTGCTTTGTCAACAAGTACTTCAACGCGGAATGATCGGTGTACACAATGGTGGTGGAAAGGACAAGATAGGGGCGGAATTTTTCAAAAGCATAGACAACAGCTAAAAGCTCTTTCTCGGTTGTCGTATAATGCAATTGTGCCCCTGTCATTGTCTTGCTAGCGTAATGGATTGGTTGGAAGTGTTTATTCACTCTTTGTCCAAGAACCGCTCCAATAGCAAAATCACTAGCATCGCACATCAACTCAAAAGGAAGCTCCCAATTAGGGGTGACCAAGACGGGTGCCTTAGTTAGCTTATCCTTAAGCGAGTGGAAGGCATCAAGGCACTCTTTGGAAAAGATAAAAGGAGTATCTTTTTCCAAGAGGTGGGTCATCGGGCGAGCGATTTGAGAAAAGTCTTTGATAAATCGACGGTAGAAGCCCGCATGACCCAAGAAACTTCTCACACCCTTCACAGTGGAAGGTGGAGGCAACTTTGCTATAACATCAACTTTAGCACGGTCTACTTCAAGACCGGCTTTCGAAATCTTATGTCCAAGCACGACGCCTTCTTTTACCATGAAATGGCATTTTTCCCAATTTAGAACAAGGCGAGTGTCTTCGCACCGCTTTAGCATACGTTCTAAATTGGCAAGGCAAGCAGAGAAGGAATCCCCGAAGACCGAGAAATCATCCATGAAGACTTCCATGGTTTGTTCAACCATGTCATGGAAGATAGCTAACATACACCTTTGGAAAGTCCCGGGCGCATTACATAAGCCAAAAGGCATTCTTTTGTAAGCGAAAGTGCCATAGGGACAAGTGAATGTAGTCTTCTCTTGATCTTGGGGATCGATGGGTATTTGAAAATAACCCGAGAAACCATCCAAAAAGCAGTAATATTCATTACCGGCTAATCGTTCTAGCATTTGGTCCATGAAAGGTAGAGGGAAATGATCCTTTCTCGTGGCATCATTGAGTTTGCGGTAGTCTATACAAACTCTCCACCCAGTAACGAGACGAGTGGGAATCAACTCGTTGTGTTCATTGGGAACAACGGTTATTCCGCCCTTCTTGGGCACACAATGGATTGGACTAACCCACGGTGAATCCGAAATAGGGTAAATCATACCCGCATCAAGAAGTTTGATAACCTCTGTTTTGATGACTTCATGGATTTTTGGATTCACCCTTCGTTGGCTTTGAATAGTGGGCTTATAGTCGTCTTCCATGAGAATTTTGTGCGTGCAGAAGTGAGGATCAATTCCACGAATATCCGAGATTTTCCAAGCGATAGCCTTCTTGTGAGCTTTCAGCACGGCAACGAGGCGAGTCTTCTCTTCATCTTTCAAATCCTTTGCAATAATGACGGGTGACTTCTTGTTGTCGTCAAGGAACACGTACTCGAGATGTGGCGGCAACTCCTTTAATTCCAAATCCGGAGGATTTTCGACGGGAGGCGTTTTCAACGTCGGAGTATCGATAGCAATAACCGTGGGAGATGGGGGCGAAGGATTGTCTTCGGTGAGCAGATTGTCAAAGAAACTCATATCTTCATCCCCCTCGGTGGGAGAATCATTAGTAGCTAAATTCGCATCTCCCATGGTAGCTTCAAGATTGTTCCAGAATAAATCACCATCTCCAAATAGAGACAACGATGAATCAATAGAGGACACGGTCTCAACAGTGGGAAGAGAGGTAGGAATACTTTTGCAAGCATCATTAAAGTGTTCTTCACAAGCCTCATCAAGAACGTCAATACAATTAACGCTCTCATATGAATAAGGCTGTTTAGACAACTTTCCCATGTTGAAGACTACTTTGTCGTCACCCACTCTCATAATAAGCTCTCCGGCTTCAACATCAATGAGAGTGCGACCGGTCCTCAAGAATGGACGTCCAACAATAAGTGGCACACGGGGGTCCATCTCGTAGTCGACGACAACAAAATCAGCGGGGAAGGTGAATTTGTCGACTCCTACGATAACATCCTCGGCTATCCCCACTGGATAAGCAACCGTACGGTTGGCCAATTCCAAAGTCAGTTTAGTGGGGACTAGCTCTGGGAGAGATAATTGCTTCCAAACACTTAGAGGCATGAGATTAATACTGGCACCTAGATCGGCTAGAGCCATGCAATTCTCTACTCCCGGGAAATTGCAAGGGATAAGAAAACGACCCGGATCACCAAGCTTGGTTGGCAATTTCCTTAAGAGCACTGCGGAGCAGTTCTCATTAAGTTGGGTGTTGGCAATGTCGAGGAGCTTTTCCTTGTCGCTCAGAAGGTCTTTAAACATTTTGGCGTATTTGGGCATGTGAGCGAGAGCCTCAGCGAAGGAGATATTGAAATTCAGTTGTTTAAACATTTTAAGAAAGTTAGAAACCTGAATATCATCCTTGCTCTTTTGCTTCTCTTTCCTCAACCTAGAAGGATAAGGTATATTGGAAGAAGAGGAAGGCTTTGGGAGTATAGGATCACTCACAACCACGGGTGGGGGAGGGGTAGAAAGAAGAGGTGGAGAAATTTGGGGAGGAGAAGGAGGAGGAATAGGAGCAGGCGACTCGTTCTCCTTAGTCACAACCACCGGTGGAGGTATAGGAAGCTCGGGTTCCTTGGTACCTTTACCACTTCGAGTAGTGATTGCTTTCATCTCCCCTCTTGGGTTCGCAACGGTGTTACTCGGAAGAGTACCCGAAGAAGAGGGTGGACTACTTTGGAAGAAACTAGCCATCATGTTCCTCAGATCATTGGTTTGGCTATCCAACGTAGTTCTCATATCGGCTCTCAAATCATTTCCTTGCTTGACCAAGTCTGCCTTCAAGTTGCGCACTTCCTCTTGTAGATTTCCCACTATCACATCATTGGTCCTCATATAGGTGGCGACCTCTTGGTGTAGTGCACTGTTGGTTTGGTTGGAAGGAGCATTGTATGCAGGTGGTTGGTAAGCAGGTTGTTGGTAGATTTGATTGTTACGTTGAGGTGGTTGTTGCTGCTTGTGAGGTGGAATATATGGTTGTCGAGGTTGTTGTTGTTGTTGAGTAGGGCGGTTAAGGTTTTGTTGTTGGTTTGGGTTGGTAGGAGGAAAGCCAGGTGGTGAAAGATAGTTGTTGCTTCGGTAGCTAAGCAAGTTACGGTCACCTTGGGGTCTAGCTTGATAAGCAGGTTGTTGGTAGGTGCCATATGCCGCATTCACATTCTCAGCAGGGTAATCTTGGGTGGCGGTACAAGTTGTGTAGGAATGGGGACCACCGCATATCTCACAAGGTTGGCTGACAGCGTTGACTTGTGCGTTCTTGGCGTTGTTGCTGTTGTTGTTGCTGACGGTATGTGTGACAAGCGATTCAAGAAGCGTGGTGATTTTGTCTAATCGCTTGTCGCTGTCATTAGTGCTAGCACTAGCAACATTGGTCCTAACGCTCTTGGTTTGCACACGAGATTTGTTCTCAATGATGTCCCAAGCAGCATTGGAAGTCTTAGCCAATAAATTACCCCCTGAAGCACTATTCAGTGAATCTTGGTCACTCATGCTTAAACCATTGTAAAAAGTATTAATTTGATGTACTTTGGTAAAACCATGTTGTGGGCATTTTCTTAAAAGATCTTTGAAACGATCCCAAGATTCACTGAATGACTCATCGTACTTTTGTTCAAAATTTATAATCTCATTCCGCAAAGCGGTAGTACGAGAGGGTGGAAAAAAGTAGTTGATAAACTTTGTTTCCAAATCCGTCCACGAGAGAATACTCTGTGGCGGTTCTTTAGCAAGCCAATGCCGGGCTTGTCCCTCTAAAGAAAAGGGAAAAAGTTGTAACCTTATCACTTCTTGCGAAACTCCATTGAACTTGACCGTGTTGGTGAGTTGTAGAAATCTCTTGATATGGTCGTGTGGGTCATCAATGGTTCGTCCCAAGAATGGCTGAGCGGAGACCATCTGGATAAAGCCTGACTTGAGCTCGAAGTTGTTGGCGGCAATTGGTGGTATAACAATTGGATCCGTATTGCCATCGACATGAGCTTGCAACAATTCAATCATTGGGCGATTATCCGGAAGGTGCTCATTGTTGTTGTTATTCATGTTGTTGAAAGGCGGGTTGTTGTTGTTATTATTGTTGTTCGGAGGTGGTATGTTATTGTTGTTTTGTACACCAGCCATGTCTAAGTTATCGAGAGGCTCGGGCTCTTGATAAGACGTGGATCGAGTGCGCATACACCTGCAAAAGAACGAACAAACAAAACAAAAATATTTTTGGTTTTTATTGGTTTTTTAATTTTTAGGATTTTTTTTTTTTTTTTTTTTTTGAAAATTTTATATTTTTTAGTGTTTTTGAATATTTTTGAAAAAGTAACGTTCACGGGGAACGGATCCCAAAATCCAATTTCTCACAAAAAACTTTTGATCTTAACGAGAAGAGCCGGCAGCGGCGCCATTTGAGACAATGTTTTTCGATGGGTTCAATTTTAGTCTCTCGATATCCTCTCGAATTGATCTAGGCCTTACGTGGAATGATTGTTCTTGGTTACTAAATAAAGGGGTTTGGTTTTCTATTGTAGTAATAAATGGAAATGAAAGTTTAAATCAAAGGCAATTACTTTAATTAAGATTAACAAAAACTTGGTTGCAAATTTAAAGTTCAAATTAAAATTAAAGTTAACTTGTAAATTATTAAATCAACAGTAAAACAGTAACATTAAAATACTCAAAAAAAAATAACTGATTCGGAACTTTAGACCTTGATTCGAAACCTACTGATTCGGAACATGCTCATTCGGAAGTTACTATTCACTGGTTCGGAACTTTGCTTGGTTCGGAAGTCACTGGTTCGGAAGTCACTATTCACTCATTCGGAATCCACTGATTCGGAAGTTCAGCTTGGTTCGGAAGTCCTTGGTTCGGAACTTATGGACTTCCGAATGAAGGTGTTGATTCGGAACTTTAGTGCTAGATTCGGAACTTTCCGAATGAAGGTTTCATTCGGAACCTTTTTTGTTTGGTTCGGAACTTCTGGGAACAGATACAGTAGCAGTAGAGGCGAAGAACACGGGACACAAAATTAATCAAAATCAAATCAAACACTTAAAAAGATTTTACCAATTTAAACACAAATCATTTAGGCAATATAAGCACCAAATCCCACTAACAAAAACACAAATCCAAACAACTTTTGAAGATCAAATCAAGAAAAATAAAACTTAAGAACTTGAAGTAAAAGATGGAGATGAACAAGATGAAATGAAAGATTAAACAAGAACTTGGTATTAAATGATTGATGTTTTGACAAGATGAAACAAGGATTAGAATTACAAGATCAAAGAACTAATAAAAATCACCAATCACCCTAGTGGTGATGGTGTTCTACGAACCAGGAGAAAGAAAAAGAAGAAGAAAGAAAAACTAGCTAGCTCCAAAAATGTGTGTGGGATGGCCTATTTATAGGTGTTTCCTTTGGTTGGTGAGTGGGCTTTCTCCCGTTCTTCGTGTCTTTTCGTCTTTTCAGAAAAGTTTCCGTTTTCGATTCTGATTCGGGATTTGTTGTCGATTAAATTCAACTCGTCTTTTAATTTCTTCGTTTAATAGACTTGAGTTTCTTCGACTTATATAAATCTTCCATCTTTGGTCCTTTTCTTCGATAAATCTTCGAATAGGCCCAGTGACTTCAAATCTTTTGCATCTCTTGGACAATAGACTTTATCTTGAGTCTTTTTCTTCAGTAAAACCCGTGCAATCCCATGTTTTCTTCAATATTCATCCGGTTGGCTCTGAAAACACAATAAACACAAAAACCACGCATAGTTCCAAACAAATGATATTAAATACGTGTTTTGGTCTCGTTTTAGCCCGAATTAAGTGGTAAGAGGATGGGTGTTTACACACCTATCAAAGAGCACCTTGGGGGCGAAGGGTTTGTAACATTTGAACGAATTTCCTATCCGTGGACTCTTGAATTTGTCTAGTAGATTCTTGCATTGCTTGCATGATTTTCTCATGTTCATTCAACTTTTGCAAAACCAAGTCCATTGGCGGATGAGGTAAATTGAACCCTTGTTGCTGAAAACCTTGGTTTGGGTATTGGTTATAAGGTGGAAAACCTTGAGGATTGAAACCTTGGTGTTGAAAACCTTGGTTTTGCATTTGGTAATTTCCCTGGTTTGCATTTAAGCCCCTCACATTGGCATTACCTTGAAAATTAGCTATAGGCGGCCCTTGGTTGTTTTGGTTAGGTTGTGGTGGTCGTTGTTGAAAACCGGGTGGAGCCAAATAATTTGTCGAGTTGTAAGACAAGTGATTAACATCGACATTAGGCTTGAAATGAATTCTCTCGGTGTTGTTGTAAGCATACACTTCCCCGTGAGATTGATCATAAGCTTTATCACAATTAGCATAAGAGTGTGGCCCACCACAAGTTTCACAAGTTATAGCATTGTTGTTTTTAGCATTGTTAACGGCTTGTAAAGCCAGTGCTTTAACAACCGTAGTAAGCTTATCAAGTCTCCTTTCGGTGTCACTAGTGCTAGCACTAGCCACATTAGACCGAACACTTTTGGTTTGCACTTTAGATTTATTCTCATTAATATCCCATGCGGCATTAGAAGACTTAACCAAAATGTTACCCCCCGAGGCACTATTTAGTGAATCTTGGTCATTCATGCTTAAACCATTGTAAAAAGTGTTAATTTGATGCACTTTTGTGAAACCATGTTGTGGACACTTTCTTAAAAGTTCCTTAAAACGGTCCCAAGATTCACTAAATGTATCACCGTACTTTTGTTCAAAGTTAATGATTTCATTCCGCAAAGCGGTAGTACGCGAGGGTGAGAAAAAATAGTTGATGAATTTGGTCTCTAAATCCGACCACGTAAGAATACTTTGTGGCGGTTCCTTATCAAGCCAATGCCGGGCTTGTCCCTCTAAGGAGAAAGGAAAAAGTTACAAGCAAATTACCTCTTGTGAAACCCCATTAAACTTGACCGTATTAGTAAGTCGAAGAAACCTTTTGATATGGTCATGAGGATCATCAAGTGTACGCCCCAAGAATGGTTGAGCAGAGACCATTTTAATGAAGCCGGATTTAAGCTCAAAGTTGTTGGCTCCAATCTCGGGTATGACAATAGCATCGGTGTTGCCCTCTACGTGCGATTGCAAAAGCTCGATCATCGGTAGATTGTCCATAGCGACAATAGGTTGAGTTACGACTTCGGCTTGAGTTGCTTTCTTCTTACGAGCACGGTTACACATACACACCTACAAAAGGAAACAAAAGATAGACAAGAAATATTTTTGGTTTTTTATGTTTTTCTATTTTTCTTGGGTTTTTGACAATTTTATATTTTTTAGGATTTTTGAAAATTTTTGAAAATTAGACAATAAAAATAACGTTCAAGAGTGAACGGATCCCAAAATCCAACGCGTCTCTCACAGAAAACCGTTAATCTTCATGAAAAGAGCCGGCAGCGGCGCCATTTAATAACTGAGGTATTACCAAGTACAAAGAGTTATCGTCTCGTCTCTGATGACGTATAGTCCCCAGCCGGGTCATGAACCCGGCCCCATGGGTACTACCCGTATCCGGCCCATCACAGATGGGTGGAATAATGTCATTCAGGCTTATGGGCTTGGATGAACAGTAACCGCACACATGTGTGCGGCCCACGGCCCGGTGCGGCCGACATGGCCGACATAGGGTTAGACAGAATAATATTCTGTATAGGAATATCTTTATCCCAATAAGAGAGGATATTCACTACCAAGATTAGAAGATAACAATCATTCTAGTTCTGGTGATTATCTCTTCCTTGGGGCCGAAGCAGCAGTGGAAGCCCATTAGGGTTTCACTGCCTATAAAAGGAACCCTCAAGGGTTCCACAAAGGTATTACGACTTGTACTCTAAACTCACATAAACCTTAAATCGATTACTTACTCTCACGCCGGAGTCTAATCGTAGGAAACATTACCACGGTAAGCCTAACGCGTGCTGTTTAGTGTGCAGGATCCCAACCAAACGATTCACTTGGTGCAGGAGCCGGAGCCCAGCCAACCCGAATTAAACCTAATTCGGGTTTAGCAAGGATCAACCAACTTTTGCATCAACAAGTTGGCGCCATCCGTGGGACCCATAACACTAAGCTAGAACAAAACCTCATCTCGAATTTCCAATGACGAAGGGGCATCCGCAAGCTAACCCCAGGAACGTGAATCCCGGGAATCGGAAGTCCCAAGGGGAAGGGATTCTCATCCCCAACCAATCACCTAGCCGTCTCGCAGGCGGGCCGGGTAACCGTAGCGATTTTCAGCCCGTGGGGGTGACGAGCACGATCTCGTTGACACCCCCGCCTACTTCAACCATGGACAACCCTGATCCGGGGAGTGCGCCAAACCCTCCTAACAAGGAACCACGCAGACCCTCGATGGAGGAAGAAGTGGAAGTCCTACCACTCAGTGAGGAGGATCTTACTCGAGTTCTCACGCAGAACTTCGAAAGGATCGTCCCAGGGATCGCATCAAGGTTGAATCTGGGGAGGAACCTCCAAGCCAGACTCAACGTTGGTGACACCGGACCAACCACCTCCTCCCAAAATCAGAGAAAAAGGAGAGCTCGGCCTCAGGAGCAGGGTACCTTTGAGGAAACCCCTCAACCCCGGAATGTGTTTGAGCGCATAGGAGACCGCCTTATACAGGAATTAACGCAGTCTCGAGAAGGAGAAAGGTCAGACGGCTCACCCGAGCGACCAGATCGAGAGCTGGCCAGAACCACACGTCGCCCGAGCGTGTGGGACAGGATGAACACTAGGAAAAAGGCTCCTGGTTCATCCCAAAAAAGTGGTCCCTATGCAAAGGATGGGGCACCACCGCCGTCCCCGGACCCGTCCGGAGAGGACTTAGATGACCATCCGCCTAAGCGTCGCCGGCCTAGGCGCACCCCTCCACCACCACCAAACAATGATGGGTATTATGATGGTCCTTACTATCGAGATGCGGAAGCGGAGGATCTTTCGCGTCCATGGTGTGAACCATGGGATGACCCTAGGCTTACCCAGCCATAGGCGGATCCCAGGGAAGACCCGTTCACCCTCCGCATAAGGAACTATTGATAAGTGTGAAAACACTCATCAATAATGATCCATAAACCACTCAAAACACAGTCAAATACGTTATTTTAACTTTAAAATATCAGAATTATGCGTGTATTTGTATTTCATGTGTTTTCAGGTAAAGTAGATGCATTTTGGAGCAAAGACACGTTTTAAGGGATTTATTTGAAGAAAAGACGAAGAAAAGGACGAAAGAGCTTTCAAGGATCTTATTTGCCAAACTTCTAAAGATGAAGGGCTTAAGTTGAAATTTCTACATACATAAAGGATGAAAAGAAATGTGCTAAAGAGTTTATACCACTTTTGATTAAAGAAGTAAATATGAAGGACTTAAAAGGAAAATTTGGAAAGTAAAGTTTATTAAACTTGTCACTTTGACCAAACCGGTCAAAACTCACAACCTACACATAAACACGTCTGCGTCTTCTTCATTGCTTCAAGAGAGAGAAAGATATGACGGTTTCATCTCCTTAACCTCCCAAACCTGCAAACAAGAAACAAGAACGATCAAGAAGGTTTCAGCCAAAGCTCATAACTACAAAAGTGATCCTCTCTTCTTCCTCTACATGATGATGGCAATCAATTATACTCAAAGTCAAAGACGAAGAAAGCCCCAAATTCAAGTTGAAGATAAAGAACTAAGATGAATCCTCGTATTTTCCACGTGGCATCCAATCATTGGATAGACCACGTCACTTCTTCCACACGGCGGCTATAAATAGAAGATGAGGCCCTCATTTGCAACCGGTTAGCAATAGGAGTAGTTCACATAGTTAGTTAGGAGTAGTTTAGTTTTCTTTCAAAGTTTTACAGTTTAAATCATTTCAGTTTTCTGTTTAGTTTGTTAAGCTTTCAGTTTTACAGTTGTAACTGATTACTATTTTCGCCATTAATGAAACTTACTTAAGATTCTTAAAGATTTCTTGATTCTCTTTTAAGCTCTCTTTTATTGTTACTGTTAATCAAGATTGATTTTAGTTGACGAGTTAATTGATTCTTGTTCATATAGCTTGTGATAATAAGCTCACGTGTTATTTCAGTTTATAAGCTTTTCGTCTACTGATTTTATAAGCTTGTTAGTTTATTCATCAGATTAATTGAGTTTTTTTTTAGTATTGTTCATAGGCTCATTAAGAGCTTATGAGTAGCTTCTTTTCGAGGTAGAATTTTTATATGATACAGTTAGATTGGATTCTTAATTCATAATTCAGCTTTAACAGTTTGTTATTAGCTTTTGGCTTTTGGTAAATACGCTGTTGGAATACGCTAGATAATATCTTTTGTTTGTAGTTAAGTTTAGCATTAATCAGTTAGTTTAGCATCGCCTTTAGCGGACTGGTTCGAAGGTACAGTCTGTGCAAAGAATTGTGTAAATTTGCTTCTTTTCGATATCTTGTTGCTTATTCATAATGATGCAGGTTGTCGTTCTTGTTTAGTAAGGACCAGATTATGAATTTCGTTTCAGTAGCCTTGTAGCTTAACCTACAAGAATAGCGTTTCGTTTTTTTTTACATCTTATGCAGGATTCATAATCGTAGATTCTGTTTGGTTTTCCTTCGGTTTACTTTGATTTTGCAGGTTTTTGCTTTGCTGTTTCAAAAGATCATGTCAGCAGATCAGTAGGAGTTTTCTTCTTGATTTCAGTTTTACAGGTTTTGGATCCGCCGTATGGTGGTAGTAGGCGTTTGTTCCGATTCCAGCTTATAGGTGTAGCTTAGCTTTGATTCAGTATTGGAGGTGTTTTGTGTTAAACCGGCTCAGCGCCGCGTTTCGCCAACAACGGACTGGCTTGGATGAATTTGGTTAAGCGCATATTATGTTTCTGTAATGATAATATAGAATGTTAGATCATTTGTGTAGTGATAATGATTTAGAATTTGTAAACTGATAATCTTGAATACAATTAGTCTGTTGGAAATTAAGTTTGAATTAGTTTCAGTGATATACAACTTTAGTCCCTAATTTGTATTCTTTTAATTTCAGAGCCAGTCCAAAGAGTTAGGATAGTTAGACTGTTAACAGAATTGTTAGCTATTATTGGGCTAGTTGTGGGCCTTTTCTCTGTTGGGCCAAGAGTAGTTTGGTGGGTAAATTTGTTTTGTTAGATTTTAAATAAACGTCACTTTAAATTTTCAAAGTCAGGATTTAAAAAAAAAACAAATTAGTTAGGATTTAAAAAAATTAGTTAAAGTGTTGAATTCATATTTTGGGTTTACATTTCATATTTTGTATTTCTAATTTGTAGACTGAAATTGTATTTTCTTATTTTTTAGATTTTGTGCATTTTAATTGGTAATTGCAATGTGTTTTTTTTAGAATAGTACGTATACGTAGCGAGATAGTATTTTTACATTTTTAATTGCTTTGTGCTAATTAGACATAGAATACCAATCAAGTTTGTACAACCAAGAACAATTAAGTCTTTACTAGAAAACGTTATATCAATTCGAATCGAGCTGAGAAGACAACTAAACTAAAAAACGAAATATTAAATGGCGCCGCTGCCGGTTCTTTTCGTGACGATTAACGATTTCGAGTGAGACGATTGGATTTTGGGATCCGTTCACTTTGTGAACGTTATTTTTTACGTATTATAATCAAAAAGATAAAAAAAAAAATCAAAAAGATAAAAATACAAAAAATAAAAAAATCACAAAATCAATTCTTTTCCTAAAGAATTGAACCAAAAAAATAAAAAATCCAAAAAGTAATCTTTTTCCTAAAAGATTACACCCAAAAATATATATTATTGGTTTTCATCGCTTTTTACGTAGATATAGTATTTTTCTTAAAAAAAACAAATAAATACAAAAATATTTTTTATATATTATTATATGTAGATAAGTATACATATACGAACAACCAACATACCTATCTTCCATAAGTATTGCGAGGCAATACACCGTGTTGAGGGGCGTTCCGGTCCTTGACACGCGTATCGATCAAATAAAATTAAGCAAGAATAGATAAATACTTCCAATTGGCAATAATTCGAAGAATACAAACTACTAAAGTGAATAGATAGGCGACGTGCTATAAAATGCCGTCTAAGGGTTAATAGGTACTTAAGTGCTTCGCGCCACCTAACCCCCCGTTCACTAGTGCGTATTTTGAGAAGGAAGGCTTAATTGGAGGTCTTGCACCCAAGTAGTAATTATATATATACTTTCTTGTGGATATTTCATATCGAAACTCGAAGAGGATAATCTTATTCTTTTCAAAGTCGACCGAGGGCTACTCCCTCATTCCTCGTGTTTACTTACACGTGTACTCGCACACGTGTAAACATACCACCTTTGGTGAATCACTTCCTTCCCCGAGGAAGCTTTTAAACGTCATTATACTTGTATATACATTCGGCCACCTTGTTAAACATGGATACTCGTTCCATGTTGGAGATTTTGCAACAACGATCCGCCAACGCTAATTATTCGCCTTGTTCGACTTGTGGTGGTCCACATGATACTTATTTATGTGATCAAAATAATGGTTATTATGGGGAGGGATATACTTATAATGGAACCGAGAACCCTAATTTTCAACCTAACACTCAAATGGACTACACTTGTAATGACTATATGGGATATTCCGGTTTTTCATCACAACCTCCACCATCATTTCATGATCAAACCTTTAATGTGCCATACCAAAATCAAGGATTTTCACATTATAAGGGTTTTCAAAATGAAGGAAATTTTCAAGGTTACAATCATGATAACTTTCATAATCCAAACTCTTTTCAAAACTATAATCCACCTAATTATGGAAATCCACCTCCACCATATTCTTCGACCTATTCATGTGAGTTTTGTGGGAACGCACCCCATTATGGTTATGATTGTAGACTGAGGGATCCGCCTTCTTATGCTCCTTCTGTTTCCAATGCGTCGCTTTCTTTACTTGAGACAATCAACAAGTCGCATGATGAAATTTCCAAGGCGATTGATAGTAAGGAAGACATGAGCATTGAGGAAATGAGAACCGTGTGCCCGTTGTTAGAGGAACAAATTAAGTTTTGTGCGGAAGTGGAAATTTTGTCTTGGCAACATAATGACAAAGAGTTCGGTGCCATGCTTCGTGAATCGTTGAACAAATGTTCTTGTCGCCTCAAGACATATTTGGATGATTTCCTCTTTAAGATTGATAAAGAAGAGGAAGAAGAACGATATTTTACTAATCGTGCTCGTTTGCTTAAACAATGCTTATATGACGATGATTACTATCCTTCGAGTTGTATGACACTTAATGATGACACACCTTCATCACCTTTACCTCACGTGGCAACCACCGACGTCTTAGTGAGAACTTGCTTTTTGGGAACCTAGAGCCTACACCTCTTCCACAAGACACTATTAATCTTGATCCTCATTTTTCTATGCCTTCTATGGAAGATTACCCACCTTTTGATGATGATGAGCCTAATATGGATATACTTGTTATGAATGTTTTGATACCTACACCTTCATATTCTCATGATGATTTGATCACTAAGGGGGAATCTTATATGGTTGATACGAGTTCATCTTCTTATTTTCCCATGAAGGGAAAGGTTTTTGATCCTGGGATACATATGTTTGGAAAAAATTGGTTTTCATCTACTCGACTTAAGAGTGTGTCTTCGATTGATATGCGCTTCTTGTATGAGCTTACTTTGGTGATGCTACCTATTTTGGAGTTGTTCATATGTAGAGATGGAAATTATGTATTTGATCCTGGAGTGCTTCATAGTTGAGAGATTTCGTATGTTGGACAAACTTGAGACACGTTGGACCGTTCCATTTATCGAGGCGGATTTGGTAAATCTTATAGTAAATGGCAACGTGCTAAGTTTGAGTGTATCATGTGAGACGAGCTTCAAAGTGATATCTTTTGTTCTCCATGATGGTTTCCCCAAGGACAATTTAATTCGGGGCCGAGTCGAGCTAGCGACTTAGGGTTAAAAAAACTCAAGCATTGAATAACTAGGTTAGAAAACGTAGAGTAGATTTTCAATAGGTTAGGTTTAATTAAAAGGATGTTATAGTCGAGTTGAAGTGGAGGGGTGCCTTTCTTCGTCTTTTGGTGTTTGTTTCAAGGGTTGCTCTCTCACATTTCGTACTTGGAGCTTATGGAGGAGGCCCGTGTATCTGGTTCACTTCGATTAGTTTTTGCTATTGTGATATTCAACATTTGTGCTTAAAATGAATACCCTTTAGTTGTCTTTTCCTTAACTTGGGTTAAGCAAAGTAATCAATGTCATAAGTGTAGGGGAGTTCACTTCAATACTCTTAAACATTGAGGACAATGTTTATCTTAAGTGTAGGGGAGACTTCTATCGAAGTGACCTTACCTATACCATTGCCTTAACTTCATGATAATTGGGAAAATTAATTTTTCGATCATTTTTCAAATTTTTGATCTACTTTGGCCAACAAAAATATGCATTCATAATTTTTGCATCAATCATTTTTTCATTTGCATAACACATTTGCATTATATATATTTCTTCTCTTATTTTGCATCAAAAATATATAAAAAGAAAAAAAAAATATAATAAACATGGTTTTAACAAGTTTAGATTTCTTTGACATATTAGGCCCGCCATGGATATTTTGACTCAACCCGAGTTTACTTATTTTAGCACTCTCTAGCTAGTATCCTTAACCATGTAGTCCTTCATTGGTCTATTAGGCTAAGCTTCCACCAATTTCATTCTTTGAAATTTTAAATTTGTGGAGAATGGGAAATGATAGAGTTGAAGCAAGTGTAAAAGGGCTAGATAGACTTCATGGCAATTACTTGTGGCTAAACCCTTCTCTTCTTTATCTCTATTTTCTTCGCATGTATATAATTGTTAATAAATAATCAAGTACGGTTTTAATTGGTTTGTAATCTCTTATGCATTTTTGGCTAATCATTCATGGTTGATATGAGTACGTCTTAAGATTCTAAGTTAGCACGTTTTATGTGTACTAGACTTGTGTCATGATCCATATTTAGCGGGTGTTTTTTCCTTTTCTTCTTTGCAAATTTCTTGGTGAGGAATAAAGAAAAATAAGAGCGGCTTATGAAAAAAAATGAGTGGCTAGAAAAAAAAAAGAAGAAAAAAGAAAAAAAATAAATAATGCAAGACTCCCAAGAGGGGCAGTGTGGTGTTAATTATAGTGACTATTGAGTTCCAATATTACCTTGACGGGTTGCGGGGATTCAATAGATTGCTCCAATCCAATATTACCTTGACGGGTTGCGGGGTTGAAGATCCAAAATCTCAAAAAGATGCGGATGTAAATTATTGCGTGAGTTTTATTTTTCTTTCCTTAGCGAGTGTGTAGCTACTTATGAAAGCATGACATGAGGATTTTACACATAAGGCGAATGACTTATTACTCTTAATACGGACTTATATTAATTGTGAGCGGTTTTTCAAGTAATGGATGAGAGGATTACTTAGGATTAAAACCGTGCTTCCTTATTTTTGGATTTTACATTTCTTATATTTCACGCTTTAAATAATGACAAATTTGCCCACAAGCAATTTGCTCAAATAATAACCGGTTCCACATTTAATTGTCATGAATAAGTTGATGCACTTTTTACTTGTGAATGCAATGATCCCATTTATAAGCTTGGTATGGGGAAAGTGAAACTTGAGGGTGATAAGTGTTCATGGTATCCAAGCCCTAATCTAAGTAATTGAATTCTTTATGAGTTATTTCCATCAAAACCATTTATGAAAAATCAAAAATATAAAAATAGAATTGTTTTCTTTGCATTGCATTGTAAATATTCAAAACCATTCATCATGTAGCATAGCATAGTGTAGAAACATTCCATAATGGCCAAGGTTGGTTAATTATGAGAAAAGTGTAACTTGGTGCTTTAAAATGCTGCATTGCATGAGGACATGGCAATGGTCAAGTGGAGGGGAGTTGATAAGTGTGAAAACACTCATCAATAATGATCCATAAACCACTCAAAACACAGTCAAATACGTTATTTTAACTTTAAAATATCAGAATTATGCGTGTATTTGTATTTCATGTGTTTTCAAGTAAAGTAGATGCATTTTGGAGCAAAGACACGTTTTAAGGGATTTATTTGAAGAAAAGACGAAGAAAAGGACGAAAGAGCTTTCAAGGATCTTATTTGCCAAACTTCTAAAGATGAAGGGCTTAAGTTGAAATTTCTACATACATAAAGGATGAAAAGAAATGTGCTAAAGAGTTTATACCACTTTTGATTAAAGAAGTAAATATGAAGGACTTAAAAGGAAAATTTGGAAAGTAAAGTTTATTAAACTTGTCACTTTGACCAAACCGGTCAAAACTCACAACCTACACATAAACACGTCTGCGTCTTCTTCATTGCTTCAAGAGAGAGAAAGATATGACGGTTTCATCTCCTTAACCTCCCAAACCTGCAAACAAGAAACAAGAACGATCAAGAAGGTTTCAGCCAAAGCTCATAACTACAAAAGTGATCCTCTCTTCTTCCTCTACATGATGATGGCAATCAATTATACTCAAAGTCAAAGACGAAGAAAGCCCCAAATTCAAGTTGAAGATAAAGAACTAAGATGAATCCTCGTATTTTCCACGTGGCATCCAATCATTGGATAGACCACGTCACTTCTTCCACACGGCGGCTATAAATAGAAGATGAGGCCCTCATTTGCAACCGGTTAGCAATAGGAGTAGTTCACATAGTTAGTTAGGAGTAGTTTAGTTTTCTTTCAAAGTTTTACAGTTTAAATCATTTCAGTTTTCTGTTTAGTTTGTTAAGCTTTCAGTTTTACAGTTGTAACTGATTACTATTTTCGCCATTAATGAAACTTACTTAAGATTCTTAAAGATTTCTTGATTCTCTTTTAAGCTCTCTTTTATTGTTACTGTTAATCAAGATTGATTTTAGTTGACGAGTTAATTGATTCTTGTTCATATAGCTTGTGATAATAAGCTCACGTGTTATTTCAGTTTATAAGCTTTTCGTCTACTGATTTTATAAGCTTGTTAGTTTATTCATCAGATTAATTGAGTTTTTTTTTAGTATTGTTCATAGGCTCATTAAGAGCTTATGAGTAGCTTCTTTTCGAGGTAGAATTTTTATATGATACAGTTAGATTGGATTCTTAATTCATAATTCAGCTTTAACAGTTTGTTATTAGCTTTTGGCTTTTGGTAAATACGCTGTTGGAATAAGCTAGATAATATCTTTTGTTTGTAGTTAAGTTTAGCATTAATCAGTTAGTTTAGCATCGCCTTTAGCGGACTGGTTCGAAGGTACAGTCTGTGCAAAGAATTGTGTAAATTTTCTTCTTTTTGATATCTTGTTGCTTATTCATAATGATGCAGGTTGTCGTTCTTGTTTAGTAAGGACCAGATTATGAATTTCGTTTCAGTAGCCTTGTAGCTTAACCTACAAGAATAGCGTTTCGTTTTTTTTTACATCTTATGCAGGATTCATAATCGTAGATTCTGTTTGGTTTTCCTTCGGTTTACTTTGATTTTGCAGGTTTTTGCTTTGCTGTTTCAAAAGATCATGTCAGCAGATCAGTAGGAGTTTTCTTCTTGATTTCAGTTTTACAGGTTTTGGATCCGCCGTATGGTGGTAGTAGGCGTTTGTTCCGATTCCAGCTTATAGGTGTAGCTTAGCTTTGATTCAGTATTGGAGGTGTTTTGTGTTAAACCGGCTCAGCGCCGCGTTTCGCCAACAACGGACTGGCTTGGATGAATTTGGTTAAGCGCATATTATGTTTCTGTAATGATAATATAGAATGTTAGATCATTTGTGTAGTGATAATGATTTAGAATTTGTAAACTGATAATCTTGAATACAATTAGTCTGTTGGAAATTAAGTTTGAATTAGTTTCAGTGATATACAACTTTAGTCCCTAATTTGTATTCTTTTAATTTCAGAGCCAGTCCAAAGAGTTAGGATAGTTAGACTGTTAACAGAATTGTTAGCTATTATTGGGCTAGTTGTGGGCCTTTTCTCTGTTGGGCCAAGAGTAGTTTGGTGGGTAAATTTGTTTTGTTAGATTTTAAATAAACGTCACTTTAAATTTTCAAAGTCAGGATTTAAAAAAAAAACAAATTAGTTAGGATTTAAAAAAATTAGTTAAAGTGTTGAATTCATATTTTGGGTTTACATTTCATATTTTGTATTTCTAATTTGTAGACTGAAATTGTATTTTCTTATTTTTTAGATTTTGTGCATTTTAATTGGTAATTGCAATGTGTTTTTTTTAGAATAGTACGTATACGTAGCGAGATAGTATTTTTACATTTTTAATTGCTTTGTGCTAATTAGACATAGAATACCAATCAAGTTTGTACAACCAAGAACAATTAAGTCTTTACTAGAAAACGTTATATCAATTCGAATCGAGCTGAGAAGACAACTAAACTAAAAAACGAAATATTAACTATTCTGAGGACACCAAGCGTCGCATGCCGGCGTGTATCAAGACTTATGATGGGTCCGGTGATCCGGTGGATCACCTTAAAATATTTGATACACAGGCTAAAATTGAGCGATGGCCCATGCCTATATGGTGCCAAATGTTCAATTCGACCTTGATCGGAAATGCCCGCGACTGGTTTGAGGCACTCCCTCCATGGAGCATTGATAGTTTCACGGAACTACGCACTGCCTTTGAGAATAATTATACTCAAAGGAAGAAGTATAATAGGGATCCGGTCTCATTGGCAACTGTCAAGCAACGGCCGGGGGAGTCCACAGAAGCCTTCACTGAACGCTTCAATGATGAGTGCACGCGCACGAGAACCATGCCGGAGCTCCTGAAGATCTCTGACTACATGCACGCCATAACAGACAGAGAATTGATCAGGCGCCTCAATGACAAGCGTCCAGAGAGATATGATGACCTCATGGAAAGGGTCAGAAATTTCATAGAAGGAGAAACAGCTGTTGCAGCGGCCTACCCATCACGAGGAAATGGGTACCGGTCAAATGATCCGTCCCGGAGGCAGTCGGGCGGTCAAGGTAATCAGAACAATAACAAGGGCTCAGACTATAAGAGCCAAAGCAAAGGAGGACGGTCGGACGATAAGTTCACCCCCTAAAGATGTCCTACCGGGAGATCTTGCTGACAGAAGGGGCGAACTTTCCGAGGCCTCCCCCAATGACCACTCCCCCGGAACGTCGGCAAGGAAATCGCTTCTGCGAGTTCCATAATGACAAAGGCCACGCCACGGAGGAGTGTATCCAGCTCAAGAAGCATATTGAGTCGCTGATCAAATCAGGCAAACTCAAGCACCTAGTTAAGGATTGGAAGGATGGAAAAGACAACAACAAGAAGTATGATAAGAAGGATCCCCAAAAGGACAAACCTTCGACCATATACATGATCCAATCCAGACAGCGCCGCACGAGGCAGAAAGTTGGCCAACAATTTTCACGCGGCAGGGAAATCTCATTCCCTCCCATCACAGCAAGCGATGTGATTGACGCGCCTTTTACTATTGAGATAAGCATTGGAACACACAACGTTCGTCGCATGTATGTGGATGGAGGATCGTCAGCAGAGGTACTGTATGAACACTGTTTTGTGCAGTTATGCCCAGAAATAAGAAGCCAATTAGTACCGGCCACGTCGCCACTTACTGGCTTTAGTGGAGACACTATCTGGCCGATAGGGCAATTGCGTTTGCTTGTAACCATTGGGAATGAGGAACATTCCACTACGGCGTGGATGAACTTCATGGTGATACGCTCACACTCTCCGTATAATGGGATCATAGGCAGACCAGGCATTTTGGCTATCCGGGCAGTACCCTCTACGGCACACGGAATGATCAAATTCCCCGTTGAGGGGAGAATCGTTACTATTTACAACACAGTCGTACCAACATCCGAGTGTCACACCGTGACAACACCGGCTCCACCTGTCCCACCCAAGGATGGATCACCACCTCCCAACTGGAAGGTAGCAATTCACCCTGACTATCCGGAACAGGAGGTATCCATATGAGGGGCGCTCTCGGATAGCGGCAAAAGGGCCATGTGCTCTCTTTTGAGTGCAAACCTAGATATATTCGCATGGGAGCCAAAGCATATGACAGGCGTGCCACGTGCGATAGCAGAGCATAAGCTCCAGATCCGCCAAGGGTACCAACCCGTTAAGCAAAAGAAGCGCGGCCAGGCGCCCAAGCGCAGCCAAGTGATATTGGAGGAAGTACGAAAACTAGTGGATGCAGGCATCATGCGCGAGGTATACTACCAGGAGTGGTTATCCAATCCGGTCATGGTCAAGAAACATGACGGAAGTTGGCGCATGTGTGTGGATTTCACGGATCTAAACAAGGCCTGCCCACAGGACTGTTACCCGCTACCAGAAATCGACTGGAAGGTGGAGTCCTTGTGTGGATATCCTTTCAATTGCTTCTTGGATGCATATAAAGGGTATCACCAAATCCAGATGGCGGAGGAGGATGCAGAAAAAACGGCGTTCCATACGAGCCAGGGCGTATATTGCTATACAAAAATGCCGTTTGGACTGAAGAACGCCGGCGCTACATATCAGCGGTTGGTGGACAAAGCTTTTGAATCACAAATAGGACGCAACCTGGAAGTCTATGTTGATGACTTGGTGATAAAAATTCACACGGAGGAGGCACTTCTCCGGGATGTCCAAGAGACATTCGACACGCTGAGAAGGATTAACATGAAGTTAAATCCAAAGAAATGTACGTTTGGAGCAACTGAGGGAATGTTCCTTGGATATTTGATTGATCCAAATGGCATCAAACCTTGCCCAGAGAAGACGGACGCAGTGATACAACTGCCGTCCCCTCAGACACGGAAGGAGGTGCAGTCCCTGAATGGGAAGTTAGCCGGGCTGAATAGATTCCTATCTAAATCCGCAGAGAAGTCATTACCCCTATTTAAGACACTCAAGAAGTGTATTAGAAAGGTAGACTTCCGCTGGACGAAGGAAGCCGAGGAAGCTTTCGGCCAACTAAAGCAGCACCTTGCATCTCTCCCTATGCTAGTAGCTCCCCGGCCAAAGGAGGAACTCATTATGTATCTCTCAGCTACTCATGGCGCAATAAGCGCGGTACTTATGACGGATAAAGATACAGTACAAACTCCGGTCTACTTTATAAGTAGAACACTACAAGGGCCGGAGTTGAATTATTCCTCCATGGAAAAATTGGTGTTAGCACTAGTGTTTGCTACAAAGCGGTTGCACCGGTACTTTCAGGCGCACCCAATTGTGGTCATTACGGATCAGCCAATCAAGCAGGTTATTTCTAGACCGGACGTGGCAGGGAGGCTACAGAAATGGAGCATCCTATTGGGGGAGCACAATATATCTTACAGACCAAGGACGGCTGTTAAAGGCCAGATCTTGGCAGATTTCCTGATCGAGAAGCCGGATGAGGAAGGACCAATCATTAAGCAAGACGAGATCCCAACGGAACCTTGGGTGTTATTCACGGATGGATCCTCGTGTACGGACGGGTCCGGAGCAGGTCTCATCCTCACAAACCCAGAAGGAATGGAATTCACGTACGCCCTCCGTTTTGAGTTCACGGCCACTAACAACGAAGCGGAATATGAAGCATTAATTGCGGGTTTAAAAATCGCCGCTAGAATGGGGGTCCGCAACCTTGAGGCCTACGTGGACTCACGGCTTGTCGCGAACTATATTCTAGGTGGGTATGTGGCTAAGGAGGACAACATGGTCAGGTACTTGGAAAAAGTCAAGTCGCTAATCGCGACTTTCAGTAAGTTTTCCATCAAGCAGGTGCCAAGGGGCGAGAACAAGAAAGCGGACGCTCTTAGCAAGATCGCATCCATAAGCTTCGCTCACTTGTCTAAACAAGTTTTGGTGGAAATACTCAAGGAGAAATCTATAACGGAAGGGGAGGTTGCCGCTATAGTTGAAGAGGAGGGACCTACATGGATGACCCCAATCATCAACTATTTGACTAATGAGACCCTTCTAGACGAGGAAAAAGCAGCAAGGCGCATTAAAAGGAAGTCACAGCATTTCGAACTTCGAGAAGGCATCCTTTACAAGCGCTCTTTCTTGCAGCCGTGGCTGCGGTGTGTTGGACCACGCCAGGCAGCTTACGTAATCAGTGACATACACGAAGGGTTGTGCGGCATGCATGCAGGACCACGATCCGTGGTAGCTAGAGCCTTACGAACAGGATATTATTGGCCTACCATGCACAGAGACGCGCGCGACATGATTCGCAAGTGTAGTGATTTCCAAGTGCATAGGCCAGTACCGCGGCACCCGCAGCAGGAGCTTACACCTATCACGTCCCCATGGCCATTTTATAAGTGGGGAATTGACATTGCAGGACCATTTCCTGTAGCTGCGGGAGGGGTTAAATTCTTAATTGTTGCAATGGACTACTTCACACGATGGATAGAAGCCAAGGCAGTCAAGTCTATCATAGGCAAACAAGTTAAGAAGTTTGTCTGGGAGCATATTGTGTGCCGTTTTGGTTTACCAGGAGAAATCATCTCGGATAACGGCAAGCAATTCACGGACAACCCGTTCAAAGATTGATGTGCATCATTGAACATCAAGCGTCGCTTCGCATCTGTTAAGCATCCGCAGACAAACGGCTTTGTCGAACGAGCTAATAGAAGCTTGGGGAATGGCATCAAGGCGCGTCTGGATGAACGAAGTGGTAAATGGGTCGATGAGTTATCACATGTGCTATGGGCGCATAGAACTATGATCAAAACAGCCAACGGAGATACTCTATTTGCATTGGCTTACGTCACTGAAGCTGTTATACCAGCAGAAATAGGAATGCCTAACATCCACACGGCGGAGGTTAATGTCGTCACGAACGATGAACAGCTGCGAATCAACCTGGATCTGTTGGAGGAAAAAAGGGAAATAGCGGCCATCAATGAGGCTAGGTCCAAGGCTAAGATGAAGGCTTATTATGACGCCAAGGTCAAGGGTGTTTCCTTTTGACCGGGAGACTACGTCTACCGTGCTAACGAAGCAAGTCGAGCGTAGAACACAGGAAAGCTGGGCCCTAAGTGGGAAGGACCGTATGAAATCACTGAAGCCTTGGGACGAGGCGCGTACAAGCTACGTGACATGGATGGCCGCGACCTTGAGCGCACATGGAATATTTCCAATCTCAAAAGGTGCTATCTTTGAAAGCTACGGCTTCCGCATGAGGAACTTTGCTATGTGCGGTCTTAATAAAGAACCATGCGGTTTTATCTGTTTTGTTTTGTCTTATGTTTGTTTAGATTCCTTTCTTATTCTTTAGGACTTGTCATTATTGTTCAAACAAAAGTGTAAACGTTCTGATAAAATGCCGTGGTGCCTAGCTAGCTCCACGGCCTGTTTTGTGCAAATCGTTTCTTAGAGTTTTTGTTAGTTGTATGAATTTTACTTATATCATAATATGTCTTATTCATATGCATTCTTTCAAATTATTGTACATGTACTATACGCCTCCAGGCGGGGTAAGAGGATTAAGTGAACCTACTAATTCAACTTGCCGCGTAAGAGGGATGCAACCCCAGCCGCACGGATCATGTATCCTTACTAGACACCTTACTTACAAGACGTTGGGGTAAGTTCCATATGCTGAAGCCGCACAGTGCTCCGCACATTAAAGACGCACGTCGCATGTCTAGTAAAATATGGACTCGTATGTATTTTTTCTCTTTGTGTGTAAGACGTGATATGTCATGCAGTATTGTGGTACAATATTTAAACACAGTCAAAATACACAAGTTTCCAAAATAGATAACAAAATTGTCGTGGTCACTCACGGACTTATATACAAAACACAAATATTGTTAGCCGTGTACATGCACGGACGAATAGAAACAATACATATTCATAGGTTACAAACCAAAGTGTCTGAAAGGGATCATAAAGTAGGAGCATCCTACATAGAGGGGAAAAACTTACCCATTTCTGCTTGCTCTTCGACCAGACACGACAACCATTCATCACTTTCTCCCCGCTTTTGGGCTTGAGCCGCAGTCCTCTCCAGCACCACACTTAAGGGTTCTTCGTCAAGCACGATCCTGGTTACGTCCTCGTATATGGGAAGTGTCAGGTGGCTGGGGGATGGAGTGAAGGCATCATGGGCGGACGGGTTAGGACTGAGCCGTGCCATGATTTCCATATTTGACGCATCTTTGGTGGCCTCCAGTTCGTCCAGGAATGGGTAGTGCAGATCTCGCATCGCGGCCATAGAGGCAGTCATCTTGCTAGCAGCTTCAGGCTTAAAGAAGGCATGATTTGCGACATCCTCTCCCTTCGTGATCAACTCAGCGGCCTCAACCATTCCCTCATGCCGTCCGTGGTCAATACCATCAGTCATAAGGTTCGCGAATTGTTGCACAAATTCCGGGGCTTCTAATACCTTCATGACGGCCAGGCGTGCTCCGTGCCCAACCATCCACCTACGGCCGGCAATAGCTGTTAGCATAGCACATTGTCACGCTCGGCAGTGAGGGCATCAATCATCAACTCTTTTTGGGCAAATGCCTCTTTCAGCTCTTGGATGACCACCCTCTCATCAACAAGGTCCCTCTGTACTTTCTCCATGTTTTGGACGGCCAAGTGCGCGTCTTCCAGTTTCTTGTTAAGTACGTCTACTTGGCTGGAGTACGAGTGGGCAGAAGCTTCCGCCGTGGCTACCTATAAGGAAAATACGTGTTAGCATATATTCCTTTTATAACTATGGGTGGTGCGGCACGGATATGTACCTTGGTGGTTGCAGCATCTAGTTGTGACTCAAGATTCGTTACTTGCTGGTCGTATTCACTCGCGCGGGCTGACTGTTTTTTAATGGTCGCCTCGGCATTGGCCAGTTGGGATTGGAGGTCGGCAATTTGAGCTTCATTATCTTCAATCATTTTCTCCCTCCGTCCAACTTTCCTCTTGAGAGAGTCAACATGCCCAAGCGCGGCTTCAAACCTAACCCTCATCGAGGTTCCCATCGCCATCTGGTGTACCAGGGTACCATTGTATTCATCCGCCAAATCTGCATGACTGAGCGAATTTACCTCTCGCACCAAGCTTGGTGGTATGCAATTGTTGAGGTACTCCCGGCACTCATCAGCGTCCCTCAGTCGTGACGCCGTGGTAATATTCCATACGGGATTGAACGGTTGAGGGGCGCTGGATGCGGGAAAATCTTGGGAGGCTGCAGGTGAACCTTCTTCAAATACAGGACCGGACTTAGTGGGGGTTGTAGGGTCTCTTTCCACTTCTTTCCCTTTCCCCTTATCAACTTGGGTGTCAGAAGGAGGTGCGGCACCGGTCTGGTCGTCCCTGTGAAACAAGTATTACGAAATATCTTAAGTATTGCTTACAAGGAAACTTGTCATTCTTACATATTAAGATGGGGTCTTACATGTTGTTTCTTGCTAATTCGGAGGCGGTTGGGGCAATCTGAGTGACGGGATCGACATGAGCGGCCCGGTTAGCCTCGGAACCCTGGGTAGCACTCCCGACAAATTGATACAAGGGGTGGTCTTCTCGAAGTCTCTTGGCAGGAGCATTGTGTTCGCCAATCTCGACTGAAGCAGTCCTCCTCACACGGTTGCTTCTTTTTCGTGTACGCCTGGCGACGGGCTGCATTGTTGTTTCGTCGATCTCCTCCTCGACTTCATCCTCCTCTTCTTCTTCCAGGTTGACTTGTTGCTGTACTTCTTCATCATCATCGCCCATCAGTTGGCGAATGCTGGAGGTGGTTAATTCAATATTATCCCCCTGCTGCTCCCTATGTGGTGAGGAGGGCCCGGCTCCTCCTTCATTCACCTGGTTATCACCATCAACATTATTTCCATGATCTTCCTCGTCCGAATGAGGATCTGGCACGGCTTCAAGAGCAACCGTCATGGGGCGGGTATGCTCAATAAGGGGTTGTTCATTCTCACGGAGAGGACGAAGGCCCTCCGGCACAAGCTTCGGGTCGCCCAGGCGTAAAAGTCCAAAGAAGTTCATTTCTGTTCAGCACAAAACAACATATGTTAGCTATTTATCAAATAATTTTATGCATTTTTTGCGTACGGATGTTAGCCTACCTTCGCCCTGCCTTCTCCAAAAAACGGGATACCTATTGGAAGGACCAAAGTAATTGCGGCTAATCCCTAGTAAACATAGGAATGATTCGGGAAGGTTTCTATGGAACCCAGTCCTATTCAAGTCTAACTCTTGGGAATGACGGGGGTTGTACGTACTTGTGTGTGGCTTGGGGTCGTGAGGGATCCTAGTTCTGATGATATAATCGCCCGGCCATACCACTGCGTCAATGAAAAAGTAGTGATCATACCAATTTTTCAATGAATCCATTGGTTTGTTGTGCGATTGGGGACTGTTGGAGGCTCGTTTCTTAAAAGATACCCAACCATTTACTATGTTGGGAACATAAAAGAGCCGAAATAATTCTACAGTTGGGGGGATTCTCCTAGCACGGCAGAGGATCTCGAATTGACTTATTTTAAAGGCACCTATGCAGTGGAGCTGACTAATGTGCACATCATAGTATCCTAACAGATCTACAAGAAAGTGGGTGAAGGGGATGCGGTAATTAGCCGCATCAAAGAGGCGAGTATACAGGCCAATCTTACCCGCTGGAGCCTCAGTTATGAGGTCTCCAACACCAGGAAGTGAGGGGTGTAGGTTGGTAGGGATGAAATAGTTTGTACAAAAGTGGTTTAATTGGTCTTGGGTCATGACATTCAGCACGGATCCAATGGTAGGTCTGTTTCTATGAGCCATTACTAAAAAAGAGTGTAAGGACGTGGTGTTCTAACCTGCGTATGAAGGCGTATTTGGTTCAAGTTAAGAGGAAAGCTTTAATGGCAGAAATGGAGGTTATAACTGTGTGTTTCACACAGCCGTGGGGGTGGCTTATTTATAGGGTTGCCTCATGGGTCACGACCTGTTGGATGTGTGACACGTGTTGGCCACTATCTTAATCGTGTGGCTAGGGGGCAAGTGGCAAGTGAAACGTCAGGTGGGACCCACGGGTCACTTCTGACTCACACGTTTGCACTGCTCGAGGTTCTGACGGTTTGCACTTTTGTCAGTCAAACAAGTCAGATGAACAGTTATTAATGTCGGGTTATGCGGCTCTTACGTAAGACTTGACATTTAATGATATATTTAATTTGTCTCGGTTGCTATCTGCGGCTGAGATATTGATGGGATAACTTCTTAAGCCAGGTTGCCACGTGCGGCCAATATAAATTCTTGGACAATTTGCCATTCACTATGGTTTCCTTGGTACGTCCGGGGAGCATCTTTGTAGTCTAGAGGTTCCACCTACGGTTGTAACAACTAGACTGGGGGGACATGATGACGTATAGTCCCCAGCCGGGTCATGAACCCGGCCCCATGGGTACTACCCGTATCCGGCCCATCACATATGGGTAGAATAATGTCATTCAGGCTTATGGGCTTGGATGAACAGTAACCGCACACATGTGTGCGACCCACGGCCCGGTGCGACCGACATGGCCGACATAGGGTTAGACAGAATAATATTCTGTCTAGGAATATCTTTATCCCAATAAGAGAGGATATTCACTACCAAGATTAGAAGATAACAATCATTCTAATTCTGGTGATTATCTCTTCCTTGGGGCCGAAGCAGCAGTGGAAGCCCATTAGGGTTTCACTGCCTATAAAAGGAACCCTCAAGGGTTCCACAAAGGTATTACTACTTGTACTCTAAACTCACACAAACCTTAAATCGATTACTTACTCTCACGCCGGAGTCTAATCGTGGGAAACATTCCCACGGTAAGCCTAACGCGTGCTGTTTAGTGTGCAGGATCCCAACCAAACGATTCACTTGGTGCAGGAGCCGGAGCCCAGCCAACCCGAATTAAACCTAATTCGGGTTTAGCAAGGATCAACCAACTTTTGCATCAACAGTCTCGATTTGAATTGATCGTGGTTGAATGTGCGACTCAGTCGTTCTTGGTGGAATTTAAAGGGGAAAGGTTATCTATTTTAAACTAAGGTAAAATGAAAATGTAAATTTAAATGAGAATGTAAAAATAAATGTAAATGTCGTTAAGTAAAAGTGGAAGCTTGAAACTTTAAACTAAAAATTAATACGTAAAAGTAAATGACGAAAAATTAAAAACTTCTATCAGAATAATTCTATCTGAATAATTCTATCTGAATAATTCTATCTGAATAATTCTATCTGAATATGTAAGTCAAAATTTGGGCAGCATTTCGTCACAATATGCCTTATACCCGATCGCAAAGTACGATGCCAGGGGCAATCGCAACCTACAATCGGAATAAGTGATCAGAATAACTATCACAATAAGCTGTTACAATGTATAAACCCTATTATGATGGAAAGATCACAATATTCAGATGGAGTAAAAATAAGCATAAAAATCAAATAAGCACTTTAACCAAAAATTTAACCAAAACAATAATAAGAAGAACAAAAATAAGCTACGAATTTAAAACTTATCAAAACACTAAATAAGCAAAATTTATAAAGATTAAACCTTTTAGAAAACTTTAAAGCAAATAAGCTAAATACAAAATAAGCCAATAAGCATGATAAGCTCAAAGCTCAATTCGTATCAAAACTTAGAGATGAATAAAAAAGATGAACTTTTTAATCAATCAAACATCAAAACTAAACAAGATCAAAGATTATATCGAATCAAAGATAAAATAAAAATTAAGAAAGGTAGAAAAAGATGAAGATTTAAACAAGATTTAAGCTATTAAAAGTAAAGATTAGATTAAAACAAGAAAGGAAGATAAAAGATGAAGTTCCTAGTGAGAGAAAGTTAAACAATTTCTCTCTCTAAAATTAAAAACTACAAAAAATGAAAAATGAACTAGCTAACCACAAAAAACTCTATTTTTTAAACTATATATAGGAGGTGGAAAATGCATGTGTTGCTTCCTTTTTTTCTCGTCTTTTAATTTCTCGTCTTTCTCGACTTTGTCTCGGGATTTGTCGAATAATAAAATGAACTCGTCTTTTCTTCTTTTGGTAGACTTGGTTCTTCGACTTCGTTAAACTTTCGTCTTCAGACTTTTTCATCGATAAATCTTCAGAATAGGCCTTCGACTTCCGTTCTTCTTGCACTCTTGATCTTTTGACTTCGTCTTTTCTCGTTTTCTTCGATTAAAGCCCGTGAAATCCCGTGTTTTCTTCCTTTTTCACATTTTGGTCCTAAATCACAACAAAAACACAAACCACGCATAATTCTGACATTTACGACATAAAATACACATTTTGGCTTGGTTATTACTATAACTAAGTGGTAAAAGGATGGGTGTTTTCACACCTATCAATTATCTTTCACCGTGGAAGTATCTCTTCCACGTACTCATTATCTTCGCCGTGGAAGTATTTCTTCCACGGGCTCATTGTCTTCGCCGTGGAAGTACTCCTTCCACTGGCGTATTGTTTTCGCCGTGGAAGTATTCCTTCCACGGGGTCATTATCTTCGTCGTGGAAGTATTTCTTCTACGTGCTCATTATCTTCGTCGTGGAAGTATCTCTTCCACGAGCTCATTGTCTTCGCCGTAAAGTATTCCTGGGGTCATTATCTTCGCCGTGAAGTATTTCTTCCACGGGCTCATTGTCTTCGCCGTGGAAGTACTCCTTCCAATGGCGTATTGTTTTCGCCGTGGAAGTATTCCTTCCATGGGGTCATTATCTTCGCCGTGGAAGTATTTCTTCCACGGGTTCATTGTCTTCGCCGTGGAAGTACTCCTTCCACTGGCGTATTGTTTTCTCCGTGGAAGTATCCCTTCCACGGGCTCATTATCCTTCGCCGTTGAAGTACTCCTTCCACTGGCGTATTGTTTTCGCCGTGGAAGTATTCCTTCCACGGGGTCATTATCTTCGCCGTGGAAGTATTTCTTCCACGGGCTTATTGTCTTCGCCGTAGAAGTACTCCTTCCACTGGCGTACTATTTT
Source organism: Glebionis coronaria (assembly GCA_025667525.1). Taxonomy (NCBI): domain Eukaryota; kingdom Viridiplantae; phylum Streptophyta; class Magnoliopsida; order Asterales; family Asteraceae; genus Glebionis; species Glebionis coronaria. The sequence goes on from CM046875.1 coordinate 383,063,738, forward strand.
CGCTGGGGAAGTATCCCTTCCACGGGCTCATTATCCTTCGCCGTTGAAGTACTCCTTCCACTGTCGTATTGTTTTCGCCGTGGAAGTATCCCTTCCACGGGCTCATTATCTATCGCCGTGGAAGTATCTCTTCCACGGGCTCATTATCCTTCGTCGTGGAAGTACTCTTTCCACTGGCGTATTGTTTTCACCGCAGAAGTACTCCTTCCATTGGCTTAGTGTCCTTGCCGCGGAAGTAAATCTTTCGTTGTCTCATTGTTTGCCGTGAAAGGATGCCTTCCACTGGCTCATTATTTTTTCTGCGTAAGATGTACTTAATGTGTTGCGTTGGCTCATATATTTGCTGCGGAAGTACGCCTTCCACGAAGAATTCCTTTGCCCGGACATTTGAGTGATTTTTCCAAAGTTTATATTGTTTGGCCTTAATTAGACGGAGCCTGATCAACTACGTTTGGTTCAGGAAAAACCACAATAAATTTTGGCATTCATTATCAGATGTCGTGGCCGCAAGACGAATGTAATATCCGTATTACTTCGCCACAGAGGTACGTCTTTTGTTGGCCTTAAGACGAATGAAATATTCGCGCTATGCTGCATCATTAGTGGGTATAAGAAGTACGCCTTCAAATGTTCACGATGCAGCATACCGGTTCCACCTCCACCTTCACAAAACCTTCTTATCATCCTCACGTTAGAGATGAATAAGAATGATACCTTGCCAATGCCAGTGTTACCCCGCTATAGAACAAGTTTTCTTCTTACGGGGTCCTTACCGTCTAATCACGGGAAACCAAGCATTATAGCACAACCACCCGTCTTGCGTATACGGGTTCCCCATTTCTTTCGACGTGGATACGCTTACAGGTAGCGGATATGGAGTAAAGTCTAGTAACCTTGGTGACAACCACGCATACTAGACTGGGGGGACATGATGACGTATAGTGGATTCGTTCACTATTCGCAACCCCAACCCATCATCTTTTTGCTAATGGTAGCCCATTTACGAGTTGAGCCATATGTTACGGACGACCCATGAGGATGTCCTAAGCAACAAGCTGCACGCGGTTGTTAGTGAGTGTGTTACACAAATGAGTCTAGCATAACATGATCATGGACCATATCATACTAGACTAGGGGACATGTCGACGCACAGTCGGTAATGGGCTCGCCCCGCCAGGCCCACGACCCATACACACCTTACTTATCCTACAAGAAACCGTAAGCCTATATAAACAGGGGTAGGGGTCTCATTATGATCAGGTTATCTCTTATATTCACACCTCTTTACAATATATCGACCGAATACTAACTTGACCGTCGGAGGTGGACCCCGGGGCTCCGGCCTCGGGTCCACGTCTAACCGGTTTACCTTTGTTTGCAGCATTACTCAGGACCCGGGAAGACGACGAACGGACCAGGAGAGTCGTCAGACCAGCCTAGCCAAATTATGCTCCAACACTAATAAGCTTATATTATAAGTCATGATTATTAAATACAATAATATAGTAAAGTTTATTAATAATAATACTTTAAATCTTAACATATGATTATTAATTAAGAATATAATACATGGTATTATAAGTAATTATTAATTAATAATATTACATGATTAATTAATTAAACTTTACCTTAAATGATTATTGTATAATTAAATTAAATTATATTATTAATTTAATTACACCTTGGTTGAAATGAAAAAATTAATTAAGCTAAGTTTTTTAATTAATTAAATTTACTTGTACTTATATGATGAATAATTATTTTTAATAATTATTATAACCTATAGACCCCTCTAAGGAGACTCTTGGCTCGCGTGTAACCCCAAAACAACCCAACCAATCTTAATACTTATTTTAATGTTAAAAACGCATGCTTGATCATTTAATTTATAGAAATCGTGATTCAATAAATAAAAGAAAGGAAAAGACGATTACCGAGCCTATGTGATCTTAGAATAAGCCAACAAGAACACACACCCTCTCCTTTTTGCTTTTGTTCCCGACGGCCAAGACACACAACACAAACCCTGACTTTGATTTTTTTGGAAATATGAAAATGAAAGAACAAAATGTCATTCCTTGTGATTTATTTTTGATAATAGGCCGGGCCTTGGGCCTCTTTTTCTTCTTTTAAAATCCGGCCAAACAACCCTTGTATACATATTTATTTCGTTTCCGTGTTCACTTAAATCACTCGCATTATCATAAGTAACGGGTGTTCATGTTTTACTGACGCGTTTTAATTCTTGTCGTGTTTTACGTGTTATACGTAAATACTAATTGTGTAATTAATTTACATATGTAATACTTGAACTAAATAATAAATAATTTATGTAATGATTGTATTAAATATTCATGATACGTGTCGTGCTTTAATTATTTATAAAGTTTTTAATTTATCCATTTTTCATGCATTTAATGTTCTTAGGTATTTTTTGTGGGTTTTACATCTCTTCCCCTCTAAAAATAATAATTCGACCTCGAATTAGAGATACATAAGCTGAAAGGGACATGGACGTGACATGGCTAAAAGAACTTGGAACGTGGTGTGACTAAACAGAATATGCTTGGATCATAGAAAGGAATGAGGATAAGAAATCTAGATGGACCCCTCTGTTTCCCAAGTGGTTTCCCGCTCGGGACGGTTCCTCCAAAGAAATGGGGAATAATCTTGGTCTTCATGACCTTGTCTTGACGATACCGAAACTTTTCTGGTTCATCAACGTAAAATAGATACTCGTAAATCTGATCGAGTGGATAAGAAATAATGTGCAAGGGTAAATGAAACGTTACGATGTGAGATAACTTGAAATTACGACATTTGTAACCTCTAAGCAATGATGCGCGAGACATATCGAAACGTGGTACATGAACAATTATGAACATGATACGTGGAGATATGGTCAAAGAAATATGTTGAACATATGGTGAACGTGACACGAGCAACATATAGTGAATGTGATATGAAAACGTAGGGTGAACATGCTATGTGAAACATATCGTGAACGTGCGATAACTGAGGAGGTAACGCCAAACGATACGAGATGAGACGTGAAAAGTGACGTGAAACGTCTGTCTAAGGATGGAAATTTGTGCTAAGATTGAGTCTGGTCTCCCAAGCTTCATACAGATCTTTTCAAAATGAAAAGAGAAACGTAAGTCATAAGATGGAATACGATCATGAACGTGAACAACGTCATGAACGTGAGTGCGAAAAGAAAATCATAAGATGGAATAAGGACATGAATGCGTACAAGGTTGTAATCGCGAACGTGAGACGTAAATGAGAGCGTCAACGTAAACGTGAATGTGAACGTAATTATGAATGTGAACATAACTTTCTGTCTGATATGATTGTTGATGGAATACCGCGAAATCATACGATCTCTTGTTGATCTTCCCATATATCTGCTAACTGCGTAATCTTTCGGAAGAAAGACAACATGTAGACTAGGTTAAACGGTGGAATGTCGATCCAAGTGGCATTAAGCTTCTTCTGAGCCTTACGGTAGTCCGGTAACAAAATCCATGGAGATCTTGTCCATTTCCATTCGGAAATTTCTAAAGGTTGAAATAAACTGCTAGCATGTTGGCGTTCTATCTTAACCCGCTGGTATCTCAGGCATTTAGATATAAACGTTACTGCATCTTGTTTCACATCGCTCCACCAAATGTGGTTTAAGAGTATGGTACATCTTTGTAGAAACTGGATACATAGAGTTTTGGAAGATTACGAGTCTCGGTAAATTTAGACCTCTCTTAGCGTAGGATCCTCTGGAACACATAATTTAGTGTAGGATTTTCTCCTTTACGCGTAAGCTTAGTCATGATAAAACTTAGCCGTGAGAAACAATGTGATTCAGCGTGTCGTTGTAATAAACCAAAATTCGTATAGGGAAATTTTAGTGTGAAATTTATTCTGTCATAGAGTTTGTAACATAATCTAAAGATGGTCTTCGTGTTCTTCTCTAGAATTAGTGGAGGTCAGAATGTGAGCAATGAACAAAATGCCGAACTTGTCCAGAATTCATGAAAACTCGATTTCTCAAGTCCATAATTATTGTTGGGCATTCGTGAGACCAAAAGGTACGAATATGAATCCATAACAACGATAACGTGTGCGAAGAGCAGTCACGAAAATGTCCTGCTCTTCCCTCATAACTGATGGTATTCTGATCGTAATTGATCTTGGAAAGCGTTTAGAGTTTAGTTGGTTGAATATATTATTAATACTTGGAAGAGGGTAACAATTATGAATGGTGATCTTGTCTAATTTACGGAAATCAATGCATAACCTCGTGCTATCGTCCTTCTTCTTTGATAAACAGACTGACGCACCCCAGGGTGCTACACTCGGCGAATAAGTCCTCGTCCCAACAACTCTTGCGATTGTTCCTCCAACTCCTTGAGATCAATGTCATACTTCACTTCACGAATGGGTGGTATACCTGGTGGTTCTTTCGGAATTACATCAGGAAATTTTGACACAATCGGATGGTTATAGGTTAATAACTTTAGAAATTAGCAGCCTGAATGGTAGTTAGAAAGTCTTCATAGCCATGGGATAATAGGGCACGTGTTCGTAAAGCAGGAATAATTGTAAAGATTTTCCTAGTAGAAAACCATGATGAATGTATTCAGAAGCCTGAACATAGATGATTATGACCTGATATGAATGGCGATCAATCATAGCGAGATATGCTGCTAACCAGTCCATACTCAGATTTATATTGAACTCGCAGCTTCCCAGTGTAAAGTGCGTTAGCAAAATGGATCTCGTCGTCAAAATAGAATGGAATCCCTTATATACATGGGTGATACTACGGCGTCTTCTATGGACGTGGAATATATGAAATATTTATCGAAAATGAAGGTGCCATGTCAATTCATGAAGTAAACGTGGCAGATCTCACTGAGTGTGTTTCGCCCGTGTCACACAAAATGAACACCGCGTGTCTAAACGTGAACAATACATTAGCGATGGTACTGAGATTTTAGTGGCCTGAAAAGACAACTGGATGACGTGTGTAATAAGTGTGAAAACACTTATCCTTTTACCACTTATTTCCAAAAATAACAAGACCAAAACGTGTATTTTATGTCGTAAAAGTCGGAATTATGCGTGGTTTGTGTTTTTATTGTGTTTCAGGATAAAAATATGAAAAAGGAAGAAAACATGGGCTATCACGGGCTTTTATCGAAGAAAACGAGAAAAGACGAATTCAAAAGATCAAGAGAGTAAAAAGAACGGAAGTCCAAGGCCTATTCTAAAGATTTATCAAAGAAAAAGTCTAAAGACGGAAGTTTAATGAAGTCGAAGAACTCAAGTCTAATAAAAGAAGAAAATTATAAGACAAGTTCAATTCCCGAGACGACGTCGAGAAAGACAAAGAATTTAAATCGATTCGAGACGTGAAGAAATAAAAAGGAAGCAACACATGCACCTCCCCACCTCCTATATATACCCTCCTAATGACACATTAGGAGGGTGTTAGTTAATTAGTTCATTTTTCAATTTTAGTAGTTTAGTTTTTAGAGAGAGAAAGTGTTTAACTTACTCTTACTAGTACTTCATCTTTTTATTCCTTTCTTGTTTGAATCAAATCTTTACTTTTGAGAGTTTAATCTTGTTTTGATCTTAATCTTCTTCTACCTTTCTTGTTTTTAATTTTGATCTTGATTAGTGATAATCTTTGATTTTGTTTAATCTTGATGTTTATGTGATTAAAAAGTTAATCTTTTTATTCATATCTAAGTTTTATACGGATTAAGCTTTGAGCTTAACATGCTTATTGGCTTATTTGGTATTTAGCTTATTTACTTTTCATTTTTCTTAAAAGTTTCATCTTTTTATAGTTTGATTTAAAACGTTGTTTATTTAAAATTTTGAAAAGTTTTTATTCGTGCTTATTGAGATCTTTTCATTATAATTTGGTTAAGTTTTGGTTTGAGCTTATTAAAAAGTAGCTTAAAAACTTGGCTTATTTCGAATTCAAAAACTGTCGGAAAGGGGTTTCAATTTCCGACAAGCATTCTGATTGTTCCATCGGATTAGGGCTTTATATTTCGATAGACTTCATTGTTATTCCGATCACATGATCGGAAAAGGGTTTTACTTTCCGATCTGGATTCCGACGAGGGTACTTGTTTGATATTCCGATTGGCCTTGATTTCCATTATTCCGATTGAGTTCTCTTATTACATTTCGATACCTTTTGTTATTCCGAATGACATTCTGATTGGGATTCCGACGGGGGGGGGGGGGGGGAATTATTTTGATATTCCGATAGCTTTCCGACGCAAGGATTCCGATAGGGGAGGTAAGCATACATTCCGATCGGATTCCGATGGAGTGTATTCCGACGGTAGGCTTTGTTTTAATATTTGGTCTTAGTTTAATTTTTTAAGTTTGCATTGTTTTAAGTTTCCAACTTTTCATTTTTATTACATTGTCAAATTTAATTTTCGTCGAGCTTTAATTTTTGTCATTTAATTAATTTACTTTTAAAGTTTTAAATATTGCACCATTTACGTTTTAATTAGTTTTAGTTTTAATAATTACCGTCATTTATTTTAAAGTCTTGCATTTAATTTTACTACAACGACCAATATATTCTTTTCCACCAAAAGACAACTGAGTCGCACTTAAACCAGTAGTCAATTCGAAAAGATCGGACGATAACTTTTTATACTCGGCAAAAGCCTTGTATTAAATGGCGCCGCTGCCGGCTCTTTTTGTAAAGATTAACGGTTTTCTGTGAGAGACGCGTTGAATTTTGGGATCCGTTCACTCGTGAACGTTATTTTCTTGCTCAAAAATTTTCAAAAATCCAAGAAGATTTTTATTTTTATTTTTACACGTACATATATATTGTCTATTTCTTTGGTATCTTTTTCTTTTGTTTTTGCAGGTGTATGCGTACTATATCTTCATCTTATTCAGAGCCCGAGACTCATGAAGATTTAGATATGACTGGTGTACATAACAAAGATAATCCACCCCACCCCAACATGAATAACAACAACAATGTTCCACCACCCGACCTTCGAACGATGGAGGAGTTGTGTCAACCTACAATGAATGGACGAGGAGGAACGATTGCGCCGATGCAAATCACGGCTCCGGAGTTTTCGTTGAAGCATCACATGATCCAACAAGTCCAAAATACTTGTCCATTTCACGGATTACCGGATGATGATGCCAACAAACACCTCGACAAATTCATTACCGTTACTCAAAGCATGAAGTTGCCCGGTGTTACTATGGATTTTCTTCGCCTTCACCTATTTCCACACACCTTATCCCACCATGCCGAAAAATGGTTTGATTGTCTTCCGAAGAATTCAATTCATACTTGGGATGAGATGACTCAACGCTTTTTGTCACGCTACTTTCCACCATCCATGGTCACGAGCCTTCGAAATCAAATTAGTGGATTTACCCAAGAACCTGATGAATCACTGTTTGATGCTTGGGAACGATATAATGTTTTGATCGATCGATGTCCAAACCACAACATGCTCCCCGTCACCTTAATTGATACTTTCTACAACGGTTTAACTTTTCGTGATCGGGATACGATTAATGCAGCCGCCGGTGACACATTTATGAAAAGAAGACCTGAGGAGTGTAGAGAGCTTATAAAGAACATGACTACTGATCACAAAAATTGGGATTCATCCGCATCTTCAAGAAATAACCCGAGAGTCAATGTTTCTTCTACTTCTTCAAACCCTGATATCACTGAATTGACCCGCGCAATGGTCGAAATGAGCAAAAACATGCAACTTTTGGCAACAAATCAACAACAACAAGCTAAAGCTGTTGCAACTTCTTGTGAGATTTGCGGGGGTCCTCATTCATACACCGATTGTCCTCCTACTCATGACAATCCGGAAAACGTTTATGCGGCTCATGGTAACTATTCAATGGAAAACTACCATGCCCGACCTAAAGGTGATCGTAACTTGCTAAGTTACCGTTCTAACAACTTTCTTTCACCCGGTTTTTCTCCTCAAAACCACAACCCCAACAACTACAATAGAAGCAACCCAAACCCACCTCGAGCTTCTAATCCTTATCACCCACCCGCTTAACAAACCCCTACACCTAATTATAATAATCACCAAGCCCCACCTCTCAATCAACCCACGGTATTGAACCAAGACCTCGAAGCTTACATAAGGACCAATAGAGAGATGGTGACGAATCTTCAAAGCCAATTCATTAACTTGAAGAGTGACATGGCAAAACAAGGGAACGATATTCGAGCCGAGCTAAGGAATGACATGGCGAAACAAGGGAATGATCTTCGAACCGATATGAGAAACTCTATGAGCAGTCAAACGAATAACTTAAGGGATATGATGGCTAGTTTTTTCCCAAGTAATCAAGCCTCTGGTTCGGGTTCTCTTCCGAGTAACACCGTTGCTAATCCAAGAGGGGAGATGAAAGCAATCACCACCCGAAGTGGCAAAGGTGTAAAGGAACCCGAGATTCCTACACCTACACCGGTGATTGTGACAAAGGAAACCGAGTCCCCTTCTCCAATTCCTCCACCTTCTACTTCCACCCCTCCACCACCCAAGGATGTGTTGGGTCAAAAAGTTGATGTGGTAGAAACTCAAAAACGAAGAAAACATGAAGGCATTTGTCTAAGCATTGACAAGTGTAATCCAAGCATTGTCAAGAGTAATTCAAGCATTGATAGAAGTCAACAACCAAGCATTGTCAAGTGTAATCCAAGCATTGACAGAAGTCAACATTGACAAGTTTTGTTGGAAGCTTCTTTTTAGATAAGTATGCAGAATATTATTCTGTATTAGTTATTTAATTAGAAGATTTACATGTTTATTCATTCTTATCTCTTATAAACCCTATTCCTTACACTATAAAAGGAACCAAGGGTATTAGGTTTTATTCATAACTTCATTCATAATATAAACCTAAAAGTGTGTGTTGCACTAGATGTGGGATTAATGTATACACGTCTAGTGATTATTTATTATCAATATAATGAGCAATCCGTTTGTTTAATTCATGTTCTTTGTGCCTAAACACCTTCTTACATAGTTATTGTTCTTTTCCGCTTTGATTGTATAATCATATGAACAATGGCTATGCCTAGTAGCTAAAAGATTCGAGGAAACCAAGGTTTCCACAGTTGGTATCAGAGCCTCGTGGCTCGTGATGCTCGGACCAACAAGGTGTTCGTGTTTTGAGAAGAAAAGAAAAATCCGTATAGGTTTTTCTGGGCGTTTTTGTGTACGCAGCAGTATTCAGAAGGTCATAACTTTTTATTGGACCGTTGGATCGTCATGAAATTTCTTGTGTGTGTTCTATACACATATATCTAGACATCCACAGGAGGGATTGTCAAGTTTTATCCCCAAGAAAAAGTTATTAAGCGTCAAAGTCAGCAGCAGGATGTATGTAGTTTTCTGTGGACAGCCATGTTCAAAACACGTTTTCTCCTTCGTTAACCGTTGGATCTTCGTGATTTTTGAACACTAGATTCTTGGCACTTGTGTCTAGAATCTCACCGAAGGGATCTTCGATCTGAGCTCTCTTGAAGAAGTTATTCGAGGTCGAAGTTGGCTGTATTATGAGGTACTCACTTTTCTGCATTTACATAAAATCATGATTAGGGTTTCTATAAACCCTAAATCAACTTAAAGCATAGAAGTTAAAGATTTGAAGCTGTTATAATACATGATGATTCATATGATTCAGACTCTAGTACGATTTTCTCATAACCCTAATTAGGATTTCGATCTAATATGTCTAAGTTCTAGGGTTGTATCATAACAGCAAGTATATTCAGGATTTGGAGTTTCTGAAAAGAGACGTTGCACTTAAATCAGTTTACAAAGCTATATGTATGAAGTATTTATGTTTTATGGATCACGTGAAGCATGTGATAGCATGTAACAAGGATATGTGTTCATACGATACAGCCAATCAGGGAAAAGAATATGCATTGGTCTCTACTACCTTGCTTTATTACTCACGTGAGATAATATTGTCCAAAATTGAAGGGATGACGTAAAAAAAAGGTGGTCTCAGATCTGATTTTATACCGTATATTATGGGGACGAGAGATATGGCAAAAATATATGGTATGTGCATATTTGTGAATATATCCTACGTAGTTAAATGGCTTGTGGTCACGTGGGATATAAGTGGCTTGTATTGATGGTAATCGTGTTTACTGCAAGCAATTCAAGTAACAGATTTTGATAAAGTCAAACACATGATTTTTGGAAGTTGTTGTGTGATCCGTGATTTATGGAGTAAATTTGTTTCTCTATTTTTAGACGTAATATATTGTTAGCAATATATATCTTATGGATTGATATGGTTTAATTCAAATACGTGATGAATTTATGGATGATCTTGATACGTGAGACCAGAAGTAGACGCTGACAAGGTTTTTGGTTCGACGCTGACAAGGTTTAAGTTTGACGTTGTTAGGAATAAGTTGGGTGCTGATAGAAAGCGCTGACATGTGTTATCCGAGAAAGTTTTGTCCAAGCGTTGATAGGTATTGTCCGATATGGGACAATACACATGGAAAGGATATTGGACAAAGGAATATGTTGGACGACAAAGGAATAGCTGATGTTTGGAAAATTGATACGATTTTGGCACACAAAAAGAGGTATTTACACACGAAGGTACATGGGATCTCCGTTTTTATACAGAATATCAAATTGATATTTATGGCTCGGATACGTTTTTATGAAGTCGTATATGATTAAGGGGAAGAATTCTTATGGTAAGTTTGATGTTGAAGTTAGTTTTCACAAATTTGTTTTTCTCATTTAGGTGAGCAATACACATTGTCTCTGTACTAAATATATTGTTATAGCGTTGACTGGCTCATAGTCGTGAAGGTTACCAGTACCCATGTAACAAAAACTGTGGTGAGCAATACACCTTGTCATTGGAATAAATATATTGTTACAGCATACGATTGGCTCATAGTCGTGAAGGTTACCAGTACCCATGTAATAAAAACTGATGGGTGAGCAATACACCTTGATCATTGGATCCAAATATATTGTTATAGCTAATAGCTGGCTAATAGTTATACGGCTTTTGTTGGTTTAAGTTCCCGTTCCGTACCAATAAACTGAGCCCCCTTTTGCAATGAAAGAGTTGCATTTTTCTCTAGTCGTTTCGACAACTAGGGAAAGAGTTTATCAACTAGTGAGCAATTGGTGAAAGAAATACAAAGTTTGGGTTATTCTACTTCTTCATCAAAATTATTGTACTTATTTTTCTTCAAGATCATTACATAGAGCCTACATTTGGAGATTCTTTAAGATTGCATACATTGTTTACTTCCCAGTTGATGTGACAAAAAGGGGAAGACATACATGCTACAATTGAGGGGAAGCAATTTGAAGATGATGTACAACTTACAAGAGATACACATAGAGTTTTGCCGACATCAACTAGGGGAAGATTGTTGGGTCAAAAAGTTGATGTGGCAGAATCTCAAAAACGAAGAAAACATGAAGGCATTTGTCTAAGCATTGACAAGTGTAATCCAAGCAATGTCAAGAGTAATTCAAGCATTGACAGAAGTCAACAACCAAGCATTGTCAAGTGTAATCCGAGCATTGACAGAAGTCAACATTGACAAGTTTCATTGGAAGCTTCTATTTAGATAAGTATGCAAAATATTATTCTGTATTAGTTATTTAATTAGAAGATTTACATGTTTATGCATTCTTATCTCTTGTAAACCCTATTCCTTACACTATAAAAGGAACCAAGGGTATTAGGTTTTATTCATAACTTCATTCACAATGTAAACCTAAAAGTGTGTGTTGCACTAGACGTGGGATTAATGTATACACGTCTAGTGATTGTTTGTTATCGATATATAATGAGCAATCCGTTTGTTTAATTCATGTTCTTTGTGCCTAAACACCTCATTACATAGTTATTTTTCTTTTCCGCTTTGATTGTATAATCATATGAACAATGGCTATGCCTAGTAGCTAAAAGATTCGAGGAAACAAAGGTTTCCATAGGATGTGAGTGAGAATTTCATTCCAAAGCCTTCATCTCAACCCAATATACCTTATCCCTCAAGGTTGAGGAAAGAGAAGTTGAAGAACAAGGATGATATTCAGGTTTCTAACTTTCTTAAAATGTTTAAACAACTGAATTTCAACATCTCCTTTTCCGAGGCTCTCGCTCACATGCCGAAGTATGCTAAAATGTTTAAAGATCTTCTCAGTGATAAGGAGAAGCTTCTTGATATCGTCCAGACCCAACTTAATGAGAATTGCTCCGCAGTGCTCTTAAGGAAATTACCAACTAAACTTGGTGATCCGGGTCGTTTCCTCATTCCTTGCAACTTCCCCGGGGTAGAGAATTGTATGGCCCAAGCCGATCTAGGTGCTAGTATAAACTTAATGCCATTAAGTGTCTGGAAACAATTATCTCTACCCGAGCTTGTCCCCACACGAATGACATTAGAATTAGCTAACCGTACGGTTGCTTATCCAGTGGGGATAGCCGAAGATGTCTTCGTCGGTGTCGACAAATTCACCTTTCCGGCGGATTTTGTTGTCGTTGACTACGAGATGGACCCCCGTGTTCCATTAATCGTTGGACGTCCATTCTTGAGGACTGGTCGCATTCTCATTGATGTATCGTGGGCGAATTAATCATGTGAGTGGGTGACGATAAAATCGTCTTCAACATGGGTAAAATTTCTAAGCAGCCTTCTAAAAACGAGAGCGTTAATTTCGTTGACGTTCTTGATGAGGCTTGTGAAGAACATTCCAAAGACGCTTGTAAAAGTGGTTCTTCTTCTCTACCCATCGTTGAGACCGTTGCCTCTATTGCTCAATCACTAACTCCATTTGGAGAAAGTGATTTCCTTTTGAAAGAATTTGAAGCAACTTTGGGAGATGTGGACTTACAATATGACGATTCTCCCTCCAATTGGGATGAAGACATTCGTAGCATTGACAAAATTCTCAATGAGGACCATATTTCTCCACCATCTCCTAAAGAGATCTCTATCGATGATCCGAATTTGACTACGCCTTCCATTGAAAATCCTCTGGATTTAGAGCTTAAGGATGTACCGTCTCATCTTGAATACGTGTTCCTTGAAGACAATAAGAAGTTACCCGTTATCATCGCAAAGGATTTGAAAGAAGACGAAAAATCTCGACTTATCGACGTGCTGAATAATCATAAGAAAGCGATTGCTTGGAAAATCTACGATATTTGTGGAATTGATCCTCACTTTTGCACACATAACATTCTCATGGAGGACGACTTTAAACCCACTATTCAAAACCAAAGAAGGGTGAATCCCAAGATCCATGACGTTATCAAAAAAGAGGTTATCAAACTTCTTGATGCGGGAATGATCTACCCTATCTCGGATTCACCATGGGTTAGTCCGGTCTATTGTGTGCCTAAGAAAGGCGGAATCACCGTTGTCCCCAATGAAAACAACGAGTTGATTCCTACTCGTCTCGTTATAGAGCGGAGAGTTTGTATAGACTATCGCAAACTCAATGATGCTACGAGAAAGGATCATTTTCCCTTCCTTTTATGGACCAAATGCTCGAGCATCTAGCGGGTAATGACTATTATTGCTTCTTAGACGGTTTCTCCGGGTATGTTCAAATTCCCGTCGATCCTAAAGACCAAGAGAAAACGACATTCACTTGTCCTTATGGAACATTTTCTTACAAAAGAATGCCTTTCGGCTTATGCAATGCTCCTGGGACTTTCCAAAGGTGCATGATGGCTATCTTCCATGACATGGTTGAAGAAACTATGGAAGTCTTCATGGATGATTTCGCGGTCTATGGTGACTCCTTCTCTTCTTGCCTTGCCAATTTGGAACGCATGCGTAAGCGGTGTGAAGACACACGCCTTGTTCTAAATTGGGAAAAATACCATTTCATGGTAAAAGAAGGCATGGTGCTTGGACATAAAATCTCAATAGCCGGTCTTGAAGTAGACCGTGCTAAAATTGATGTCATAGCCAAATTACCTCCACCTTCAACCGTGAAGGGTGTGAGAAGTTTCCTTGGTCATGCGGGCTTCTATCCTTGATTTATTCAAGATTTTTCTAAGATCGCTCGCCCGATGACCCACCTCTTGGAAAAAGATACTCCCTTTATATTTTCTAAAGAGTGTATTGAATCCTTCCATCTTCTTAAGGACAAGCTAAATAAGGCACCGGTCTTGGTTACCCCTAATTGGGAGATATCTTTTGAATTGATGTGTGATGCTAGCGACTTTGCTATTGGAGCGGTTTTGGGATAAAGAGTGAACAAACACTTCCAACCAATCCACTATGCTAGCAAGACAATGACGGGGGCTCAATTGCATTATACCACTACCGAAAAAGAGCTTTTACTTGTAGTGTATGCTTTTGAGAAATTCCGCCCCTATATTGTTCTTTCCACCACAATCGTGTACACCGATCATTCCGCGTTGAAGTACTTGTTGACTAAGCAAGATTCCAAGCCAAGACTTCTTCGTTGGGTTTTGCTCCTTCAAGAATTCAAAATCGAAATTCGTGATAAAAAGGGAGCCGAAAACCTAGCCTCGGATCATCTAAGTAGACTTAAGGATCCTTATCAATGGGGTCATCCGAATCAAGAGATCAACGACTATTTTCCCCTTGAGGCCTTAATGTCTATCAATTCCCATCTTGATGACACCCCGTGGTTTGCGGACATTTCAAACTACTTAGCGGGTGGTATTCTCATCGAAGGGTTAACATCCCAACAAAAGAAGAAGTTCTTTAAAGATAATAAGACTTACTTTTGGGATGACCCTTATCTCTTCAAACAATGTGCTGATCTGATTATTCGTCGATGTGTTGATGAGCCCGCAGCTTTAGACATTCTCGAAGCTTGCCATAAAGGACCCACCGGTGGTCATTTTGGTCCAAATTACACCACGAAGAAAGTATTTGACTCTGGATTTTATTGGCCCACCATTTATCATGACGCTCATGAAATGGTTAAACATTGTGATGCTTGCCAAAGACAAGGCAAGATCACACATAAAGATGAGATGCCTCAAAATTTCATACAAGAATGTGAAATCTTTGATGTATGGGGTATCGACTTTATGGGGCCATTTCCATCATCTAAAGGGAACAAGTACATCCTCGTAGCCGTTGACTACGTCTCTAAATGGGGTGAAGCTAAGGCTCTCCCTACGAATGATGCGAGGGTGGTTGTGAACTTTCTGAAGCAACTTTTTGCTCGATTCGGTGTTCCACGTGCTATCATCAGTGACCGCGGGACTCACTATTGCAATGATCAATTTGCTAGAGTCATGGCTAAGTATGGTGTTAATCATCGTCTTTCCACTGCTTATCATCCCCAAACAAATGGTCAAGCCGAGATTTCTAACCGTGGATTGAAGAGAATTCTTGAGTGTACTGTGGGAGAGCATCGTGCCTCGTGGGCCGATAAGTTAGATGATGCTTTGTAGGCTTTCCGTACCGCATATAAGACTCCGATTGGTTGCACTTCATATCGTCTTGTGTACGGGAAGGCATGCCACCTCCCTATTGAGTTGGAACATAAGGAGTACTGGGCCTTGAAGTGGGCCAATTTTGACATCAATAAAGCCGGTGATCTTCGGAAGATTCAACACAATGAACTCAATGAATTGAGGAATCAAGCTTATGAGAATTCATTGATCTACAAAGAGAAGACCAAGATCATTCATGATTCAAGGATTAAGAACCAAGAGTTTCACGTTGGTGATCAAGTTTTACTCTTTAACTCTCGGTTGAAGATCTTCTCGGGCAAGCTGAAGAGCCGTTGGTCTGGTCCATTCACCGTCGCCAAAGTTTTCCCTTACGGTACCAAAAAGCTTTCTCAACCAAATGGACCTAATTTTAAAGTGAATGGCCAGCGAGTGAAGTTGTACTTTGGTGTGGACATCTCTCATGAGATGATTCCATCCCTCACCACGTTTCCCTTGAATTAGTTCTGGGTCGAGTCAGGCTCGTGACTCGGTTAACAAAAACAAGCGCTTCTCGGGAGGCAACCCGTTGATCTATCCTTTAACATTTTCATAATAAGTGTAGGGGGAGCCCCGTATGTGTTTGTTTTCTTGTTTCTTATGATGTGCAGGGATTAAAGCTTCGAAAATCCATTCTCGATGACTATTGACGAACCTTGATCCCGTGTACCCGTCTTCCTGGTTCTATCCTAAACTGTCGTGATTCAATATTTCATATCTTATATGTTCACATTGAAATCACTATAGTTGTCCTTTCCTTAGCAAGATTTAAACAACGTGCACAATGTCCTAAGTGTAGGGGAGTTTACTCCCACATGCTTAAACATTGAGGAAAATGTTTATATCAAGTGTAGGGGGACTTCTATCGAAGTAAGTGGGCTTTTCCATGAATTTGTCCTCATTTTAACCCAAAAATTTGATTTTTCGACATTTTTCAAACTTTTTAATCTATTTTGGCCTAGTAGTATAGTAGTATTTTCCTTTGTTATCGTTATTTACTTTCTTAAAATAGAATTTTTAATAAAGTGGTTTTAAAATTTTTCAGCGTTGTGAATCTTTCGACTCAACCCGAGTTTCCTTATCAAAGTTTACTCTAGCTAGTATCCTTAACGTGTTTAAGTCAAGTTTTTCTAGGCTTTTATATAGGGAACTTTAAAATGCGAAAGTCTTAACTCTTACGGGTTAAGAACTAGAACTTTTCACAAGTTCCTATAATTGATACTAGAAAGTCGTTTATCAAGGGAACTTTAAAATGCGAATTCTAAACTTGAAAAAATCTAAGTTGCAAGATCCTATAGATGACTTGAAAACCCAAAACTGTGATTTAATAGGCTAAGCATCCACGAGTCTTATTCCTTGAGATTTTAAATTGTGGAGAACGAGAGATGATAGAGTCAATTATAAGTTTGGTATTCTTTCATGAATTTATGTGAGTTAATTATAAACTTTAATTGCAATAAATAAGGTTGTACGATTTGAAAAGTTACTTAGCTTCTAGCCCAAGATCTTTTAAAAGTTGCTCAGTATTAATTAGAGTTCATAGCCAAGGCATAACTTATTGAAGCGGGATGTGAAGATTGGCGAGTCCGAAAAGGCCCTAACAAGGCATGAGGGCTGCATTTTGTTGCTAAAGATCCAAATGTGATGTGAAGAATCATTTATCAAAAGTCAATATGAAGGATCGAGACACACGACAAAAAGCAAATACTCCCCAAAAGATCATGGAGAAGTCTATCCGAAAAGACCCTATCAAGGTATGAGGATAAATAGATCCAAGTCCTAAAAGGACACGGATCATTGTATATCAAAGTCCAAAGTAAAGATTGGAGAAAAATGAAGAAGTCGTGGTCCAAATATGAAGAATCTCTAAAAAACTTCAAGTGAAGAAATTCCTATTATGAAGAGAAGACCATAATTTTAAGAACGTCTCTAAAGATTTGAAGTATGAAGTCGCTGCCAAATATCGGTCCGAGAAAGGTCTCAAAGTGAAGCGAGTTATGCCAAGATATGAACTTTATGAGGTCCCGAGAAGCAGTTTTAAAAGATTTTGTCCTTTAGCTAACTATTGATTCAATCGTCCTACTTTATTTTCAGCCTAAATAACTATCGAAATAAGTCAACAATGCATCTTCGTGATCATTCAAGACAACAATAAAATATAAGATATACACCTACGAATAAGGGAGTCTAAGTAAATAATTGGGCCACATGAGTTCGTGTGAGTTTGCTAACTTATAATAACAATGATCTCGTTTTTAAGCTTGGTTTGGGGAACGTGAAACTTGAGGATGATGAACATTCATGAAGGCCAAAACCCCAATGTAAGTCTTTGATTTCTTTACTTATTTTGTACATATTTATATCTTTTTAATCTCCTTAAAGTTTAGTAATTAATAAAGGCCAAGGTGGGTTATTTATGATGAGAAATGTAATCTGTTCTTTGAAATTAATACATTGCATGAGGGCATTGCAATGGTCAAGTGTAGGGGATTTAATAAGTGTGAAAACACTTATCCTTTTACCACTTATTTCCAATAATAACAAGACCAAAACGTGTATTTTATGTCGTAAAAGTCAGAATTATGCGTGGTTTGTGTTTTTATTGTGTTTCAGGATAAAAATATGAAAAAGGAAGAAAACATGGGCTATCACAGGCTTTTATCAAAGAAAACGAGAACAGACGAAGTCAAAAGATCAAGAGTGTAAAAAGAACAGAAGTCCAAGGCCTATTCTGAAGATTTATTGAAGAAAAAGTCTAAAGACGGAAGTTTAATGAAGTCGAAGAACTCAAGTCTAATAAAAGAAGAAAATTATAAGACAAGTTCAATTCCCGAGACGACGTCGAGAAAGACAAAGAATTTAAATTGAGTCGAGACGTGAAGAAAGAAAAAGGAAGCAACACATGCACCTCCCCACCTCCTATATATACCCTCATAATGACACATTAGGAGGGTGTTAGTTAATTAGTTCATTTTTCAATTTTAGTAGTTTAGTTTTTAGAGAGAGAAAGTGTTTAACTTTCTCTCACTAGTACTTCATCTTTTTATTCCTTTCTTGTTTGAATCAAATATTTATTTTTGAGAGTTTAATCTTGTTTTGATCTTAATCTTCTTCTACCTTTCTTGTTTTAATTTTGATGTTGATTAGTGATAATCTTTGATTTTGTTTAATCTTGATGTTTATGTGATTAAAAAGTTAATCTTTTTATTCATATCTATGTTTTATACGGATTAAGCTTTGATCTTAACATGCTTATTGGCTTATTTGGTATTTAGCTTATTTACTTTTCATTTTTCTTAAAAGTTTCATCTTTTTATAGTTTGATTTAAAAAGTTGTTTATTTAAAATTTTGAAAAGTTTTTATTCGTCCTTATTGAGATCTTTTCATTATAATTTGGTTAAGTTTTGGTTTGAGCTTATTAAAAAGTAGCTTAAAAACTTGGATTATTTCGAATTCAAAAACTGTCGGAAAGGGGTTTCAATTTCCGACAAGCATTCTGATTGTTCTATCGGATTAGGGCTTTATATTCCGATAGACTTTATTGTTATTCCGATCACAGGATCGGAAAAGGGTTTTACTTTCCGATCTGGATTCCGACGAGGGTACTTGTTTGATATTCCGATTGGCTTGATTTCCATTATTCCGATTGAGTTCTCTTATTACATTCCGATACCTTTTGTTATTCCGACGGACATTCCGATTGGGATTCCGACGGGTGGGATTATTTTGATATTCCGATATCTTTGGATTTCCAGCATTCCGATCATATTCCTTTTGGTTGCATTCTGATCGGATTCCGACTGCATCATTCCGAGGTGATTCCGACCAGGCATTCCGACGGAGTTAAGTTTTCATTACGTTTTAATTTCCAAAAATTGCACGCTTCCCGAAATCTCTGTTTATAATTTTATAGAAAAAGTGACAGTTTTTCTAGATTTGCTTTTAGCTTATTTTAATTACGTTTCGCACTTTTACTTCAAGTAGAATAGAAAATCAACTCCCATTTTCGTCACCAAGAATGACTATTCCACTTCAAACTGTGATCAATTCGATTAGATACCGAGAACGATATCGAGTACACAAATGCTAAGCAAAAACCATAAATTAGTGTGACATTTAACTAAAAAGGTAAGGACATGGATTGTGGTGGAAATTGTATGGTGGTGAAACATCTTTCTAGTCCGATCATTTTGATCTAACGCCTTTGTCTTCGTCTTGTAGGATCTCTAGGGTGTGAGCAGCATTAGCATCTTGTAGAGTCTCCAATTATGAGCAACATCAGTATGTTGTAGAATATCGGCAAGTGGAATACGCCTGAGATGATTGAGAATCGACTAGCGATACTCGTGGAGTACTACAAGTGAAATGTACATGGATTACGGTATGTGTAATACACATGGAACATGGTACGTGGAGTACACGTGGAATACGGTACATGGAGTACACGTGGAGTATGGCAAGTGGAGTATGGCACGTGGAGTACACATGGAATGTGGTACATAGAGTACACATGGAATGCATGTGAGATGATCGGTATGGGTGTCAATCATCTGACATGATTTTAAAAGATATAATTTATTAAATGGTTAGAAAACCGAACTGAAGCGAGCAACATGGTAGCCTAGCAATTCCAGCGTAGATATCATTCTGGTTGCATAGAGAAAACACCAAAAGTATGGTTAAACGAAATTCAACGATGATCAGCATGAAAGCATGATTAATGAAAACTAACCATGGCAATCATGAGAGCAGGATTAAATAAAATCCATCAATGTCTAGCATGAAATCATAATCAACATGATGAGAACATAATCAACATAAAGAGGCATGAAACAAAATTGGCATGAAACGAAATCATGAGAGTATGAAAATGTAGTTGTCATAAGGAACATGAATACATAAAGACAGAGATTTAACATAGACTGATGTGGATGGCTATGGTTCAGTCCACAAAATTCGAAGAAAAGACATGTGACTAAGTATGGATGATTATGGTTCAATCCATTCTTGTCAAATTTCAAGGGGAAAACATCATGGATAGCAATTAACAACAAGGGACAAAATATTGATGGTTGTGGTCCAGTCCATACTAGTCAAAATTCCAATGAAAACATTGTGAGTAAGGATCAATCATACTCAAATATAACTATCATTACATTGAATGTAACGACGGCGTTCTAGGAAAAGCTTGGTGACTACCCACTAGTCACATGTCAAGTTTAGAGTCTACAGATCAAAACCTTGGGCTCTGATACCATAACTGTAACACCTCACTTTGATAAGTGGACCGTTACATGATAATTATGACGTGTAATCAAAGCATGCAAAGTAAATGTCCTAAAACATAAATGCCCATAAGGAAAACCAGAATCAAACACCGGTTCCTAAACATAAACTAAAAACAATCATAAAGTAAATGAAATGCAAAAGGAAGAGAAATCTAAGGTAGCTCCCCTCCTAAGCATGTCCTCTCCATGCTCGAGTCTGTCCTTGGGTACATGTCGTTTGGGTCATGGCAAGAAAATATACGGCTGAGCAATACGCTCAATGAACGGATATATGACAATGAAATAAGTAGCATAAACATAAGCAAGTATGAAATGATAGTGCAGCGGAATAATGTAAGTCTTGGAAAACCTAGTGTACTTTTTATAAACTGGTTTATATTCTGAAAAGACTTATGTTTATTTCACAAAAACTGTATTTTAAATGCCCAAAATCCCATATAGGTAATGAAGGTATCAACATGCCTGAATACACAGAGGGGTGACGTCATCATGAAATTAAAGGGGTTGCCTCTAATTAAAATAGTCCGGGTGGAGGGATCAGCTCCATGTAACGGTTGTAAGGCACTAATATGTCTCTTTTTAATGTTCGTTTTTCTCTCGGTCTTTACGAATTGATTAATCGATATCAATTAAGCCACGTAATTGCTTTTGGTTGTAAAAATAAGATTTTGGTAATCTATGTCTAGTTGTCACAAAGCAGTTAAAAAAGGTAAAAATATTATCACCTACATATACGTATTATCTAAAAACACCTTGTGAAGGTTTATTAATATCATAACATTTATATAAAACCCTAAACGAGATCAAGGCACATATAGCGGAAGCGATTTAACAAGATCATAATAATAACACAATTATAATTAATCGAATTAGGGTTACATACCTTTACGCTAAAGCAAATCCACAAGACGAAGAACAAATCATCAATTCGGGTTTATACCGTTTATCACCAAGATATAGTCTAAAGTATGACTATATTACGATCTTGTACACACGTAATACAACGAGCTAACCGTGATTCTAGCACGTACAAACCGAGCTATAACGCTTGTGCAAAATCTACCCAACAACCCTAGAGAGGGGCTAGGACTAGATTATAAACACAATCGATCCACCAAGAAAACCCACTGAATACCCTTCGTGGGTATACCTTGCGATCGACCAAGAGAAGAGGAGAGTAAGAGATTCAAGTTATATTGATTATAAGGGGTAAGGGGATATATTTATAGGCCTAGAAGTCATTGTAGCCCAAACAAATAAAAGGCAAGTTTTGCCTTCCCCTTGTGTGCCCTAACCGACTGTCGAACACCCTCATATGGGGTGTTCCGAAACCTTTCGTCCTTCTTCCTTTTTAATTCTCTTTCTATATATTATTTAACCACTTGTTAATACGTAACTCGTAATTAATTAACGATCATTAAAGTTGTATAGTTATATATCTCGATTTAATTAAATAAATATAGTATATATATTTATTAAATAAATCAATAAATACAACAAATATATGCATTAATTAAATTAACTCTTTACGTATTGTGTGCAATCCCGTAATCTTAGGTTCGATCCTGTCACACGACTATTAAAATAAGTCCATAAACTTTCAGTTCCCACTTGGACATATTTCGAATATGGGGATTACATTGACTAGCGTCTAGTTACATTTAGCAATATCTCTAGTACAACTCGAGTAAGGTCTCCTGGATAAAACCCTTTAATGATTCATCATTATTATTATGCTTTTATTTCTAATACAACGTTAATAAGGATATGGATCTTAGTCATTCCTTTCATTAACCATTCTATTTCTCGTTCACAGATTCAACAAGATTACCAAAACAAGTTTGGGTATGGCCACACAAACATCTTACTAATCCCACGAGGGGCCCAACTATATCAAACTCCAACACGAAATTGGAGGAAATAAATTCTATATTGACTATGAGCAAAACATATGAATTTTGCAACACTTCCGAAAATAATCCTTATAGCTACCAATTACATTTAGCGTTATATTATTCCACAGAGATGCACTAGATTAATAATAGTTTCCTGGTATCTCAAGTCTAAGGATAACTATTTATGATTTACTTAATGACAAAGATCCATAAAGTAAAATCATATAGTTGGGATAAGTCCAATATTCAATTCATTGAATATCATCCAAAATCGATCAATATACTTTCAAGTATACTCTATCGCTATATTTATTTGTCTTAGTTTAATAATATTTTCATATTATTAATCGACAACGGACATTTAGCATAACATTTATTCATGGATTAAAACATGTAAAATAGGATACAAAATTAAATAATAAGAATAAACAAAACCTAATCTTTATTTTATTAAATAATAATGTCTTAATATTCTTTATCCAAATACTAATCACAGATTTATTGTGATAACCTGAAACCAAGGTCATTGTCTAATCTTATTTTACGACTATTTTTAAAAATTTGATGAGCTTGAATGATTTTTGTTTTTGAAGGTTTAAGTTTAAACCGATGTTAGGAGACTTATATTTTGTCTTTAATAAGCTCCTACCTAACATATTTTACACATAGTAAACAAGTGAGAAAAGTTTTTATCCCACCTCCTCCCGTTTTCTTTCTTACCGTCACCTACACACCAGCATAAACCAATTTTTGGTTTGATTTTTACTTTGATCTAGATGCTAAAAATAAAACAAGTCCCTATCTTAGATTTTCAAGGTGAATCTAATGATGTTTAAATCTCCAACATGCATGAAGTTTGATATTTTTGGGTAAGAATTAGGGTTGGTAGGATAGCTAGATGATCATGCATGTGTTATTTGGTGATGATCAAGTGATGATCATGTTTTTTTTGCTAAAAACTTGTTTTTGATTTTTAGGTTTTTGTTTTGAGGATTGATACATGTGTTAGGATTAAGATATGTTTTTATTAGGGGTTTAGGATGATAATAAAAGTGGTTGAAATTGATCAAAAGTATGATTTTATGTAAGATTTTATGAGGTAAATTAGGGCAGTGGGTTCAAGGCTGTTTTTGAACACCTTATGTTTTGAAATGGTTAAACTAAATAGATAGAGTTATGGAGATTTTGATTATCTTCGTTTTGGCGTGAAGTAGAGCTTCTAACTCCAAACGAGCGAGAAGTTATGATAGTTTGATTATTCATGTACCGAGAGATGAGTATCAGCACAATATGTAGTTGTTGTCGATATTTGGATCGAATCTCGAGGACTATAGAATGAGTTTTGTAATGAGACAAGGGGTTGTTTTAAAGATGTAAACCCTAGGTTGTGAGTCTATTTTCAAACCTAAGTGTCGGTTTTGTAAATGGAGTCGTTTATAGAAGTTAAAATGATTGTATGAGTCGATGACGTAAAACTGTCCGGTTTTGTGATTCAAAGATGTGTCGGGCAGGGAGTCTTAGAAGTAAAATCTATTGATAAACGTTTTGGAGTAATTTCTATAGATATTAAGTGAGTTCATCGAGTCGTTTCATAAACTTTTGACGTGCCTAAGTGGGGCAAATGAGCTAGTATATTTGGTATGTGCCGGCAGATTTTTATCGAATGTATAGAGTAATAAAGTAAATGTGTAGAAGAGTATAATAGTATCACTTGTATCGTTTTCTTTCGAGTTTGTCGTGATTTTATGATTTTGAGTTTGATGTTATGATGTATAGTTTATTTCTCGAGTCTATTCTTAATGAACGCGCCTTATTTGATAGGTTGTGGTTCTCGTGTTTGAAGGGCATCACCTATCATCAACGATCATCTCACTAGGTCTCTTATACTAAGGTGAGTCTGTAGCCTCGCTTTTCATGCTAGCTACTAAATGTTTTAATACCCGCGAGGGGGATACATGCTATTTGAAAATAAAATGAACATAAGTCACGATTGATTGTTTGGACCCGAATGTTGCCTATGTTTCCTTGAATTGTATTGAGTACCTTGTTGCTAAAGACCCTAATTTCATGAACCGTTAACTATGTTCTGACTTGATGTTGTGATTTAGGAATAAACGCTTATTCAAATGGTAGTACTACTGGGTTAACTACCCTATCTGAGACCAGGGCATTATAGTGAGAAACCTCTGGGAAGGATTATTTACGAGAATAAGATTTAGGTACATATCTAGCAACTAATACCCTAGAGGGGCAATGGTTTTATCTAGTCATGCTGGCATTTGGCGCGGGTGACTAATTTGTTAAGGGTTCGGTGTCATGAGCTTAAATACAATTGTATAGCTTCGGCTATAAGATGAGTTGCCTTGATATAGATTGTGTGCACGACAATTCTATAAAATGATTATGATTGATTTTCTTCTTGTGTTTAAATGTGATTTGTAAAACCTATGGACTCACTCAACATTATTGTTGACTCGTTTAAGCATGTGTTTTGGGTAAGCGAAGGTGATTGATGGCGGAGCATTGCTGTGGATGTTGTGGGTTTGCTTTTGAAGTGTTATGGTTTAAAACAATTTCTATCCTTTTAGTGTTGAACAATTTGTCTAATGTTTGTGTACTGTACTAAAACTTGTGGTTTGATGGTCGAGATCCGTAGGGACTAAACGCTTTACTCTGGTGTTGTTTTAGTACATTATGGGATGAAAATTACGTTTTA
This sequence comes from Glebionis coronaria, assembly GCA_025667525.1. Taxonomy (NCBI): domain Eukaryota; kingdom Viridiplantae; phylum Streptophyta; class Magnoliopsida; order Asterales; family Asteraceae; genus Glebionis; species Glebionis coronaria. Next base: position 383,089,175 of record CM046875.1, read on the forward strand.
GACAATGTGTGAAATTTTTATTATATTTTATGTGTAAACGTTTCTTTTTTAGTCGTTCAATATACCTTGTATGATGATACTTGTGCTTATCATCCAATTGTGTATTTCCGTTGCGCAATGTGAATTGGGGACGTTAAAGATTGGTAATCAGAGCTACAAGTTATAGAGAACTAGGTCGATTTTGAAAAATATCCTAAACTTTAACTTTGGTGTCGGAAGTATTTATTTTTCAAAAGCACACAACTTCTCTTCAACGCTCTCGTAAGATCACTTTTTGTTTTGTCTTGTATTATAGATGTATCCCTGAGAACTACAATGAATTCCCAAGTATTTATTATGTAAATACTATGATACTGTATTGATGTTATTGAAAGTGCGTTGAGTGCTTGTCATTATCATATTTTCTTTTTGAGAGCATTGCATAAACATCATTTGTAGTGCATTGCATACCATGGGTTACGTCTACCATTTGCATGCTCATGCATTGCATTTATAATTTTAAACAATGACCTTAAGTATCCTCGAATCCTTATAATTGTAGAAATTGGCTGATATACCACGTGATGATGATTGGATTGAGATGAATGACATAGTAGGATATGGGAAATTAGATAACTTTGGTGCTAGTGATGATGAGGAGCCTTATGAGTATCTAGATGATGGGATTGCTCCTGATGCAGTAGGACAGACTGTGCCTGAAGTGATTCAAGGTAGTTATGTGTCGAGAGCTAATGTTGTGCCACCGACTGTTCAGAATTGTCAGCGACCTGTTATACGTTCTTCTATGCCTACTTGTGATGCTTATTTGAGCAATTTGCCTAGGATTCCCTGTGCTAGAGATGATTTCCTTACTGAGTAAAGTAATGCTGATTGTGCCCGATCTATCCATGATGACATAGCTAAGGTGTACTGTCCAGGTCCTGTCTTATAAAGATATTTACTGGTTTCTTAAAAAGTTTGATAGGTCTTTGTTTGAAAGGTATGCAGTTGAAAACCGTGTGATCAAAAGGTTTGAGCAGAACGAGAAGCAGTTTGACAGGTTTGTTTCTAGTGTGAGGAGGTCAGAGTATGTTAGAGCTAGGGAAATGGATGAAGTTGTTAGTCTGCGATCGATGGTGTTGAATCTGAGTGCTCAATTTGAAAGGTTACACGAGGAGCAAGAAAAGAATACAAGGGTGAATGTGTGGGATTTGCCATTGAGGTCTTATCCAAGTCAGGGTGTGATTGTTGTAAAATACGACCTTTTAGGAAAAGAGGCGTAAAAGCGGAAAGTATTAAACAAATGATTTTGGAAAATCAAATGTTAATGATCCAAAGGTGAAAGTTCGTTTCCCAAGGAGGTATATGTGTGTGTGAATAACTCGTAATTGATTTGAGATTAATATTTCAGAGAAGGGGATGAGAAAATAGATTGACGAAGACGTGAAAATTATTACTACTACGACTAAAATTAAAACCGTAAAAAGTGTTAAAATAAAAATTAATTCTAAAAATTCCCAAAAAATACCAAAAATCAAAATAAATAAACTAAGAGTTTACAAATGATTAAAACATTTTCAAACCTTTTAATTAATTAAATATTAATTTTTAAATGCTAATTAAAGCCCTAAAAATCAAAGTAATTATTAAAAAGCCCAAATAAAGATTTTCACTTTGTAAACCTTTAAAATGACCTAAAAAGATTAAAAAAGTATTTTTATAAAATTTTAAACTAATTAAAACTATTTAAAATGATTAAAATCAATTAAAAACTTAAAATAATTCTAGAAATTAGAAAAATGATGATAAAATTAATCTAAGAGTTGCAAAAATCCTATTTTAATGTTTTAAACTAAGCAAAATATAACAAGTGCAAAAATGTAAAATTTGAAATTTAATAATAAAATAATATTAAAATAATATTAATAATCCAAAAACTATAAAACATTCTAAAAACTTTTAAACTAGTTTATTTTAACCTAAATAATCAGAAAATAGAAGTGAAATTACCAAAATACCCCTAATGGGCCCCTAAATGGGCTAAAAACAAAACAGTCAACCTTAATGGGCCCAAAAAGTCAAACTAGGCCCAAATGACCTGAAAAAGCCCTATCTGACTCAAAATTTAATTCTAAACACAAAAGTATGACGGCCCAAAAGCTGGGTTTGAGCTTATCACAGCTTAAATAGTCAACAACTTATTCTTATTGGGCCAATAAGCCCATTAAGCAATAAGTCAATGCCATAAGCTCTAATTAAACACACAACCTTCTTTTGAGATGCCTAAGAGATCTGTGAAAATAAATTTTTAAAAAGCACACTCAATAAGCCAGAAATAAGCAAAGTAGAATTCCATAAAACGACAAAATAGTCGGGTTAGAGTTCTAGTCTGTTTCAGAAGCTCTGGTTTGTTGCAAAAGCTCACAAATAGCTTAACTAAGAATAATCAATCATAAAAATCACAAAAAGCCAAGTAGAATAAGTTGTAGGAACCAATAAGCTGGCTGAAAAAGCCAAATAAGCTAGTTTTCTAGCAAAAGCTTAACCAAATGACTTGTAACCTTCCAGATTTGATATTAAGCTGAGAAAAATGACACCTATTACAAAAACCAAGTTGTTGCATGTACCAATAAGCAGTTTTCAAAAATAAGCCAAATTGTGCTTATTTGACCAAAAGTCGAAGTGCTCCAAATTTCACCAAATGATCAGGGATGGTTCATAGGCTTGTTATAAGCAACTTTTATGAAGAACTCAAGAAGGAGTCCTTGTGAATCAAGAGGTCAGTTGACCAATTGATGACAGACTTTGGCAAATAAGGCTTAATAAGCCAATGAGCTTATAAGCCAGCAACAAAGCAAACAAAATAGCAAAATCTACTCACAAGCAGCACAAAAACAAGTTCCAAGTGATAAACAAGCAGGGCATACACTAGAACAACAAATGTAAGTACAAAATGAGGTAGTCACTTTGCTGATGCAATTGACCACTTCAGCCAACTTTGATAAGCTCTAGCACCCATAATAAGCCACCAAATTTAACAAACAGATAATGCACAGATAGCTTATCACCTAAACTCTTCCCAATCCAGATTTCAGACCTTAGATCCAACAAACAAAGATTTTATTGGATCTGATGTGTTTGACCAAATTCAAACCAATTTTATCAGATTTTTGCAAAACTTGAAATCCTTTTTCCAAACCTTTTAAAACATAGCCAGTGACTAAAACTTGTTGCATATGACTTGTTTAGACTCCCCAAACCCTAAGAACCAAGGGCACAAGGCCACAAGGCCTTATGATACAATAATCCCAAACAACCTTGTTTTAGCACTTTTTGAAACAAACTTCTTATTTCTACAAACAACCTACTGATTTTATGGTTCAAATAGCTCAACTAGGTGACAACTAAGAGATATCAACAATAAAATACAAACCACAAACACAAGAACAACAAATCACATAGCAAAGTAAAAATCAGACAATAACATTAAATTTTTTTAGAGGAATCTTAACAAGAGGTTATACCTATCCTCAACAACTAGAACAACACCAAGGTACTTGAACAAAGAAGATGAGATGTGCCTTGGTTGATGGTTTAAAGTAGAACCTCAAGGACTTGATTTCTTTAACACAAGCAACAAACAGCCCAACCAAAGGCTCAAATCCCTTCACAAGCTTGGTGTCAACAAGCTTGTAAGAGCTTATGGCTTTTGGGTAAGGGTTAGTGTTAGACTTACTTTTTGGTAAGCTGGCGCCTTTCACGTGAGTTGGACTAGATTTATATACTTTGCTACACGCAGGGACTTAATGTGTAAAGTATGTATAGTTTAGTCATGTTAGGCCTATAAATACCCCCATGACTCTCCATGGGGGTGTGGAAGTTTGTTCATTTTTCTTGTTTTCATTTCACTTGAAATAAAACACATAACATTCCTTCACCTCTCTCTAACTTTCTCTCACTAGAACTAACCATGTTCATCATGTTCTTTGATCATCCCCGACCCCCCGATCTTAGGTGCCTTTTTGATGATTGTCAATTGGTATCAGAGCTAACCGGGGGTGTTTTGTATTCGTGTTTCCGTGTGATTTGTGTTTGTGTCATGTTAACAGATTCATTCTGTTTTTCAGATTCATGATTCATGGTTGGTTTTTTTCTCACTTCATATCTGAAAATATCAACTTTTGTTTCATTTATTATCTATATCTCGTATCAAGTTGTCTTTGAGTTCTGTGTCATCGTGTGCCTTGTCATACTATTGTTCTGTCCAGTTTTTGTACCCGTTTTCTTTGTTTTGTTTGTCCCTTTACAAATCTGTTCTACTTTATGGGGATAAAGACAAAATTATATGGTCCAACCATTTTTTTCGGTTTCTTCAAAGCTGGTCAAAAACCTTTTAAGATGGGATATTACGATGAGATTTTCAGATGGCACATTGCGACGCACATTCAGATGAACTCATTGCGACGACTTCTTTTTCGGATTTATTCCGATGGGGTTTCTTTTAAACATTCCGATGGGTTGGGCTGTCCTCATTGCGATGGGCGGCTTGATTCATCACAATGGTTTTTTAAGTCGTTATGCTGCCCAATTTTCCGATGACTTTACGATGGGGAGTGTGTATTGCGATGGGTTCATGTACCATTGCGATGGATACAGTTTTATTGCGATGGATTGGAGTGATATATTGCGATGGAGTGATATATTGCGATGGAAGAATATGTATTGCGATGGACTGAAATTAACAGATTGCGATGGTTTTTTTTGTGTGTAAAACATTGCGATGGTGCAATATTTAAATCATTGCGATGGAAGTTCAAATCAGTTAAAATTATTATTCAGATTTGGACTCTTTTCTATCAAAACTTTCTCATTCAATATTCCAACCAACTTTAAAATCGGACTCAACTTACAAATCTTAATCGAGACCTAATCTGTAACATCATCCCAACCTTTTACCTCCACAAATTCTCATCTATCCTAACCCTTCATCACCTAAACCCAACACCTAGACTCATAAATCATCAACTCGAAATACACCATTTCATGATCTCCGTTTTGGTTAAATGTTTTTTAATCTGTAAAAAAGATTTTTTTCGTTTAAACAAATTATCATCTCTGATTAAACCTACCTTAGATCTCTCTTTAGATCTTGAAGATGATTGCGTGCATGTCTTGGCATCGGTTGGATTTATCAGTTTGTGTTTTGAGAATGATCAGAAGATGATGTTGGTATTTCGGTTCCCTGGATGAATGATTATTGGAGGGGACTTAAGGTGAGTGTTGTTTAGGAGATGAATAATTTGGGGCGAATGTGATGGAGGAGATGAGATTGTCTTCATGAAGATGATGGAGTTTGGATTTCGTCTGTTTCGTCTGTTTAAAGGGGGACAGAGGCTTCAAGAGTAATGTGGGTTTGGTGTGAGTTACCTTTTTTAATGTGAGAGTAATTATGGATATTTCTCCCATTTAAGTTGACCAGTTTTGTGATCTAGTGTTACACGTGGAAGGGGCGGAAATCTCGAGACATGCAAGTTGGTTATTGGATTGAGCCGGATATCTTCGAAAGAACCAAGTGATAAAATTGTTGTCGAGTTAAAGGCTTATGGGACAGGATTTTATTATTTTGGCAGGCCGTTTAAACAGTGACATTCAGGCCGGGTATCCGTTTTCGATCATTTCACTTCTTCACGAACAACAAACACAACAAACACGGTACATTACACTAAAACGATCCTTATCAAAAATTCACCTAAATTCCTAACGGCTATTACGGTTTATGTGATTACGAAGATGATTCGATGCTACTTATTTGAGGTTGAAGTGAGATTTTTCAGAGGCGTTCTTATTTTATCTTGAAAGGAGTACTTGCAACTTATTTAAGATAACTTGTTCGAGCTTATTCGGTTATGAATGAAGACTAGAAGTATCTGGTGTCCAGTGTCAAGGGGAGGATGGTCGACGGCATGGATAACTATCACTTAAAGGAGCTACGTTGTTGTACTCAGTGTCACGCGCATAGTCGACGTGGATATCTTCAAGAGGTGTTGTGCTTATATACTTCGTCAGTAATGTATTGGGTACTCAGAAATTTTTCAGCAATGATATTTCTACATCGCTCTTCATTCTATAATAGTGCAAGCTTAAGTTCAAGTTTGGGGAATTCTACTTCAGTTTCAAGTTTGGATTATCGGGTTATCTTCATCAGTGGTCACTATCAATAGCCAACAGAATTGATAAGGGGATTCAGTTCGGGGTGATCAAGAGAGAATTTTGTTTAGAGAGATATTGTTGACATCTTCTCACATAGTAATGGTTACTAAGTAAGCGGTTCCAGTTGGCATACCACGTACACACATGAAGGATGATTCCCTTAATAGGTATCATCCTGGAGGGAGAAATGTGTACATACGGGGTCACTTGACTTTGGTGTTACCGTTTCTACATAGAGGGATAAGTTGTCTACACTCGGGACTTAATTGACTTTGGTGTGGCGACTTTTTATCATCACTGTCCTGTCAGGAGAAATGTGCATTTCCGGGACTTAATTGACTCTGGTGCTACAATTTGACTTCATGTTCGGGATAGAGTGTGTACTTCTGGTAATCTATCATAGAATCAAGACTGGGATTACTTCAATTTGTGAGAAAATGTTGATGACGTTATCACCTCCCACAGATTTCCTCTGTATGATCTGTTTGGGAGGGAGCAGTCTTTACTGCTTGTTTTATGAAAGGCCTTCTAGTTGGGAGGGAGTAAAACTCAACTAGATTCTACAAAGCTGAAGAAATAGAGCTGGAGTATTCAAGAAGATGAAGGTCGCTGAAGACTGTCTCAAGGAATGCTGGAATTCAAGCTTATCATTTTTCTTTATTTTTGCTTGTAGGAATCATTGTAACCAACTCACGTGAGTCACCATCTTGGAGGGAGATTGTTAGACTTACTTTTTGGTAAGCTGGCGCCTTTCACGTGAGTTGGACTAGATTTATATACTTTGCTACATGCAGGGACTTAATGTGTAAAGTATGTATAGTTTAGTCATGTTAGGCCTATAAATACCCCCATGACTCTCCATGGGGGTGTGGAAGTTTGTTCATTTTTCTTGTTTTCATTTCACTTGAAATAAAACACATAACATTCCTTCACCTCTCTCTAACTTTCTCTCACTAGAACTAACCATGTTCATCATGTTCTTTGATCATCCCCGACCCCCCGATCTTAGGTTCCTTTTTGATGATTGTCAGTTAGTACAAGTAAATAATCAAAAACAGATGACTGTTTTCAAGCTTATTTCAAACTTGAAAACCTTACCAAACATAAACATGTTTAAACCACAAGATCTAAACACCTTTATAACATCAAATGGAACTTAGAATTACCCTTAAACAACACCAACTTTCAAAAACATAAAAAGGAATTACAATTTTCTTAACATACCAACTTTTATAAATTTTAAAAAAGGAATTACAATGTTTAAAGAGTAAAACTAGAACAAGGCTCTCTCACATGTTGAGGAGTCCTTATATAGGCCACAAGGGCTGAGATTACAAGTAAAAACCCTAGCTATGAAGTTCCTGAAATGCCCTTGAATCTTCTAGACGCATTTGATGTTTGAGCTATCCAAATGAATCCTGATTGTTCATTTTAGCTTTGTAACAAAGCAAGGAGTCTCAACTGTTGATTTGGCCACGTGTAATGCCTTGGAGGTTAAGGTGTGATGTGATAGGTGGACACGTTTGAATGGTGGGGACACATGGTGAGTGGGAGTGAGTGTTTTTGGTGTGGGATAGGTTTATGGGCGTGTGAATTAAGCGTGGGTGTAGGTAATTTGTTTTTACCCTTTGATTTAAGTGGGATGGTAACTGGGTTCATCATGGTAAACAATAAACCATTTGATCCGTTTTTGTAGGAAATAAAGTGTTTGGCGCATGTTCGTGAGATTTGAACTTTGGGAAATGGCATTAGTAGTCCTTGTGTTTTGGTGAAAGTTGTATTACACGTTTTTCAGCCTTTAAACTTCATTCCCTTTGTTATTAAAGTTATAAACTTCACACTTTTGCCCCAAAACTTTGGCAAAAGCATTTTAAGGGTTGTTTTTGCCACTTTTGGATATTTCAAGGACTAATCTTGGACATTTTTGATCTTCAAAGGTCTTCATTGTATCTTTTACTTCATGAGGGACCATTATTGACAATTTAGAATTATTGAGGGACTAAACTTGCCAATTCTTCAAAGTTGAAGGACCATTTTGTAATTTTGATAAACTTAAGGGACTAAACTTGTAAATATGAATATACAAGGGTTTTAAGTGTCATTTCTTCATAAATTGAGTATCAATCTTTTACATCTTCAAGTCTTCAAGGGTTTTTCTTGGATAAATCATGAACTAGGGCCCGGTTCTTTCTACGGCTTCGTTTCTCGTGTTCGTTTTTCCTTGTTTCTTGTGATCTTTTGTCTTTTTCACGATATCCATACCTAAAACACACAAGTAAACAAATACAAGCATATATATGGTATAATGATGACATTTTATGCATTTAAAGCCCGAAAAGAACGATGAGATCATGTATAAATGCCATCTCATCAGGGTGTGATAATCCGTGATGTTCCGAGTCGTGTTGAAGCTCAAATGTTAGTGAACCCGTGTGAAGGAACAATTAGAAAGGGAAAGGAGAAAGTGGAAGAGGAGTCTGATGATGAAGATAGCAGTAGTGATGATGAGCCGATATATAAGAAGCCACGTGGATCCCCGCGTGATTAGTTTCTTTATGTTATCTTTATTATCCTGGTTGTAATAGAACTTTTTTAGACTGGTACTGTAGTGTTGTGATGAAACATAATGACTTTTTAAGTTTGACGTGATGAAGGGTTGTAGTGACATAACTAGTCACGATTTTGTGGAAATTTTCCAATGCAATCTAAATTACCTTCATGATCTATGATTTGTCTTTTTAGTTCTTTTGTGATTTGGTTGATGATTCATTGTGGATTGTGTTGTTTGTGCATGTGGTATACATGATACGTCTTGATAGAGAAATACTTCTTCTTATCTTGATATGAATACTTATTGTTTTCTTTCATTTGTAATGACAGAAACATGCCACCAAAATTGACAACTACTACTGTGAGCAATATGATTGAGCAAGCTATTGCTAGATCATTGGAAGCCGAACGTGTTGCGAGGAACCAAGAGACAAAGAATAGGAATGCTTCTGGTCAAGTTGGAGGTAATGCTGATGAGCCAGTTGGAGGAAATGTTGCTGGTCAAACTGGAGGTAATGTTGTTGTTCAGCAAGTTCAGAAAGAGTGTTCATATGCTAGTTTCATGAAATGTGGACCTACCCAATTTCGTAGTACTGGTGGTGCTTTGGAATTAAGAAGGTGGATTGAGAAGGTTGAAAGTATTTTTGAAATCAGTGGATGTTCAAAAGCCAGTAAGGTAAAACTTGCTACAGGTACATTTCAAGATGATGCTTTGAGCTGGTGGAATAGTCAGGTAGCTACTGTAGGTTTGGTTGAAGCTAATGCAAGAACATGGACTGTGACCAAGGGATTGTTAACTGCCAAGTTTTGTCCTGAGGAAGACTTAGGTCCGTTGGAGGATGAATTGAGGCATTTGGTGCCGAGGAATAATGATATTGTTGCTTATACGAAGAGGTTTTCTGATTTGTGTTTGTTGTGTCCTGATGCTTTTGCTGATGATTGAAAGAAGATGAAGCAGTATATCAAAGGTTTATCCAGTAATATCAAGGGAGAGACTACTTCGTCGAAACCCAAGACTTTTGATGAAGCTGTTCAGATGGTCATGCTTTGATGGATGTTGAGCTGCAAGATAGAAAGGATAGTATTGCTGAAGGGAACACAAGAAAGTGGGAAGCTGCACAGGTGAATCAAGGTCAGAATAAAGGAGGTTATTGGAACAACAATAACCAAGGACCGAACATAAATCAACAATACAACTTGAGAAGGAATGATGGTGTTCGTGCTGCTACTGGGCCCCAAGGTAACAAGTGAACCCGAAGTGTGGTCGATGCAGTCTGTATCATATTAGGAATTGTCCACCTGCTTGCAACAAGTGTGGGAAGGCCAGACATAAAGAAACAGACTGTAGGAACAAGGGTGTGGCCACTAGAGCCAATGTTGTCAAGGTGGTTAATTGTTTTGGATGTGGGGGCCGTGGACATAAGCAAGGGAACTGTCTGAGGGTTGGCGCTCGACAAGGAGGAAATGTTGCTGCTGTTGCTACTGTGAATGCTACTCCAGCCTATATCGTGGGAGATGCTGACAATCCTCAAGGGCCGAATGTGGTGAGTGGTACATTCTTACTCGATTCTTGTTATGCTAGTGTGTTATTTGATTCTATATCCGATAGAAGTTTCGTAGATGTTAGATTCAGTCAGCTATTAGATAGAGAACCAGTAAGATTGACAACTAGTTATAATGTGGAGTTAGCTGATGGTAAGATTGTTAGCACTAGTTCTATACTGAAAGGTTGTTCCTTGAATTTAGGGAATTATGTGTTTAGTTTTGATTTGATGCCCATAGAATTAGGATCTTTTGACATGATTATTGGTATGGACTGGTTAGTTGCGAATGGTGCAGTGATTGTTTGTGGAGAGAAATTAGTTCAGATACCGTTGAGGAATAGGGTATTTACTATGAAAGGTGATGAGTGTACTTCTCATTTGAGAGTTTCTTGTTTGAAGATGATGAGGTATATGGAAGAGGGTTGTGAAGTATTTCTTGCTCAGATAACTAGTGATGGTGTGAATAAGAGGAAACTGGAGGATGTGCCTGTGATTAGAGAGTATCCTGAGGTTTTTCCTGAAGATTTGTCGGGATTACCGTCGCATCGTGAAGTTGAAATCCGTATTGACTTAGTCCCGGGAGCTGCGCCTGTAGCTCGTGCAACGTATCGTTTAGCGCCGCCAAAAATGAAGGAATTATCTTATCAATTGAAGGAATTGATGGATAAGGGATTTATTAGACCAAGTTCGTCACTGTGGGGTGCTCCTGTGTTGTTTGTTAAGAAGAAAGATTGATCGTTTTGAATGTGTATTGATTATCGGGAACTTAACAAATTGACTGTCAAGAATCAGTATCCATTGCCGAGGACTGATGATTTGCTTGATCAGTTGCAAAGGTCAAGTGTATACTCGAAGATCGATTTGAGGTCTGGGTATCATCAACTGAGAGTTATGGAAGAAGATATTCCTATAACAGCTTTCCGTACTCGATATGGACATTTTGAATTTCAAGTGATGCCTTTTGGATTAACGAATGCGCCTGCCGTATTCATGGACTTGATTAATCGTGTGTGCAAGCCGTATTTGGATGAGTTTGTTATCGTATTCATTGATGATATTCTCATTTAATCCAAGAGTGAAGAAGAACATGAGAATCATTTAAGGATAATTTTGGAATTGTTAAAGAAAGAGAAGTTGTATGCGAAGTTCTCTAAATGTAAGTTTTGGTTGAAATCAGTGCAATTTATGGGGCCCGTGATTGAAAGCGAAGGTGTTCGTGTAGATCCTGCTAAGATTAAGGCTATCAAGGATTGGTCGGTACCAACGACGCCGACTGAAGTTCGCCAATTTCTTGGTCTGGCTAGGGATTATAGAAGGTTTATCGAGAAGTTTTCACTAATTTCTAAACCATTAACCAAGCTTACTGAAAAGAATCGAGTGTTTGAATGGTGTTTAGAAGAGGAAGCTGCATTTAATATGCAGAAGGATAAATTATGTTCAGCACCAATTTTGTCTTTGCCAGAAGGATCTGAAGATTTTGTGATGTATTGTGACGCGTCTCATAAGGGATTTGGAGATGAGTCGATGCAAAGGGAGAAAGTGATAGCTTATGCGTCGAGACAATTGAGGAAGCATGAAGAGAATTACACTACTCATGATTTAGAACTTGGAGCTATGATTTTTGCTTTGAAGTTGTGGAGACACTACTTGTATGAACCAAGTGGGTGGTTTTCACTGACCATAAGAGTCTGCAACATATTTTGGATCAAAAGGAATCGAATATGAGACAAAGGAGATGGGTAGAATTATTGAGTGACTATGACTACGAGATTTACCACCCTGGTAAAGCGAATGTGGTTGCTGATGAACTTAGTAGAAAGGAACGAGAGAAGAGTTTTAGAGTTAGAGCTTTGGTAATGATGGAAAGTGTTGATTTGACAGAAATGATATTGAAAGCCCAAGCTAATGGTTTGAAGAAAGAGAATGTTGAGGCAGAATAGAATGTTGAAACCGTTTTTTGTAGTAAGGCCGAATGGAATGAGATATTTTGAGAATAGGATTTGGTTACCATTGTGTCCGTCTGAGGAAGGTGCTTTAGGAGTGCGAGATTTAGTGATGAATGAATCTCATAAGTCGAAGTATTCAATACATCCTAGAGCGGAAAAGATGTATCAAGATCTTAAGAAAGTGTATTGGTGGCCGAATATGAAGGCAGATATAGCCCTGTACGTTAATAATTGTTTAACTTATGCGAAGGTAAAGGCTAAACATAAGAAGTCGTCTGGATTGTTAGTGCAACCTGAAATTCCTGAGTGAAAATGGGAGAAAATTACTATAGATTTTGTGACAGGTTTGCCAAGGACTTCTAGTAGTTATGATATGATATGGGTGATTTTAGATAGATTGACTAAGTCTATTCACTAATTACCAATGAAGAAGACGGATAGTATGGAAAGATTGACGACAGTGTATGTGAAGGAGATTATTTGTTAACATGGTGTGCCTTTGTCGATAATTTCAGACCGTGATTGTAGGTTTACCTCAGAGTTTTGGAAATCTCTACAGAAAGCAATAGGAACGGAGGGTTAAGTTTAAATATAGCATATCATCCAGAAACTGATGGACAAAGTGAAAGGACGATTTAAACATTAGAGGATATTCTTCGAGCATGTGTGATTGATTTTAGGAATAGTTGGGATACACATTTGCCATTGGTGGAGTTTTCGTATAATAATAGTTATCATGCTAGTATTAAAGCCGCGCCATTTGAAGCTTTATATGGACGTAAGTGTAGATCTCCAGCTTGTTGGAGTGATGTAGGAGAGAGTCAGTTGACTGGACCTGAAATGATTTTTGAGACAACTGAAAAGATTGTGCAAATTAAGAAGCGTTTGTTATCTGCCAGAAGTAGACAAAAGAGTTTATGCTGATAATAGGAGGAAACCGTTAGAATTTGAAGTAGGAGACGTGGTTTTGCTGAAGGTATCGCCATGGAAGGGAGTTATTCATTTTGGAAAGAGAGGAAAGTTGAGCCCGAGATATATTGGACCTTTTAAGATTATTCAAAGGATTGGATTGGTTGCTTATAGGTTAGAGTTGCCGGATGAACTTAGGGCTATTCATAACACTTTTCATGTGTCTAATCTAAAGAAGTGTTTAGCAGAAAGGGATTTGGTGATTCCATTGGAGGAAATTCAACTTGATGATAAGTTGCCTTTCATAGAGGAACCTGTAGAAATTATGGATAGGGAAGTTAAGAGATTGAAGCATAGTAGGATTCTGATTGTGAAAGTGCGATGGAATTCTTGACGTGGACCTAAGTTTACCTAGGAACATGAGGACTTCTTTAAGGATTAGTATCCTCATTTGTTTAGAGAGGGGTAAGCGTCGGGACGTCTCTCTTTTTAAGAAGGAGGGGATGTGATAACCTGAAACCGAGGTTATTACCTAATTTTATTTTACGACTATTTTTAAAATTTTTGATGAGCTTAAATGATTTTTTTTTGAAGGTTTAAGCTTAGATCGATGTTAGGAGACTTATATTTTGTCTTTAATAAGTATAAGGAGTATTAGCAAGCGTGATGTCGACGGATGCCCAATATTTTATGTTTTATTGTCGATTGTTCGATATTTGTCGTTTTTGATGTTTTCTTTTTGTGACGTGTTAAGTCGAGTCGGGGGACGATATTATTATATTTGAGATTGGTTTTAAGTTTTGAAAAGTATTTTTATGAAACTCGAGCCTCGTGAATATTTTCAAAATGGACTAATAGTCATTTCCTGCTTTTTAGCTAACGATTTTCATTTTGCACCACAACTATGCAAAATTGGCAAAAGAGACCCTTCCACCATCATATATAAACTCCTACCTAACTTCTACACATAGTAAACAAGTGAGAAAAGTTTTTATCCCACCTCCTCCCCTTTTCATTCTTACCGTCACCTACACACCATCATAAACCAATTTTTGGTTTGATTTTTACTTTGATCGAGCTAAAATAAAACAAGTCCCTATCTTAGATTTTCAAGGTGAATCTAATGATGTTAAAATCTCCAACATGCATGAAGTTTGATTCTTTTGTTAAGAATTAGGGTTGGTAGGATAGCTAGATGATCATGCATGTGTAATACATGGTTTTTCACCTCGTATGAAAGTTCGTTGAATCCGATCTTTTCGAATTGATTACTAGTTAAAAGTGCGACTCAGTCGTTCTTGGTGGAAAATAAAATGGTTTGATTATCTATTTTAAACTAAAAGCAAATAAGAAAATGTCGTTGAGTAAAATTAAAGCTTTAAGAATTAAACTAAATTACGAGTTAAAAGTAAATGATTAAAAACTTAAAAAGCTTAAAAGTGAATTTAAACAAAAACTTAAAACCTTGTAGATAATAAAATCTTAAAACCGTCGGAATAACCCGTCGGAATCCCGTCGGAATACCTTAAAATGGATCATGTCGGATTAATTGCAAGTAAGCTATCGGAATCAACCCAAAGGAAACTATCAGAATAAAGGTGTCACCTCTATCGGAATAACAAATAAACACTACAATCGGAATCCGGATCAGAAAAACGATCAGAATGTCAAAACCCTAATCCGATACAAAGGATCGGAATAAAGCGTCGGAAAGTAAAACCCCAATCCGATGGGGTATCGGAATGAACGGTCGGAAAGGGGAAACCCTTTTCTGATGACTTGCAATTCGTGAAAAGCAAAACCAAATAAGCAATGTTTTAAATAAGCACTATCCAAAACTTCACTAATTATAAGATAAAAGGGGTAATAAGCACGAATAAGAACTTATCAAAACTTTAAATAAGCAACTTTTTAAATCAACCCATAAAAAGATGAAACTTTTAAGAAAAATGAAAAGTAAATAAGCTAAATACAAAATAAGCCAATAAGCATGATAAGCTTAAAGCTCAAGTCGTATTTAACCTAAGATATGAATAAAAAGATAAACTTTTTAATCAATCAAACATCAAGATGAAACTAGAAGCATTAAAATATCGGATCAAGAACAAATTAAAATCAAGAAAGGTAGAAGAAGATTAAAGATGAAAAGCTTAACTTGAACTTGTAGATTAATGACTCCAAAATACAAGATTAAATCAAAACTTAACATGAAAGTAAAGATGAAGAAAAGATGAAAATTATAGTGAGAGAAAGTTAAACACTTTCTCTCTCTAAAAATAAAAGTAAAGAAAGAAAAAAAATGAACTAGCTAAATTCACTAACACCCTCCTAATGTGTCATTAGGAGGGTATATATAGGAGGTGGGGAGTGCATGTGTTGCTTCCTTCTTTCTTTCTTCTCGTCTCGACTCGATTTAAATTCTTTGTCTTTCTCGACGTCGTCTCGGGATTTGTCGATATAAATTGAACTCGTCTTATAATTTCCCTCCATAATTAGACTTGAGTTCTTCGACTTTATTAAACTTCCGTCTTTAGACTTTTTCTTCGATAAATCTTCAGAATAGGCCTTGGACTTCCGTTCTTTTTACACTCTTGATCTTTTGACTTCGTCTTTTCTTGTTTTCTTTGATAAAAGCCCATGATAGCCCGTGTTTGCTTCCTTTTTCATATGTTTATCCTGAAACACAATAAAAACACAAACCACGCATAATTCCGACTTTTACGACATAAAATACACGTTTTGGTCTTGTTATTATTGGAAATAAGTGGTAAAAGGATAAGTGTTTTCACACTTTGTAAATCCCCTACACTTGACCATTGCAATGTCCTCATGCAATGTATTAGTTAAAAAGAAGATTTACATTTTTCATCATAATCAATCCACCTTGGCCTTTATTAAACAAAAGATATCAAGGAAACTTAAAGGGATAGAAAATAACGAATTATTTAAAGGGAGAAAGCAAGTAAAGAGATCGAAGACTTACATTAGGGCTTTGGTGTCATGAATGTTTATCACCCTCAAGTTTCACGTTACCCAAACTAAGCTTAGAAACGAGATCATTGTTATTACAAGTTAGCACAACTAACACTTATTCATGCAGTTTAATTAATCACTTAGACTCCCTTATTCCTAGGTGTAACTCTTATATTTTATTTCTGTCTTGAATGATCACGAGGATGCATTTTTGACTTATTTCGATAGTTTATTTAGGCCGAAAATAAATTAGAACGATTTAATCAATAGTTAGCTAAAGGACAAAATCTTTTAAAACTGCTTCTCGGGACCTCATAAAGTTCATATCTTGGCATAACTCGCTTCACGATTTGAGACCTTTCTCGGACCGATATTTGGCAGTGACTTCATACTTCAAATCTTGAGAGACGTTCTTGAAATAATGGTCTTCTCTTCATAATAGGAATTTCTTCACTTGAAGTTTTGAGAGATTCTTCATACTTGGACCACGACTTCTTCATTTTTTCTCCAATCTTTATTTGGGGATTTTGATATACAACGATCCGCCTCCTTTTCGGACTTGGATCTATTTATCCTTATACCTTGTTAGGGTCTTTTCGGATAGACTTCTCCATGATCTTTAGGGGAGTATTTGCTTTTCGTCGTGTGTCTTGATCCTTTATATTGATTTTTGATAAATGATTCTTCACATCACTTTGGATCTTTAGCAACAAAATGTAGCCCTCATGCCTTGTTAGGGCCTTTTCGGACTCGCCAATCTTCGCATCCCGCTTAACTAAGTTATGCCTTGGCTATGAAGTCTAATTAATACCGAGCAACTTTTAAACGATCTTGTGCTAGAAGCTAAGTAACTTTTCAAATCGTACGACCTTACTTATTGCAATTAATTATTTACAAGTGATGGGAGAAAAAGATCATAATTAACTCACATAAATTAATGAAAGAATACCAAACTTATAATTGACTCTATCATTTCTCGTTCTCCACAATTTAAAATCTCAAGGAATGAGACTCGTGGATGCTTAGCCTAATAAACCAACTAAGGTCTACATGGTTAAGGGTACTAGATAGAGTGAACTTAGATAAGTAAACTCGAGTTGAGTCAAAAGATTCACGACGGGCCTAATATATCAAAGATATCTAAACTCATTAAAACCATTTTATTAAATTTATTCTAATGAAAGAAAATTAACGATAACAAAGGAAAAACTACTAGGCCAAAATAGATTAAAAATTTTGAAAAATGTCGAAAAATTAAATTTCCGGTTAAAATGAGGACAAATACATGGAAAAGCCCACTTACTTCGATAGAAGTCCCCCCTACACTTGATATAAACATTGTCCTCAATGTTTAACCATGTGGGAGTAAACTCCCTTACAGTTAGGACATTGTGCACGTTGTTTAAATCTTGCTAAGGAAAGGACAACTATAGTGATTTCAATGTGTACATATAAGATATGAAATATTGAATCACGACAGTTTAGGTAGAACCGGGAAGACGGGTACACGGAATCACGGGTCGTCAAAAGTCATCAAGAATGTATCTTTGAAAGCTCGAATCCCCGCACATGATAAGAAACAAGACAACAAACACATACGGTGTTCCTCCTACACTTATTATGAAAACGGTAAAGGATAGATCAACGGGTTGCCTCCCGAGAAGCGCTTGTTTTTGTTAACCGAGTCACGAGCCTGACTCGACCCAGAACTAATTCAAGGGAAAAATGGTGAGGGATGGGATCATCTCATGAGAAATGTCCTCACCAGAGTACAGCTTCACACGCTGGCCATTCACTTTAAAATTAGGCCTATTTGGCTGAGAAAGCTCAATGGTGCCATAGGGGAAGACTTTGGCGACGGTGAATGGACCAGACCAACGGCTCTTCAGCTTGCCCGAGAAAATCTTCAACCGAGAGTTAAAGAGTAAAACTTGATCACCAACGTGAAACTCTCGGTTCTTAATCCTTGAATCATGAATGATCTTGGTTTTCTCCTTGTAGATCAATGAATTCTCATAAGCTTCATTCCTCAGTTCATTTAGTTCATTGAGTTGAATCTTCCGAAGATCACCGGCTTTGTTGATATCAAAATTGGCCCACTTCAAGGCCCAGTACGCCTTATGTTCCAGCTCAATAGGGAGGTGTCATGCCTTCCCGTACACAAGACGATATGGAGTGCAACCAGTCGGCGTCTTATATGCGGTACGGAAAGCCCACAAAGCATAATCTAACTTATCGGCCCACGAGGCACGATGCTCTCCCACACTTCTCTCTAAATTTCTCTTCAGTCCATGGTTAGAAATCTCGGCTTGCCCATTTGTTTGGGGATGATAAGCGGTGGAAAGACGGTGATTGACACCATACTTAGCCATGACTCGAGCAAATTGATCATTGAAAAAATGAGTCTCGCGGTCACTGATGATAGCACGAGGAACACCGAATCGAGCAAAAAGCTGCTTCAGAAAGTTCACAACCACCCTCGTATCGTTCGTAGGGAGAGACTTAGCTTCAACCCATTTAGATGCGTAGTCCACGGCTACGAGGATGTACTTGTTCCCTTTGGATGATGGAAATGGCCCCATAAAGTCGATGCCCCATACGTCAAAGATTTCACATTCTTGGATGAAATTTTAAGGCATCTCATCTTTATGTGTGATCTTGCCTTGGCATTGGAAAGCGTCACAATTTTTAACCATTTTGTGAGCGCCACGATAAATGGTGGGCCAATAGAATCCAGAGTCAAACACTTTCTTCGTGGTGTAGTTGGGACCAAAGTGACCACCGGTGGGTCCTTTATGGCAAGCTTTGAGAATGTCTAAAGCTGCGGGTCCATCAACACACCGACGAATAATCAGATCAGCACATTGTTTGAAGAGATAAGGGTCATCCAAAAAGTAAGTCTTGACATCTTTAAAAAACTTCTTCTTTTGTTGGGATGTTAACCCTTCGATGAGAATACCACCCGCTAAGTAGTTTGCAATGTCCGCAAACCACGGGGTGTCATCAAGATTGGGATTGATAGACATTAAGGCCTCAAGGGGAAAAGAGTCGTTGATCTCTTGATTTGGATGATCCCCTTGATAAGGATCCTCAAGTCTACTTAGATGATCTACGGCTAGGTTTTCGGCTCCCTTCTTGTCACGAATTTCGATTTTAAATTCTTGAAGGAGAAAAACCCAACGAAGAAGTCTTGGCTTAGAATCTTGCTTAGTCAACAAGTACTTCGCGGAATGATCGGTGTAAACGATTGTGGTGGAAAGAACAAGATAGGGGCGGAATTTCTCAAAGTCATACACTACAGCTAAAAGCTCTTTTTCGGTAGTGGTATAATGCAATTGAGCCCCCGTCATTGTCTTGCTAGCATAATGGATTGGTTGGAAGTGTTTATTCACTCTTTGGACCAAAACCGCTCCAATGACAAAGTCGCTAGCATCGCACATCAATTCAAAAGGTAGCTCCCAATTAGGGGTAACCAAGACCGGTGCCTTAGTTAGCTTGTCCTTAAGAAGGTTGAAGGATTCAATACACTCTTTAGAAAAGATAAATGGAGTATCTTTTTCCAGGAGGTGGGTCATCGGGCGAGCGATTTTAGAAAAATCTTGAATGAATCGACGATAGAAGCCCGCATGACCAAGGAAACTTCTCACACCCTTCACGGTTGAAGGTGGAGGTAATTTTGCTATGACATCAACTTTAGCACGGTCCACTTCTAGACCGACTTTTGAGATTTTATGTCCAAGCATAATGCCTTCTTTTACCATGAAATGGCATTTTTCCCAATTTAGAACAAGGCGTGTGTGACACCCCCAGGTAGGGTCAAAATGTGCGGAAATTTCCACGGTGATGTCACTAGGGTGGATCAATAACATATAGTCCATAGAGCATAAGATAAAGAGTTATTTAAATCAGTTTACATGTTTGATAACAAATAAAGTAAAATTGTTTAAAACATGATGGAAGGTGATTGTTTATGTTTCCCAAATAGAACCCCTGACGAGTCCTATGATGCAGATTTCTAAGATGCTGGAGACCATGCACACACCACGTACTAACTTAATATTCCTGTGCAAAACATACTAAAGGGGGTCAACATAAAGTTGGTGAATTTACAGATTTTTAACAATTAATTAGTTTGCACATACATTTAGCATAGAAGTGACAATGCACAAAGCATTCACACTAAAATGTAGATAACATTTGTTTATTATTATAAACTAAAGCTTAACCTTCGTAGTCCTCAACAGATGAGGACGTAGTGTCTCATAAAAAGAACCCATTCTAGTTCCAACATGGTATACGTCTGTTGTCCCGGCCAAGGCACAGTGAGCATGACTCACCAGACGGGGATGGTCAATCCCTAATAGATCTATTTATAACATTCGGGCGATTTACAACAATTTAACAGTTTCAATAATAATCAATCATAGTCAAGTTTATACATTCCAGTTGTGTCCATTATGTGTTTGCATATTTTCTTTCCCAAAAAGGGAAAGTTTTATCAAAAGTTTATGGGGGCTGTAAACTCACCTGGGAGTAGGCAATAGCTGTTTAATACGAATATCCAATTAAAGCTCACGCCAAAGTTATGCCTAATCAGATAGTACAGTCTTAATAGATAATTCAAAGAACATATATGTATGCTTATACAGATTTTAGTCAGTTCATTTATGCTACGGTATTTATCTAAATAACCGTAGTTCAAGTATCATCAATATTCATTTAACTTATCTATATAAGTTTCATTTCTAAGTGAACACAAAACGTCTTACTTAGAATATAAGTCTATATTTATAACACATTCATTAGCATGTAGTTCTTTTAACGTTAATACAACATCTTGTATATAATCTCATAATTAAGTATACAAAAGATGTCTTACTTATATATCCGTTTACGTCTATGACATATATTAGCATATATCACATTTTCATACAATGTTTATTTTCCTAAAATCTAGGAATATATATATATATACATATACACCTTTATACATTTTATTCCAATGATATAAATATTTCATATAAATACTTATTAAGTTTTTGATATTTCCAATAAACTATTTTATATTCATAAAATAATTTATAATTTACAAGTTTAATAATTTATACCTTTGGTCCTTAGGGTTTCGTGTTTATTTAAGTTTTACTAAATAAAAATGTAATTAGGGTTAGGGCTAGTTTATGTTTCAGATTATAGCATAACTAGTCCCTCCATGTTTTTATATAAGTGAAACTTTCAGATATTACATGTTTGGTACCTAGGGCTTGTTAAACTTTCGGTTAAGGGTAGATTTTGTCCTCCTAGTTATATCTAGGTTTTATAACTTTTATAAAATAACCAAAACAGCCCCTCGGGTTTCTTTTTAAGTTTCGGATTATTGCACATATGGTCCCTCGGGTTTCTAAATGACAAAGTAAATTTTAGAAACTTCCCAAAATGGTCCCTAGGGTTTAATTTGCCACGGATGGTATTTATTAAACCCTATACTTTTGGATATTTACATTTTCAGTCCTTGTGTTTACTAGTTTATCAAAACAAGTTTCATAAAATACGGTTTTAGTCCTTAAGTTTCATAATTTATTTTTTTAATCCAAAAAGTTTTTATAAGTTATATTTTATTATAAAAACTTTTATTTAACATTCAAAATAGTATTTGGGCTCATTAAATGGGCTAAGCATTTAATGGGCTATTTTAGTGGGCCTAAATATATCTCAAGTCCACTAATTTATTTAAATGGGCTTTTAAATCAATTATTGGATTTTAATACATTTTTAAAGTCCTTTAATTAGTTAAACGGGCCTAAGTGAAATCTTAAGTCCATTAAATCTTGGATTAACATTTTATGGGCTTAAATAGTCCATTAACACTACTTCACATTTTATGTAAGTTTTAACTTAGGATATTCTTATAAGCTTATTTTTAGTTTATTCATATTTAGTTTTGAATCTAAAATAGAAGAATAAAACTTATAGTTTGTTTGATGTGATGTACCAAATTATATCTTGGTATGTTATAAGGTTTTATACAAGTCATAAGTTCAAATCATGAGCTTAAGACCCGCGGCTATGATTACCGTAGCTTATTAAGGTGTGTCAAGTCTTGTTTTAAGATTGCATGTACTTGCCAGTGTTTCAATATTAAGATCTAGCTATGTATATAATAAGAAAATAAGTCAAAGTCCATGTACACCATATATAGCCTACGGTTAGGGGATTTAATCTTGGTATTTACAAGATATGGTTTTTAGCTAGTCTTATGATTTATATACATTCATAAATTCCAATACAATCATGTAATCTTATTGCATGTTTTTAAGATCTTTCATAAACCCATCTAGATAACCTATAGCCCACGGCTAGGTTGTCTTTTCCAAAAAACTCCCATTAGGTCTTTATGCTAGTTTCATGTTTACCATTTAACCATAGATCTAGGTTCTACATTAGCATGCATGTACACAAAAAGACCATCTAAGTGCATAAAACATTTTAGTGATTTATAGGAGTCCATTTAACATGTAATGATACATATCCCATCATTTAAACTTAGCACATAACTCATATATATATTATTCATATATGCCGTGACCTTCAAGGTCATGGTTTTCCCATGTATTTTGAGTTATACAAGCTCTCTTTTTGAGATCCATGATTATTAGTTAACCATGATTCCAAAAAGTGAGATTTGTGGCTTATGCTATATTTAAATCTATAAAATGGTTCATATGATTTTTAGTCATGTTAAAGCATAGAGTACAAGCCTTAGGGTTTCTTTATTAAAAAGTTTTAACCATGGCTATGGTGGTCTAAAATATGCTGTGACCTAAAATGGCCATGGCTTTACCAAATCTTGATTTTTAACAAGTTATATATACATGTGTTTATAGATGTATGATGATGCATGCAAGTTAAATTGAAGAAACATAAGGAGTATACCTTTCTTGCCTAAATGTTACCAAGGAAGATCTATATGAACAAGGAGACTAGAGATCTAGTCAAGATGGTGAAGAAAACCTTAAAAATAACTAAGCCGTGGCCTCTATAGACTCGGCTAGGGCTTGTTACAATACTTCCAAAAATGATGATGATGTTACCAAATGATTGGTGGTTACTATGGGAAAATGATCTAGTAGATTGGATGCACAACCTTGGATTTTTGTGGCTTATAGCCGAATTATTTGAGAGAGAAAGATGAAGAAGGAGTGAGATCTAGTTGAGAGGGAATGTGAAGAGTGAGAGAGAGTGTTTTCGGCTAAAAGGGGGGAGAGAATGCAAGGCAAGAGTGTGATTACCTTGGTAAGAACATTTGTGCCAAGTGTTGACACTTGTGTTTCTAAGGCATGACACTTGTGTTTCCAAGGCATCCCTTCACCTTCCACATAAGGGGGGTGCGTGTCATTCTTAGCCAAAATAATAAATGGGCTCATGTTGTGGGCTTGTGTTGGGCTAGCACCAAAAGGTAAAGGATTTTGGGCTAGTCTAAGGTGTGCATGAATGCCTAAGATGTACAAATATACATGAATGGCATATATATACTTATCACAACATATTTCCATGTTTTGTTAAATGTTGCATTCATAGATTTGTTTCATATATATGAATGGTTCATTATTTGATCTCTCACTCTTATATACTTTGTAATCTATCACAAAAACAAATGATTGTAGATGTAAAAGTACATAATGATAAGTTCACACACACATCTTATAGGATTATAACACATGAGTGATTGTCCTTAAGATTATTTAGATAAAACATCATTACATAAAATCATGGATTTTACAGCACCACCCCGTTATTTTAGCTCTGTCCTCATAGCTACTAAAAGCGTAGTTATCTTTTAATTGAAAAGATGAGGGTACTTGGTTTTGAAGATGTCTTCACGTTCCCAGGTGTACTCGGGGCCTCTCTTCGAGTCCCATCGTACTTTGATTAACGGGATGCGGCTACGTTTCAACTTCTTGGTTATTCTCTCCATGATTTCCACTGGTGTGTCCGTGTATTGGAGTTGGTCATCGATATGGACCCCTTCAAAGGGCATAACAAAGGTTCCTCGGCGTAGCACTTCTTCAGATTTGATACACGGAAGGTGGGGTGTATCCGACTTAATTGTGGCGACAGTTCCAAACGGTAAGCCACTTCCCCGACCTTGGCTATTACTTTGAAAGGACCCACATATCATGGATTCAACTTTCCCCGCTTTCCAAATCGTATAACTCCCTTCCATGGTGATACTTTTAGCATGATGTGATCTCCTACTTTGAACTGCACGGGTCTGCGTTTCTGATCCGCGTAGCTCTTTTGTCGATCACGAGCAGCTTGCAGTCTCTGCTTTATAAGGACAATTCGGTCCATAGTCTCCTGAATCAATTCAGGCCCAGTGAGTTGAAACTCACCTACCTCTGCCCATCATACAAGAGAGCGACATTTCCTTCCATAAAGGGCTTCAAAAGGGGCGGCCTTGATACTGGCGTGGTAGCTATTGTTGTAGGACAACTCAAACAAAGGTATATGCTCGACCCAACTATTTCCAAAATCAATTACACATGCCCTTAACATGTCCTCTAGAGTTTGGATGGTTTGCTCACTCTGACCATCCGTTTGTGGATGATAAGCGGTGCTCATATCTAGTTGGGTACCCAGGGCTCGTTGGAGAGCCCTCCAGAAGTTGGAGGTGAATCTGTTGTCCCAGTCGCAGATTATTGAAACTGGTACTCCATGTTTGGTTACAATTTCCTTAAGTTAGGTCCTTGCCAACTTGGATAGGGAGTCGGATTCCTTGATGGGTATGAAATGAGCGGACTTGGTGAGTCGGTCGACTATCACCCAAATGGCATCATATCCACGTGATGATTTTGGGAGTTTGGTCACAAAATCCATGGTGATATTTTCCCACTTCCATTCAGGTATCTCAGGCTGTACTAGTAAACCAGATGGCCTTTGATGTTCTGTTTTGACATGAGCGTATGTCAAACATTTCTGGACGTAAGTGCCGATGTCGGCCTTCATGTTTGGCCACCAATATAATTTCCTCATATCTTGATACATCTTTTCCGATCCCGGATGTATTGAATATTTGGATTTGTGTGACTCGTGCATGATTATGCCCCTCAAATTCCCATAACGGGGTAACCAACTCCTCCCGTGTAAGCACAATGTTCCGTCTGCCCTTGGTTCCAGTTTCTCTTTAGAGAGATCGGTTCGAAGCATTCCTCCTATGTCTTCTTTCCAGAGGTTTTCGGGTTTCTGTGCTTGGGTTTGTGCTTCAAGGATTTGCTTGGGCAGATCCAGATTGATGGTCATGGTTAAGGCTCGAACCCTCATGGGTGGGTCTTTATCTTTACGACTCATTGCATCAGCAACTACGTTCGCTTTACGTGGATGGTATTTGATTTCACAATCGTAATCGCTTAACAGTTGGATCCAACGGCGCTGCCTCATATTAAGCTCTTTTTGATCTAATATATGTTGTAGGCTCTTGTGGTCGGTGTACACTGTACATTTGGTTCCGTAAAGGTAATGCCTCCAAATTTTTAAGGCAAAGACTACAGCTCCAAGTTCTAAGTCGTGGGTAGTGTGGTTTTCTCATGCTTCTTTAATTGCCTAGAAGCGTAGCCAATCACTTTCTTTCTTTGCATCAATACTGCTCCCAATCCCTTATATGATGCGTCACAATATACCTCAAAATCATCATTGCCCTCGGGCAAGGATAAGAGAGGCGCACTACATAACTTCTGTTTTATTAGTTGGAAAGCTGATTCCTCCTTTTCTCCCCAATTAAATTTTACTCCTTTCTGAGTGAGTTTTGTCATTGGTTTGGCTATCTTGGAGAAGTCTTCGATGAATCAGCGATAGTATCCGGCAAGGCCTAGGAATTGGCGGATCTCCGTTGGTGATTTGGGAGATGCCCAACTCTTAACGGATTCAACCTTTGCAGGATCTACGTGAATACCATTGCTGTCAATGACGTGTCCTAGGAAATGGACTCTGGGTATCTAGAACTCGCATTTGGAAAATTTTGCATATAGCCGCTCTTCCTTGAGTACTTTCAGTACTTGGGCCAGATGCTCAGCATGGTCTTGTTTGTTCTTGGAGTAAACAAGTATGTCGTCGATGAAGACTATCACGAATTTATCCAAATAGGGTTTACACACCCGGTTCATGAGATCCATGAATATTGCCGGTGTGTTTGTCAACCCAAAAGGCATAACTCAAAATTCGAAATGACCATACGAGTTCTGAAAGCTGTCTTAGGAATATCTTATTCCCGGACTCTCAGTTGATGGTATCCAGACCTCAGATCGATCTTAGAATACATACTTGATCCCTGAAGTTGATCAAATAAGTCGTCGATACGAGGTGATGGATAGCGATTCTTTATCGTTAGTTTATTCAATTCTCGGTAATCGATGCAGATACGAAAAGAGCCGTCTTTCTTCTTGAAAAACAGAACAGGGGCTCCCTATGGAGATGAGCTAGGTCTAATGAATCCTTTTTCTGATAGTTCCTGGAGTTGTTTGGCTAGTTCTTTCAATTCTGATTGTAAAACCCGCATGCTTTTACCATGAATAGTACCCTTAAGATCGTACGTACTAGATTAAAACTTTCCTAATATAGCATGATTACGATTACGTGTTAGGATTTTACGTATTGCGTACGTGTTAGAACACGATAAATATTTTACTACACATGAGCACGCAATAATTATTTGACAATAATTAATCACGAACATGCGATCATGAAATCATGAACGTAATTTAATCACGAGCTAATATTAATTACGTATATATATTTATTACGAACACGAATAAATATATAAAGTCACAATTAATATTTAACGAGAACACGTAAAACACGAACACAGAACACACCAATATTTTAGACACGGAAAACATTCGGGTTACCCCTTGTGGGCCCCATTACCACGAAATTAGGGAGGGAGGATGGGCTTAGCCCATCAATTTTTCACTAGAAGGAGGTTAAGGAATTTACACTACTCATTTTTTTTCTACAGAATAATTTTACAGAAAACCTAAAATCCACCTCCTCCTTTTTTTTCTCTTATGGCCGCCACCTTCAAACACACCAAAAGGAGGTGTTTGTTGATCTTGGATCTTGGAATTCTTGTTGGTGTTCGTGTTTATTCTTCATTCTTTTGATCCACGTAATCGGTAAATCCTTTTAAACCTTTTTCTTTTGATTTGATCTTTTATTAATTAAGAACATGTTATGTTTTTTTATAAAACCTAATTAGATCATAGATCTAACATGAATTAGGATTTAATAAAATCAAAAGTAATGTTTTAAGGGGTGTTTGTTTTGGCCGCAGCCTACACCGAACCCGAGGGGGTTTCGGTTTGGCCATCCGACCACCACCGAGACCATATGGTCCCAGTTGGTTGGTGTGGGTCCCACGGCAGCATCAAGACAAGGGGTACCCCGATTTGGTTCGGGGTACGGTGTCGATTTCATGTCCGGTTCATGGTTTTTAGTCTAGATCCGGTTCACGGTGTATGTTTAGTTTTTATTTTTTTTTTATGATCTTATGTTAAAATTAAATTAATAATATGACATGATTAATTTAATTACATGACTTAGGTTATTTTAATTATTAATAATCATGAAACTATTTAACCTAAGTATTTTTATATTTTAGACTTATAATTAATTAATTATTTAAAAACCATGGTTATAATTAATTAATTTA
Organism: Glebionis coronaria; assembly: GCA_025667525.1. NCBI lineage: Eukaryota > Viridiplantae > Streptophyta > Magnoliopsida > Asterales > Asteraceae > Glebionis > Glebionis coronaria. The sequence continues at coordinate 383,116,990 of CM046875.1, forward strand.
CATGACTTAGGTTATATTATTAATTAATAATAATACATGTTTTAACCTAAGTATTTAACTTTATTTAATAAAAACATGTTATACTTTAATTAAATATTTTAACCTATAGTTTAATTTAATTACATGAAATAATTATTAAACTATACATTATATCATATGACTTAGAAAATAATCATGAAAACACTTAGGCTTATATACTTAGCTTATTTAACCAGCTTATTTCTAATTATGGAAACTTTCTATTTTTAGAAACTTAATTAAATAAGGCAACTAATCTATTTATGGAAACCTTCTATTTTTAATAACTTATTTATTTCAGGCAGCTAATCTATTTATGGAAACTTATTTAATTAAGGCAGCTGATCTATTTATGGAAACTTTCTATTTTTAGAAACTTATCTATTTTAAGCAGTAATTCTATTTTTGGAAACTTTCTATTTATGGAAACTTTCTATTTTTGGAAACTTTCTATTTTTGGAAACTTTCTATTTTTGGAAACTTTCTATTTTTGGAAACTTTCTATTTTTTGGTAACTTTCTATTTTAGGAAACCTGCTATTTTTGGAAAGTTACTTATTATTACATAGTAAGTATAATAATACATGAAATACCATAAATACTTAATTAGATTAAACAGAATATAAGATAAACACAGTTTAATGCTTTAAAACAGTAAAACATGGTAAGAACACATAAAATAAGCTAAGACATGACACGAAACCAGCTACGTATTTAGTAAGCAGATACTTATTCATGTATGTATTTATGTAGCACTAGTGATACGGAAGTAGGATTCCGCTCAGTTCATCTTCTTCGTTCACTGGACATAAGGTACGGATTCCCGTCCTTTTAGTATGGACATTCTTTCCTTATTAGGATTCCCCGTATGCAGCCAACTGTTTTCCCAGTATTTGTTTTATATGTTTTTGAATTGCTTATGTTTAATTAGAATACCTAAAGCCATATACATGCATGACCAGTTTCACCTAGTTATGGAGGTACCATAACAATAACATTAGAGGCACTGATGTTATGACTTCACCACGGCGGAGTGATTGCTCGTGGCGTCCCTTCAGCTTTTGGCCATTTATATTATATTTATCATGTGGGGCGTATGGGTGCATCCTAGTTACATGTTTTTCAGTCAGGATTTCATGGTGAATGTGGTGTGTGCCTTGCATCCTTCACAAGGAGCTGATCCCTCCTACCCAGAACAAGTATATTAAATTAGAGGCAGCCCCTCTAATTTGCATGATGAGGTCACCCCTCCAAGTATTCATGCACGGTAGATTTTCATGACCTATATTGGCTAATGGTAAAATATGATAAACAGTTTTTACAAGATAAACATAAGGCTTTTCAAACTATAAAACCAGTTTTATGAACATGTTCCAGGTTTTCCAGGACTTATACATTTCCGCTGCTATTAAGTCTCTATTATGTTTTAGTCACTTATACTATGTCTATATCCGTGCACTGAGCATTTTTCTCAGCCGTTACTTTCCTTTCCATGTCCCAAAATGGTAGGTACCCTAGGAAAGACTCGAGCATTTGGAGGACGTGCATAGGATGGAAGCTGCTAGAGAGTTCTTTTCCTTTTTGCCTTCACACATTTATGCTTGTTTAGTCTTTCATTCATTTCTTTTTCTTTATTATGTTTTGGGCTTATGTTTGGGAACCGATGTTTGATTCCGGTTATCCCTATGGTCATGTAATGTTTTAGACATTTATCCTTGTATGCTTTGATGACACGCCATAATTACGCGTGACATTCTATTTATCAAAATGGGGTGTTACAATTATGGTATCAGAGCCAAGGCTTCGACCTGTAGGCTCTAAAACTCGACCTGTGACTAGTGGGTAGTCACCAGGAGCTTCCTAAGCCAACGTTTGTTATTCTACGTATTGATGTTTTCAGCGCATTGTTGTTTTAACTGTGATGTTTTCAGCACCTTGAGGTTTTAACCTTGATGTTTTCATCGATATTGTTTTACTAATATGGATGGACAACCGTCATTCATATTTAGTTATGTGTCATTGTTTCATGCATCATGTTCCTCGTGAATTGTGGCTATGTGGACTGAACCCCAGTAGTTCATAACTAGCCACATAAATTTTTTTCTAATAATTTTTGACATATGAGTTTCATTTATTTATGTTTCATGTATCATTGTTGCAGGGATTATGACTAAGTAATGGTTGGTACAGGACTGGCCCTATTTAGTCGCATGTGCTTTTATCGAAACTTCTAATTTTAGGACCGACCCATAGGCGTCCCCTCGCCATGTATTTTGTTTTAGGACCGACCCATAGGCGTCCCCTCGCACATATAAAGGTTTTTATAAACTACATTACGCATTCATGCACTGTTTTTCATGCATAAAAATTTTTCTCATGATTTAAATTGGCATAAATTTTTTTTTCATGTCCCCTCATAAGATAATATGTTTTTAGTCAAGTATGTTTTCATACTGTCATGGTTAACTTCAGTTCATGCTGATTATGTTATACACTCCTTCATGTTGAATTGTTCATGTTTCTTCATGATAATTTCGTCTTCATGTTGATTACGTCTTACGCCTCTTTTGTTATTTATGCTTTCACGCAAAACATTGTTGGATTTCATTGAATTTTGCTTTCATGATAGTCATGGTTGGTTTTCATTGATCATGCTGTCAGGCAAATCATCGTTGAATTTTGTGTAACCACACTTGAACGCTTCTCGATATAACCAAAATGATGTCTATGCTAATACTGCCAGGTTATCATGATGGTTTTCCTAACCGTTTAACCGATATACTTTCCTTAAATCATGATAAAAGATCGACCACATACCGATCATTTCATGTGCATTCCACGTGTACTCCACGTACCGTATTTCATGTGTATTACATGTACCTTAATCCATGTGTATTCCACTTGCAATACTTCACGAGTATTCGCTAGTCGATTCTGAATCACCTCAGGCATATTTTCAATTGCTGATATTCTACAAGATTGCTGATGTCGCTCATAACTGGTAGATGTTACTAAAGGTTGATGCTGCTGACGTTCGGAGACGCTACGAGATGCGGATGCTGTGCACAACCTGGAGATCCTATTAGACGAAGACAAAGGCGACGGAGCAAAGCAATTGGACGAGAAGATGCTTCACCATCAAACAATTTCCATCAATCATTGTCCCTAATTCTTAGTTACATGTCACACGTCATTCGGCTGTCATTTCAGCCATATGAGTGCAAACCGGTACCAGCCGGCCACTCAGCTGAATAGTTACATGAATCACGGTCATGAGAATGACTGTCATGGAACTGACAGACAAGACGATAGGAACCACTACTATGACGGAACTATCCCAGAAATCGCAACCGAGGCTACGGCCGCGGACGTGATCAGACATACAAAGGATCAGTAGTCCAACCGATCCGCCAATTCTGGCATAATAACCTAATATTTGTAGTTCTAATTGTTTCACTTCTCGAGACACATGTTAAGACATCAGTCAAGACACATATCTCACGTATACTTTCTGAAGACACATGTCAAGACATCAGTCAAGACACATGTCTCACGTATACTTCCTGGAGACACATGTCAAGACACCAGTCAAGACATATGTCATGCTTATAGTTCCAAGACACGAGTCAAGACACATGACTCACGTCCAACTATGGGACATTTCTAAGAAATTCAGGGTACCCTCCAAGGGTATATCCATTTTGTTGTGCCATGTATTAATCAGGCCACAACAATTTCAATACCATTATCGGCGCATCAATGAGAACTGTCGCGTTGCTGATGTCACTTTTATTTCTTTCACCATATTTTTATGATTCATGACCATGAAGGACGCCTTTCGTATTCCCACGTATACGAAGGATTTCCTTCAGCTTAATGATGAGATCCAAGCTGCTAACGTATTTCCTCGGACAGACACGAGATGAACTTTATCCTAATTATGGACTATGAACATCACACCATGCTACGACTCATAATTATGTACAGTAATGTTCAGGCTCCTAAATACATTCAGCTTGACTTTCCATCAGGAAAATCTGTACAGTTATCTATGCTTACAAGCATGTGCGTTGTTAGCCATGGTCACTAAAATTTCTATCTGTCAGTAAGACACGACTACTTAAGTCCTTTTACGCATAGCCAGTTGATTATTCCAAAATCTTCCCATATATTCCAGAAGAACCTTCAAGGAGAAGGACGGTACCATGAGATTATGTGTCGACTACCGTCGGCTTAATCAAATCACCATTCATGACCGTTATTCTCCTCCACGTATTGACAACATGTCCAATCGACCTTATAGTGTTAATTACTTTTCCAAGATTGAACTCATGATCATGCTGCCAACAGTGACGAGGGAAAGAGCAGGACATGTCCATGACTGCTATTCGTACACGACTCGGTCATGCTAGATTTATGATTTTGAATTAGTCTCATCAATGCTCCAACAGCATTATAAGAATGAGTTTCCATGAACTCATAGCAAATTTATCAGTGTTTTCATTGAGGATAACCTGATTTCCTTTAAGCCTAGAAGAAGAATAGGAAGACCATGTCTGCACTATGTTGCAAATTCTGTGACAAGAGAAATTTCACCCTAGAAATATTTCCAATATCAATTCGGGTTGATTACAGTGACACGCTGGATCACATGGATTTGCATGGTTAATCTTACCATGACTCAGCTTATGCGTAAAGGAGTGATTCCTACACTACATTAGGTGTTATAGAAAATCCTACGCTAGGAGAAGTCTAGATTCAGAAACTTAGAGTTTCGCAAACTCCTATGTATCAAGTCCTACGAAGCAAGATACAGTTATGTTAATATCTAAGTACATGACATACCAACAGGTTAAGATAGGACACCAACAAACTGGGATGTTTTCATCATCTGAAATTGTGAATTGAAATGGGACAAGATCTCCACGGATTTTGGTTACCAGATTAACGCAAACTCAGAAGAAGCATGATGCTATCTGGGTTATTGCAAACAGTTTGATCAAGTCTGCAGAATCCTTACATCCGCAAGGATTGCAGAACCAAAAGATTGATCGGACATGTTCCAGCCAAGGCTCATCCGACTACTTGGTAATCCCTCAGCTATCGGGTCAGACAAAGATTCGCAATTGTACTCCTAAATTACTTCATGTCTTCATTCTGATTCCACGACTTGCTTTCGCGCTCACGTTCATGACACTATTCACGTTCATGATCGTATCTGGGCTTACGATTTTACGTTCATTTCGTTCTGGGAAGTTTTGCAAGAACTTGAGAGACCAGACCCAAGTTTAGTATAACTCTCCATCATCAGATAGACGTTTCACGTCATATTCCACGTCTCACCTTGTAGCGTTTGGCTTTACCGCCATTATATTCTATGATCACGATATGTTTCACATGTCATGTTTATTCCACGTTCCTCATATCATGATCAAGATATATTACACGTATCATGGATCACGATATGTTTACTCATACTACACTCGCCATATCTCCACATAGCACGTTAAAATTTTTTCACGTATCATGTTTAAAATTTTTCACGTACTACGTTTCTTTATGTCTCGCGCATTGTTTCTAATTATCAGTTAAGTCAGATTGTCTGGCATCATAACGTTTCAGTTACCCTAGCACGTTAACTCTTATTTTCCTCGATCGAATTTAGGGGATCTACCTTCCGTTGATAACCAAGAATTTCTTCGTATTCCAAGTCAAGGTCAGGAGGACCAAGATTTATCATTTGTGTCAAGATCTTCTGAAGGAACCGTTCCAAGAGGGAGGCCACTTGGAAATGGACAAGTTCATCCGAACTTTTATCCGTTTTTCTCTTATCAACTAGATATGTCCTTTCAGTCACGTCACGTTCCATGTCCTTTCAAGACATGTCACGTTTCGCGTTCCTTCTGCCAGGAAACCCGCACGTTCATTAATTTTACATACCCTTTCAGTTTGATTCGGGTATATTTCTCTTTCAGTTATGTTATCTATAATTCGGGGACGAATTATTCTTTTTAGGGGGGAAGAGTTGTAAAACCCGCATGCTTTTACCATGAATAGTACCCTTCAGATCGTACGTACTAGATTAAAACTTTCCTAATATAGCATGATTACGATTATGTGTTAGGATTTTACGTATTACGTACGTGTTAGAACACGATAAATATTTTACTACGCATGAGCACGCAATAATTATTTGACAATAATTAATCACGAACATGCGATCATGAAATCATGAACGTAATTTAATCACGAGCTAATATTAATTACGTATATATATTTATTATGAACACGAATAAATATATAAAGTCACGGTTAATATTTAACGAGAACACGTAAAACACGAACACGAGAACACACGAGAACACACGAGAACACACCAATATTTTAGACACGGAAAACATTCGAGTTACCTCTTGTGGGCCCCTTTACCACGAAGTTAGGGAGGGAGGATTGGCTTAGCCCATCAATTTTTAACTAGAAGGAGGTTACGGAATTTACAATACTCATTTTTTTTCTACAGAAGAATTTTACAGAAAACCTAAAATCCTCCTCCTCCTTCTTTTTTTTCTCTTATGGCCGCCACCTTCAAACACACCAAAAAGGGGTGTTTGTTGATCTTGGATCTTGGAATTCTTGTTGGTGTTCGTGTTTGTTCTTCATTGTTTTGATCCACGTAATCGGTAAATCCTTTTAAACCTTTTTCTTTTGATTTGATCTTTTATTAATTAAGAACATGTTATGTTTTTTTTATAAAACATAATTAGATCATAGATCTAACATGAATTGGGATTTAATAAAATCAAAAGTAATGTTTTAAGGGGTGTTTGTTTTGGCCGCAGCCTACACTGAACCCGAGGGGGTTTCGGTTTGGCCATCCGACCACCACCGAGACCATATGGTCCCGGTTGGTTGGTGTGGGTCCCACGACAGCATCAAGACAAGGGGTACCCCGATTTGGTTCGGGGTACGGTGTCGATTTCATGTCCGGTTCATGGTTTTTAGTCTAGATCCGGTTCACGGTGTATGTTTAGTTTTTTTTTATGATCTTATGTTAAAATTAAATTAATAATATGACATGATTAATTTAATTACATGACTTAGGTTATTTATATTAATAATCATGAAATTATTTAACCTAAGTATTTTTATATTTTAGACTTATAATTAATTAATTATTTAAAAACCATGGTTATAATTAATTAATTTACATGACCTAGGTTATATTATTAATAAATAATAATACATGTTTTAACCTAAGTATTTAACTTTATTTAATTAAAAACATGTTATACTTTAATTAAATATTTTAACCTATAGTTTAATTTAATTACATGAAATAATTATTAAACTATACATTATATCATATGACTTAGAAAATAATCATGAAAACACTTAGGCTTATATACTTAGCTTATTTAACCAGCTTATTTCTAATTATGGAAACTTTCTATTTTTAGAAACTTAATTAAATAAGGCAACTAATCTATTTATAGAAACCTTATATTTTTAGAAACTTATTTATTTCAGGCAGCTAATCTATTTATGGAAACTTTATTAATTAAGGCAGCTGATCTATTTATGGAAACTTTCTATTTTTAGAAACTTATCTATTTTAAGCAGTAATTCTATTTTTGGAAACTTTCTATTTTTGGAAACTTTTTATTTTTGGAAACTTTCTATTTTTGGAAACTTTATGTTTTTGAAAAATTTCTATTTTTGGAAACTTTTTATTTTTGGTAACTTTCTATTTTAGGAAACCTGCTATTTTTGGAAAGTTACTTATTATTACACAGTAAGTATAATAATACATGAAATACCAGAAATACTTAATTAGATTAAACATAATATAAGATAAACACAGTTTAAGGCTTTAAAACAGTAAAACATGGTAAGAACACATAAAATAAGCTAAAACATGACACGAAACCAGCTACGTATTTAGTAAGCAGATACTTATTCATGTATGTATTTATGTAGCACTAGTGATACGGAAGTAGGATTCCGCTCAGTTCATCTTCTTCGTTCACTGGACATAAGGTACGGATTCCCGTCCTTTTAGTATGAACATTCTTTCCTTATTAGGATTCCCCGTATGCAGCCAACTATTTTCCTAGTATTTGTTTTATATGTTTTTGAATTGCTTATGTTTAATTAGAATACCTAAAGCCATATACATGCATGACCAGTTTCACCTAGTTATGGAGGTACCATAACCATAACATTAGAGGCACTGATGTTATGACTTCACCACGGCAGAGTGATTGCTCGTGGCGTCCCTTCAGCTTTTGGCCATTTATATTATATTTATCATGTGGGGCGTATGGGTGCATCCTAGTTACATGTTTTTCAGTCAGGATTTCATGGTGAATGTGGTGTGTGCCTTGCATCCTTCACAAGGAGCTGATCCCTCCTACCCAGAACAAGTATATTAAATTAGAGGCAGCCCCTCTAATTTGCATGATGATGTCACCCCTCCAAGTATTCATGCACGGTGGATTTTCATGACCTATATTGGCTAATGGTAAAATATGATAAACAGTTTTTACAAGATAAACATAAGGCTTTTCAAACTATAAAACCAGTTTTATGAACATGTTCCAGGTTTTCCAAGACTTATACATTTCCGCTGCTATTAAGTCTCTATTATGTTTTAGTCACTTATACTATGTCTATATCTGTGCACTGAGCGTTTTGCTCAGCCGTTACTTTCCTTTCCATGTCCCAAAATGGTAGGTACCCTAGGAAAGACTCGAGCATTTGGAGGACATGCATAGGATGGAAGCTGCTAGAGACTTCTTTTCCTTTTTGCCTCCATACATTTATGCTTGTTTAGTCTTTCATTCATTTCTTTTGCTTTATTATGTTTTGGTCTTATGTTTGGGAACCGATGTTTGATTCCGGTTATCCCTATGGTCATAGAATGTTTTAGACATTTATCCTTGTATGCTTTGATGACACGCCATAATTACGCGTGACATTCCATTTATCAAAATGGGGTGTTACACTGATGGTGCTAGCCGGTAGGGATCCTTAGCTACAGGTACAGCCCCAGGAATCAAATCAATTTGGAATTCTATCTGTCGCACAGGGGGCATACCCGACAGTTCCTCAGGTAATACCTCGGGAAAATGTCGGACAACTGGCACGTCCTCGATTCGTGTCTCCTCGGGTTTGTCTTCTTCCTCGATTTTGGAGATGTGTGCTAGGATGATAGGGCATCCTCTGGTCAAGTACCTTTGTGCTTTGGTGCAAGAAATGACACTAAGTCTAGTGTTGATTATATCAGGGTTACCATCTTTAACACCCCCAAATTACAAAGCGCAGCGGAAATACACATTTGGGTGCTAAATACAAATAATGTTACACAAGACATTTTGAATAAACTCAAAATGATAAATTTGAAGTATAGAAGGACATAATTTAACCATTGTCTAAAACTTTCGATCCCAAGTAAAACAAAATTTAGAAATATCAGAGCTATATTTAGGTCCCACAAAGACTTTACCCAATTCAACAAACAATTTACCAAAGTACTTGACCGTACATTATTATTTTTATAACAAAAGGGAAAGAAATCTGTTTTATTCCAATCACCACAAAAGCAATCCACAATCCTTCTCCAGCAAGCTCCGCAATTCATCATCTTCAATACCTGAAATACATGCTTAAAATCATCAACACAACGGTTGAGCGAGTCTATAGGTTTTCCAAATCAACATTTGAACACAAGAGAAAAATCAATCAAGATCATTTAATAGAATTGTGCGCATACAATATATTAGTCAGGCATTCTGGTATATAGCAATAACTATTGAATTGTATTAAGCTCATGACACCGACCCCTTAACTTAGTCACCCACGCCTAAAGCCGGCATGACTAGATGAAATTCCAGTGCCCCTACTAGGGTATCCATTGCAAGAATACCAATTCTCATTCTCGTAAAATTATCCTTCCCAGCGGGTTACTCAACATAAAGCCCTGGTCTCAGATAGGGTCGTCAGCCCAATAGTACTATTATTAGAATAAGCGGTTATTCCCAACTCACAACATCAAGTCAGAAGATAGTTAACGCTCATGAATTTAGGGACTTTTGCAATGTAGGTACTTATACAATTCAAAACAACAAAGGCAACAAAGGAAACATTCGGGTCCAAACAATCAATCATGACTTGTGTTCATTTTACTTTCAAATAGAATGTATCCCCCTCGCGGGTTTTAAAATCATTCAAACAATTACAAAAGCGAGGCAATAGACTCACCTGGAGCAATAGCAGTAGTAAGACGATCTTCGACGATAGTTGATGCGTGATAAACACAAAAACCGCACATCAAATAAGGCGCGTTCATCAATAATAAACCCGAATAAAATTCATACTTACTAACATCAAACTCAAAATCATAAAATCACACTCAACCCAAAAATGAAAACAATACAAGTGACCTATTACTTCATTCTATCTGTTTACTTTTAGTTAATTCTTTCGATAAAAATCTGCCGGTACACACCAAATGTACGGCCTCGTTTACCCCACTTAAACACATCAAATGCTTATGGTACTAACCAGAGACCTCACTTACTATATATAGAAAGATCTGTTAAAATCCCATCAAAAGATTTTACTTTTAAAGTTCTCTGCCCGACACATGTTTGAACTACAAAAACCAGACAGTTTTACGTCAACAACTTTTATAGTCTTTTAAACCATTTATTTTTCTCCGGCTACAAAACCGACACTCAACTTTGAAAATAACTCAACATCATCATACTTATCCTTAAAAATCAGTCCATGACTCATTTTAAAAATCCATTTATAGTCCCCGAGATTCGATCCAAATATCGACAACAATTATATATTATGGCGATACTCGTCTCCTGGTACACGAATAATCAAACTAACGTAACTTTTCGCTCGTTTGGAGCTAGAAGCTCTATCTTATACCAAAACGAAGGTAAAAACATCCTCTACAACAATATCTAACTAGTTCATCTCAAACTCAAACTCATATTTTCAGAAATTAAATTTAATAATCTGCTTAAAAATACACTTTTAAAAATACATCAAAATAAATTTTTCAACACATTTTAATCATTCTCATATGCCTAATATCACCCTAATATCATTACCAACAACATAACTAACCCATAGCACATTTAAAATTATTATACAAAAATTACCCACTCAAAAATTCATACATGCAATAATTAAAATATGAATAAAACAACACTAACAAGTATATAACAACAAAATGGATCAAACCTTCATGGATCATCATAAAAAAAGAAAGTTCTTGCATGTGTGTAAAATTTACATCATTGGAATCACCATTGAATTTTAGAGATGGGACTTTGTTTAGTTTTCATTGATTCAAGCTAAATTTTTGAAGATCAAATGGTTTAGGTGTGGGGTGGTGGACGGCAAGAGTAAGAAAAAGAGAGAAGAGAGAGATTTTATAGAAGAACACACATTTTACTATGTGTTTTGTTAGTGGAGTTTCCTTTTATAGTGGGGTGGAGGGGCTTGTTTTGCCAATTTGAAATAGTTTTGGTCCAAAATACAATTTAAATAGTTGTAATGGTGGAAAATGTAAATTGTCAATTTTGAAAATATTTACGAGGCTCGGGTTTTGTAAAAATACTTTTCAAAAGTTAAAACGCACTCAAAATATGATGATAATATGATCCCGGTTCGACTTAATACGAACTTAAAATAAAAACGTCAAAAATATAAACATCGAGACAACAAATGATAAAACATAAAATTTCGGGCATCCGTCGATATCATGTTCACTAATAATCCTCGCTATTAGTAAAAAGATAAAAATAAGACCTCCAATGTCGGTTTTAAATAAAACCATCAATCGTCATTTCATTCAACTCATCAAAAATTTCAAAATCATTCGTAAAAATAATATTATATAATATTAAATAAATGACCTCGGATTTGGGTTGTCACATCCTACCCTCCTAAAAGAGAGCGACGTCCCGGCGCTCGGCCCTTCTTATATTTACATTCCATACCTCCAGAACAAAAGAACTCCTTTTCCTTAAAGAAATCCTCATGCTTCCTTCACGAATTCAAATCCATTCCTAGAATTCTTGTATCTTCACAATGTAATTCTCACTATGTTTCGTCCTCATAAGAACTCTTCATAGTTCTTTCTTTGAAAAGCAGCTTATCTTCAAGTTGAATTCTTTCCTTATTGTTCTCAAAACAAATTTGACCCGTCATAACGACACCTTACGCATATCCACGTTTCCCAATTTCAAACTCCATCGATTGTCAACATAACCCTTCTGACAATTTCTAGTTTACTCATTTAATTCCACCTACATTTCTGCAATGCACCAAAAGCCTAATCTTACATCCATAACTCACTATCATTAACCTTCACAAATTGAAGTTCTTTATGTACCATCAATAGTATAGCCTTACTACTACTAGCATGACAATCATCGTCATATAAAAATTCCAACAATTTCTATGTCAATCAAACATGTACAAGCATACCGTTCAATGTTCGAATCGTCCTTTCACTCTATCCATCAGTCTCTGTATAACACACAGTACTAATTCAACTTTCACCTTTACCCAAACCAAAACGTATCAATTACTTGACTTGTGAGATTCCTTCATCACTAAGTCTTACTCTCTCAACTTAGATATGTTAGGAGTGCTCAATATACCATGCCTAACTTGGCTTTACAACAAAATCCTTTCCATAAGTTCGATAAAATATTGAAATCACTTATATTGACCTCCTTCTCAAATCAGACCACTAACTTAAAATTTTATATCCTTGCTATCAAGCCCACACTTCTTTTCATTACCAAAACTCAAATCTTAAAAGGTTTTCCCCTTTTTATCCCAGATAAGTGCATTAGCTCCCACATTCGCCTTTCCCAGATGGTAGCGAATCCCGTATTCATAATCACTCACAGTCGTATCCATCAACATACTCAAGTACTCAAAATATATAACTGGTAATCCTCTACCCATTTCCTTTATCATCCTAAGAAATTAATTATGGAGCAACTTCTATGATCCTTTATCACTACACACTTGATTCCATACAAGTAATATTCCTACAATCTCAAAGCAAACACCACAACTACATAACCCTTATGAGACGCATCACAGCAAACTACAAACTATAAATCCTTCAAGTCCTTTCAATAATGACAACATCGGTGCAGAACAAAACTTACCCTTCAGTGTTCAGAATACAACTTCCTCATCTGATGGGGATCAGATCTCGAAACTTATAATTTAGATGTATAAGTGGGTATCACACACCCAATTCTTCTTAGTCAGCTTAATGAATGGTTTAACAATCAGTGAAAACCTTTCGATAAACCTCCGATTATTCCCAGCTTAAACCAAGGAATTAACAGATTTCCGTCGGCGTCGTTGGTACCGACCAATCTTTAATCGTTTCAATCTTGGCAAGATCTTCACGAATACCTTTGTTGTCAATCAACTACCTTAAAAACGCAAATATTTCAACCCACATTCACACATCTGAAACTTTACATACAGTTTCTCTTTTTCCAACCATCCCAAAAATTATCCTCATATGCCACTTATGTTCCTCATTTCCCCTTGGAATAAAATAGAATATCTTCAATAGATATAATGACTAACTCATCCTAGCACATCTTACACACAAGATTCACCCAGTCCATTAATACGGCAGACACGTTCGTCAATTCCAAAAACACCACTTGAAACTTAAAGTACCCACATCAAGTACAAAGAACAACTATAGGAATATCTTCCTTCCTAATTCTCAGTTAAGGATAACCAGGACTCAAAGCGATCTTTGAGTACACACTGGATCCAAACAAGTTGTAAGGGTAAAAAGAATCATCAATCCTCGGTAATGGATACCGATTCTTGGCTGTCAATTGTTAAGCTCCCGATAATCAATACACATCCGAAACAATCCATCCTTCTTTGACAAACAACACAAACGATAGCCATTGGCAACAAAACTTAATCTAATACATCTCTTATCCATCACTTCTCGCAGTTGACCGAATAACTCATTACACTCTGACGGTGCCAAATGATAAGGCATACAAATACTACTCAACAAAACGCAGCAGCACTATACAACGAAACGCAGAAGCACTACACCTATTGTTTACAACACTCAATCGACACGAACTCCACTTCATGAGGCGGCAGCAACTCTACAAAACTTTCAGGAAAACTTCAGAATACTCTCGAGTCATTAACAATCTCTCAACTTCTCCTCAACCACTCTATCACTAGTTACCTGAGCTAGGAATACATCACATTCCTCTTCCACATACTTCCTTGTTTCCAAACAAGATACTTCTCAAACGGAAAAATTCACTCATCACCCCTCATAGTCAACACTCAGCTTTTGTCGCAAAATCTAAACCAGCAGCTATCAATTTATAGTGAAGATTAGTCCAATCTCAAGCATCAACACTTCGCACCACTAACCAATTCATACCAATAATCCATATCCAAAGATTCCAACTCTTTGAGCATCAAGTCGATACTAAACACCTACTTTTCTAAATTCAAGGAACACACTCTCAGTGTAAAACTAACACTAACAACCTTTCCATCGGTTAACTCCACATCATAGTTAATTGTCAATCTTATTGACTCTCCGTTGATAAAACAACTGAATCTTTACATTTCTACAGTTTCTACCCGATCTGAAATCCAACAACATACAGACATAAAGAATCTCAAGTAAGAATATACCATTTACAACATCCAGACCATAAGGTTTGTCATCATCATTCAAACGTAAGCTGGAGCGACAGCATTCCTATCTTGTCAATTCCTTTCCTTGGACAATTCCTTTGTTTGTATTCTTTCTCACCATGGCTAAAACATATCACTACTCCAGGGGTACTAATTACAATGACTAATCCTCTTGTTCTGCACTTTGCAGCTTTATGACCAGGTTTTCCTAACTCTAGTCGCATTTGTGGGAAAATTACCTACATGGTATAGAGTACAGCAAACACACTCGAGATTTATCTTGTAACTTCTAGACACAGTGGCAGCACGAATTCCATCATTCCTTCCAGGGTTTAAATACTGATTTCAGTTCAGTCTTTGGTTATTGTTAGTACTGTAATCCTTACAATTCTGACCTTGATTCGGGTTGGACTGAGCATATTCCCACTTTCTCTTATTGTTTCAACCATGCTATCTTTCCTAACTTGCACTTTCACGTCTGTAGAAACTAGAAGGGGGGGGGGGGTTGAATAGTTTCTTAAAATTTACTTGTTAAAATATGATTTCCAAAAATCCTTTTTCAAAAAACTTAGGCTTCAGGAAATATGTGAAATCTTCCTATGCACAATATGAACAATGATAGTGTAGCTAAACTAATACTAACAAAAATATATCCAAAAAGAATAAAGAATGATAGTGTAGCTAATCTAATATTAACACATGTATATGAAAAAAGAATAAAGAATGTAAAGAGTTTAAGGGTAAAGAAAGATCAAACCAAACACCAAGGATTTATAGTGGTTCGGCAAGGAAGCTCACTCCTCGTTCCTACTCCACTCCTCGAGTACTCCTTACTCGAGAGTTCACTACACAACAAGCTCCTTATGGTGGAGAAAACCGTACACGTCGCTTAACCAATTTCTGACTCTAAGCTAAAAGTCGAGCCCTAATCGTAGCTAGGACCAATCTACACAACTATACTTAATACATACACAACTTCCAAATAGACACAACTACTTGGATCTTCACAACAATGACACAACTACAAGTATGTAAAAATTGATCTTCAATGGATCTTTGGTGGTGGACTCAACACTTCACTAGGATAGTGTTCTTCTCTTTGCACTAGGAGAGGAAGAGATGGAAGAACAAGATTCACTTCTTAAACAAGTAATAATCAAAAAAATGATCAAAGATTTGAGTGATTAAAGAAGGGGTTTGAATCTGGTAATGTATGTGCAAAAGAGGTGAGGTGAAAAGCTGAGAATGGCCAAATATTTAAAGGACAAAGGAGTCAACGGCTAGTTCTGCCCGCGGTACCTTATCACAGCCCGCGGTACCTTATCGATAAGGTACCGCCTAGGCGCTAAGGTACCGCCGGACTAAACTCCGCTCCTTTTTGTCCTTTAGTGGTGGAGGTCTTATCTGGGTATAAAAATATCCTGAAAGGATATTCTTAACAGTATAAGAATATGCCATTTTCAAATTTCAAATAATTAATTTAATAAAACATTTTCTTAAAAATAAAGTTTAATAAAAACTTGTCATTTTTAATAAAAGTGAGTTTTAAGAAAAGATTAAATCACTTGATCACTTGATTAAGGTTAGTACTTGTTTATCCATACCTTAAGTGAAAATGGGTAAAATGAAAAATACTTGAACTCAAGAATTCGTTTTTCGGTTGTTTTCGTAAATGCTTGTTTTTACATATTGTCGTAATCAAAACTAAGCAAGACCGAAAAATGCAAGTAATGCTTTTAGTCATTATTGCATTAACAATCTCCCCCTTTTTGATTCCGACAATACATAAACTCAATCACACAAAAAACAAGATTTTCGAAGACGAGTTTATTCATTTCTCCCCCATTTGTCGAAGCAAAAAGGTTGCGTAATCCGGTGTTGAAGAAACGGACTTTGCAAAGACTCCCCTTTGGTGCTTACTCCCCCTAGCTTGGGGCACCGAGGAATCGAGATATGGTGACAAGCTACATAGAAGGGTTAGTTGAACAAAAGAAACAACTAACAATATACAGCAATAGATCACAAAAAAAAGAAAAAGAGAAGAAAACACAAAGACGAAGATCCAAGATAGGTTACTAAAGAAACATCATACAAAGAAGTATGGAAAAAGGAACAAGCCAAAAGAATAAATCTAATCCTAGTTATTCTAGAATTCTAAGATTTGCTTGAATTTGGTGTCTTGAGGATAAGCAATCAATGCTTATATGAAAGACAAGGTAATAGCGGAGGGTGGTGGTGGTGGCTTGTTGGAGATCTCATAATC
The DNA here is from genome assembly GCA_025667525.1 of Glebionis coronaria. NCBI lineage: Eukaryota > Viridiplantae > Streptophyta > Magnoliopsida > Asterales > Asteraceae > Glebionis > Glebionis coronaria. Next base: position 383,134,018 of record CM046875.1, read on the forward strand.
AAAGAGAAGAGGAGGCTTGATTAAGATACTCTTGATGTAGCTCAACTCCTCATAGATGTGTGCCATAGCAAGATGTTGATATTGACAACAATGACAATATGTTCCATGGTGCATGACATTATCATGAGAAGGAGGAAGAACACTAAAGGGTGGTGGTGGAAGAAAAGAAGTTCCACAATCAACATACTTGGTAGGAGAAATGTGATTAAGAGTGTTCTTGGGTGGGTTTGGATTGAAAGCAATTGGAGAAAATGGAGGAGATTCAAGGCTTTCATTGGGAGAATAAGACATTTTGGATGTGAAGTAATGCAAAATGCTTATGGTTTAAATAGGGAAGGCTTAGGGTATTTTTGGGGTGGTCAAAGGGTTTGAAACAAAGATTCTCAAAAAGGTTGGAGCAAATCTGGAGTTTCAGACAAAAACCCGAAAAGGAGGCCCACTGTAGGCGGTTCCTTATCTAGAGTGGCGGTACCTTATCAATAAGGTACCGCGGTTCACATAAGGAACCACCTGCAGAAGCAGGATTTGGTGTTTGGAGAAAGATTTTTCAGCAAATCTTATTTTTCTAGTCTAACTTATCATAGGGATGTGCTTAAAAGCAAAGATAGACAAAGAAAATATATGCAAACTTACCAAATAGAGATTTGACCAAAAATACATGAATTAAAAAATCAATGTAGGAGGTGTGTAAGACAAGACCTTAAGTAATGACACAATGATCCTCCATGATTCAATCTTGTTCTTGCTATGTTTGAGAGAATCATACATATGAATTATGTAAGCTCTATATTAATAGCGAGAATCTATGAAAAATCGTTTTTAGATTGAATTAACAATGTCAAACGAATTTCTCAAACATTTTCGAAAGAGACTTTGAGAGTTTTGAAAAGGAGATGAGAAGATTTTTCAAAAGGAGTTTAAAAGACTCAAGGACTCAAAGTGGTAATAGAAAATGCACGAGAAGAAAGGAAATTAAGGAAGATGTTCCATTAATCCTAGACCTAGACGCAAGTAATAAAAAGGTTCCCTCTTAAGTGGCTTAGTGAAGATATCAGCTAAGTTGTCCTCGGAGGGCACCTTTTCAATAGTAATGTTCCCCTTTTGAACATTATCCCTAAGGAAATGGTGTCTAATTTCTATGTGTTTGGTTCGCGAATGTTGCACGGGATTCTTGCTTAGGTCTATAGCGCCTTTATTATCGCACATGATGGGAACATCATCAAGAGAAATCCCGTAATCAACAAGCGCTTGCTTCATCCATAGAGCTTGTTGGCATGCTTTTCCGGCACTCACATACTCGGCTTCCGTGGTGGATATTGCAAGAGCGGTTTGTTTCTTGGAGAACCAAGAAGTTAAACAACAACCCATGAAGGTACAAACTCCACTAGTGCTTTTCCGGTCCACATAGTCTCCCGCATGATCTGAGTCCGCGTAGACAATGGTTTCTACGCCGGTCCCTTTAGGATACCATAATCCTAAATGTATAGTGCCTTTAATGTATCGGAAGATACGCTTAACCGCTTCAAGGTGAGAGGTTTTAGGAGCCTCTTGGAAGCGAGCACATAGGCAAACACTAAACATGATATCCGGTCGACTTGTCGATAGGTACAACAAACTACCAATCATACCTCTATATTTGGTGTTGTCTACCGACTCACAATCATCATCTACGGTGAGTTTAGTATCCGAGGCCATAGGGGTCTTCATTGGTCTAGATTCTTCTAATCCAAATTTCTTTAACATTTCTTTAGCGTACTTAGATTGACTAAAGAAAATACCATCGTCCATTTGTTTAATTTGGAGTCCTAAAAAGAAGTTAAATTCTCCCATCATACTCATTTCAAACTCATCATGCATGATTTTGGCAAAGTCATCACACAATTCTTGACAAGTTGAGCCAAATATAATGTCATCAACATATATTTGTACGATTATGAGGTGAGAACCTTTCTTCTTTGTAAAGAGTGTATTGTCTACCATTCCCATGGCATACTCATGTTTAACAAGAAACGCTTTAAGTCTATCATACCAAGCTTTGGGTGCTTGTTTGAGTCCATAAAGTGCTTTCTTAAGCTTGTAAACATGGTCCGGTTTCTCAAAATCAATGAAGCCGGGAGGTTGAGCCACATATACCTCCTCATTGATCAAACCGTTAAGAAATGCACTCTTTACATCCATTTTTTGAAGCTTAATATCTAAGGCACAAGCGTAGGCTAAAAGGATTCTAATAGATTCTAATCTAGCTACCGGTGCATATGTCTCGTCATAATCAATCCCTTCTTGTTGATTATAGCCTTGAGCTACAAGTCTAGCCTTGTTACGAGACACAACACCATTCTCATCTAGCTTATTCCTAAATACCCATTTGGTTCCTATAATGGTAGAACTTCTAGGTGGAGGAACAAGTTCCCAAACATCATTGGCAACGAATTGATTCAATTCTTCTTGCATCGCAATGACCCAACTCTCATCCGTCAAAGCTTCCTTAACATTCTTTGGTTCAATCAAGGAGACAAAACAAAAGAAGTTGCTTTGGTTTTGGACTTGAGATCTTAGGGTCCTTTGATTTAAGTCACCAATGACATTATTGAGAGTATGATCCCTAGACTCCTTAATGTTTACTTCCTTTTCAACATTAAGGTCTTCAACTCCTATTTTTCTAACCTCTTTGGCTTTAACTACTTCTAATTCATCCAAGTCATCATTAACCAATGGTGGTGTCTTGGGTGAAGGAGGGGTTTCATCAAAGGTTACGTTGAGTGATTCTTCAATAACCCCTGAGGTTCTATTTAGGACTATGTAGGCCTTACTAGTTTGGGAATAACCTAAAAGGATACCTTCGTAAGACTTTGGGTCAAACTTGGTATGGTAGTCTTTGGTGTTGAGGATAAAGCACTTGCTTCCAAACACCCTAAAGTATTCTAATGAGGGTTTCTTACCTTTAAGAATCTCATAGGGGGTCTTTCCTAGAAAAGGTCGAATAAGAATTCGGTTGAGAATATAAGTCGATGTATCCACGGCATTGCACCAAAACTTTTGAGGCAAAGATTGCTCGTTTAACATCGTCCTACTCATCTCTTGGAGAGTCCTATTCTTCCTTTCAACTACCCCATTTGATTGTGGAGTGCGAGGAGCCGAGAAGTTATGGGTAATACCATGAGCTTCACAAAAGGCACCAAATTGCACTTCATTATCAAATTCCCTACCATGATCCGTCCTAATAGAAACAATTGAACATCCTAGTTGATTTTGAATTCTCCGACTAAAGATTTCGAAGAGATCGAAAGCTTCATTCTTAGATGCCAAAAATCTAGTCCAAGTGAATCTAGAATAGTCGTCAACTATAACTAGGGTATAAAGGTTACCTCCATCACTCCGTATGGCGGAAGGTCCAAAGAGATCCATATGTAGGAGTTCTAAGCACCGAGAGGTCGAAACCAAATTCTTGGCTTTGTGACTTGAGTGAACTTGCTTTCCAACTTTACAAGCATCACAAAAGTGACTATCAAACTTAATCTTGGGGAGGTGTCTTACCAACTCCTTAGAGACTAAAGATTGAATTAAACGCATATTAGCGTGACCTAATCTTCTATGCCAAAGAGTAGAAATATCATCTATAGTCGCAAGACATATGTTGTCTTTTGACTTCTTATTAACCTTCATGACATAAAGCCCATGCTTTCTAACACCTTTTCCAATGACTTTTCCATCTTTTACGATTTCACTGTCATGTTCTGAAAAGATGACCTTACACTTATTATCACAAATTTGACCTATACTTAAAAGGTTAAAACCTAAGTTATCTACGTGCTCAACATTTTCAATGGTCATGGAGTCAAGAGAAACCGTACCTTTACCAATGATATTACCACGTAGACTACTAGCGAATGTGACGTTACCTCCATCATATGCTTTGTAATGCAAGAACAAACTTCGATTACCCGTCATGTGTTTAGAACATCCACTATCCTTAATCCACTCATCGGGCTCCAAATCACTTCCCAAGCATATCTAGGTAAAAATACACAAGATCAAACATTTGGTCCCCAATATCTCATGGGTCTAAAATTGTTAGTTCCAAACATCCCTTGCATTTGATTGGGATGAATGAATGAAGTGGGAATTCCCCATGAGGAACAAAATGGAGGAGGGTAGTAATTCATGTAACCATTTTGTTGCTTATTACTTCTCCTAGGTGTGTTTGATCTAGGTTTAGAGTTATTATTATTCCTTCTAGGTGTTGGAGTTTTACTTCTAGTTCGTGAGTTCTTTTGATTATCTCTTGTAGGCGTTGTCGTTCTACTTCTAGGCTTAGACTCATTCCGTACTCTAGGTGGAGTAGAAGATAATCTAGATAAACTTCTATTTCCCATGAGAGGTTTACTTAACGGCTTATAGAACTTACTAATAGTATTGTCGTCAAGTATGGGTAATTGGACCTTATTAACAGTAAGATGCTTTGGTTTTTCATTTAACTTAGATTTTTCAGAAAGTTCAGAATTTTCACAAAATTCAACTTCTGGCCGCGGTACCTTATCTATGGCCGCGGTTCCATAGCGATAAGGAACCGCGCCATACAATGTGGAACCGCGTCCATAAAGTTTTTTCTGTGAAAAACTGACTTGTTTTGGTTCACTAGTTGAGGCTTCATTTGAGTTAAAACCTAGACCAAGTTTTTCCTTAGAATGAACTTGTTTGTTTAACATATCATCAAGAGCACTAGTACCTTTCATGAACTTTTCCAATTTAATGGAGGTGCTCTTGAGATCATCATTCTCTAATCTAAGTTTCTCACAACTTAAGCAACCTAAATCAACCTCTTTGTTTTTCTCAAGTTTAGCCAGTTTCTCCCTAAGTTCATTGATCTCATTTTCAAGCTTAGTTTTGGTTGATTTTAAGTTTTTATTATTTTCTATGAATTTAAGACTATGTTTATGTAAGCTATCATATTTGCCTTCAAATTCAATATCATCTAAAGTGGAACTATCATTGCTATAATATTCGGTTTTGGAATGTACCTCTTTAGAAGTGTGAGCCATAAGACATTTCTCCTCTTTGGGGTTGTCATCATCATCTTTACTGCTATCGCTCCAAGCGCCACTAACGAATGCCGTGTGGTTCTTATCACGAGCGAGCTTTGGACAATCACCAATGAAGTGATTTGGATCACCACATCTAAAGCAACTCCTATCACCTTTTTCGTTCTTGACAAACCGATTCTTTGACAATGGTTTCTTTTCATAGTTTGGTTGCCTAACGTGTTGACCTCGTCTCTTGAAGAACTTCTTGAAATCTCTCACCGCCAATGCATACTCCTCGTCATCACTCTCCGAGGAACTATCATGGTCACTTTGTGCCTTCTTGGCTTTAAGTGCAAGAGATTTCCTTTCACTCTTGGTTTTTACTAATTCCGAGTCCTTCAAAATTATCATCTCATGAACCTTCAAGTTTCCTATGAGTTCATCGAGTGACAAAGTTGAGAGATCTTTCGACTCTTCAATAGCCGTGACTTTTGCTCTCCACTTTGGATGTAAGGCCCTTAGAAACTTCCTAACATTGTTCTTGCTAGAAAAACCTTCATCAAGTGCTTTTAGACTAGTAATAATGGTGTTAAACCTAGCAAATGCAGTATCAATAGTTTCATCTTCTAAGATGACAAATTGTTCATATTGTTGGACAAGAAGATCGATTTTACTTTCTTTGACTTGGCTATTACCTTGGTGAGTTACTAAAAGAGTGTTCCAAATATCTTTAGCGGTTTCACACATAAAAATTCTTTTCATACTCTTTCTTAGGCAAAGCATTATAAATCACCATTTTAGCCTCATTATTTTTTGAAAGTTTCTTTTTAGTATCATCATTAGCTTTGTCAAAAGTGACTAATTCTTTTGTTTTAGAAACTTCATTAAATTGAAAGGGTAAAAAATCACCATTGGTAATAACATGCCAAAGATCTAAATCTTTTGATTTCACATAAGTTTCAAATCTATTTTTCCAATAAATAAAACTATCAGTTTCAAAAAGTGGTGGTCTTTGCATAGATTGCCCTTCTAGGTACTTGTTGGAATCCATAGATCGATTCAAGTTTTAAAATACAATATACTTTAAAAATTCTTGAGCAACCCTCTCTGATACCAATTGTAGAAACTAGAAGGGGGGGGGGGTGTTGAATAGTTTCTTAAAATTTACTTGTTAAAATATGATTTCCAAAAATCTTTTTTCAAAAAACTTAGGCTTGAGGAAATATGTGAAATCTTCCTATGCACAATATGAACAATGATAGTGTAGCTAAACTAATACTAACAAAAATATATCCAAAAAGAATAAAGAATGATAGTGTAGCTAATCTAATATTAACACATGTATATGCAAAAAGAATAAAGAATGTAAAGAGTTTAAGGGTAAAGAAAGATCAAACCGAACACCAAGGATTTATAGTGGTTCGGCAACGAAGCTCACTCCTCGTTCCTACTCCACTCCTCGAGTACTCCTTACTCGAGAGTTCACTACACAACAAGCTCCTTATGGTGGAGAAAACCGTACACGTCGCTTAACCAATTTCCGACTCTAAGCTAAAAGTTGAGCCCTAATCGTAGCTAGGACCAATCTACACAACTATACTTAATACATACACAACTTCCAAATAGACACAACTACTTGGATCTTCACAACAATGACACAACTACAAGTATGTAAAAATTGATCTTCAATGGATCTTTGGTGGTGGACTCAACACTTCACTAGGATAGTGTTCTTCTCTTTGCACTAGGAGAGGAAGAGATGGAAGAACAAGATTCACTTCTTAAACAAGTAATAATCAAACAAATGATCAAAGATTTTAGTGATTAAAGAAGGGGTTTGAATATGGAAATGTATGTGCAAAAGAGGTGAGGTGAAAAGCTGAGAATGGCCAACTATTTAAAGGACAAAGGAGCCAACGGCTAGTTCTGCCCGCGGTACCTTATCACAGCCCGCGGTACCTTATCGATAAGGTACCGCCTAGGCGCTAAGGTACCGCCAGACTAGACTCCGCTCCTTTTTGTCCTTTAGTGGTGGAGGTCTTATCTGGGTATAAAAATATCCTGAAAGGATATTCTTAACAGTATAAGAATGTGCCATTTTCAAATTTCAAATAATTAATTTAATAAAACATTTTCTTAAAAATAAAGTTTAATAAAAACTTGTCACTTTTAATAAAATGTGAGTTTTAAGAAAAGATTAAATCACTTGATCACTTGATTAAGGTTAGTACTTGTTTATCCATACCTTAAGTGAAAATGGGTAAAATGAAAAATACTTGAACTCAAGAATTCGTTTTTCGTTGTTTTCGTAAATGCTTGTTTTTACATATTGTCGTAATCAAAACTAAGCAAGACCGAAAAATGCAAGTAACGTTTTTAGTCATTATTGCATTAACAACGTCCATTAAATCAAACGTCCTCTGAACAGCTTCATCGAAAGATTTAGGTTATGAAGAAATAATCTCACTCTTGATATCACTAGACAATCCCCTAATGTACTGCTTCCTTACCGTACAATCATTCACAAAAGTATCAGGACATAGCAATTATAGCTCAGAAAATTTCCCAGTAAACAGTAATATCATCGTCCCTTAGCACTAATTATCTCAATTCGGGTTCCAACTGTCCAAGTTCCTTCTCGGGACAAATCCTAGCAGTCAATAGTCCTTTCATCACGGTCCATGCCTTACTATTAGTCACAACCAATCCTAAAGTAGTCACTTGGTATTCCACCATCTTAGTGTACCATCCTGAAATATAGCAGCAGAAAATTTCACCTTATTAATTCCTGAACACCCAATAATCTCAAAATACTCTCTATCATATCAATCCAACTATGCAATTCTAATGCACTACTAATACCACCAAACAGCGCAGAACCACACTTTTGAAAACTAACATAAGTACATTCTCTTGAACTTGCAGAACAGCAGCAACACTATCATCTGGATCAGCAGTATCCTAATCGTTATTAGCAGCATCGCCATTATTTTCAGCAGCATCATCATTATTCTAAGCAGCATCATCATTATTCTCAGCAGCATCATCATTATTCTCAGCAGCATCATCATTATTCTCAGCAGCATCATCATTATCTCAAACACACATAACCCTAACATCTTTAATTCCTGGCAGCACGATCAGCTCCAAAAGCTCTAGCAATAACTTGTTCAATCATAGTGCTCACAGTAGCAGTCTTTAGTTTTGGCAACATATTTCAAGAAACTTAGTTACGTAGCGATCTACTAATGACAGAAATATGATTCCCCTACTCCTTCTTCCATCATCACGGAAGAAAGAAACATGATAAGTATACATATCAAGAATAAAGAAGGAATTCTTTATCAGGATGTCTCATGAATATTACATGCACGAATAACACAAGCTACAATGGTTCATCAACCAAAACTCAAAAGAGTTAATAAAGGCACATCATAGATCATGAGGGTAATTTAGATTACGTTGAGGATTCAACAAAATAGTGGCACTGTCTGTCACTACAATCGTTTACCAACAAACTTAAAAGAAAATAAGTTCCATCACCATGCTACGAAACAAGGGTTTAAATAAGTCCAATCACAAAAGAAAATAAGATACAAAGAAATCCATTTCGATATTAGTTCCTTAGACAACAGCTCCTCATCCTCCTTAACATTGTTGTCAGCTACATCACACTTGTCTATTTCCCATTTCACACTTCAAAGTCAAATCCATAACATGATGGCAGCTAACTCCCAAAATTCAAATACTCACTCCTACACGGCAGATTAATCACAAAGCAAATCTCAGTACGACTTCAACATTCCTAAACTTCCAAACTCCAATCAGAATTGATCGCACGTGAGACTCCCACTCACTCATCCTTTCAAAGCTTACCTACTTCTCTTTAAACCTTTCAATTCAAGCACACAGACTCATCACAATCGACCCGAGACTAGCAATCTCATCCATCTTCCAAGTCCTAACAAACTCAATTCTCCACATACCAAATACAACCTTTTAAAACCACCTTTCTTTCACATCAACCTTCTAATCACACCATTTCAACCACATATCTATCATACATCAACTAATCAAACTTCCTCATACCCGATACAAGTCGCAAGAATTCAGTTGTAAAATCGTTCATCAACTGGTCTATTGTTCTAGACCCTCGGCGGTATACAAGGTCATTATTTAAAATTATATACATATGCATTACATAAAGAAAATTACGATAAGAAGTACTCAACGTACTTTCAGCAACATCAATACATCATCAATACATCGTTATATATCATCATAGTATTTACTTTATAAATACTCTAAAATCAATTCAATTTTAAGGGATACATCAACTATAAAACAATACAAAACAAATAATCTTACCGGAGCCTTGCAGAGAAGTTGCGTTGCTTTTGTAAAATAATTTCGACACCAAAGTTATAGTTTAGGACATTTTTCACAAATCGACCTAATTCGCTATAACTAAAAAGCTCTGATTACCAATCTTTAACACCCCCAAATTACAATGTGCATCGGAAATACACATTTGGGTGCTAAATATAAACAATGTTACACAAGACATTTTGAACAAACTCAAAATGATAAATTTGAAGTATAGAAGGACATAATTTAACCATTGTCTAAAACTTTCGATCCCAAGTAAAACAAAATTTAGAAATATTAGAGCTATATTTAGGTCCCACAAAGACTTTACCCAATTCAACAAACAATTTACCAAACTACTTGACCGTACATTATAATTTTTATAACAAAAGGGAAAGAAATCTGTTTAGACCAATCACCACAAAAGCAATCCGCAATCCTTCTCCAGCAAGCTCCGCAATTCATCATCTTCAATACCTGAAATACATGTTTAAAATCATCAACACAACGGTTGAGCGAGTCTATAGGTTTTCCAAATCAACATTTGAACACAAGAGAAAACTCAATCAAGATAATTTAATAGAATTGTGTGCATACAATCTATTAGTCAGGCATTCTGGTATATAGCAATAACTATTGAATTGTATTAAGCTCATGACACCGACCCCTTAACTTAGTCACCCACGCCTAAAGCCGGCATGACTAGATGAAATTCCAGTTCCCCTACTAGGGTATCCATTGCAAGAATACCAACTCTCATTCTTGATAGGTGTGTAAACACCCATCCTTTTTACCACTTAACTACAATAATAACCAAGCCAAAACATGTATTTTATGTCGTAAATGTCAGAATTATGCGTGGTTTGTGTTTTTGTTGTGATTTAGGACGAAAATGTGAAAAGGGGAGAAAACACGGGCATTTACGGGCTTTTATCGAAGAAAAAGACAAAAGACGAAGTCAAGAAATCAAGAGTGCGAAAAGAACGGAAGTCCAAGACCAATTCTGAAGATTTATCGAAGAAAAAGTTAAAAGACGGAAGTTTACTAAAAGCCGAAGAACTCAAGTCTAATTTATTGAAGAATTACAAGACGAGTTTAAAGAAATCCCGAGATAAAGTCATTAAAGTCAAAGAATTAAGAAGATTAAGGACTTAATGGTGCAATTAAAGAAAGAAGAAAGAGGGGAGGAAGCTTCCTAAGCACCTCCCTAATCCTCCTCTATAAATAGATCATTAGGATATTCATTTGTTTTTGTTGGCTAAGTGTGACAATTAGTCTTCCACCATTTAATTACTTGTTCTTTAATTACATGTCATTTAATTAATTTTCTTGCACCTTAAAGACATTTAATTTCAAGTAAGTTTCCTTTTAATTATTGTCAATCTTTACTTTTATTGTCAATCTTCTATCTTCCTTTCTTGTTTGATCTTAATCTTTATGCTTTATTGTTCATGTTCATGTTCTTGAGTTTTATTTGATTTAATTAAGTGGGTTTTGATTATTTTGGTTATATTTGTTAGTTTCATTGTTTTGGATTGTTTGTTTATGATTAGTAGATGTTTATTGATTAGTTTGATTTAATCTTTTGGTTGATTTGATTAGTTTTTGTTTAGATTCGTGTTTCGGTTGTTCCCCGTGTTCTTCGTGGTTTTTGTTTCCCCATGTACTCCGAATCAAGGACCAACAAAGCAAAGTTCCGAATCAAAGTTCTGAATCAAAGTTCTGAATCAAAGTTCTGAATCAAAGTTCCGAATCAAAGTTCCGAATCAGCAAAGTTCCGAATCAAAGTTCCGAATCAAAGTTCCGAATCAAAGTTCTGAATCAAAGTTCCGAATCAGCAAAGTTCTGAATCAAAGTTCCGAATCAAAGTTCTGAATTAACGTTCCGAATCAAAGTTCCGAATCAAAGTTCCGAATCAGCAAGGTTCCGAATCAAAGTTCCGAATCAAAGTTCTGAATCAAAGTTCCGAATCAGCAAAGTTCCAAATCAAAGTTCCGAATCAGTAAAGTTCCGAATCAAAGTTCCGAACCAAGGGAGTTCTGAATCAAGGGAGTTCTGAATCAAGGGAGTTCTGAATCAAGGGAGTTCCGAATCAAGGGAGTTCTGAATCAAGGGAGTTCTGAATCAAGGGAGTTCCGAATCAAGGGAGTTCCGAATCAAGGGAGTTCCGAATCAAGGGAGTTCCGAATCAAGGGAGGTCCAAATCAAGGGAGTTCCGAATCAAGGGAGTTCTAAATCAAGGGAGTTCCGAATCAAGGGATTTCTGAATCAAGGGAGTTCTGAATAAGGGAGTTCTGAATCAAGGGAGTTCCGAATCAAGGGAGTTCCGAATCAAGGGAGTTCCGAATAAAGGGAGTTCTGAATCAAGGGAGTTCTGAATCAAGGGAGTTCCGAATCAAGGGAGTTCCGAATCAAGGGAGTTCCGAATCAAGGGAGTTCTGAATCAAGGGAGTTCCGAATCAAGGGAGTTCCGAATCAAGGGAGTTCCGAATCAAGGGAGTTCCGAATCAAGGGAGTACTGAATCAAGGGAGTTCCGAATCAAGGGAGTTCATTCGGAATATTCCGAATCAAGGAGTGATTATTCCGAATCAGTGACACATTCCGAGTGAAGGGTTTATTCCGGATAAAGTGACATATTCCGGATGAACCAATTGTTCCGAATGAGTGTTTTGTTTTGATTATTCCGAGTGAAGAAGAAATTATTCCGAACGAAGGTGACATTCCGGACGAGTGATTTCTTCCGAACGAAGGATTATTCCGAATGAGCTGTTTTGAGGTTATTTTAAGTTTCTGTTTTTAATTTTTAATTTTCAATCTCTACTTTTCCCGCCTTTTTCCTTAGTTACACTTTAAGTTTACTTTCCTTAGATTTATTTTAAGCCTTGCCTTAGTTTAAGTTTTAGTTGCGTTTTAAGTTTGCCTTAGATAGTTTTAAGTTTGCGTTATTTACTTTTAGTGCATTTTAATTTCTCGTCTTGCTTTAAATTCCCGTCATTTATTGCAAGTTAGAGTTAGATTTATTTTACCTGCTCTTTACTTTAAAGTTTTGCACTTTTTAAATACTACAACGACACAACTATTTGTTTCACCAAAGAAAACTGAGTCGCATAGTTAATACATTTTTCAATTCGAAGAGACTGTGACGATAATTTTACATAGGTAAAACCCTTGTATCAAATGCCGCCGCTGCCGGCTCTTTTCGTAAAGATTAACGGTTTTCTGTGAGAAACGCGTTGATTTTTGGGATCCGTTCATTCGTGAGCATTATTTTCTTGCTTAAAAATTTCAAAAAACCATAAAAATCAAAAATTGTTAAAAAATCCATAAAAATTAAAAAATTTCAAAAATCCAAAAAGATTTTATTTTTATTGTGTATATAATTCTCTTTGTGTTTGGTATTGTTTTCTTTTGCCTTTGCAGGTGTATGCGTACTAGATCTTCTAATTATCAAGAGCCCGAGACTCGTGAAGATTTAGTTATGGCAGGTGTCAACAATAACAATAATCCACCGCACCTCAATAATAACAACAACAATGTTCTTCCACAGCCCGATCTTCGGACAATGGAGGAGCTTTGTCAACCCACCATGTTTGGACGAGGAGGACCGATTGCGCCGATGCAAATCACGGCTCCGGAGTTTTCGTTGAAGCATCACATGATCCAGCAAGTGCAAACTAATCCTTTTCGAGGAATGCCTGATGATGATGCCAACAAACACCTCGACAAGTTCATTACTATCACTCAAAGCATGAAGTTGCCTGGTGCCACAATGGATGTTCTTCGCCTACAACTCTTTCCACATACTTTATCATACCACACCGAGAAATGGTTTGATCGTCTCCTGAAGAATTCCATTCATACTTGGGATGACATGACTCAACGCTTTTTGTCGCGCTACTTTCCACCATCCATGGTCACGAGCCTTCGCAATCAAATCAGCGGTTTCATGCAAGAACCCGATGAATCTCTCTTTGATGCTTGGGAAAGATATAATGTTTTGATTGATCGTTGTCCAAACCACAACATGCTCCCTGTGACCTTAATTGATACTTTCTACAACGGTTTGACTTTTCGTGATCGTGATACGATTAATGCAGCCGCCGGTGGCACATTTATGAAAAGGAGACCCGAGGAGTGTGGAGAGCTAATTGAAAACATGACTACTCATCACAAAAACTGGGATTCCTCCGCTTCTTCAAGAAACAACCCGAGAGTCAATGTTTCTTCTACTTCAGCAAACCCCGATATGACCGAATTCACCCGCATGATGGCCGAAATGAATAAAAATATCTTGCTTCTCGCTTCAAACCAACAACAAGTTAAAGCGGTAGCAAATCCTTGTGAGACATGCAGCGGTCCACACTCATACACTGATTGTCCTTCTACACAAGGAAATCCGGAAAACGTGTATGCGGCTTATGGTAATTATTCACCGGAAAATTACAAAGCCCGACCTCAAGGGGATCGAAATTTACTGAGTTACCGGTCAAATAACTACCTTTCATCCGGTTTTTCTCCTCAAAACCAACACCCCAACAACAACTACAATAGAAGCAACCAAATCCCACCTAGAGATTCTAATCCTTATCACCTACCCGCTCAACAAACCCCACCCATCAATCAAGATGTTGAAGCTTTAATGAGAACTCAAGGAGAGCAAATCAAGAATCTACAAAGCCAAATTATCAATTTGAAAGGGGACATCACCAAGAAAGGGAATGACATTAGATCCGAGCTTCGAGATAATATGCAATCCTCCTTCAGGAATCAAACGAATGATTTGAAGAATATGCTGGCTAGTTTCTTACCAACCACTCAACCCTCTACTTCGAGTTCTCTACCCTCAAACACCGTCACCAATCCGCGAGCGAATGTGAGTGCTATTACTACCCGTAGTGGAGTTACCATAGTAGGACCACCTATCCCGCCCCCATCATCTACACCTCCTCCACCACCATTTATCCCTACTACTTCCACACCTAGTATTAGTACACCATTACCGTCTCCACCTCGTCATGACGAAGTACCAACCAAGAATCCTACACCAACCCCACCTTCAACATCTCAACCTTCACCTTCTACACCTCCACCACCCAACCCCCACATTCCTTATCCATCTCGCTTAGGCAAGGCCAAAATGCACACCAAGGATGACATTCAAGTGTCAAACTATTTGAAGAAAGTTTCGGAAATGACCGTCACTTTTCCCCTTGTTGAAGCTCTTGCACAAATGCCGAAATTTGTTAAGATGTTTAAGGAATTACTTAGTAAGAAGGAGAAGATGGCCAAGTTTGTAAATACTCGATTAAATGAAAATTGTTCTGCCGTCCTTCTTAAAGAAATTCAGGAGAAACTTAGAGATCCCGGTCGTTTTGTGCTTCCTTGTACTTTTAACCAAACCGACAAATTTACTGCCTTAGACGATCTCGGGGCAAGTATTAATTTGATGCCTTTAAGTGTCTGGAAAAAGTCCATTATCACTACTTCACATTTTATGTAAGTTTTAACTTAGGATATTCTTATAAGCTTATTTTTAGTTTATTCATATTTAGTTTTGAATCTAAAATAGAAGAATAAAACTTATAGTTTGTTTGATGTGATGTACCAAATTAGATCTAGGTATGTTACAAGGTTTTATACAAGTCATAAGTTCAAATCATGAGCTTAAGACCCACGGCTATGATTACCATAGCTTATTAAGGTGTGTCAAGTCTTGTTTTAAGATTGCATGAACTTGCTAGTGTTTCAATATTAAGATCTAGCTATGTAAATAATAAGAAAACAAGTCAAAGTCCATGGACACCATATATAGCCTACGGCTAGTCATTTAATCTTGGTATTTCCAAGATATGGTTTTTAGCTAGTTTTATGTTTTATATACATTCATAAATTCCAATACAATCTTGTAATCTTATTGCATGTTTCCAAGATCTTTCATAAACCCATATAGACAACCTATAGCCCACGGCGTCTTTTCCCAAAAATTCCCATTAGGTCTTTATGCTAGTTTCATTTTACCATTTAACCATAGATCTAGGTTCTACATTAGCATGCATGTACACAAAAAGACCATCTAAGTGCATAAAACATTTTAGTGATTTATAGGAGTCCATTTAACATGTAATGATACATATCACATCATTTAAACTTAGCACATAACTCATATATATATATATATATTATTCATATATGTCGTGACCTTCAAGGTCATGGTCTTCCCATGTCTTTTGAGTTACACAAGCTTACTTTATGAGATCCATGATTATTAGTTATCCAAGATTCCAAAAAGTGAGATTTGTGGCTTATGCTATATTTAAATCTATAAAATGGTTCATATGATTTTTAGTCACGTTAAAACATAGAGTACAAGCCTTAGGGTTTCTTTATTAAAAAGTTTTAACCATGGCTATGGTGGTCTAAAATATGCCGTGACCTAAAATGGCCATGGCTTTACCAAATCTTGATTTTTAAGAAGCTATATATACATGTGTTTATAGATGTATGATGACGCATGCAAGTTAAAATGAAGAAACATAAGTAGTATACCTTTCTTGCCTAAATGTTACCAAGGAACATCTATATGAATAAGGATACTAGAGATCTAGTCAAGATTGTGAAGAAAACCCTAAGGATAACTAAGTTGTGGCCTCTATAGATTCGGCTAGGGCTTGTTATAATACTTCCAAAAATGATGATGATGTTACCAAATGATTGGTGGTTAATATGGGACAAGGATCTAGTAGATTGGATGCACAACCTTGGATTTTTGTGGCTTATAGCCAAATTATTTGAGAGAGAAAGATGAAGAAGGAGTGAGATCTAGTTGAGAGGGAATGTGAAGAGTGAGAGAGAGTGTTTTCGGCTAAAAGGGGGGAGAGAATGCAAGGCAAGAGTTTGACTACTTTGGTAAGAACATTTGTGCCAAGTGTTGACACTTGTGTTTCCAAGGCATGACACTTTTGTTTCCAAGGCATCCCTTCACCTTCCACATAAGGGGGTGCGTGTCATTCTTAGCCAAAAAGAGAAATGGGCTCATGCTGTGGGCTTGTGTTAGGCTAGCACCAAAAGGTAAAGGATTTTGGGCTAGTCCAAGGTGTGCATGAATGCCTAAGATGTATACATATACATGAATGGCATATATATATACTTATCACAACATATTTCCATGTTTTGTTAAATGTTGCATTCATAGATTTGTTTCATATATATGCATGGTTCATTATTTGATCTCTCACTCTTAACTACTATGTAATCTATCACAAAAACAAACATGTAAAAGTACATAATGAAAAGTTCACACACACATCTTATAGGATTATAACACATGAGTGATTGTCCTTAAGATTCTTTAGATAAAACATCATTACATAAAATTATGGTAAAATCATAGATTTTACAGCGTGTGTCTTCACACCGCTTAAGCATGCGTTTTAAATTAGCAAGGCAAGTAGAGAAAGAATCACCATAGATCGAGAAATCATCCATGAAGACTTCCATAGTTTCTTCAACCATGTCATGGAAGATAGCCATCATACACCTTTGGAAAGTCTCAGGAGCATTGCATAAGCCGAAAGGCATTCTTTGTAAGCAAATGTTCCATAAGAACAAGTGAATGTGGTTTTCTCTTGGTCTTTGGGATCGATGGGAATTTGAAAATACCTGGAGAATCCGTCTAAGAAGCAATAATAGTGATTACCCGCTAGACGCTCGAGCATTTGATCCATGAAAGGAAGAGGGAAATGATCCTTGCGGGTGGCATCATTGAGCTTGCGATAGTCTATGCAAACTCGCCAACCCGCGACAAGTCGAGTAGGAATCAACTCGTTGTTTTCATTGGGAACAACGGTTATTCCGCCTTTCTTAGGCACACAATGGACGGGACTAACCCATGGTGAATTCGAGATAGGGTAGATCATTCCCGCATCAAGAAGTTTGATGACCTCTTTTTTGATAACGTCATGGATCTTGGGATTCACCCTTCTTTGGTTTTGAATAGTGGGTTTAAAGTCGACCTACATGAGAATTTTATGTGTGCAAAAGTGAGGATCAATTCCACGAATATCGGATATTTTCCAAGCAATCACTTTCTTATGATTCTTCAGCACGTCGATAAGTCGAGATTTTTCGTCTTTTTTCAAATCCTTTACGATGATGAAGGGTAACTTCTTACTGTCTTCAAGGAACACGTATTCGAGATGAGACGGTAGATCCTTAAGCTCTAAATCCGAAGGATTTTCGATGGAAGGCGTAGTCAAATTCAGATCATCGATAGATATTTCCTTAGGAGATGGTGGGGAAATATGGTCCTCATTGAGAAGTTTCTCAATGGTACGAATGTCTTCATCCCGATTGGAGGGAGAATCGTCATATTGTAAGTCCACATCTCAAAAGTTGCTTCAAATCTTTCAAAAGGAAATCACTTTCTCCAAATGGAGTTAGTGATGGAGCAACAGAGGCAACAGTCTCAACAATGGGTAGAGAAGGAGATCCACTTTTACAAGCGTCTTTGAAATGCTCTTCACAAGCCTCATCAAGAACGTCAATGAAATTAACGCTCTCGTTTTCAAAAGGCTGTTTAGAAAGTTTACCCATGTTGAAGATGATTTTATCGTCACCAACTCTCATGATTAATTCGCCCGTGGATACATCAATGAGAGTGCGACCGGTCCTCAAGAATGGACGTCCAACAATTAATGGAACATGGGGGTCCATCTCGTAGTCAACGACAACAAAATCCGCCGGAAAGGTGAATTTGTCGACACTGACGAAGACATCTTCGGCTATCCCCACTGGATAAGCAACCGTACGGTTAGCTAATTCCAAAGTCATTCGTGTGGGGACTAGCTCGGGTAGAGATAATTGTTTCCAAACACTTAATGGCATTAAGTTTATACTAGCACCTAGATCGGCTAGGGCCATACAATTCTCTACCCCGGGAAAGTTGCAAGGAATGAGAAAGCGACCCGGATCACCAAGTTTGGTTAGTAATTTCCTTAAGATCACTACGGAGCAATTCTCGTTAAGTTAGGTCTGAGCGATATCAAGACGTTTCTCCTTATCACTGAGAAGATCTTTAAACATTTTAGCATATTTCGGCATGTGAGCGAGAGCCTCAGCAAAGGAGATGTTGAAATTCAGTTGTTTAGACATTTTGAGAAAGTTAGAAACCTAAATATCATCCTTGTTCTTCAACTTCTCTTTCCTCAACCTTGAGGGATAAGGTATATTGGATTAAGATGAAGGCTTTGGAATGGAATTCTCACTCACATCCTTGGGTGGTGGAGGGGTGGAAGTAGAAGGTGGAGGAATTGGATAAGGGGACTCGTTTTCCTTTGTCACAATCACCGGTGTAGGTGTAAGAATCTCGGGTTCCTTTAAACCTTTGCCACTTCGGGTGGTGATTGCTTTCATCTCCCCTCTTGGATTAGAAACGCTGTTACTTAAAAGAGAACCCAAACCAGAGGCTTGATTACTTTGGAAAAAACTAGCCATCATATACCTTAAGTTATTCGTTCGACTGCTCATAGAGTTTCTCATATCGCCTCAAAGATCGTCATTCCTTAGCTCGGATCGAATATCGTTCCCTTGTTTTTCCATGTCATCCTTAAAGTTAATGAATTGGCTTTGAAGATTCGTCACCATCTCTCTATTGGTCCTCATGTAAGTTTCGAGGTCTTGGTTCAGTGTCGTGGGTTGATTGAGAGATGGGGCTTGGTAAGCTTGACTATTTCCTTGAGGTGGATATGGGTTTCTTTGGGACTGATATTGATTAACAGCTCGAGGTTGGCTTTGATTGTTGCGGTTGAAATTGTTTTGGTTTTGGTTTTGAGGAGAAAACCAGGTGGAGATAGAAAGTTGTTGGAACGATAACTTAGCAAGTTACGGTCTCCTTGAGGACGTGCTTGATAGCCTCCTGTAGAAAAGTTACCGTTAGCGGCATACACATTTTCCGGATTGTCAAGAGTAGAAGGACAATCGTGTATGAATGAGAACCCCCGTAAATCTCGCAAGAAGTTGCTACATCTTTAGCTTGTTGAAATTGGTTTGTAGCCATGGTTAAGAAGTTTTTGTTCATCTCATCTACTTGGTGAGTAAGTTCAGTTATCTCTGAGTTGGATGATGTAGAAGAAACATTGGCCCTCTGGTTATTCCTTGAAGATGAAGATGAATCCCAATTTTTGTGGTGAGTGGTAATGTTCTCTATAAGCTCTCTACACTCCTCAGGTCTTCTCTTCATGAATGTACCACCGGCGGCAGCATTAATCGTATCACGATCACGAAAAGTTAAACCATTATAGAAAGTATCAATCAAAGTGACAAGGAGCATGTTATGGTTTGGACAACGGTCGATCAAGATATTATAGCGTTCCCAAGCATCGAAAAGCGACTCATCAGGTTCTTGAGTGAATCCACTGATTTGGTTGCGAAGACTAGTGACCATGGATGGTGGAAAGTAGCGCGACAAATTTTTTTGAGTCATATCATTCCATGTTTGAATTGAATTTTTGGGAAGACGATCAAACCATTTTTCGGCATGGTGGGATAAAGTGTGTGGAAGGAGGTGAAGGCGAAGAAAATCCATGGAAACACCGGGTAGTTTCATGCTTTGAGTGACGGTGATGAACTTGTCGAGATGTTTGTTGGCTTCGTCATCCGGTAATCCGCGAAAAGGGCAAGCATTCTGAACTTGCTGGATCATGTGATGCTTCAATGAAAATTCAGGAGCCGTGATGTGCATCAGCGCAATCGGTCCTCCGCGTCTGTTCATTGTTGGCTGACAAAGCTCCTCCATTGTGTGTAGGTCAGGTGGGGGAACATTGTTGTTGTTGTTATTGTTATTCAAATTGGGGTGAGGTGGGTTGTTATTATTGTTATGCACACCGGCCATATCTATGTCTCTAAGAGTCTCGGGCTCAGGATAAGACGCAGAGTGAGTACGCATACACTAAAAGGAAATAAAATATTTTTGATTTTTTTTTATCTTTTTTATTGTTTTTGGATTTTTGAAAACGTTCCCAAAAGAACGGATCCCAAAATCCAATTTCTCACTAAAAACCGTTAATCTTTACGAAAAGAGCCGGCAACGGCGCCATTTAATACATGGTTTTTCACCTCGTTTGAAAGTTCGTTGAATCCGATCTTTTTGAATTGATTACTAGTTATAAGTGCGACTCATTCGTTCTTGGGGAAAATAAAATGGTTTGATTATCTATTTTAAACTAAAAGCAATTAAAAAAATTTCGTTGAGTAAAATTAAAGCTTTAAAAATTAAACTAAATTATGAGTTAAAAGTAAATGATTAAAAACTTAAAAAGCTTAAAAGTGAATTTAAAAAAAAACTTAAAACCTTGTAGATAATAAAATCTTAAAACCGTCGGAATATCTCGTCAGAATCCCATCGGAATACCTTAAAATGGATCCTTTCGGAATAATTGCAAGTAAGTTATCGGAATCAACCCAAAGAAACTATCGGAATAAAGGTGTCACCTCTATCAGAATAACAAATAAACACTACAGTCGGAATCCGGATCAGAAAAACGATCAGAATGTCAAAACCCTAATCTGATACAAAGGATCAGAATAAAGCGTCGGAAAGTAAAACCCCAATCCGATGGGGTATCAGAATGAACGGTCGGAAAGGGGAAACCCTTTTCCGATGACTTGCAATTCGTGAAAAGCAAAACCAAATAAGCAATGTTTTAAATAAGCACTATCCAAAACTTTACTAATTATAAGATAAAAGGGGTAATAAGCACGAATAAGAACTTATCAAAACTTTAAATAAGTAACTTTTTAAATCAAACCATAAAAAGATGGAAATTTTAAGAAAAATGAAAAGTAAATAAGCTAAATACAAAATAAGCCAATAAGCATGATAAGCTTAAAGCTCAAATCGTATTTAAACTAAGATATGAATAAAAAGATAAACTTTTTAATCAATCAAACATCAAGATGAAACTAGAAGCATTAAAATATCGGATCAAGAACAAATTAAAATCAAGAAAGGTAGAAGAAGATTAAAGATGAAAAGCTTAACTTGAACTTGTAGATTAATGATTCCAAAATACAAGATTAAATCAAAACTTAAACATGAAAGTAAAGATGAAGTAAAGATGAAAATTCTAGTGAGAGAAATTTAAACACTTTCTCTCTCTAAAAATAAAACTAAAGAAAGAAAAAAAATGAACTAGCTAAATTCACTAACACCCTCCTAATGTGTCATTAGGAGGGTATATATAGGAGGTGGGGAGTGCATGTGTTGCTTCCTTCTTTCTTTCTTCTCGTCTCGACTCGATTTAAATTCTTTGTCTTTCTCGACGTCGTCTCGGGATTTGTCGATATAAATTGAACTCGTCTTATAATTTTCTTCTATAATTAGACTTGAGTTCTACGACTTCATTAAACTTCCGTCTTTAGACTTTTTCTTTGATAAATCTTCAGAATAGGCCTTGGACTTCCGTTCTTTTTACACTCTTGATCTTTTGACTTCGTCTTTTCTCGTTTTCTTCGATAAAAGCCCGTGATAGCCCGTGTTTTCTTCATTTTTCATATTTTTATCCTGAAACACAATAAAACACAAACCACGCATAATTCCAACTTTTACGACATAAAATACACGTTTTGGTCTTGTTATTATTGGAAATAAGTGGTAAAAGGATAAGTGTTTTCACACTTATTAATGTGTTATTTGGTGATGATCAAGTGATGATCATGTTGTTTTTGCTAAAAACTTGTTTTTGATTTTTGGGTTTTTGTTTTGAGGATTGATACAAGTGTTAGGATTAAGATATGTTGTTATTAGGGTTTTAGGATGATGATAAAAGTGGTTGAAATTGATCAAATGTATGGTTTTATGTAAGATTTTATGAGGTAAATTAGGGCAGTGGGTTCAAGGCTGTTTTTGAATGCCTTATGTTTTGAAAATGGTTAAACTAATTAGATAGAGTTATGTAGATTTTGATTATATTCATTTTGGCGTACAGTAGAGCTTCTAACTCCAAACGAGCGCGAAGTTATGATAGTTTGATTATTCGTGTAACGGGAGACGAGTATCGGCACAATATGTAGTTGTTGTCGATATTTGGATCGAATCTCAGGGACTACAGAATGAGTTTTGAAATGATTCAAGAGCTGTTTTAAAGATGTAAACCCTAGGTTGTGAGTCTATTTTCAAAGCTAAGTGTCGGTTTTTTAAATGAAGTCGTTTATAGAAGTTAAAATGATTGTATGAGTAGATGACGTAAAATTGTCCGGTTTTTGTGATTCAAAGATGTGTCGGGCAGGGAGTCTTAGAAGTAAGATCTTTTGATAAACTTTTTGTAGGACTTTCTATAGATAGTAAGTGATTTCCTCGAGTCGTTTCATAAATTTTTGACGTGTCTAAGTGGGGTAAAGGAGCTAGTACATTTGGTATGTGCCGACTGATTTTTATCGAAAGTATAGAGTAATAAAGTAAATGTGTAGAAGAGTATAAAAGTATCACTCGTATCGTTTTCTTTTGAGTTTGTCGTGATTTTATGATTTTGAGTTTGATGTTATGATGTATAGTTTATTTCTCGAGTCTATTATTAATGAACGCGCCTAATTTGATAGGTTGTGGTTCTCGTGTTTAAAGGGCATCACCTATCATCGACGATCATCTCGCTAGGTCTCTTATACTAAGGTGAGTCTGTAGCCTCGCTTTTCATGCTAGCTACTAAATGTTTTAATATCCGTGAGGGGGATACATGCTATTTGAAAATAAATTGAACACAAGTCATGATTGATTGTTTGGACCCGAATGTTGCCTATGTTGCCTTGAATTGTATTGAGTACCTTGTTGCTAAAGATCCTAATTTCATGAACCGTTAACTATGTTCTGACTTGATGTTTTGAGTTGGGAATAACCGCTTATTCAAATGGTAGTACTACTGGGTTAACCACCCTATCTGAGACCAGGGCATTACGTTGAGTAACCTCTTGGAAGGATAATTTACAAGAATGAGACTTGGGTATATATCTAGAAACTAATACCCTATAGGGGAAATGGTTTTATCTAGTCATCCTGGCATTTGGCGTGGGTGACTAATTGGTTAAGGGGTCGGTGTCATGAGCTTAAATACAATTGTATAGCTTCGGCTATAAGATGAGTTGCCTTGATATAGAGTGTGTGCACAACAATTCTATAAAATGATTATGATTGATTTTCTTCTTGTGTTCAAATGTGATTTGTAAAACCTATGGATTCGCTCAACATTATTGTTGACTCATTTAAGCATGTGTTTCATGTAATCGAAGGTGATTGATGGCGAAGCATTGCTGTGGATGTTGTGGGTTTGCTTTTGAAGTGTTATGGTCTAAAACAATTTCTATCCTTTTACTGTTGAACAATTTGTCTAATGTTTGTGTACTGTACTAAAACATGTGGTTTGATGGTCGAGATCCGTGGGGACTAAACGCTTTACTCTGGTGTTGTTTTAGTACATTATGGGATGAAAATTATGTTTTAGACAATGTGTGAAATTTTATTTATATTTTATGTGTAAACGTCTCTTTTTGATTTGTTCAATATACCTTGTGTGATGATACTTGTGTTTAGCACCCAATATGTATTTTCGCTGCGCAATGTGAACTAGGGCTGTTAAATTTATTGCATGAGTTCGCTAGCTAGTTGCAGCCCAATCGCCTTGGCATGCTTAACTACCTTTGGTCTTGGCAAAGCCTTAGTTAAAGGATCAGCTACGTTATCTGATGCGACTGCCTTTATACATAGTCTCATCGTCCAAAATGGGCTTAGAATGTATAAAATATCATAAAATGTGCCATGTATATGCTTGTGTTTGTTCAATGTGTATTTTAGGTACGAATATTGAGAAAATGGCAAAAGATCACAAGAAACAAGCAAAAACGAACACGGGAAACGAAGCTGCACAATGAACCAAGCCCTAGAGTTGATTTTCCAAGAATAACCCTTGAAGAATTGAAGATTGTAGAAGAAGGGTCCTCCAATATTGAAGAATTGACACTTTAAATCCTTGTATATTCATAATTACAAGTTTGGTCCTTAAAGTTTGTCAAATTGTAAAAAGGACCCTCCACTTTGAAGAATTGGCAAGAATGGTCCCTCATATTTGAAGACTTGTCATTTTTAGTCCTCCAAGAAGTCAATCATACAAGTCAATACCTTGAAGATTAAAGACATTACAAGATTGGTCCTTCAAATAGCATCAAATGGCAAAACTAGTCCTTGAAATCCCTTTGTAAAACTTTTTGTGGCAAAAGTGTGAAAAACAAAAGTTTATTAACAAAGGAAATCTGAATTTGCCATGTTTAAACTGCAATGAAAGAAGAAAGGAAGACAAGGGGTGTATTTTGCCAAGACAGCATTCTTACCTAGACCAGTGATGAGGTGACACGTGCCCTACTACCTCATTTCAACCAATCACCACTCACCATCCTTCCATGTCACCATCCCACTCATCAAACCGGTTTAACTTAATATTAATTAAGTTTAAACACGCGCCAAACAACATTTAAAAATAAAACAAGATCAAATCCAGTGTTCTTCATGTTCCTAACAAATTTGGGGATTTCTTAACTACTTGAAATTAGTCCTTAATCTCTTCCAGATTTAAGATTAAGGGACTAATAACCATAACCCCACCCTTAAACCCCATGCCACATCACCCACAAGTTCACATGTTACACCCCGTGCACACATTTTTGGGGAAAATGCCAAAACATGCCAGAGAATCAACCATCCATAAACCTGCTTCAATCCTAATCTTGTTAGGGACGCTTGATCAAAATTGGACCAGCTTTACACCTTCACAAATGTCCAACAATCCTTCACATGATCAAGCATTTTTCAAACTGCAAGGGCATTTCAGGGACGTCACCATTAGGGTTTTTACTTTATTTTCAGCATTTCTAGATAGTTTGTAGCCTATATAAGGCATTAGGACTGCAACATTATAACTTGCTCTTGGTTTTTCCTTGTTCAACATTCTATAAATCCTTGTTTCAAAATTAATGGGAAAGTGTTTGAATTGTTGAAGAAATCCAAGTGCCATCCTTATTGTTCTCTTGTTATTGTTACATGTTAGTGATTATGAAGTTTCAAAACGTGTTTTCAAAGATTGTGCAAGGAATTGCAAGTTCTCCTAAAATCTGATATTTTTCTAGGTTCTTGGTTCAAACCTTTGAAATTTGTGGATTACAAGTGGTCATAGCACCTTGATAATGAGCTTATCAAGGTGTAGTGAGCTTATGGTTTGGGGATATTCAAGGAGTGGGAACAAGCTTGAATTAATCAGCTTTTATTTTCCATTTTTCCCTTTTATATAATTTTCTTGATCTAACCTTGTTGTTCTTAGTAGCTATTGGAAGCTTGTGCCTTGTTAAGCTCGACATATAAGCTCAAAAATTCTTGTGTGTGGATGTACATTCATGAGGTTTGAGCCTTCTTACCAAAAATCTATTAAAAATACTTGTTTTAAGTGATTTGGTATTCTGCTGGTGTTTGATGCTGTTTGATGCATGCAAATGTGTTCTTAGTTCATGATAATGTTGTTTTGAGGCTTGTTTGAGTTTGGTATAACCTGAAATACACTTTTACTTGTTTAAATCTTGGATTGAAAAGTTTAAGGGGTGTTTGGGTCTACTGCTATAAGGTTCTTGTTTGATTTTGAGTTATGGTTTTAGGTTGTTAAGTGCTTGTATCTGATATTTACTTGGTTGTGTGCTATTATCTGCAAGTTTTGAGCTTTTAAACATCAAATCCTACATTGTGCTATATCTTGCTTGTTTTTGACTAATTTGACCTAAAATCTTGGAAACACCTAGAGTGTACATGTTTAGGGATAAAAAGTGTTTAAACAAAGTTTGTGTAACCTGTTTAAGAGATTTTAGGGTTTGAAATTAGGATTGTGGTTAAGTACATCAGCAAAGTTCATTTTCTGTTTGTTCATTGTTCATCAGTAAGTAGCATAAGCTCTAATCTTGGTATAATCTGTGATTTAGTACATGTAACAAGTTTAATATTACTTAATGGAATTTATTATAGCTTGTGTATGCATTTGGTTCAATTTGGTTGGCTTATTCTTGCTTAATCTGCTTATTACTCCAAAACTGCTTATTGTTCAAGTCTGTATCATATTTGGGCAAAGATTGAATTAACTGTATCATTTGGCTGGTTGTTTTTATGTTTGTTTTATTGTTATTGACTCCTTATAACCCACTGGTTATAAGGGCGCCTTTGTGTTCTCTGAATCCAACAAAAATCCACAAAAGACAAAACGTCAAGATAGTCAAGCAGTGGCAACTTTTCCCATTGCTGGACACCCAAAACTAGCCCCTGCTAGTGTTAATTTTCAATCAGCTTATTAATAAGCTATAATAGCTTATCCAGACCTGCAACAACTTTGATTTTGTGATCAATCTCATTTGACCCATTTGACTATTCTAGAGCATTTTAGGGTTTGACTAGAAAACCAATTGACTTGACTTTTTCATAAGTGCTTATTTGCTTATTCCAGCATATTGAGTGGTTCTTTTTGAAAAATTTTGTTGATTTTGCTTAATTAATTCATTTAAAATCTTTTGCAAAAAGAATCAGCATTTGAAACAGCCTAGAACTCGAAAACGACTATTTTGTCGTTTTGTGTAGAGAGCTTTTGCTTATTTCAGGCTTATTTCTTGGGTTTTTTCAAAATTTCGTTTCACAGACTTTCGTATCTCAAAAGAAGCTTGTATGTCAATTTAGAGCTTATGGCATAAGCTTATGGCTTAATGGGCCAAAAAGCCCATTAAGAATAAGTTGTTGACTATTAAGATGTGATAAGCATATTTTCAGCTTTTGGGCCTTTAGACTTTTGTTCTTAAAATCTAATATTAAGCCAGATAGGTGATTTTGGGCTTATTTGGAGATCATTTTGCTTATTGGGCCAAAAAGCCCATTTAGGTGGACTATTTTTCATTTTAGCCCATTTGGAGGGCCATTAGGGGTAATTTGGTCATTTCAAGTTTATTTCTGTTTAAATTAGGTTAAATAAAACTAGATTGCAAGTTTTTAGAATTTTTTATAAATTTTGAATTTTTAATAATATTTTATTATTAAAATTAGATTTTAATATTTTTGCAAGTGTTTCATTTTTCCTAGGTTAAATACATTAAGTTAGGATTTTTAAAATTTTTAGATTAATTTTCATGTCATTTAATTAATTTTTAGAATTATTTTAATATTTTGTAGTTTTTAATCATTTTTAAATGGTTTTAATTAATTTGAAATTTTTCAAAAATAGTGTTTAGTTTAATTAAGTTATTTTAGAGGTTTACAAATTGAAAAATCTCATTTTGGGCTTTTTGTTAATTAAATTGATTTTTTGGGCTTTAATTAGCATTAAAAAATTATTATTTAAGTAAATAAAAGGTTTGAGTGATTTTTGATTTGTTTTTAAACTCTAATTACATTTTTTAGGATTTATTGCAATTTTCTAGGAATTTTTAGGTTAATTTTTAAATTTCGTCATATTTTACGGTTTTACGTGCACGACTTTCGTCTTAGTGTAACTTTAATCGTAACCGTCATCCTAGTCTATTTTCTTTCTTCATAATCACAATCACAAATATTAATCATCTCTTAGCACAACACACTAGCCTCCTTGAGAACGATCCCACACCATCTTGGATCATAATCACTTGGTTTTCCTAAACCACTTGTTTAATACTTACCCTAATTACCTCGTTTTCTTATACGAGTATGAATTTACAACTATCATTTTGCCGCCGCTACCGGGAGGCATGTTGTGTTTTGATTTGAAAAAATTTTGTTTTTATATTAGCCATAATAACTATTTGTGTGATTAGCACTCTAATCATACATATTATCGGTTTTTCGTTTTTGTGTGAATAATATTACTATATTGTATACGTATAACAATAAATTTACAAGTACTCCAAAAGTGTGAAAACACAACCTTGATTCGGCATTTCATCACGCGATCATTGTATTCGAATCTCAAACAAAGAAAAAAGGGCAAAATAGATAAGTACTTTCGTGAAGCTTAATTTTGAAAAACATAAACTATAAGGTGGGTATAAGGCGGGTGTTATAAAATACACCCTAAAGAAAAAGGCTCTTAAGTGCTTCGCGCCGCCTCGATTCCCCGCTTGCTTGTGCGTGTTTAGATTAAAAAAAAGGGCTAATCGAATATTTGCCAACCAAAGTATTATCTACTTATCTATATTTTCTTGGTTTCAAAAGATTAAACCCTCTTGAACGTTTTGGTGTTCCACCAACCTTCTAAAGTCATCGAAGGCGTTCACTTCACGTGATCGTTTTCATTCCTTGAGGCTCCTTTAATTGAGAGATTTGATTTGAGGAGAGATTTGTATATTTTTGTCAACGTAATACATCACAAAATCCAAAAAAGTAAACACAATTTTTTTTGAAAAAGTTAAAAACACCAAAAGAATCTTCTTTGCTCATCCCTACATTGTACGTGACGTTTATGCAAACTCGCAAACAAGCTAGACGTGCACGTAAATGTAGAAACCAAAAGGAAACCACACCTAAACTTTCAAGTGAGGAATCTCCTATTGCCGAACCTATCGTAGAACAAGAAGCAACCATGGCTAATCGAACTATGATGGAGTTACTTCAAGCACCCACCGAGGGTTATGGAGAGGCTATTGTTATTTCGCCATCCTTGCGGAGAATTTTGAACTTAAGACGGGTTTGTTGTCGATGATCCAAAACAAAAAATTCCGTGGTGATGAAAAGGACAACCCGCACAACCATATCCGCCAATTCAATCGTCTTACCGCCACTTGCAAGTTTAAGGATGTATCTAACGACTCGATTAAGATGATGCTTTTTCCGTATTCCTTAGCGGGGCCGGCTAAAATTTGGTTAGAGAAAGAGCCACCCAATTATATATTGACGTGGAAGGATCTCGTTTCAAAGTTCGTGAACCAATTTTTTCCGCCCTCTAAGACTATGCATTTTAAAAACGAGATTTCAAAATTTTCACAAGAGTTTAATGAGAGTTTTTCTACGGCTTGGAATCGGTTTAAGGAAATGTTACATGAGTGTCCTCATCATGGGTTTTTCGACTTGCATCAAATTGACATGTTTTACAATGGATTGAACGACTAATAAGTGTGAAAACACTTATCCTTTTACAACTTATTTCTAAGAATAACAAGACAAAAACGTGTATTTAATGTCGTAAAAGGCGGAATTATGCGTGGTTTGTGTTTTTATTGTGTTTTAGGACAAAAATATGAAATAGGAAGAAAACACGGGCTTTCACGGGCTTTTGTCGAAGAAAAAGACAAAAGACGAAGTCAAAAGATCAAAAGTGCAAGAAGAACGGAAGTCAAAGGCCTATTATGAAGATTTATCGAAGAAAAAGTCTAAATACGGAAGTTTAACGAAGTCGAAGATCCAAGTATACTAAAAGAAGAAAATTAGAAGACGAGTTCATTTTATCATTCGACTAATCCCGAGACAAAGTCGAGAAAGACGGGTTATTTAAAATACGAGAAGACAAGAAGAAAGAGAGAAGCAACAACACCCTCCCCTTCTCCTATAAATACCCTCCTAATCTTCATAAGGAGGAGTTAGTCATTTTTTAGTTTTTAAGTAGGTGTTACTTTCTCTCTCAAGAATTTTCTTTCATGTTTGCTTAATCTTTCATCTTTTTAATCTTGTAATTGAATATTAATCATCTTAATTAATTCAAAGCTTTTAGTTAAAAAAAATATAAAAATCCAAAAACATTTGAAAAATCATAAAAAGCATTTCTTTTCAAAAGTCTTGCACCAAAAATATTCCTCTTACTTATCTATTGTGTTTAATGGATGCGTTTGTTGATTGTGTAGGGTGTGGAAGACCATCTTCTGGTAGTCAATCCTGTCAATGGTGTTCATGCGAACGGTGTGGAATGGATATCCCTAATTACGAATTTGGACATTGTCTATCGTGAAATTCGATCAATTCATACTTCGATTCATCCTTCCCTTCTAATGACACTATTTCACGCTCTCCCATATATGACGATCCATATTCGCAAAATGCACCGGGTTTTTCTCAATACCCGTGTTGCACCAATTGTGGGGGCCCCCACGATACCTTTTCTTGTCAGTCGATGAATTATTATGAGCCAAATTCGTGTTCTCATTCTTCTCAACCGATGAATTATTATGAGCGAAATTCGTGTTCTAAATTTTCTTAGCCGATGAATTATTATCGGGCACATGAGTGCGTATTAGCTTTACTAACTTATAATAACAATGATCTCGTTTTTAAGCTTGGTATGGGTGTTGGAAATACGTGTTACTATTAGAAAGGATCGGTCACTCCAACAATAATCTAAGTAATAGCTCATAGTTTAGTTTTACTAATATTAAACAACTAAGGCCATGCCAAGCCTACAACATGTGTAGGCCGGCCCAACTTGTAAGCCCAAGCCAATCTCATGGGATTGGGTATATAAACCCTCTCTTTAGAGGGAGAGGGTGTGGTTTCATTCATTTTTCACATAGTTTCTTACTTTCTCTCTCTAGAAGTGTGTGTGAAATCTACCATCTTTCTATCTCTTTCTCTCTTTAAACATAAGCTAGATTTATAATATCCTACAAATGGTATCAAGAGCCATGGGATGATTGTTTGGTTTATGTGTTTGTGTTCTTGATTCATACGCCTATTTTGATCCAAAGACATTCGAACCAAATTTTTTTTGTGTTTTTTATGGTTTTTTCTTGATACAAATCTTCTACATAGTTGTGGTAGAGATTTGGTATATTTACATTGTCTAAAAACACAAATTGTTTGGGTGTTTTGATCATTTTTTGGCTTAAAATCTCGAATTGGTTGAGTTTTGTCCGAGAAAAGTGGGTAATATTCCGACAGAATCCATCGGAAAAGGGTTTGGATATTCCGAAAGCTTCCATCAGAAGAGGGTTTACACATTCCGATCGTTATTCCGACGGATATTTCGATATTGGTATTCCGACAGTTCATTCTGACGGTTATTCCGATAGATTATTCCGACAGTTGATTCCGACAGGGGTATTCTGATAGATTATTCCGACGGAGTTTTCCGACAGTTGATTCTAACAGGGGTATTCCGATAGATTATTCCGACAGGGTTTTCCGACAGTTTATTCCGACAGGGGGTATTCCGATAGATTATTCCGACAGGGTTTTCCGATCAAATATTCCGATCATTATTTCGACGATTCCAAAATTATTCCTTAAAATTTTTTGAACAAACTTGAAATTTGTGGATTCGTGAGTTTTTGTTCGTTGGGGAATTTTTTGGTCATCAAGAACATATTTTAGGGGATTTCAACATTCTTTCTCGACTTCAACACATAACAAGAAACACATTTACTTTCTCTCATTGTTCGATCAGCGTTTGTAAATCTTTACTTATTGAAATGGAGTACACATCTCTTACGGATAAGTCCATCCTCTCGGGTACGGATAATCGTCCACCAATGTTGGTGAAGACTATGTACGAGGATTGGGCTTCCCGAATGGAACTTTATATGTTGAACAAAGAGAATGGACATCTCATTTGGGCATCGGTGCTCAATGGACCATTGGTATATGGTATAGTGACAGAAGGTGATGTTACTTGTCCTTGCACAACGGGTGAACTAACTGGAGATGATAAGACTCAAGACAAGTGTGATAAACTAGCTACAAACATCATTCTCCAAGCCCTTCCTCCAGATGTCTACAAACTTGTGAGTAAACATAAACTTGCCAAAGAGTTATGGATAGAATTTGTGTTCTGATGCAAGGCACCTCGTTAACTAAACAAGAACGAGAGTGTAAGCTATATGATACGTTTGATAAGTTTGCCTATGTCCCCGGGGAGACTCTCAATGATTACTATTTGAGATTCACCCTTTTGATGAATGAGCTTAACATCTATGGCCTGGCAATTCCTACTTTTCAATTGAACACCATGTATTTGAACACTCTTCCTTCAGAGTGGAGCAAGTACGTGACGGCTGTTAAATTGACTAAGGATTTGCATCAAACCAATGTGGATCAACTTCAAGCGTTTCTTCAACAACACGAATGCCATGTGATCGAGGCTTGGTTGTCTACACATCAAGTTCATGACCCACTTGCCATGTATGCTTCTCAACAAATGACTCCCCAACAAAACATGGCTTACACTTATCAACAAGCATCATACTTGCAGCAGTCACCACCACTCACCTATCAGCAACCACATCAACCATCTTATCAACCACTAATGATGCCACAACAAGCATTTCAACAAAGTGTTCATCAACAGCCTTATCCACAGCAACCAGCATATCTGGCATCTCCCTCACAAGCTAACACTTCTCCAATGGGCTATACTCCTCAGCAAGGATATTTTCCAATTGAAGCAACACCAGCACAAGCCTTCTACTCCAATGAACCTCCACCAATTCAAGCACCGGTCTTTACTTCAAAAGATACACCTACTGATGTATTAAACCATCTCACTGTCTACTTGTCAAAACTTGCTGCAACTAGAGGATTTCCACCAACGAACAATCAGCTCCGCATTTCTTCAAATCCTCGACAACAAGCCACTATTCAAGATGGTTAAGTGACGGTGCAAACCATTCAGGGAAGGAAAAAATCATATGGATCTCCTACAAGGACCGTGAACGCTCAAGTGGTGAATTCTCAAGCTAGTGTTAATGGAAGCCCTATTGGTCCTCAAAAGGTTGTGACTTGCTACAATTGCCGAGGACAAGGTCATATGGCTAGGGAATGCACTCAGCCGAAAAGGAGAAGGGATGCAACATGGTTTCGTGAGAAGATGTATTTGGTCGATGCTCAATCTAAAGGAAAGATCTTGGATTCAGAGGAGTTAGCATTTCTTGCAGACATAGGGGCAGCAGATAATGAAGGCATTGCAGTCGTCTCTGCCTCTAATGCAGCATATCAAGCAGATGATATTGACGCATATGATTCGGATTGTGATGATATTCACTCTGCCCAAGCTGCTCTCGTTGCTAATCTCTCTCACTACGGTTCTGATGTCGTCAGTGAGGTACCAACCACATCTAATAATATTCATGATAATCGACATCATGTTGAGCATGACAATGACAACCTTGAACAACATTTGGGAACTAGTAACTCAAATGATGTGGTATCCAATCCAACACATTTGAGTAAACCTCAACTAAATGCTACGATGGGTATGGAATCTTATGATCAACGTGATTTGGTAATGGTGCCTAAACATATTATTGATAACATGAATGTGGCCGTTAGACAAACCATAGATATGAATGCCAACCTAACCGCTGAGCTTGCGCTGTATAAGGAAAATGTCAAAACTATTGAAATGGTCCCTCAAGCAGATAAAATAACTTATTCTGAATTTGACCAATTTCGTTTTTAAAAGATTGAACACTTAAATGAAATAGAATCATTAAAAGCTACTCTTTCCAATGAATTAAAAGAAAAAGAGTCGGTTGTAAATGATTTTTAGAAACTTAAAATGGATTTCGAAACTCTCGAGTCTAAAAAGTTTGAATTAGAAATTAATGCTACCAAACTTCTTAAATTCAAGGAACAATAGCTTTTAAAACAATACGCTTCCACAGAAAAGGTTCATCTTGTAACTAAATCATTTAAATAACTCGAACTCAAGCGTCTTCAAGATTTACCACCTAATCCCGGTAATGCAAAACAAGCTCAGGAATAATTCCTTGTCTATATGATGTGACTATAATTGGCAAATCGAAAGAAGCACCTTATGTTCGTAGTACTGAGGAGACACAGTCACTTGCGGAAGAAACTCATTCTAAAATGCTTTCAAAATTCCATAAGCTTGATTATGTTCAGTGATGTAGTGGTTTTACTACTCTTTAGGAAAAGAGAGCAAAAGTGGCAAGTATTAAGTACGACGATTTAGGAAAACCGTGTACAAATGACCCAAAGTGGGGAATCGTTCTCAAGGAGGCTTAGTGTGTGTGTGATGAAATGATTATCTTTGTGATTATATTTGTGAGAAAGAAAAGTAGAAATGAGATTAGAAGAGAATGACGGTTACGAAGACGGATTAAACTAAGACGAAAAAGGTGTACACG
This sequence comes from Glebionis coronaria, assembly GCA_025667525.1. Classification (NCBI taxonomy): domain Eukaryota; kingdom Viridiplantae; phylum Streptophyta; class Magnoliopsida; order Asterales; family Asteraceae; genus Glebionis; species Glebionis coronaria. The sequence goes on from CM046875.1 coordinate 383,168,509, forward strand.
TAAAACCGTAAAAAGCCCTAAAATTAAAATTTTACCCTAGAAATTCCTAAAAATTACTAAAAATCCATAATAATATGCTTAGAGTTTACAAAAAATCCAAACTTGCCAAAACCTTTTAATTAATTAAATAATGACTTTTTAATGCTAATTAAAGCCCTAAAATTAATTTTAACTATTAAAAAGTCCCAAACAAGATCTTAAAGTTTGTAAACCTCAAAAATATCCTAATTAAGCTAAAAGTATTTTTCAAAATTTTAAAATCACTAAAAACTATTTTTAAACAATTAAAAACTATTTAAATCAATTAAAACTTAAATTAATTCTAGAAAATAATTAAAAGACCCTAAAAATATTTGAAAAGTTGAAAAATTCCTAATTAAGTGTCTACAATCTAGGAAAAAATATAAAAACTTAGAAAATCAGACTTTTAATTTTTAACAATAAAATAATATTAAAATATTATTAAAAATCCAAAAATCATAAAAAATTCTAAAAACTTTCAAACTAGCTTAATTTAACCTAAATAACTCAGAAATGAAAGTGAAATTACCTAAATACCCTTAATGGGCCTAAAAAGTGGGCTAAACCCATAACAGATCACTATTGGGCCAAATTTGGGTCCAATATAAAAAAGTGTCCAAAAGAAGCCCAAAAAGCACTACTTGACTCAAAATTTGATTTTAAACAACTTTTTCCAAAGGCCCAAAAGCTGAAAGTGTGAAATAAGCTAGCTTATACCAAACAGCTTATTCTTAATGGGCTTTTTGGCTCATTAAGCTATAAGCCAATGCCATAAGCTGAAATTAAACACACAAGCTTCTTTTGTCCTAAATAAGACTTCTGTAAAAAGAAATTTGAAATAAGCCCAAGGAATAAGCCTGAAAATGCAATAAGCAATCTACAGAAAACGACAAAATAGTCGTTTTTGAGTTCTAGGCCACCCCAAGTGCTGATTCAAGTTTCTATAGCTTTCAAATGACTTAATTAAGCAAAATCAACAAAGAGTTTTCAAATAAGTTGACTCAATAAGCTGGAAAAAGCAAATAAGCACTTATGTAAAAGTCAAATAATTTGGTTTTCTAGTAAAAAGTCAAAGTCAAAGTCCAATAAGCTCTAGTCTAATCAAATGGGTCAAAATAATCAAGATCTATTACAAAAAATAAGTTGTTGTAGGTCTGGATAAGCTAAAATAGCTTATTGATAAGCTGAGTTCAAAATAACACTAGTAGGGGCTAGTTTTGGGTGTTGGGCAGTGGAAACTTTTTCCACTGCTTGACTTGTTTGACTGTTTGTCTTTAGTGACTTTTTCGGAGATTCAGATTACACAAAGGCACCCAAATGATCTTTGGATCAAAAGGAGTCAAGAAAAATCAAAATATCACAACCACAAACACCCAATTGATACAGTTTAATCAATAAAGTACAAGATGTTGCACAGACATGAACAAGTAAGCAGTTTAGGTTCAAAAAGAAATTTTAGCACAAATCAGCCAGCCAAATTCAACCAAATGCATACACAAGCTATTTTAAACTCAAATAAGCAAGTCTAAACAGGTTTCATGCAATGATTTAAAGAATTAAGCAAGATTCAAGCTAATGAATGTTACTGATGAACACTAACACATGTAGTTTTTCACTTTACTGATGTATTTGAAACACAAGCCAGATTCAACACCTCAGATCTATCATGTATGTTATGTTAATGATGTTTAAACAACTTTTATCCCTAAACATGCATAAACTCTAGGTTTTCCCAAAATTTTATGTCAAAAACAGTCAAACTCAATAAGTAATAGCACAATCTTTGATTCAAGGTTTCAAACCACAAAACTTGCAGCAAAACACTCTCAAACAAGTGTATATCAGATATAGAGCACAAATACTAACTTCCACAAACACAATAACAAGATTCAATCATAAACAGGTAATCCCAAACACCCCTTTAACTTTTCAAAACCAAGTTTTTCAAATCAAAAGTGAGATTTAAGACCACCCAAGGCCAAATTAACACAATAACAGATGAAAACAACAGATTCAAGCAAGATTAAGCCACAAAATACACAAGAACATAGGCAACACTCAAATATCACAAATATCCAAAATATTTTCAGATTTTGAGATTAAGGGTGTGTACCTCATGGATGTACATCCACACCCACGGATTTTGAGCTTATGTGCTAGCAAGAACAAGCACAAGCTTCCACAACAAAGCCTGCTAAGAATCAACAAAGTTAGAAGCACAATTATAAAATCAGAAAGATGAAAAATCCTTGATTGATGCAGCTCTTGTCCTCCACACTTGATTATCCCCAAGTTATAAGCTTCACCACACCTTGATAACACAATATCAGGATGCTATGATCAGCCCTATAGCCCAAGAATTCCAAGATAGACCAAGAACTTAGCAAAATATCAAGAAATTGTGGAAAATGTGCAAACTTTGATTTTTTTGATTCAAGAATAATGAACAAAGAACAATAATAAACAGGTTATAACAATGGCACTTGAGCTTTCTTCAACATTTCAAACACATTTCATTAATATTGAAAAGGATTTACAGAAAAGTGAACTTAGGAAAATTCAAGAGCAAATTCTAAATGACAGCCTAAATGCCTTTATATAGGCTACAAGTAACTACTACAAAGCATAAAAAACGTAAACCCTAAAGCTGTGAAGTCCCCATATTGGCCTTTGCCTTGTTTTGAACTTGGAAGATCATGTGACTGAATTTGGCTTGTAGCATGAGTTGGCAAAGTGAAAAGTTGATCAAAGGGTGTATATCAAGCTTAGAGAGTAAGCAGGAATGAGGATGGTTGGATCACTAGCTCATTCTTGTTTGGACGTGAAGGGTGGGGCAGGGGAGGTAGCATGTGACAAAAGGGATGATGAGGTGGAAGGTTTTAAGGTTGGGTTGTGTTAACAAGACCCTTAATCACAAATCTGCACACTTTTGGGGTTTAATTTTTGCTAAAACAAAAATCCCTAATTGTGTTCTTGACCTGATGAACATGGTTTTGATCTGTTTAGAGGGTGATTAACATTTAAATAAATGTTAAGGCGCCAAGGTTTGGTTAATTATTTAATCAGGGGTGAGTGGGATCTGATGTGGAGAAAAGGTGGAAGCTGATTGGTGGAGAAGATTGAGTGGGGCACGTGGCAGGATGATAGTGGTTAAGGTTACAATGTTGTCTGGCCAGCTTTAGTCCTCTTTCTTCTTTTTTCTTGTCATTTGCAGTTTTAAACCCTAAAACCGAATTTCCTTTGTAATCAAACTTTCAATTTTCACACTTTTGCCCCAAATACTTTTCCAAAGTATTTTCAGGGGTATTTCTTGCCATTTTGTGATTTTTGAGGGACTGTTTTGGCATTTTGTTGATGGATAATGGTCTTGACTTGCATATTTGATATTTTGGAGAACTGAATTTGCCAAGTCATAATGATTGAGGGACCATTTTTGCCAAATGTTGAAAGTTAAGGGTCCTTTTTGTAATTTTGGGATTTTCAAAGGATCAAACTTGTAATTTCTTGTACTTTGAAGGACTTCATGATGGATTTGACTTTGTGGAGGATAATGATTGACAATTTAGCTTTGTTGAGGGGCTAAACTTGCCAATTCTTTAAAGTGGAGGGCCCTTTTTGTAATTTTGACAAACTTTAGGGACCAAACTTGTAATTATGAAGATACAAGGGTATAAAGTGTCAATTCTTCAATATTGGAGGACCCTTCTTCATAAGTCTTCAAATCTTCAAGGGTTTTTCTTAGGAAAGTCTTCATTAAGGCTTGGTTCATTGTGCGGCTTCGTTTCCCGTGTTCGTTTTTGCATGATTCTTGTGATCTTTTGTCATTTTCTCAATATCCGTACCTAAAATACACAAGCAACAAACACAAGCATATATATGGGTATTTTGATGATATTTAATTAATTTTAAGCCCTTTTTGGACGATGAGACTATGTATAAAAGCAGTCTCATCACTCCCCATACTAAACCATTGCCGTGCCCTCACGCAATGCTAGAATAAAGTATCGTAGCACCTCCAAAATTCATTTTTATTCACTTTATTGAACGATAAACTAGCTATACTACTACTACTTGCGTTTTAGACATAATGTATGATTTTCATCGCAAAATAGGACGTTTAGGTTCATAGAATAAGAACACGTGAATGCTTCGTTAGAAATAATTTCATCGTCCTCGATTTTCACCCCAATTCCATGCCAAGCGTGCAACGAGATCATTGTCATTATAAGTTAGTAATGCTAACACTACTCATATGCCCTAATCACGTACTTATCCTCCCATTATTCCTAAGTTGTATCTCTTATATTTTATATTGTCTTGAATGTTTCACGAGGATACATTGTTTGACTTATGCGATAATAGGGATTTAGGTCTAAAAATAGAGTCCTAACGGTGTAACCAAGACCATCAAATCAATAACCCCTCCTAATAGACAACGATGTCAAAAAATTAAGTCAACAAGAAGAATCGATAAACACGGTTTTATAACGGTTTTGAACATGAGACTTATTACTAAGACTTTTATACGCCCCCTAACGGAAGGGCCTTATTATCTTTGGTTTACCTCCATCTTTTATTCAACTTCGCCATGAAGCTTTTATTATGACTTCGGTCTTGCCTTGCCTTTTATTATCCACCTCATCGGTAGTTTTATTAGCCAAAGACGTATATCCTCACGCTAAGGCGAATTTTGGATCTTTAAAGCTTCGAAGATTAAGGCTTGATTCACTTTCAATTTTGCATAGATTTTTCGGCCTTGTGGGCTTCAAATTGTTTGCTTGATTTAGGTGAGCACTTGAAATATTATTATTGGGTGAAGCTTTTGATTATTCGGGTGCCAATACTTCAAAACCGTGACGCTGGCGATACCTTAATGTCTTCCCAATTTAATTACACGGAAGCTACTAGAAAAGACTAGAAACCCAACAATCCCAACTAAACCGCTAAGTCAATATTTATTAAGCAAAAATATTTACATGCGAAGGGAGAATAAGCAAACAACGAGAACACATGAGTTTTTGAAATAATACGAGTACTCTACGTTTAGCATAGTAACTTATAATTAACCCTATCATTTCTCGTCCTCATTTAAGAGACTTAGCCTAATGTGTAGTTAAGGAATCAAAGCTAAGTTCTCAACACGCACGGTCGAGTCAAAAATTACTCTTATTCTCGCCATCGGAAAACCTACATTCGTGTCTTCAAACACTTATAAAACATGAGAAAATTTTTAAAATTTGGCCATTTTTAGCCTTATTTTGCAACAAAACGATAAACAAAAAGATAAATTTTGGAAAGCGTGAAGGTTTGGTAAGGCAAGTATCTATTCACCCCCCCCATACTAAAGTTAAACATTGTCCTCAATGTTTCGAGTCTAGGGGTGCAAACACCCCCATACTAGAGACGTAGTCGAATGCCTAATCTAGCATGGAAAGGGTGTAACCAATAAATTAATAGCCGTTTATGAAGTGTGCTATAAACCTAAGGTTAGAACATCAAAAGGATATATCATGGATATTGAGAAAGTCTTCAAAGCAAACGATCGAGTGCTCCCATAAAACGAACACGAGAGGCTCCAATCGTGAAGATCATGATCATCTAAAGTCCACAATTCACAAACAACCATGGAACAAAGGTTGGAAGGGCACAAATCCCCACACGTTAACTACATTAGAAAGCGATAATATGTACATAGGATAAGCATGGGACTCCCCCACGAGGCACCTCGTTTTTGATTACCGAGTCATGAGCTCGACTCGATCCCCTCAATACTAATTATCATTGGGGAAAGTGACTTGGTCGAGGTAGTTCAAGGATGGAACTTCCCCGCCAAAGTAGTGCTTCAACCTATGTCCATTCACCTTGAAGCTAGGACCATCATTTTGAGCTAGCTCGATGGTCCCATACGGAAATACTTGGGTCACGGTGAATGGACCGGACCAACGGGATTTCAACTTACCGGAAAAGATTTTCAAGCGAGAATTAAAAAGCAAAACTTGATCCCCAATGTTAAAAACCCGGTTTTTAATTTTAGAATCATGCAACTTTTTAGTTTTTTTCCTTATAAATCAATGAATTTTCATAAGCAATGTCCCTCAATTCATCCAATTCATTTAATTGCATTTTCTGGTGTTTTCCCGTGGTCTCCATATCATCATTACAATGCTTTAGGGCCCAATAAGCCTTGTGTTCCAATTCGATAGGCAAGTGGAAATTCTTCCCATACACAAGCTTATAGGGAGTGCACCCAATGGGATTCTTATGAGCGGTCCTAAAGGCCTATAAAGCATCGTCCAACTTATCCGACCAAGATTGTCGGTTTTCCCCAACGGATCTCTCCAAGATCCTCTTCAACGTTCGGTTTGAAACCTCGACTTGCCCACTCGTTTGTGGGTGATAAGCCGTAGAAAGCCAATGTGTAACCCTATATTTCCTTAGGACCCTTTCGAATTGGTCGTTACAAAAATGGGTTCCACGATCGCTTATGATCGCACGAGGGGTTCTAAACCGAGAAAACAAGCTTTTCAAAAACTTGACTACCACACGAGCATCATTGGTGGGCAAATCCTTAGCTTCCACCCACTTAGATAGGTAGTCAACCGCAACGAGGATGTACTTATTACCACGAGATGATGGGAACGGCCCCATAAAGTCTATACCCCAAACGTCAAAGATCTCACACACTTGGATGATGTTTTGTGGCATTTCATCTTTTTGTGAGGCTTTTCCTTGGCGTTGGCATGAATCACATGACTTCACAAGATCTTGTGCATCTCGGTAAATAGTAGGCCAAAAGAAGCCGGCATCAAACACCTTCTTAGCCGTGAGATTAGCACCGTGGTGACCACCCGTGGGTCCCTCATGGCAAGCTCTAAGGATGTTAGAAGCTTCGGTGCCAAATACACAACGTCGGATGATTTGATCCGCACAAGTTCGAAACAAGTAAGGGTCGTTCCAAAAGTAGAACTTGACGTCACGAAATAATTTTCGTTTTTCTTGAGTCGTCATACCCTTAATGATGAAGTTTCCCGCATGGTAATTTGCAAAGTCCGCAAACCATGCGGTAGAAGAATCAAGCTTAGAATTCACTACACCAAGTGTCTCGAGCTGAAATGTTTCGGTGATTTCCTTGGGCTCGTAAACACTTTGGTGAGGATCTTCCAAACAAGAAAGATGATCGGCCGCTAGATTCTCGGCTCCTTTTTTGTCAACAATTTTGTGGTCAAATTATTGAAGAAGGAGAATCCAACGAAGTAACCTAGGCTTAGCATCTTTCTTTGCCATGAGATACTTGATAGCCGAATGATCCGTATTTACTATGCATTTCGTCAAGACGAGATAAGGTCGAAATTTCTCAAATGCATATACCACGGCAAGGAACTCCTTCTCCATTGTAGTGTATTTAAGTTGAGCCTCGGTCATCGTCTTGCTAGCATAGTGAATAGGCAAGAAATGCTTATCATGATGTTGCCCCAATACGGCCCCAATAGCGTAATCACTAGCATCACACATGAGCTCAAAGGGGAGGTTCCAATTGGGAGCAACAAGAATGGGAGCTTCGGTAAGTTTCCTCTTAAGGATTTCAAAGGCTCGTACACAATCTTCGTCAAAGACAAAATGTGCCTCTTTTTCAAGAAGATGTGTAATGGGTCGAGAAATCTTTGAAAAATCCTTTATGAATCGACGATAAAAGCCCGCGTGGCCTAGGAAACTCCTAACTCCCTTAACGGTTTTGGGATGAGGTAATTTGGCGATGACGTCTACCTTAGCTTGATCTACCTCAATCCCCGCTTTCGAGACCTTGTGCCCTAAGACGATTCCACTCTTAACCATAAAATGACACTTTTCCCAATTGATCACAAGGTTGGTTTCCTCACAACGTTTTAACATTCTCTCAAGATTCGACAAACACGAAGTGAACGAATTACCAAACACGGAAAAGTCATCCATGAAGACTTCCATCGTCTTCTCGATCATGTCATGAAAAATAGCCATCATGCACCTTTGAAAGGTTCCCGGTGCATTGCAAAGTCCGAATGGCATTCTACGATAGGCAAACGTTCCATATGGACACGTAAACGTAGTTTTTTCTTGATCACGAGGATCGATGGGAATTTGGAAGTAACCGGAAAAACCATCTAAAAAGCAATAGAAATCGTTTTCCGTAAGACGCTCCAACATTTGGTCCATGAAGGGCAAGGGAAAATGGTCTTTTCGAGTGGCTTCATTCAACTTTCGATAGTCAATGCACACTCTCCATCCGGTCACGAGTCTAGTGGGAATTAACTCGTTGGCATCATTTGTCACAACGGTCATCCCTCCCTTTTTAGGGACACAATGAATAGGACTCACCCAAGGGCTATCAGAAATAGGGTAAATCATTCCCGCGTCAAGGAGTTTAAGGACTTCCTTTTTCATGACGTCGTGATTTTTGGGGTTCACCCTCCTTTGACATTGGATTGCGGGCTTGTAATCCTCCTCCATTAATATTTTGTGAGTACAAAACTTGGGATCGATTCCCTTAATGTCGGATAACTTCCACGCAATTGCCCCCTTGTGATCCTGTAGAACATCGACAAGTGCGGTTTTTTCATCATTCGAAAGTTCCTTCGCAATAATACCCGGCAACTTGTCGTCCTCCTCCAAGTAGACATATTCGAGATGAGGAGGTAAATCTTTCAACTCGAGGATAGGTGCTTCCTCAAGTGAAGATTTGGGCTCGATACTCATAACCTCCTCGGGTGGAGGAAATGGGAAATCGTTAAGAAAATCCTTGATAATCGAGAAGTCCTCATCGTTGTCGAGGTCTTCGTTACAAGTACGTGGAACATCGAATTCTTCCAACGTAAAACCACCACCTTCAAATGGAGTGAAGGTTGGTGTCGAATTATCAAGAATTGGATCTAACATAGTGGGATTGCCACTAGTCTCTTCATCACAAAAACCTAGAACTTCTTGTGAAAATTCCTCGCAAACCACGTCGATCATATCAACTAGGTTTATGGTAGCAATGGAATAAACATGAGAAATTTGAGAGTTTTGAGTTGCGTTTATAACAAGTTCCTCGTCGTTGAAACGTAAGGTGATCTTTCTAGCATGAACATCGATCAAAGCCATAGACGTATCTAAAAACGAACGACCTAAAATGAGAGGAACTTGAGGATTCGTGGGGATATCAACAACGATAAAGTCTACGGGATAGTAGAACTTCCCCACTTTAACAAAAACATCTTCCGCCAATCCACATGCGGGAATCGTGGAATGGTCGGCCAACTCGATAGACATTAGTGAAGGAGTAAGATTAGGAAGATTGAGCGACTTGAAGATTGCAAGTGGCATCAAGTTAATGCTAGCACCAAGATCAGCCAAGGCGAAGCATTCCTCCATATCTTTGATTGCACAAGGGATAAAAAATTTACCGGGATCACCGACTTTTTGAGGTATGCGATTAAGATAAACCGACGAACAACTAGACAATTGGTGCAATTTCTCCTTGTTGTTCAACATACTCTTAAAGTTAGCGGCAAATCGAGGCATCATGACCAGAGCATCGGCGAAACTCACACATTAAAGTGCAAATCATGAAACATTTTCATAAAAATCTCAAATTGGTAATTGTCGCGCTCTTGACGTTTCTCCTTCCTAAGTCTCGATGGATAGGGCAAAGGTGGTGTGGGTTGAGGCATAGTAGGCATAGCCTTTGGAATCTCGGGTTCCAATGTTGGTAAAGGGTCGACCGTAGGTGTGGCATGAGCGGTACTTCGTGGGATTGGAACATGCTCCTTTTGCACCACCACCTCGGGTTCTTCCTCAATTGCTTCCTCCGTAGGAGCAATTGGATGAGGAGTCGGTTCCTTAAGTGTCTTACCACTACGTGTGGTAATCACTTTCATCTCACCCTTAGGGTTTGATACGGTGTTGCTAGGAAGACTACTCGAAGACGGTTTACACATTATTGCCTCAAACATAGACGAGATTTTATCTTCAAACACAGATTGCCTCTTCTAGGCCTTAATCATTTCTTGTTTAATCTCGTGTTTCCCTTGTTCCATTTTTTGTTGGTTTTGTTGTAACCTTGTGACATTTCCTTCCATCTTGTTGGTGTGGATTTTAAGTTCATTAGCTAACTCATTTTTCAACTGTTTCATCAAGTCGTTCTTAAACTCGGATCTTAGGCTAATGATTTCTCTTTGAATATTGTCAAACCTAGCATCATTCCCATTAGCGTATTCAACAAATTCATTTGGAAGATCTTTCAAAGTTTGCAAACCTTTGTTGTTGTTTTGAAAATCATTTTGATTCTTGATTGAAACTTGATTATTAGCCCCTTGATTACCATAGTTTCCCTTGTTGAAATTGTTTTTGAAACCAACTTGATTGTTGTGATAGTTGTTGTTAGCATTTTGATTTGAACCAAAACCCGGTGGAGTCAAGTAATTAGAGCGGGAAACTTGACCGTTTTGGTTGTAATTTCCCGTGGCCGCGTAGGCACTCGAAGTGTTACCACCGTTGGTAATGCACTCGGAGAAATCATGACCTCCACCACAATACATGCATGAAACCTCAACCGCTTTAGCCGTAGCGGGAGCACTTGGTTCACCAACTTTAAACTCAATCAAAAGTCCTTTTAGCTTATCAAAAATCTTGTTTTCCAAGTTCGCCTCAATTTGGCAAGCATCGATGGTAGTAGACAAAGAAGGTGAAGCCGAAGACGACGCCTTACGAACACTAGACGTGCTACGAGGACTATACACCTTAGATCTATTCTCAATTATCACCAAAGCTTCCTCAACCGTTTTACACAAAAAATTACCACCCGCGGCGGCATTCAAATAATCCCTTTCATGATCATTAAGTCCATTGCAAAACGTGTCAATTTGATGCAAGTCGGAAAAACCGTGATGAGGACATTCATGTAACATCTCCTTAAACCTATTCCAAGCTGTTGAAAAACTTTCATTGAACTCTTGTGAAAATTTTGAAATCTCGTTTTTCAAGTGCGTAGTCTTAGAGGGCAGAAAAAAATGGTTCACAAACTTAGACAAGAGATTCTTCCATGTCAATATAGAATTGGGTGGCTCTTTCTCTAACCAAATTTTAGCGGGCCCCGCTAAGGAATACGTAAAAAGCATCATCTTAATCGAGTCATTCGAGACATCCTTAAACTTGCAAGTGGCGGTAAGACGATTGAATTGGCGGATATGGTTGTGTGGATTGTCCTTCTCATCACCACGGAATTTGTTGTTTTGGATCATCAACAACAAACCCGTTTTCACCTCAAAATTCTCCGCAAGGATAGCGGGAATCACAATAGCCTCTCCATAACCCTCGGTGGGTGCTTGAAGTAACTCCATCATAGTTCGATTCGCCATGGTTGGTGCTTCTCTTACAATGGGTTCGTCAATAGGAGACTCCTCACTAGAAAGATTGGGAGTGGGAGTTTTGTTCTTTCGTTTACGTGCACGTCTTGCTTGATTACGAGTTAGCATAAACGTCACGTACAACGAGGGGACGAGCAAAGAAGATTCTTTTTGGTGTTTTGTATTTTTCAATTTTTTGTGGTTTTTGATTGTATTAACCTTTTTGGATTTTGGTGAATGTATTAAGTAGACACAAATCTACAAATCTCCTCCTTAATCAAATCTCTCGATTAAAGAAGCCTCAAGGAATGAAAACGATCACGTGAAGTAAACGCCTTCGATGACTTTAGAACGTTGGTGGAACACCAAAACGTTCAAGAGGGTTTACTCAATGGAAACCAAGAAAATATATATGATACTTAGTAATACTTTGGGCGGCAAAACCCTCGATTAGATCTAAAAATCAAATACTCACAAGCAAGCGGGGAATCGAGGCGACGCGAAGCACTTAAGAGCCTTTTTCCTTAGGATATATTTTATAATATCCACCTTATACCCACCTTATAGTTTGTATTTTTCAAGATTGAGCTTCACGAAAGTATTTATCTATTTTTGCCTTTTTCTTTGGTTTGAGATTCGAATACAATGATTGGGTAATGACCTCCCAAGTCAATGTTGTGATTTCTCACGTATTTGGAGTACTTGTGAATTTATTGTTCTACGTATACAATATAGTAATAATATTCACACAAAAATCGAAAACCGATAATACGTATTAGTATAGTGCTACTAATACAAATACTATTTTGGTTAGTATATAAAAATAACAATTCCAAATCAAAACACAACACGCCTCCCCGGCAGCGGCGCCAAAATGATGCAGTGGTTTTACTACTCTTTAGGAAAAGAGAGAAAAAGTGGCAAGTATTAAGTACGACGATTTAGGAAAACCGTGTACAAATGACCCAAAGTGGGGAATCGTTCTCAAGGAGGCTTAGTGTGTGTGTGTGATGAAATGATTATCTTTGTGATTATATTTGTGAGAAAGAAAAATAGAAATGAGATTAGAAGAGAATGACGGTTACAAAGACGGATTAAACTAAGACGAAAAAGGTGTACACGTAAAACCGTAAAAAGCCCTAAAATTAAAATTTTACCCTAGAAATTCCTAAAAATTACTAAAAATCCACAATAATATTCTAAGAGTTTACAAAAAATCCAAACTTGCTAAAACCTTTTAATCAATTAAATAATGACTTTTTAATGCTAATTAAAGCCCTAAAAATCAATTTTAACTATTAAAAAGTCCGAAACAAGATCTTAAAGTTTCTAAACCTCAAAAATATCCTAATTAAGCTAAAAAGTATTTTTCAAAATTTTAAAATCACTAAAAACTATTTTTAAACAATTAAAAACTATTTAAATCAATTAAAACTTAAATTAATTCTAGAAAATAATTAAAAGACCCTAAAAATATTTGAAAAGTTGAAAAATTCCTAATTAAGTGTCTACAATCTAGAAAAAATATAAAAACTTAGAAAATCAGACTTTTAATTTTTAACAATAAAATAATATTAAAATATTATTAAAAATCCAAAAATCATAAAAAATTCTAAAAACTTGCAAACTATCTTAATTTAACCTAAATAACTCAGAAATGAAAGTGAAATTACCTAAATACCCTTAATGGGCCTAAAAAGTGGGCTAAACCCAAAACAGTTCACTATTGGGCCAAATTTGGGCCCAATATAAAAAAGTTTCTAAAATTATCCCAAAAAGCACTACTTGACTCAAAATTTGATTTTAAACAACTTTTTCCAAAGGCCCAAAAGCTGAAACTGTGAAATAAGCTAGCTTATACCAAACAGCTTATTCTTAATGGGCTTTTTGGCCCATTAAGCTATAAGCCAATGTCATAAGCTGAAATTAGACACACAAGCTTTTTTTGTCCTAAATAAGACTTCTGTAAAAAGAAATTTGAAATAAGCCCAAGGAATAAGCCTGAAAATGCAATAAGCAATCTACAGAAAACGACAAAATAGTCGTTTTTGAGTTCTAAGCCACCCCAAGTGCTGATTCAAGTTTCTATAGCTTTCAAATGACTTAATTAAGCAAAATAAACAAAAAGTTTTCAAATAAGCTGACTCAATAAGCTGGAAAAAGCAAATAAGCACTTATGTAAAAGTCAAATAAGTTGGTTTTCTAGTAAAAAGTCAAAGTCCAATAAGCTCCAGTCTAATCAAATGGGTCAAAATAATGAAGATCTATTACAAAAAATAAGTTGTTGCAGGTCTGGATAAGCTAAAATAGCTTATTGATAAGCTGAGTTCAAAATAACACTAGCAGGGGCTAGTTTAGGGTGTTGAGCTGTGGAAACTTTTTCCACTGTTTGACTTGTTTGACTTTTTGTCTTTAGTGACGTTTTTGGAGATTCAGATTACACAAAGGCACCCAAATGATCTTTGGATCAAAAGGAGTCAAGAACAATCAAAATATCACAACCACAAACACACAATTGATACTGTTTAATCAATAAAGTACCAGATGTTGCACAGACATGAACAAGTAAGCAGTTTAGGTTCAAAAAGCAATTTTAGCACAAATCAGCCAGCCAAATTCAACCAAATGCATACACAAGCTATATTAAACTCAAATAAGCAAGTCTAAACAGGTTTCATGCAATGATTTAAAGAATTAATCAAGATTCAAGCTAATGAATGTTACTGATGAACACTAACACATGTAGTTTTTCACTGTGCTGATGTATTTGAAACACAAGCTAGATTCAACACCTCAGATCTATCAAGTATGTTATGTTAATGATGTTTAAACAACTTTTATCCCTAAACATGCATAAACTCTAGGTTTTCCCAATATTTTAGGTCAAAAACAGTCAAACTCAATAAGTTATAGCACAATCTTTGATTCAAGGTTTCAAACCACAAAACTTGCAGCAAAACACTCTCAAACAAGTGTATATCAGATATAGAGCACAAATACTAACTTCCACAAACACAATAACAAGATTCAATCACAAACAGGTAATCCCAAACACCCCTTTAACTTTTCAAAACCAAGTTTTTCAAATCAAAAGTGAGATTTAAGACCACCCAAGCCCAAATTAACACAATAACAGATGAAAACAACATATTCAAGCAAGATTAAGCCACAAAATACACAAGAATATAGGCAACACTCAAATATCACAAATATCCAAAATATTTTCAGATTTTGAGATTAAGGGTGTGTACCTCATGGATGTACATCCACGGATTTTGAGCTTATGTGCTAGCAAGAACAAGCACAAGCTTCCACAACAAAGCTTGCTAAGAATCAACAAAGTTAGAAGCACAATTATAAAATCAGAAAGATGAAAAATCCTTGATTGATGCAACTCTTGTCCTCCACACTTGATTATCCCCAAGTTATAAGCTTCACCACACCTTGATAACACAATATCAGGATGCTATGATCAGCCCTATAGCCCAAGAATTCCAAGATAGACCAAGAACTTAGCCAAATATCAAGAAATTGTGGAAAATGTGCAAACTTTTGCACACTCCTCTTTTGAAAACGGATTTTTTTGATTCAAGAATAATGAACAAAGAACAATAATAAACAGGTTATAACAATGGCACTTGAGCTTTCTTCAACATTTCAAACACATTTCATTAATATTGAAAAGGATTTACAGAAAAGTGAACTTAGGAAAATTCAAGAGCAAATTCTAAATGACAGCCTAAATGCCTTTATATAGGCTACAAGTAACTACTACAAAGCATAAAAAACGTAAACCCTAAAGCTGTGAAGTCCCCATATTGGCCTTTGCCTTGTTTTGAACTTGGAAGATCATGTGACTGAATTTGGCTTGTAGCATGAGTTGGCAAGGTGAAAAGTTGATCAAAGGGTGTATATCAAGCTTAGAAAGGGGCACGTGTCACCCCCTCACTGGCCTAGGTAAATATCTTGTCTTGGCATTTGCAGTTTTAAACCCTAAAACTGAATTTCCTTTGTAATCAAACTTTCAATTTTCACACTTTTGCCTCAAATACTTTTCCAAAGTATTTTCAGGGGTATTTCTTGCCATTTTGTGATTTTTGAGGGACTGTTTTGGAATTTTGTTGATGGACAATAGTCTTGACTTGCATATTTGATATTTTGGAGGACTGAATTTGCCAAGTCATAATGATTGAGGGACCATTTTTGCCAAATGTTGAAAGTTAAGGGTCCTTTTTGTAATTTTGGGATTTTCAAAGGACCAAACTTGTAATTTCTTGTACTTTGAAGGACTTCATGATGGATTTGACTTTGTGGAGGATAATGATTGACAATTTAGCTTTGTTGAGGGGCTAAACTTGCCAATTCTTCAAAGTGGAGGGCCCTTTTTGTAATTTTGACAAACTTTAGGGACCAAACTTGTAATTATGAAGATATCAAGGGTATAAAGTATCAATTCTTCCATATTGGAGGACCCTTCTTCATAAGTCTTCAAATCTTCAAGGGTTTTTCTTGGGAAAGTCTTCATTAGGGCTTGGGATTGTGCGGCTTCGTTTCCCGTGTTCGTTTTTGCATGATTCTTGTGATCTTTTGTCATTTTCTCAATATCCGTACCTAAAATACACAAGAAACAAACACAAGCATATATATGGGTATTTTGATGATATTTAATGAATTTTAAGCCCTTTTTGGATGATGAGACTATGTATAAAAGCAGTCTCATCATTCAGCATAATAAAGATCAATTTTCTAAAAAGACCCGTATTCGTTTACAAAAGGAATTAGCTCAATTAACAGTTTTTGTGCCTTAAAGTTTATCAACGAAAACCTTCCTAGTACGTCTCCTACACATGTCAAAAAGGATTTAACTAAGTTAATTCCACCGGTAAGTAAGGTGTCAGATAGCTTAAATGCAGTACACCAACACTTTGCCGATTTTAACAAGGTCATTACGGAACGTAGGACGGCTACGGCCATAACGGAAGGTGAATGGAATTTTGAGTACACTAGAGCTGCATTCCGAGACAAAATTGTTCCATTTGTAAACATTGTTAAAGCTTGTCTTAGTAATATTGATCAAGATTTGATTTTAGAAATAGAAGAAGTTAGACGTGTTTTCAATGAAATGGATGATGCTTATGAAAATAGTTTACTTGAAATATAACGAGTTTCACGCCAAAATGATCAGCTTCTGAAGCAAGTGATGTCTCATGATATTGTTTTTGTCTGTGTGAATAAAAGTGTTGATAATGATTCTATTGTGCATAATGTTCAATCTGTGGATAATGTGGTAGATAGTACTTGTCACAAATCTGACGCTGAATTTTCAAAGCTTCAAGATTCTTATTCTTCACTTTCAAAACGTTTTGATGAGATTCAAAAACATTGCATTTCGCTTGAGTGTAAACAAAAATTTATTCAAGATCTTTTTGAAACGTCTTCCGAAGGTGTTAATATAGATGATGCAAATTTTCAAAAGAATTTTCGATTGGAATTACAATCAAAACAGCGTAAACCAAGTGACAAGGTTGCTACATCATTGCCGATAGACATAGAGAATTCTAAGGAGATTAACTATGTAAACGTACTTGAGGCCGCTGAGAATATTAAACTTGATCTAGATAATCGAGTTTCCAAGATTTTGTCCAAAGTTGATAACTTAAAATAGAAAAATACACAACTCTTCGATTCAGTAAAGCCCGCATGTGCTAATACCACTACACATAATCAATCATTGATTGAACTATTGAATCGAAAGTCGGTAGAAATATCTTATTTGAGGGAACAAATTTATGATAAAAATCTGGCCTTGGCTGAGTTAAAGGAAACACTTCGTACCCTAAAAGGTAAGAATGTTGTGGATAACGCATCCACTGTCTCAGCATCGTCCTCTAGTGTAATTAAAAGGAACCTCATCGCTGTCATACCACTTAACAAGGGCCTTAGGACTAAACCATCTCAAACATTGGTCACCAAAGATAAGGCAAAATCAAAACCAGCTTCTAATATTCCTGTGTTGCCTTCTACAGGAGTAAGCACCACTACTAAGGCTCAAAGTTCTAAGCTTAAAAGAAACAGGAAGAATAATAGGATCTTGCCCCCATCTAGTAGTCAAGTGAAGAAGAAAGTAGAAGCCCACCCTAGGAATGTTATTTCTGTTTTGAATAAAAAGAATCATGTAGCTAAACTTAAAGGCACTGTGGTTGTGTATCATTCTAAGCCTATTGTGAATTCTAATTTGAAATGTTGGAATTGCAATGAATGTGTGTTTTCTAGTCGTCATGATTGTTGCCTTATTGACCATGTGAATGAGATGAATCCCCGGAAAAATGGTTTAGAATGGAAACCGACTGGGAAAGTGTTAAACCAAGTTGGTTGGATGTGGCACCCCACTGGTAGAACTTTCACTATAGTAGGAAATGCGTGCCCTTTAACTAGGATCACTCCAAATAAAGCGAAGAAAGCGTGCCCTTTAACTAGGAGTACCAAGTCTGCCAAAACACAAGCGTGTCCTTTTGTTGTCCCATAAAATTTAGATGATTAGAGATAGAAAATAGATGAAAAGAGATGGATTCCTAGAGAGAGAAAGTAGTGAGAGAAAGTAGAGAGAAGGTATGATTTAACTTAATGAATATTAGATTAGGAAAAGATTAGATACAAAATGACCATCCACCCTCCTAACATGCTAGGAGGGTAGTATATATAGTCCACCCACATGCGGGCTTTAATGGGCTATATATTGGGCCTGACTTGTCTTTTGGACTTTAATTAGTTTAAATCCAAGCTCGTGAACCACGACTATTTAACTATCTATTACAACGTTCTAATAAATATTACAATATAAACCTATGATCGAACATTCTTGTTTGACTCAATATTTTGAGGCTAACAATCTCCCCCAATGTAAGGTCATTCCTCTTCGATATTTGGATTCCAATGGAGATTTATGAATTTCGTCATAAATGAGTCTTGAACGTGTAATAGTAGTGTTTTTCCTTCATGCTGTGATCTTTGAGCCGTTGTCATTATCTTTCGACTTAGTCTTTTATCTTGAGATCTTCAAATCATTCTTGACTTGTCTTTGCCATCTTGTGATCTTGTGTCTTTATCCACATGCTTACACCATTAGTTGTGAATAAGTCTTTGGGCATGAATATGTGATTTTGAATCTTTCACTTTGCTGAGTACACCGTGACGTCACCTTCTCGAGACAAAACATAGACACGGACTGAATGGCTTTGACATTCGTCCTAAATCGGTAGCGTTTTACCTCCGGTCGGTGAAGGCCGTTATACGATATTAAATACCGTACCTGTGATTAGGTAGATTCAATTAAGAATCTCCTTGACAGGGTTTCGCGGTTGTACTAGCCGTTCTCTTTACTCGACCGTCTCAAAGCAAGATTGCAAACATAAAGAGTGAATCAATTGAATAGATATCCGTTTGATTAAAGTCGTCAATTCAAATTCCTGGAACAAGTGTGATTTGTAAAGAATCTTACCATTGTTGCTTTCCAGTTGACACAAGCATGATTCATAAAAATCTCACAAGTCACCTACCGTAGCGCTGTTTGAGGTTGACGCTAGAAGGATTTCCATTCGTCACTGTAAATATTAATGAATATCACTCTGAATGTTCTGGCAAGACCATAAAGATATCGCGTTGAAACCTGAAACGAGTTTGAATCAATTCAGAATCAAACCACTGTTGCTTTTTACACATGTTCAATTCATAAAGAATCTTGCATATGACCTACCGCAGTGCTGTTTGATGTTAACACTGGAAGGATTTCCACTCATCATTGTGAATACTAAGTAGTATCACTCTGAGTGTTCTAGCAATATCACAAGGATATAGCGTAGGACTCTCTTGATCTTCATCCGTGTGTCCTAACGAGATTTGATTGATCTCTTGGCTCTAGACTCGATTTGTGCACGTTTAGTGTTCGGAGGCTGAAGCATATGCCACCTATTCAATATCAACTATCTCGGAGTGAGAAAGTCAATATAAGTCATGTTGATCTCCGTGACAATAAAACAAACTTCTTTTGAGAGAAGCCTGAGTAGCTAGGAAAGGGTTGTGCTTCACATCACTGGGTCCATGATGAGTTGTCTTCATGATGTGTTGACTCGGTTTCTGCCTAAATTGTATGGAGGGCTTCTTTCTTTAGACCCTTTATCCTTACATTTCTTTTTCATTCTTCAACCCCTTCAATGCTTACCAAGACATCATTAATAGCACTTTGTTGTGATTGTTCCAGTGCTATCATCAGTATTTAGTCGGCATTCAGCTACGTTCACATTCTACTCAATCTTTCCTAAGGACTTCTAATAATCTATTGGATTGTCCCTGGGAGGATCCCTCCGGTTCTGGTTGGATCATAGGACTTAAACCTAACCACCCTTTTGACACCAATAACGTCGTGAATTAAAGATGTTGTGGGTATTTGATCGTAACCATGAGTGCTTGAGTCTTTAGATCACATTTTAATCACATTTTCTCCCCTATCTCTAATATATAATATCGTTTGATATTAGAGATACCAAATTTGATTAAAATATATTGTTAAAAATAGTCTTGAAAACTTTCGGGAAAAAAATGTGTCAAACTTAGCATGAATTTTGGAAAGCTCCCCCTCAAAAATTGATCCAATAGAATTGTCATTACGAGGATTTGATCCACATTAAACGTTTGAGGATAGGAGTTGTTGAACACGCAATTTTTGAAAGATTTTGAATATCATTGAGAAATTCTTGAAAGAATTGTGTTTAACTCTTTTTGAAAAATCAATTCTTTTTAGCGAAAAGGTTTTTCTAAAGCATAAACTTGAGTTCATAGACTTTGAATGTCTTGACGAATCCACTCAAGTGTAAGAAGATTTAACTTCTTTTGCTAAGGGTAAGAGCACGAAATCGTACACTCCCCCGTGAATATAGTTCCGGGTTGCAATCTAAAAGTGATTACAAGCCATTGTGTTGAGCTCAAAACGTTGAATGTTTTGTGACAAGCTCAACCCGTGATAGATTGCTCTACCCGTTGTTTGGAAATATTGCCCAAAATAGAAAATTTCCTGTATTAAAAGAAATGACATTTTTTGAAAAATATTTACAACTTTCATTCGAGCTTTATGTACACACTCGTGTCGTTTTTGAGCGACATTTCTAGGTACGTCCATATTATCGATACTGAAAGACATGTCGAGAAGAATATTTTTGGATTATCAAAGATTTTTTAATTTTGTATTCTTCTTTTTCATTAATATTTACAGATAGATGTTTGATAGATGAATCAAGCAGGCTTTTTTGACAGAATCTCCAGTTCTGCTGGAGTCAAACATCTCATACCAATTTGCCTAACAAGATACGCAAACCTCTCTTTGGAAAGAGCTTTTGTAAACAAGTCAGCTAATTGGTAATCAGTTCCAACAAAGTATAATTCAACAATACCCTTTTCAACTTGTTCCTTAATGAAGTGATATCTGACATCAATGTGCTTCGTGCGGGAATGCTGTACCGGATTGCAGGAGATGGCTATGGCAGACTTTGAGTCACAGTACATAGGTACTTTATCAAAGTGGAACCATAATCCGTGAGTTGTGTTCTCATCCAAAGAGCTTGAGCACAACACGCAGATAGAGACACATACTCCGCTTCGGCTGATGAAAGTGACGTGCAATCCTGCTTCTTGGAAGACCATCCCACAAGCTTGTCTTGACCTAGAAATTGTGCACCACCAGAAGTACTTTTACGTGTATCAAGACACCCTGCATGATCAGAATCTGAATAGGCCGTTAGAAAGAAACCGGTTTCCCTCGGATACTAGAGTCCCATGTGATTGGTATTCTTAAGGTACCGAAAGATCCGTTTAACCTCCTTGAGGTGCTTTTCAGTGGGTCTTGCTTGATATCGTGCACAATAACATGTAGCATGATGAATATCAGGTCTGCTTGCTGTCAAGTACATGAGGGACCCAATCATGGAACGATATCTCGTTTGATCTATGGGTAATCCCTCCAAATCAGCATCTAGGGATGTGGTTGATAATGGTGTCCCAACGGGGTCACATGATGTCATACCATGCTTTGTGATTATCTCTTGACAATACTTAGCTTGGTTAATGAAGATACCACTTGGGGATTGGTGAACTTGAATTCCTAGAGAGAATTTTAGTTCGCCCATCATAGACGTTTCAAATCTGCTGTGCATTACTTTTTCAAACCATTTTGAAATTTTTGGGTTTGTAGACCCGAAAATAATGTCATCAACATAAATTTGCACAAGCAAAATGTCATCCCCATATTTATAAGTGAACAAAGTTAAATCAATGGAACCTTTTGAGAAACCTGTGGAGACCAGAAATTTCGAGAGCTCGTCGTACCACGCCCTTGGAGCTTGCTTGAGTCCATAAAGTGCTTTGTGGAGACCATACACCTTGTCAGGATAATGAGGATTGACGAATCCTTCCGGCTGCATGACATAAACTTCTTCCTTCAAAGGACCGTTAAGAAACGTCGTCTTTACGTCCATTTGATAAACGATGAATCCCTTATGTGCAGCATAAGCAAGGAAAATCCTGATCGCTTACATTCGAGTTACTGGTGCAAATGATTCTTCAAAATCAATACCCTCTTTCTGTCCATACCCTTTAGCCACTAGCCTAGATTTATTCTTGATGATCGTGTTTTCTTCATCCATCTTGTTTTTCTAGATCCATCGAAGATTTAATGGTGTTACATCGTATGGTCTGTCAACAAGTTCCCAGACTTTAAGTCTTTCAAATTGTTGAAGTTCATCTGTCATCGATTCAATCCAAGCATGATCAGCCATGGCTTCTTTGATGTTTTTCGGTTCGGCTGAACTCACGGCGAATGCGAACATACAAACATCACCATCGGTGTGAAGCTGTCGTCTTGTACGAACGGGCTGTGAAGGGTTTCCCATTACGTGAACCAAAGGATGATATCAGGTCCAATGATGTGTTGAAGGATGTCGTTGGTAGAACGTATGCATATTTGACGGATCAACATGGCGAGTAGAAGACTCTCAAGTTTCGTGTATCGGTGTACCGAATGGGTTGATAAATTCGTCTTCGTCAGATAATGCATCGTCTGCTTGATTTGTGTTCTCTGGAGCAATGACAGTAGTTGTGGATGTTGTAGGATCGATTGTTGAAGTGATATTCTGAGGAGGCAAATCTGCAGCAACCCGTGTTGAAGTAGATGAAGTTGTATCCGGTTGTTGACGATGATCGGTATCATCATTCGTATCAAGGGTGACAGCGGAAGACTTCGATACAACTTGTTTCTCCCCCGTAAAATATTCATCATACATTGGTCCATATAACATTTCCAACTCTTCAATTGTTGTTTCGACTGTCATATCAGCTCTAGGAACATGTTCTGGAACCAGCGTTGAACTTGACGGTTCATTGTTGTGGTCTTGAGTTCCGAGTTCCGTGCGGTTGTGAACGAAAGTCGTTTGTCGTTGTGGATCGGGACTTAAACTATTTTGTTCAAGTGCCATTTCTTGTAATTCATCAAATCGGATGTGAATAGTCTCGACAATCAATTTGGTTCTCTTGTTGTATACTCTATATCCCTTTGACTGAGTTGCATATCCCACAAGAATACATGCATCACCTTTTTCTTTCATCTTATCCAAATTTTCACCATCTCGTATAATGTAACAAGTACATCCAAAGACATGAAGGTATTTGAGTGAAGGTTTTCGATCATGAATTATGTGATATGGTGTCTTTTCGTGTCTTGGGATAATTAAGGAGCGGTTTTGTGTGTAGCATGCGATTGACACGGCTTCGGCCCAAAAGTATAGTGGAAGTGTTGAAGCGGATAATAATGTTCGAGCAGCTTCAACCAAAGTACGGTTTCGTCTTTCAACAACGCCGTTTTGTTCGGGTGTTCAAGCAATAGATGTTTCATGTTCAATCCCTTCGGCTTCAAAATACTTTCTCAGATTTGAATTCAAAAATTCTATACCTCTGTCAGTACGAACCACTTTAACTTGAGCTTGAAGACCACGTTGTATCAATTTAAGGAATCTGATGAGAACGTCGGGTGTTTCATCCTTGGACCTCAAGAAGTGAGTCCATGTGTTCCTTGAGTAATCATCGACTATTACCAGAATATATTTCTTTCCATTGATACTCTGAACACGCATGGGACCACACAGATCATGTGAAGAAGATCTAACCGTCCTTTAGAGCTTGGTGTGGTCTTTGTTTTGAAGCTACTTTGTTTAGCTTTACAAAGTTCACAAGAAGAACAAAGATGATCTTTGATGAATTTCAAGTTTGGAAGGCCTCTCACAATATCTTTCTTGGAAAGCAAGTTAATGGTATCACAGTTGAGATGAGAAAGACGTTGATGCCATAACCATGCCTGAGTCGTTGAAGCTTTAGCCATGAAGCAAATTGGAGTTGATGAAGTTGTGTCTTGAAGTGAAATTGTGTAAAGATCAGTACCCCGTGTACCGGTAAGTAAGTCATTCCCATCATAATCACGAACAAAACATGTCTTCTTTCTGAAAGCAACTTCCAAATCCGCATCACAGAATTGACCAACCGAGAAAAGATTATGATTGAGCCCTTCGACGTAGTATACCCTTTTAATCGTGATATTCCCCTAAACCAAATCTCCATATCCTAGGATCGGTGCAAATTGGTCATTTCCGAATCGGACCATACCCAGGAACTTCTCCACGAAGTTAATTAGAAGCTTGAGATTCCCCGTCATGTGCTTCGTGCATCCGGAGTCCAGTATGAAGAGAATTATTTGTATCACCTGCAGAAGAGTTAGAACACGATGGAGCATTTGCTAAATTGGATACCACAGTAGTTGTGAAAGTAGAATCATTAGTGTCCTTATCAACATTTAAAGGCAAACTAACACTCGTATTCACATTTTCTGTCCTAGCTTTCGGCGTCCATTTATACCCGGGAGGACATTGATTAGCAAACCACCATTTCCAAGACTTGCTAGCAGACTCATATAATTCCTTAATTTTGCTTCTAGGATTCTTAGTGGTGGAGTCTGATGCATTACTTTTCTTAGTGGGGGTAGCATCAGAATGGTTTACTTTGCGTTTGGGTTTACTAGCTCTAATAGGCATCGCAACTTGCTTCTTAGTTCTAGTATCTACGCCTTTGACTTTATTCATAACACACATATAATGATTAGCATTAGCACACTTGCCACATCTGACACAAACAAATTTCACATTCATAGCATTCAAATCATTCACATCATTCATATCGTCATTACATGCGATTACAGACTTTTTATTCTTAAAAACATTCAAATTCCTAGGATGTGCTTCTACTTCCTTCATCTTCCCTTGATTCTTGTGTTTCCAGACCTTATCATTCACTTGAGTGCTCTTAAGCTGAGGCCGGCTAACACTAGTAGTGGAGACTATTCCTGTAGTAGAAGACACATGAATATTAGTGCTCCTAGAAGTCTGAGGCGATTGAATGACTTTGTTTGTGGGCTTAGTGGTCATTCTATACATCCCTGGTTTAATCACATTAATGTGCTTAACACTTGGTGCTATAGTATTCCTTATGGGTAGATTTTGTGGTAACCTTTCCTTTCCATCCATCTTGGGGGCAAACACAGGTTTTGCAAACGAGGAATTTGATAAAGCAGATGATTTTCCCAAGATAGAGGATCTATTCTCTTTAGAGGCATTGGGTTGTCTAGCAACATTTTTCTTAATGCAGGTTTCACAATTTTCCCACCCATTTTAGCAACGAGTTTCTGCAACTCTGCTATCGCTCTGTCCCTGTCTTGTAACTGAGCTTTCAACCCTTTAATTTCCAAATTCTGTTCATTCATTTCTCGAAACGTTTGGGAAAGTTTTTCTTGCAATTTATTATCATGTGGAAAACTACCAACGTCTTTTTGCAAAGCAAGTTCAAGAGAATGACAATGTTTTTTAAGGAAATCAGTTTTGTGTTGAAGTAACTCAAAAGCCTTTTTATCAACATTTTCTTTACGTTTCGAAAGCTCAATTTCAAGACGCTCACATTCTTTGATCTTATCAAGATATTTGCATGCAACATCAGAATATTCATCAATATCAACACAAGATGTAAAATAAGCACACATAACATCGTTAGAAACACATTCTTGCAATAGTAAATCATATTCATCTGAAAAATCAGACTTCTCCATTTGAAGATCATCAATGTGTTTCTCAAGAGATTCAACATATTTTAAATCATCATACATTTCAGTCCGAATGAACTCCTCAAGTTGAAGAACAGTTTCTTTAATCAACGCCGTGTTAGGAATTAAGAGTTCTTTCACAAGCAAGGTAATATCTTGAGGAATCGGACGTGTCCACTCAGCATTTTCACGTTTTGCCCAGTCTCTTTCAACAATAGATTTAACATTATCTAGGTGGTGTTTAAGAATACCTAATGTTTTCCTACTCTTGCTTTTAGATTCATCTAAAGGGAGGTAGTTTATGTATTTGTAAACATTAGATTTCTTAGGGGCAAATGCTTTCTTCCATTGAATTCTCTTTTGTTTGCATTCAAGAAACACTTCCTCACGAGTTTTCTAAGTTTGTTTGTTGAAAAGACCATAAAGACTATTCTCATAAACATAATTATATGGTTTCACAAACTCCTTACTGACAAGTGGTTGACTATCATCATCCCAAAGGGCAGTCTCTTCACTATCAGCACTAATAGGCATGGTATCAAGATTAGTCCTTTCAGTCTCATCAAGATAAAGATGCCGGTTCGCAGCTTGAGCTTTGGCAAGGTACTCAGGACTTTCAAAGCTAGCTTGACCCTTAAACATCGATGGAGGTGCTAGCATTCTTACGGATTGAATAGAATCATGCGTTTTATAAACAACTTTCTTCAAAAATTCGACTTGTTCTTCTAGTTTTGTTACTTTTTTGGTTTCTTTATCATATCTACTTTTGAAGTCTTGTTTTAACGCATCTACCTCTTGTTTCTTGTCCTCTAGAATTTTAGCAGAATCAGTAGTGGTCATAGAGAGCTTTTGTTCAAGTTCATTAACTTTGGTATTGGCAAGGTACTTTTTTGACGTTCATCCATTAAGAAAACATTATATTGACGCTTCTCTTTAGCTAATAACTCAAGAGTTGTATTATATTTGTTTTCAAAATTGTCCTTCTGACTTTTTAACGCACTTCCCTTGTACCCCTCAAGCTCTTTGGTTTTCTGAAGGAGCTCATCTCTATATCTTTCAGTCATCTCAGTAGATTTGATAAGAGCAGCTTTGCATTCTTCAAAACTTTGAGTAAGCGTAGCATTTGCCTTCTTTAATTGCTTTTGAATCTTTTTATTTTCAGTGACATCTTTTTGTAAAGTAGCAATTAAATTAGCAAGCGCAATGCGTTCCTCTTCATCATATTCATTTGCATGTTGATCATCCTCAGACTCATTATTGCACATGTCTGATGAATCAGTTGTGGTATTTCTATCAACCGTTTCCATCATACACGTGTCATTAATGGCATTTGGTAGATCACTATGCTCAGGAATATCACCAAACACATTATATTCATCAGTAGTGTGTACCTTATTGATTGGCTCAGTGTCAAAGATAGGGCCATTGTCATCTTTAGTGACTTTGAGAACTTCTTCAACCTTTGCCATGTACGAGTAATGTGCATCGAACTCTTGATCAGAATCTTCATCATCAGTATCATCAAGCATTGCTCCTTCCTCAGCTGACAATTTAACCCCTGCTTCCATTTTCTTGCATAGCAACATCTTTTCCTTGTGATAGCTGGAGTCTCTAACCCTTTTCGGCTTCCTGCATTCCTTTGCCATATGCCCATAACCTTGGCAATTAAAACATTGAATCCCACTCTGCTGAACCACTTGACTTCCAACAGTGTCCCTATTCCCAGTAGCAGCAGCAATCCTCTGAGTATCATACTTGGCAGTTTGTCGATCATACCTTGCAGAACCCTCAACATGTGTTGGATTATGTCGATCATACCTAGAAGGACTTTCACCACGTCGACGTGTGTCATACCTTGGAGGAATCTCAACATATCGGTTCTTTGTGTTAGACGATGTACGAATATTGTTGTTGGTGGGTTTGTAGATTTTCTTGTAATTCTTCATTATGAAAGCAATTTGTTGTTTCATCTCTTGATTCTTTTGAGCTTGGTCTTCATCACTATCTTCTTCAGATGATGATTCAGATGGTGGTGATGGTGCTCTTGGCACTTTACCTCGAGATTTTGTGAAAGAGGAAGACTTAGATGATGTGGAATATTGTGGTGAAGATGATGTAGTGGAATATCGTGGTGAAGATGATATAGTGCAGTATGGCTTAGGAGCACGAGAGTGAGGATCTTGAACATGTTGAGTGGTAGTCACTAAAGCAAGTGGATTAGCTGTCTTTGCAACACGTTCAGCTCGAATCTTGTTTGCTTCATTCTGAAATTGCTTCAAGATGTCAAAGAGTCGATGATATGAGACCTCGTCTAACTTTTCTTGTTGTTTCACCAAAGTGACGAACCGTGTCCACTCGGGTTGAAGTTGTTGAAGAAATTGAACATTGACTTGCATGGTGGAGACTTGCAGATTATTTCTTGTCATGTCATTCATCATCTTATAAAACCTGGAGTAGTAAGAGTCAATTGATTCTCCATCTCTTGAAGTAAACTTGCAAAAATTCCAAAACAAGTTTGTTTTGACATCTTGTTTGTTGAGTGATTCTCATTGTTTCAAGCGTTCAATAGCAGTCCACATTTCATGTGCTGTAGGGCATGCATCAACCGTGGAGTAAATATCATCTCCAATCCCACTTAGAACCATATAGATGGCTTCCTTCTCCGCATCATGCCAAGCACAATTTTCAGGTGTGAGATCGGCTCTTGTTTCATCACGTTCACTTGTAGGTATTGGATCAGTAGTATCTGTGGCTGCTCTTGGAGGAATTGAGATTTTCTTGAATACATATGGTCCATGAGTAATACATTTCCTCAAGGCATCACCATTGGGTCTTGTATCAAGATATCGTATGAAACGTGCTTGCCATTAGGCATACCGACCAGACACAAGCATTGGTGGTCTCTCTTTATTACCCGCCACCATGATATTGTTGTTTGTGACACGGTACTCTTGAGTAGAATCCATATCTAGAAACTTGAAATCGATGAAGTGTAAATGGATCTTAAGTAGATGTGTGTTGCTTCTTGTTGTCGATGAAAAATGTTAAAATCCCCTAAAAGTTGTCTTCACAAGAAACCAAAAAATCGAAGGCGAAAAATCACACGTTTAGGTTTTTTCGGAATAACTAACATTTTAAGAAAAATTGGGTATTTCGGAATAATGAGGTTTTCAGAAAAAACCTCTTCTTCGGAATATTGATGTTTTCAGAAAAACGAGCTTTTACGGAATAGTGATGTTTTCAGAAAAATGAACTTCTTCGGAATAGTGATGTTTTTAGAAAAATCTTCGGATTAAGCAATTCTTCGGAATAATCTTCGGAATATACACTTCTTCGGATAAATCACTTCTTCGGAATAATGGGTTCTCAGAAAAACGTGGATCTTTGGAATAATCTTCGGAAAAGATGCTTTTTCAGAAAATTAGACTTTTTCGGAATAATCTTCGGAATAAATGCTTCTTCGAAATAAGTAAATTTTCAGAGAAACACTTCTTCGGAATACTGAAATCTTCGGAATCTTTTTCGGAATAATGATAATTTCAGAAAAAATTTCGGAAAAACCACTTGTTCAGAAAAATCCCCTTTTCAGAAAAATAAACCCTTATCCGAAAATCCTTTTTTCGGAATAATTAACCCTTTTCCGAAAAACTGAATTTGGAATGATCTTGAAACAGTAAACTAACCGTAACTTCAAAATGAATCCAAACACCTCAAAATCTTGCGATTTTGACCACGAAAACCAAACCAAATCCCTACCAAATCGATATAAATGATTTATATCAGGATTTCTAGCCCGAAAATACTAAACAAAATTTAATTCGTGATGATTTATATGAAAAAATCAACCGAATCAAATTCAAACCAAACAACCAAACACAATCTACCCCGAGATGATTGATACCAAATGTTGTCCCATAAAATTCAGATGATTAGAGATAGAAAATAGATGAAAAGAGATGGATTCCTAGAGAGAGAAAGTAGTGAGAGAAAGTAGAGAGAAGGTATGATTTAACTTAGTGAATATTAGTTTAGGAAAAGATTAGATACAAAATGACCATCCACCCTCCTAACATGCTAGGAGGGTAGTATATATAGTCCACCCACATGCGCGCTTTAATGTGCTATATATTGGGCCGACCTTGTCTTTTGGACTTTAAATATTTTAAATCCAAGCCCCTGAACCACGACTATTTAACTATCTATTACAACGTTCTAATAAATATTACAATATAAACCTATGACCGAACATTCTTGTTTGACTCAATATTTTGAGGCTAACACCTTTAAATAGGAACACCAACACTACCGTAGGAACCAAGTGCCCTTTAAATAGGTCTACTCCTACTGTAGTGCCCGCTAATAATCAAAAATCTCAGAAAGTTGGAACAGTGAAACCTGTTAGTGGTAAAACTCATACTAGAAAACGCAGGAAATCTAAGGGTCACACAAATGTTAGCAATTCTGATAATATTATATCTGTATCTGCTAACAATCCGGAACCAATAGTTTCCAATACATTGTCTACTGTTATTGTTGAAAACAGGTGGTCCAAATTGTTCTCTGGTATTTGGACTCTGGTTGCTCCAAGCATATGACCGGAGATCGCTCTCAGCTCAGAAATTTCGTCAGCAAGTTTCTTGGTACGGTTTGATTTGGAAATGATCATATTGCAAAGATAATGAGTTATGGTGAATATCATATTGGGAATGTTATAATTTCAAGAGTGTATTATGTAGAAGGTCTCGGTCACAATTTATTTTCTGTGGGACAATTTTGTGATGCAAACCTACAAGTTGCATTTCGAGAGCATACCTGCTTCATTCGTAATTTGGAAGGGGTTAATTTATTGAAAGGTACTCGAAGGAATAATTTGTACACTTTGTCATCACATGATATGATGGTCGCTTCTCCCGTATGTCTTCTCTCCAAAGCATCAAAGACTAAGTCATGGTTATGACAACGACGGTTATCTCATCGTAACTTTGACGCTATTAATCATTTGGCAAAAAACGAACTTGTTCGTAGTCTTCCTAAACTTACATTTCACAAGGACCATTTGTGTTCCGCGTGTACAATGAGGAAGAGCACTAAGAAATCATACAAACCCAAGACTGAAGACACCAACCAAGAGAAACTTTATTTGTTGCATATGGATCTTTGTGGGCCAATATGTGTTGAAAGTCTTAGTGGTAAAAAGTACATCCTCGTCATTGTCGATGATTACTCTCGTTTTACATGGGTAAAATTTATTACAACAAAAAATGAGGCACCTAAATTCATCATCAGATTTCTCAAGATGATTCAAGTGCGTCTAAACACTACTGTCCGACGCATTCGTACATATAATGGAACTGAATTTGTGAATCAAATCTTGCGTAATTATTATGAAGAAGTTGGCATTTCTCATGAAACATCTGTTGCTCGCACTCCACAACAAAACGGTGTCGTTGAAAGGCGAAATCGCACACTTATGGAAGTTGCTCGAACGATGTTAATTTAAATAAAGGATCCATTATTTTTATGGGCAGAAGCAGTATCTACAACAGTTTTCACCCAAAACCGGTCACTAATTCGTAAACGCCATGGTAAAACACCTTATGAGCTTCTCCATGGAAAAGTACCAGATTTATCATATCTTCATGTATTTGGTTCTCTTTGCTATCCAAATAATGATGGTGACAATTTGGGAAAACTTCAACCAAAGGCTGATATTGGTATTTTCATTGGTTATGCACCCACAAAGAAGGCATACTGAATCTACAATCGTAATTCTCGTAAGATCCTCGAAACTATGAATGTTGATTTTGATGAGCTGACATCAGTGGCTTCTGAGCAAAGCAGCTCTGAACCCGCACTTCATGAAATGGGACCCGGTAACATTAGTTCTGGTCTTGTCCCAAACAACCCTACTTCATCATCATTTACACCACCTTCTAGGAATGAATAGGATACGTTGTTTCAACCGTTATTTTATGAATTCTTTACTCCTCCAAGTATTGTTGCTCCAGAAATTGAGGTAATAGCTCCGGTTACCGAAGTTGTCCCTCCAGCAACCGAAGCACAATCAGATACGTCTGCACCTACAATTGGTCAAGATATACCTTCAACGAGTAATTCTCAATCAACACTCGAATCAACTACCCATGTCATGCCAGTTGATGATGAAGAGGATGATGATGATCACGACTTGGAATTCGCTCAAATGCGTGAACTTCCATTATTTGGTGTACCTATTCCCGACCATAATCAAGCCGGGTCGTCCACCTCAGAGGAAGCTCCTACTACGGTTTACTCCAATCCACGGATTCGTGAACATGACAGCAATTGGACAAAGTATCATCCTATAGATTCTATTATTGGTGAACTAATAACTAAATTTTAATAGGTTCTTTTTCGATTCAATTCGAATTGATTACAGTTTAACGTGCGACTCAGTCGTTTTTGGTTAAGAAAAAGGGAAATTTGATTATCTATTTCTACTAAAAAGGTAAATGCGAAAAAATTAAAAATAAGCTAACAACGATTAACTAATGATAACGAAACAATTTAAAATAATAGAATGAGAATTAAAAGTAAACAAATAATAATTAATTAAAACTAAAAGACAAAATTAACTATCGACTTAAAAGGTAAATGCGAGAAGTAATAAAAATAAGCTACAAACGATATCTAGAAAAACTGTCACTTTTTCGGAAAAGTATAAAAACTACTTGGTAAAAATAGAGATTTCGGGAAATGTGCTATTTTTGGAAAAATAATAATTACAAATCTAATTAAAACTACTCATTCGGTAACAAGTAGCTCGTTTGGAATAAACTACTTGGTTCGGTAAAATCTACTTCATTCGGGAAAAAGTCCTTCACTCGGGAAAATACCTTCGTTCGGGAAAAATACCCTCACTCAGGAAAAAGTCCTTCGTTCGGTAAAATGCCTTCACTTAGGAAAAAGGTCCTTCGTTCGGTAAAATACCTTCACTCGAGAAAATACCTTCGTTCGGAATATTAACCTTCATTCGGAAAAATTACTTGGCGCGGAATAAAATGATGGTTCGGTAAAAACTACTTGTTCGGAATATCTAGCTCGTTCGGGAAATAAAAACTGGTTCGGAATAAAAAGACTCGTTCGGTAAAATAATGCTGGTTCGGGAAAGAAGAACTAGTTCGGGAAAAAACTGGGAAGTTTAAAACAGTGACGAAAATAGGGAAAAAAACAAGGCACGAATTTAACTAAAAATAACCATAATCAATAAAAAAACTAAACTAAACTAACCACTAATAATCAACTATCAATAATAAATCAAAACAAATCAATAAAACTAACACTAATAACCAATTTAATCAAAACCCACTTAATCAAATCTATCAAAAACTCATAAACACAACCAAAAACATAAACTAAGATTAAACCATTGAAAACAAGAAAGGAAGAAGGAGATAAATTAAAAGCTTGATTAAAAGTAAAAGATTCAACAATTAAAACATAAAGATTAAAGGTTCTACAAATTAATCTAGAGTGAGAAAGTAAAAACTAGAGAGAGAAATAAACTACACCTATATAAAACTACTCCTAAATTAACTAACTCCCCAAAATGGATGTGAAGTCCTCTATTTATAGGGGAGTGGTGAGGTTGGTATGTGGTGACTTGTCTTCTTTCTTTTCTTCCGTCTCGTCTTTAAATTAAATTAAAGTCTCGACTTTGGCTCGGGATTTGTCGATAAAATCTTGAACTTGTCTTAATATTTCTTCATTTATTAGACTTGGGTTCTTCGACTTGTAAATCTTCCATCTTTGGTCCTTTTCTTCAATAAATCTTCAAAATAGGCCCATTGACTTCCAATCTTTTGTACTCTTGATCTTTTGACTTCATCTTTTGTCTTTTTCTTTGATAAAAGCCCGTGAAAGCCCGTGTTTTCCTCCTTTTTCATCTTTTAGTCCTAAAACATAATAAAAACACAAACCACGCATAATTCCTACATTTACGACATAAAATACACGTTTTGGCTTGGTTATTATTATAATTAAGTGGTCAAAGGATGGGTGTTTTCACACCTATCAAATCCCCTACACTTGACCATTGCAATGCCCTCATGCAATGCATTAATTACAAAGCAAGTTTTACATTCTCCATCATAATCAATCCACATTGGTCTTTATTAAAGAGACAAATTTTTTAAAAGAAGAAAACAAGTAAAAAGATCAAAAACTTACCTTAGCGTTTTGGAATGTCATGAATGATTATCACCCTCAAGTTTCACGTTCCCCAAATCAAGCTTAAAAACGAGATCATTGTTATTATAAGTTAGCAAACTATCGCAAACTCATGCGGGCCAACTATTTACTTAGACTCCCTTATTCCTAGGTGTATCTCTTATATTTTATTATTGTCTTGAATGATCATGAGGATGCATTATTGACTTATTTCGATAGTTATTTAGGCTGAAATAAAGTAGGACGATTTAATCAATAGTTAGCTAAAGGACAAAATCTTTTAAAACTGCTTCTCGGGACCTCATAAAGTTCATATCTTGGCATAACTCTCTTTACGATTTGAGACCTTTCTCGGACCGATATTTGGCAGCAACTTTATACTTCAAATCTTGAGAGACGTTCATGAAATAATGGTCTTCTCTTCATAATAGGAATTTCTTCACTTGAACTTTTTGAGAGATTCTTTATACTTGGACCATGACTTCTTCATTTTTCTCCAATCTTTATTTGGGATTTTGATATACAACGATCCGCCTCCTTTTAGGACTTGGATCTATTTACCCTCATACCTTGTTAAGGCCTTTTTGGATAGACTTCTCCATGATCTTTACGGGAGTGTTTGCTTTACGTCGTGTGTCTCGATCCTTTATATTGATTTTTGATAAATGATTCTTCATATCACTTGGGATCTTTAGCAACAAAATGTAGCCCTCATGTCTTGTTAGGACTTTTTTGGACTCGCTAATCTTCGCATCCCGCTTCAATAAGTTATGCCTTGGCTATGAACTCTAATTAATACCGAGCAACTATTAAACGATCTTGGGCTAGAAGCTAAGTAACTTTTCAAATCATACGACCTTATTTATTGCAATTAAATTTATTAACAAGCGATGGGAGAAAAAGCTCATAATCAACTCACATAAATTCATTAAAGAATACCAAACTTATAATTGACTATATCATCTCGCGTTCTCCACAATTTTAAAATCTCAAGGAATGAGACTCGTGGATGCTTAGCTAATTAAATCAAAGTTTCGAGTTTTCAAGTCATCTATAGGATCTTGCAAACTCTTAGACTTTTTCAAGTTTAGAATTCGCATTTTAAAGTTCCCTTGATAAACGACTTTCTAGGATCAATTATAGGAACTTGTGAAAAGTTCTTGTTCCTAACCCGTAAGAGTTAAGACTTTCGCGTTTTAAAATTCCCTATATAAAAGCCTAGAAAAACTTGACTTAAACACGTTAAGGATACTAGCTAGAGTAAACTTAGATAAGTAAACTCGGGTTGAGTCAAAAGATTCACAACGTTTAAAAATTAAAACCACTTTATTAAAATTTATTCTAGTAAAGAAAGAAAATAACTATAACAAAGGTAAATACAACTAGGCGAAAATAGATCAAAATTTTTGAAAAATGTCGAAAAATCAATTTTCCGGTTAAAATGAGGACAAATACAAGGAAAAACCTACTTAACTTCGATAGAAGTCCCCCTACACTTGATATAAACATTGTCCTCAATGTTTACGCATGCGGAAGTAAACTCCTCTACACTTAGGACATTGTGCACGTTGTTTAAATCTTGCTAAGGAAAGGACAACTAAAGTGATTCCTATTTTAATATTGAATAATATAAAATAGAGAATCAAAAGAGTTTAGGGTAAAACTGGGAAGACGGGTACACGGAATCACGGGTTGTCAAAAGTCATCAAGAATGTATCTTTGAAAGCTCGAATCCCTGCACATGATAAGAAAGAAAACAACAAACACATACTAGGGTCTCCCCCTACACTTATTATAAAAACAAGCAAAAAGGATAGATACTGCGGGTTGCCTCCCGAGAAGCGCTTGTTTTTGTTCACTGAGTCGTGAGCCTGACTCGACCTTGATTAGCATAGGACAAAGCTTGAAACATATCCAGTAGGATCAAATACATGGTTTTCATCCATCAAGTAGCACAAGCTTAAGGCAAACAAGGCAAGCCAAAGAAGGGTGGGTGATACACGGCTTTTGCCCGTATAAAAATTAAAGTTCGTTGTGTTGGTCTAATCGAATTGATCTGGTTTAACTATGTGACTCAGTCGTTCTTTGGTGAAACAAAAGTTGTGTCGTTGTAGTAATTAAAAAGTGCAAAACTTTAATGTAAATTGACTTTAAAGTAAATCTAAGTCTAATTTAAAAATAAAGGTGCAAGTATTTAAAAGCGAGACGAAAATTAAAAGGCACTAAAAGTAAATTACGCAAACTTAAATCTAACTAAGGCAAACTTAAAATGCAACTAAAACTTAAAACTAAGGCAAGGCTAAAATAAGTCTAAGGCAAATAAACTTAAAGTGCAACTAAATAAAAAGGCGTGAAAAATAAGGCTTGAAATTTAAAAAAAGAAACTTAAAAAACTGAAATTAAAAGAACCTGAAAAATAGCTCATCCGGAATAATACCCTCATGCGGAATAAACATTCATCCGGAATGTCACCTTCGTTCGGAATGTTCTTCTTTATTCGTAATATCAACCAAAACTCTGATCCGGAATAAAATTCTTACACGGAATATGTCACCTATCCGGAATAAACTTCTCTATTCGGAATAAAGCCTTGATGCGGAATATTGCCCTTGATCCGGAATATCTCTTGATCCGGAATATTATACCGAATAGAACTCCTTGATCCGGAATATGTTACTTATTCCGGATGGAAGCCCTTGATCCGGAATATTTGGTTGATTCGGAATGTCTGATATTCCGGATGAACCGTTTGATCCGGAATAATAAATTATTCTGAATAAACGAATTGATCCGGAATGTTCTTGCTGATCCGGAATAACTTCTTGATCCGGAATATTGGATATTCCGGATGAATCACCTTGGCTGAACCCTTGATCCGGAATGTTAAAGATTCCGAATAGAGCACTTTGATCCGGAATAATTAATTATTCCGGATGAACAACGTTTATACGGAATATTTTCAACAGACTCCTTCACTCGGAATGACTGGCTTGATCCGGAATATACCTGGGAACAAAAATATGCAGCGAAGAACAAGGAACACAAGAAATAACAGGAATCTAATAAAATCTAAACAAAATCAACCACAAGATTAAATCAAACTAATCACAAAACATCTACTAATGATAATCAAACAATCAAAGTAACAAAAATAACCACAATAATCAAAACCCACTTAAATAAATCAATAAAAATCAAGAACATGAACATAAACAATAAAGCATGAAGATTAAGATCAAATAAAGAAAGGAAGATAAGAGATTAACAAGAAAAAGTAAAGATTAACAAGAATTAAAAGAGAACTTACTTGAAATTAAATGAATTTAAGGTGCAAGACAAGGTATTTAAATTTGACAAGTAATTAAATGGACATGAATTTAAAGGTGCAAGGTAAATAAAATGGAAGAAATAGTGTGTCAAACTATCCAACAAAATGAAAATGATTATCCTAATGACTATTTATAGGGGAGGATTAAGGAGTGCTTAGGAAGCTTCCTCCCCTCCTTCATTTTTCCTTAATTACACTCTTAAGTCCTTAAGCCTTTTAATCTTCTTAATCTTAGGCTTTAATGACTTTGCCTCGGGATTTCTTCAAACTCGTCTTGTAATTCTTCAATAAATTAGACTTGAGTTTTTCGGCTTTTGATAAACTTTCGTCTTTTGACTTTTTCTTCGATAAATCTTCAGAATTGGTCTTGGACTTTCGTTCTTCTTGCACTCTTGACTTCTTGACTTCGTCTTTCATCTTTTTCTTCAATAAAACCCCGTGAATGCCCGTGTTTTCTCCACTTTTCACCTTTTCGTCCTAAATCACAACAAAAACACAAACCACGCATAATTCCGACATAAATGACATAAAATACACGTTTTGGCCCGGTTATTATTGTAATTAAGTGGTACAAAGGATGGGTGTTTACACACCTATCAAATCCCCTACACTTGACTATTGCAATGTCCTCATGCAATGCATTAGTTACAAAACACGTTTACATTTTTCATCAAAATCAATCCACCTTGGCCTTTATTAAAGAGATAGAAAACTATAAACATTCAAAGTAAAGAAATCAAAAACATACCTCGGGTTTTGGAAATGTTATGAATGATCATCATCCTCAAGTTTTCACTTTCTCCAAACCAAGCTTAAAAACAAGATCATTGCTATTATAAGTTAGTAAACTAACACGAACTCATGTGGGCCAATTATTCACTTAGACTCCCTTATTCCTAGGTGTATCTCTTATATTTTATTTTTGTCTTGAATGATCACGAAGATGCATTTTTGACTTATTTCGATAGTTATTTAGGCCGAAAATAAAGTGAACGATTTAATCAATAGTTAGCTAAAGGACAAAATCTTTTAAAACTGCTTCTCGGGACCTCATAAAGTTCATATCTTGGCATAACTCGCTTCGCGATTTGAGACCTTTCTCGGACCGATATTTGGCAGCGACTTCATACTTCAAACCTTGAGAGACGTTCATGAAATAATGGTCTTCTCTTCATATAGGAATTCCTTCACTTGAAGTTTTGAGAGATTCATACTTGGACCATGACTTCTTCATTTTTCTCCAATCTTTAAACGATCCGCCTCCTTTTTGACTTGGATCTATTTATCCTCATACCTTGCTAGGGTCTTTTCGGATACACTTCTCCATGACTTTTGGGGATTTTTTGCTTTTCGTCGTGTGTCTCGATCCTTCATATTGATTTTTGATAAATGATTCTTCACATCACTTTGGATCTTTAGCAACAAAATGTAGCCCTCATGCCTTGTTAGGGCCTTTTCGGACTCGCCAATCTTCGCATCCCGCTTCAATAAGTTATGCCTTGGCTATGAACTCTAATCCATACCGAGCAACTTTTAAACGATCTTGGGCTAGAAGCTAAGTAACTTTTCGAATCGTACAACCTTATTTATTGCAGATAAATTTATTAGCAAGCAATGGGAGAATAGGCTCATAATTAACTCACATAAATTCACGAAAGAATACCGAACTTATAATTCACTCTATCATCTCTCGTTCTCCACAGTTTAAAATCTCAAGGAATGAGACTCGTGGATGCTTAGCCTATTAAATCAAAGTTTTGGGTTTTCGAGTCGCCTATAGGATCTTGCAAACTCTTAGACTTTTTCAAGTTTAGAAATCGCATTTTAAAGGTCGCTTGATAAACCACTCTGTAGAAACTAGAAGGGGGGGTTGAATAGTTTCTTATATTTACTTCTTAAAATGTGGTTTCCAAAAATCCTTTTTCAAAAACTTAGGCTTGAGAAAATATGTGAAATCTTCTTATGCACAATATGAGCAATGATAGTGTAACTAAACTAATATTAACAAAAATATATCCACAAAGAATAAAGAATGATAGTGTAACTAATCTAGTACTAACACATGTATATGCATAAAGAATAAAGAATGTAAAGAGTTAAGGGTAAAGAAAGATCAAACCGAACACCAAGGATTTATAGTGGTTCGGCAACGAAGCTCACTCCTCGTTCCTACTCCACTCCTCGAGTACTCCTTACTCGAGAGTTCACTACACAACAAGCTCCTTATGGTGGAGAAAACCGTACACGTCGCTTAACCAATTTCCGACTCTAAGCTAAAAGTCGAGCCCTAATCGTAGCTAGGACCAATCTACACAACTATACTTAGTACATACACAACTTCCAAATAGACACAACTACTTGGATCTTCACAACTATGACACAACTACAAGTGTATAAAATTAGATCTTCAATGGATCTTTGGTGGTGGACTCAACACTTCACTAGGATAGTGTTCTTCTCTTTGCACTTGGAGAGGAAGGGATGGAAGAACAAGATTCACTTCTTAAACAAGTAATAATCAAACAAATGATCAAAGATTTGAATGATTAAAGAAGGGGTTTGAATCTGGAAATAAATGTGCAAAAGTGGTGAAGTGAAAAGCTGAGAATGGTCCACTATTTATAGGACAAAGGAGCCAACGGCTATATCTGCCCGCGGTACCTTATCTTAGCCCGCGGTACCTTATCGATAAGGTACCGCCTAGGCGCTAAGGTACCACCGGACTAGACTCCGCTCCTTTTTGTCCTTTAGTGGTGGAGGTCTTATTTCGGTATAAAAAATATCCTGAAAGGATATTCTTAACCAAATAAGAATATGCCATTTACAAATTTCAAATAATTAATTTAATAAAACATTTTCTTAAAAATAAAGTTTAATAAAAAAACTTGTCACATTTAATAAAAAGTGAGTTTTAAGAAAAGATTAAATCACTTGATCACTTGATTAAGGTTAGTACTTGTTTATCCATACCTTAAGTGAAAATGGGTAAAATGAAAAATACTTGAACTCAAGAATTCGTTTTTCGTTGTTTTCGTAAATGCTTGTTTTTACATATTGTCGTAATCAAAACTAAGCGAGACCGAAAAATGCAAATAACGTTTTTAGTCATTATTGCATTAACAATCTCCCCCTTTTTGATTCTGACAATACATAAACTCAGTCACACAAAAACAAGATTTTCGAAGACGAGTTTATTCATTTCTCCCCCTTTGTCGAAGCAAAAAGGTTGCGTAAGCCGGTGTTGAAGAAACGGACTTTGCAAAGACTCCCCCGTGGTGCTTACTCCCCCTAGCTTGGGGCACCGAGGAATCGAGATATGGTGACAAGCTACATAGAAGGGTTAGTTGAACAAAAGAAACAACCAACAATATATAGCAATAGGTCACACAAAAAAAAATAAAAGAGAAGAAAACACAAAGACAAAGATCCAAGATAGGTTACTAAAAGAACATCATACAAAGAAGTATGGAAAAAGAAACAAGCCAAAATCATAAATCTAATCCTAGTTATTCTAGAATTCTAAGATTTGCTTGAATTTGGTGTCTTGTGGATAAGCAACCAATGCTTATATGAAAGACAAGGTAACAGCGGAGGGTGGTGGTGGTGGCTTGTTGGAGATCTCATAATCAAAGTGAAGAGGAGGCTTGACTAAGAGACTCTTGATGTAGCTCAACTCCTCATAGATGTGTGCCATAGCAAGATGTTGATATTGACAACAATGACAATATGTTCCATGGTGCATGACATTATCATGAGAAGGAGGAAGAACACTAAAGGGTGGTGGTGGAAGAAAAGATGTTCCACAATCAACATTCTTGGTAGGAGAAATGTGATTAAGAGTGTTCTTGGGTGGGTTTGGACTGAAAGCAATTGGAGAAAATGGAGGAGATTCAAGGCTTTCATTGGGAGAATAAGACATTTTGGATGTGAAGTAATGCAAAATGCTTATGGTTTAAATAAGGAAGGCTTAGGTTATTTTTTGGGGTGGTCAAAGGGTTTGAAACAAAGATTCTCAAAAATGTTGGAGCAAATCTGGAGTTTCAGACAAAAACCCGAAAAAGGAAGGCCACTGTAGGCGGTTCCTTATCTAGGGTGGCGGTACCTTATCAATAAGGTACCGCGGTTCACATATGGAACCGCCTGCAGAAGCAGGGTTTGGTGTTTGGAGGAAGATTTTTCACCAAATCTTTTTTTCTAGTCTAATTTATCATAGAGATATGCTTAAAAGCAAAGATAGACAAAGAAAACATATGCAAACTTACCAAATAGAGATTTGACCAAAATACATGGATTAAAAAATCAATGTAGGAGGTGTGTAAGACAAGACCTTAAGTCATGACATAATGATCCTCCATGATTCAATCTTGTTCTTGCTACTTTTTTAGAGAATCATACATTATGAATTATGTAAGCTCTAAATTAATAGCGAGAATCTATGAAAAATCGTTTTTAGATTGAATTAACAATGTCAAACGAATTTCTCAACCATTTTCGAAAGAGACTTTGAGAGTTTTGAAAAGGAGAGGAGAAGATTTTTCAAAAGGAGTTTAAAAGACTCAAAGACTCAAAGAGGTAAAAGAAAACACACAAGAAGAAAAGAATTTAAGGAAGATATTCCATTAATCCTAGACCTAGACGCAAGTAATTAAAAGGTTCCCTCTTAAGTGGCTTAGTGAAGATATCGGCTAAGTTGTTCTCGGAGGGCACCTTTTCAATAGTAATGTTCCCCTTTTGAACATTATCCCTAAGGAAATGGTGTCTAATTTCTATGTGTTTGGTTCGCGAATGTTGCACGGGATTCTTGCTTAGGTCTATAGCGCCTTTATTATCGCACATGATGGGAACATCATCAAGAGAAATCCCGTAATCAACAAGCGCTTGCTTCATCCATAGAGCTTGTTGGCATGCTTTTCCGGTACTCACATACTCGGCTTCCGTGGTGGATATCGCAAGAGCGGTTTGTTTCTTGGAGAACCAAGAAGTTAAACAACAACCCATGAAGGTACAAACTCCACTAGTGCTTTTCCGATCTACATAGTCTCCCGCATGATCCGAGTCCGCGTAGACAATGGTTTCTACGCCGGTCCCTTTAGGATACCATAATCCTAAATGTATAGTGCCTTTAATGTATCAGAAGATACGCTTAACCGCTTCAAGGTGAGAGGTTTTGGGAGCCTCTTGGAAGCGAGCACAAAGGCAAACACTAAACATGATATCCGGTCGACTTTCTGTTAGGTACAACAAACTACCAATCATACCTCTATATTTGGTGTTGTCTACCGACTCAGAATCATCATCTACGGTGAGTTTAGTATCCGAGGCCATAGGGTTCTTCATTGGTCTAGATTCTTCTAATCCAAATTTCTTTAGCATTTCTTTAGCGTACTTGGATTGACTAAATAAAATACCATCGTCCATTTGTTTAATTTGGAGTCCTAAAAAGAAGTTAAGTTCTCCCATCATACTCATTTCAAACTCATCATGCATGATTTTGGCAAAGTCATCACACAATTCTTGACAAGTTGAGCCAAATATAATGTCATCAACATATATTTGTACGATTATGAGGTGAGGACCATTCTTCTTTGTAAAGAGTGTATTGTCTACCATTCTGATGGTATACTCATGTTTAACAAGAAACGCTTTAAGTCTATCATACCAAGCTTTGGGTGCTTGTTTGAGTCCATAAAGTGCTTTCTTAAGCTTGTAAACATGGTCCGGTTTCTCAAAATCAATGAAGTCGGGAGGTTGAGCCACATATACCTCGTCATTGATCAAACCGTTAAGAAATGCACTCTTTACATCCATTTGTTGAAGCTTAAAATCTAAGGCACAAGCGTAGGCTAAAAGGATTCTAATAGATTCTAATCTAGCTACCGGTGCATATGTCTCGTCATAATCAATCCCTTGTTGATTATAGCCTTGAGCTACAAGTCTAGCCTTGTTACGAGACACACCACCATTCTCATCTAGCTTATTCCAAAATACCCATTTGGTTCCTATAATGGTAGAACTTCTAGGTGGAGGAACAAGTTCCCAAACATCATTGGCAACGAATTGATTCAATTCTTCTTGCATCGCAATGACCCAACTCTCATCCGTCAAAGCTTCTTTAACATTCTTTGGTTCAATCATGGAGACAAAACAAAAGAAGTTGCTTTGGTTTTTGACTTGAGATCTTAGGGTCCTTTGATTTAAGTCACCAATGACATTATTGAGAGTATGATCCCTAGACTCCTTAATGTTTACTTCCTTTTCAACACTAAGGTCTTCAACTCCTATTTTTCTAACCTCTTTGGCTTTAACTACTTCTAATTCATCCAAGTCATCATCAACCAATGGTGGTGTCTTGGGTGAAGGAGGGGTTTCATCAAAGGTTACGTTGAGTGATTCTTCAATAACCCCCGTGGTTCTATTTAGGACTATGTAGGATTTACTAGTTTGGGAATAACCTAAAAGGATACCTTCGTAAGACTTTGGGTCAAACTTGGTAAGGTAGTCTTTGGTGTTGAGGATAAAGCACTTGCTTCCAAACACCCTAAAGTATTCTAATGAGGGTTTCTTACCTTTAAGAATCTCATAGGGGGTCTTTCCTAGGAAAGGTCGAATAAGAATTCGGTTGAGAATATAAGTCGATGTGTCCACGGCATTGCACCAAAACTTTTGAGGCAAAGATTGCTCGTTTAACATCGTCCTACTCATCTCTTGGAGAGTCCTAT
Source organism: Glebionis coronaria (assembly GCA_025667525.1). NCBI lineage: Eukaryota > Viridiplantae > Streptophyta > Magnoliopsida > Asterales > Asteraceae > Glebionis > Glebionis coronaria. The sequence goes on from CM046875.1 coordinate 383,212,327, forward strand.
TCTTCCTTTCAACTACCCTATTTGATTGTGGAGTGAGAGGAGCCGAGAAGTTATGGGTAATACCATGAGCTTCACAAAAGGCACCAAATTGCACTTCATTATCAAATTCCCTACCATGATCCGTCCTAATAGAAACAATTGAACATCCTAGTTGATTTTGAATTCTTCGACTAAAGATTTCGAAGTGATCGAAAGCTTCATTCTTAGATGCCAAAAATCTAGTCCAAGTGAATCTAGAATAGTCATCAACTATAACTAGGGTATAAAGGTTACCTCCATAACTCCGTATGGCGGAAGGTCCAAAGAGATCCATATGTAGGAGATCTAAGCACCGAGAGGTCGAAACCAAATTCTTGGCTTTGTGACTTGAGTGAACTTGCTTTCCAACTTTGCAAGCATCACAAAAGTGACTATCAAACTTAATCTTGGGGAGGTGTCTTACCAACTCCTTAGAGACTAAAGATTGAATTAAACGCATATTAGTATGACCTAATCTCCTATGCCAAAGAGTAGAACTATCATCTATAGTCGCAAGACATATGTTGTCTTTTGACTTCTTATTAACCTTCATGACATAAAGCCCATGCTTTCTAACACCTTTTCCAATGACTTTTCCATCTTTTACGATTTCACTATCATGTTCCGAAAAGATGACCTTACACTTATTATCACAAATTTGACCTATACTTAAAAGGTTAAAACCTAAGTTATCTACGTGCTCAACATTTTCAATGGTCATGGAGTCAAGAGAAACCGTACCTTTGCCAATGATATTATCACGTAGACTACTAGCGAATGTGACGTTACCTCCATCATATGCTTTGTAATGCGAGAACAAACTTCGATTACCCGTCATGTGTTTAGAACATCCACTATCCTTAATCCACTCATCAGGCTCCAAATCAATTCCCAAGCATATCTAGGTAACAACACACAAGATCAAACATTTGGTCCGCAATATCTCATGGGTCCAAAATTGTTAGTTCCAAACATCCCTTGTATTTGGTTGGGATGCATGAATGAGGAGGGGATTCCCCATGGAGAACAAAATGGAGGAGGGTAGTAATTCATGTAACCATTTTGTTGTTCATTACTTCTCCTAGGTGTGTTTGATCTAGGTTTAGAGTTATTATTATTCCTTCTAGGTGTTGGAGTTTTACTTCTAGGTCGTGAGTTGTTTTGATTATCTCTTCTAGGCGTTGTCGTTCTACTTCTAGGCTTAGACTCATTCCGTACTCTAGGTGGAGTAGAGGATAGTCTAGATAAACTTCTATTTCCTATGAGAGGTTTACTTAATGGCTTGTAGAACTTACCAATAGCATTGTCGTCAAGTATGGGTAATTGTACCTTATTAACAGTAAGATGCTTTAGTTTTTCATCTAACTTAGATTTTTCAGAAAGTTCAGGATTTTCACAAAATTCATCTTTTGGCCGCGGTACCTTATCAATGGCGGCGGTTCCATAGTGATAAGGAACCGCGCCATACAGTTTGGAACCGCGTCCAGTGGGTGTTTTTTGTGAAAACTTGACTTGTTTTGGTTCACTAGTTGAGGCTTCATTTGAGTTAAAACCTAGACCAAGTCTTTCCTTAGAATGAACTTGTTTGTTTAACATATCATCAAGAGCACTAGTACCTTTCATGAACTTTTCCAATTTAATGGAGGTGCTCTTGAGATATTCATTCTCTAATCTAAGTATCTCACAACTTAAGCAACCTAAATCAACCTCTTTGTTTTTCTCAAGTTTAGCCAATTTCTCCTTAAGTTCATTGATCTTATTTTCAAGCTTAGTTTTTGTTGATTTTAAGGTTTTATTCTTTTCTATGAATTTAAGACTAAGTTTGTGTAAGCTATCATATTTGACTTCAAATTCAATATCATCTAAACTGGAACTATCATTGCTATAATATTCGGTTTCGGAATATACCTCTTTAGAAGTGTGAGCCATAAGACATTTCTCTTCTTTGGGGTTGTCATCATCTTCACCGCTATCGCTCCAAGCGCCACTAACGAATGCCGTGTGGTTCTTATCACGAGTGGGCTTTGGACAATCACCAATGAAGTGATTTGGATCACCACATCTAAAGCAATTCCTATCACCTTTTTCGTTCTTGACAAACCGATTCTTTGACAATGGTTTCTTGTCATAGTTGGGTTGCCTAACGTGTTGACCTCGTCTCTTGAAGAACTTCTTGAAATCTCTCACCGCCAATGCATACTCCTCGCCATCGCTTTCCGAGGAACTATCATGGTCACTTTGTGCCTTCTTGGCTTTAAGTGCAAGAGATTTCCTTTCACTCTTGGTTTTCACTAATTCTGAGCCCTTCAAAATTATCATCTCATGAACCTTCAAGTTTCCTATGAGTTCATCGAGTAATAAAGTTGAGAGATCTTTCGACTCTTCAATCGCCGTGACTTTTGCTCTCCACTTTGGATGTAAGGCCCTTAGAAACTTCCTAACATTGTTCTTGCTAGAAAAACCTTCATCAAGTGCTTTTAGACTAGTAATAATGGTGTTAAACCTAGCAAATGCACTATCAATAGTTTCATCTTCTAAGATGACAAATTGTTCATATTGTTGGACAAGAAGATCGATTTTGATTTCTTTGACTTGGCTATTACCTTGGTGGGTTACTAAAAGAGTGTTCCAAATATCTTTAGCAGTTTCACACATAAAAATTCTTTCTTACTCTTTCTTAGGCAAAGCATTATAAATCACCATTTTAGCCTCATTGTTTTTTGAAAGTTTCTTTTTAGTATCGTCATTAGCTTTGTCAAAAGTGACCAATTCTTTTATTTTAGAAACTTCATTAAATTGAAAGGGTAAAAAATCATCATTGGTAATAACATGCCAAAGATCTAAATCTTTTGATTTCACATAAGTTTCAAATTTATTTTTCCAATAAATAAAACTATCGGTTTCAAAAAGTGGTGGTCTTTGCATAGATTTCCCTTCTAGGTATTTGTTGGAATCCATAGATCGATTCAAGTTTTAAAATACAATATACTTTAAAAATTCTTGAGCAACCCACTCTGATACCAATTGTAGAAACTAGAAGGGGGGGGGGGTTGAATAGTTTCTTATATTTACTTGTTAAAATGTGGTTTCCAAAAATCCTTTTTCAAAAACTAGGCTTGAGGAAATATGTGAAATCTTCTTATGCACAATATGAGCAATGATAGTGTAACTAAACTAATACTAACAAAAATATATCCACAAAGAATAAAGAATGATAGTGTGACTAATCTAGTACTAACACATGTATATGCATAAAGAATAAAGAATGTAAAGAGTTAAGGGTAAAGAAAGATCAAACCGAACACCAAGGATTTATAGTGGTTCGGTAACGAAGCTCACTCCTCGTTCCTACTCCACTCCTCGAGTACTCCTTACTCGAGAGTTCACTACACAAGAAGCTCCTTATGGTGGAGAAAACCGTACACGTCGCTTAACCAGTTTCCGACACTAAGTTAAAAGTCGAGACCTAATCGTAGCTAGGACCAATCTACACAACTATACTTAGTACATACACAACTTCCAAATAGACACAACTACTTGGATCTTCACAACTATGACACAACTACAAGTGTATAAAATTAGATCTTCAATGGATCTTTGGTGGTGGACTCAACACTTCACTAGGATAGTGTTCTTCTCTTTGCACTTGGAGAGGAAGGGATGGAAGAACAAGATTCGCTTCTTAAACAAGTAATAATCAAACAAATGATCAAAGATTTGAGTGATTAAAGAAGGGGTTTGAATCTGGAAATAAATGTGCAAAAGAGGTGAAGTGAAAAGCTGAGAATGGTCCACTATTTATAGGACAAAGGAGCCAACGGCTATATCTGCCCGCGGTACCTTATCTTAGCCCGCGGTACCTTATCGATAAGGTACCGCCTAGGCGCTAAGGTACCGCCGGACTAGACTCCGCTCCTTTTTGTCCTTTAGTGGTGGAGGTCTTATCTGGGTATAAAAAATATCCTGAAAGGATATTCTTAACCAAATAAGAATATGCCATTTTCAAATTTCAAATAATTAATTTAATAAAACATTTTCTTAAAAATAAAGTTTAATAAAAAAAACTTGTCACATTTAATAAAAAGTGAGTTTTAAGAAAAGATTAAATCACTTGATCACTTGATTAAGGTTAGTATTTGTTTATCCATACCTTAAGTGAAAATGGGTAAAATAAAAAATACTTGAACTCAAGAATTCATTTTTCGTTGTTTTCGTAAATGCTTGTTTTTACATATTGTCGTAATCAAAACTAAGCGAGACCAAAAAATGCAAATAACGTTTTTAGTCATTATTGCATTAACAGACTCTCTAGGATCAATTATAGGAACTTGCGATAAGTTCTTGTTCTTAACCCGTGAGAGTTAAGACTTTCGCGTTTTATAGCTCCCTATATAAAAGCCTAGCAAAACTTGACTTAAACATGTTAAGGATACTAGCTAGAGTAAACTAAGATAAGTAAACTCGGGTTGAGTCAAAAGATTCAGAACGTTTAAAAATTAAAACCACTTTATTAAAATTTATTCTAGTAAAGAAAGAAAATAACTATACAAAGGTAAAAACTAATAGGCCAAAATAGATCAAAAATTTTGAAAAATGTCGAAAAATTGATTTTCCGGTTAAAATGAGGACAAATACAAGGAAAAGGGCCACTTAACTTCGATAGAAGTCCCCCTACACTTAATATAAACATTGTCCTTAATGTTTAAGCATGTGGGAGTAAACTCCCCTACACTTAGGACATTGTGCACGTTGTTTAAATCTTGCTAAGGAAAAGACAACTAACGAGATTCCTATTTTAATATTGAGAAAATATAAAATAGTGAATCGAAAAGAGTTTAGGATAGAACCGGGAAGAAGGGAACACGGAATCACGGGTCGTCAAGAATCATTAAGAGTGGATCATTGAGCGCTCGAATCCCTGAATAAGAAGAGAGGAAATAGTAAACACCAACGGGTCTCCCCTACACTTAGGATAAAGAAAGCTAAAAGATAGATACATGGGTTGCCTCCCAAGAAGCGCTTGATTTTTGTTTACTGAGTCGTGAGCCTGACTCGACCTTGATTACCATAGGAAGAAGCATGAAACATATCCACCGGGATCAAAGACATAGTTTTCGTCCATCAAATAGCACAAGCTTAAGGCGAACAAGGCAAGCCAAAGAAGGATAGGAAAGGTTCCCTTAAGCAAAGATGGAGCACGGTGGAAGCAAGGGTGAAGTGGTGCAAGCAGATTTCCATAAGTTCCAAAGATATTTCCTTTTATTTCATCAGACGGGTACTGAGATGGCTTAAAAATGTCGATACCGGGGTCGAACACCTTTTCCTTTAATGGAAAATAGCACTCAGGCTCAGCAGAATGTGAGGATGATCCGCGAAGAAGATGCACAACCTCGTCCTCAGAAGGTGGACAAAGAGGTGTTAACTCATACGTGTTGCGGATCTCGATGTCGACCGGTTGCTTCTCCTTTAAAAGAATTTTCTTCAAATCCAAAGTAGGATCAAGACGATAATCTTCAAAGTCCAAAGGAGGAGCATCACTCTCATGAGGGAAGTAAGTATTGAGAAAAGTAGAGAAGTCTTCCTCAAAAGAGTAATCATCCAAAGTAGGATCAAGTGATGGCGGAAGATCTTCATCATGTGAAGAATCACTCGAAAGAGTATCGGCCTCAACAAAATCATCATAAATGGGCAGGTCGGGATACTCGGAGGTACAATCATCATAATCATCCGAATCTAAGCTAGAATCATCATCATAAGCATCAAAGATCGGTGGAGAATCATAAATGGGTGAAGGTTCCAAATTGGAGAGAGAATCATCCACATCATCTTCGAAAAGTGGATCATCTAGCACATTGATCATATTCGCAGATTCTCGTCCAAAGGATTTGCTTGTAAGCTTCCCCATTTTAAAAACTTGTGCATCATCCCTGACTCTTAAGATTAACTCGCCTTCGACAACATCAACTAAAGCTCGTCCGGTTCTTAAGAATGGCCGACCAAGTATTAAAGGAATACGAGGGTCCATTTCATAATCAACAACGACAAAGTCGATCGGGAAAGTAAATGTGCCAACTTTAATGAACACGTCTTCGGCAATACCAACGGGGTAAGCGAGAGTGCGATTTGCAAGTTCAAGAGTCATCTTTGTTGGAGTAAGGTCGGGTAATATAGTATTTTCCAATCACTCAAAGGCATAAGATTAATACTGGCCCCGAGATCAGCTAGGGCAGTAAATTCTTCAGTTTTGTTAAAAATGCAAGGCAACACAAAACGACCGGGATCTCCAAGTTTTTCTGGAAGTTCTTTCAGAATAACTGCAGAACAGTTTTCATTTAAGCGTGTGTTGGCGAGCTCAATCAACTTCTCCTTCTTGTTAAGCAATTCCTTGAATGCTTTCACAAATTTCGGCATGTGGACAAGTGCTTCAACAAGGTTAATGTTGAAATTCATTTGAGAGATTATCTTCAAATAATTTGACATTTGACAGTCATCCTTGGTGAGCATTGTGGTCTTGCCTAGCTGTGAAGGATAAGGGATATTGGGTTTGGGTGGTGAAGGTGCAGTAGTTAAAGGTTGAGATGTTGAAGGGTTCTTCTTAGAAACATCGTCAGGACGAGGCAGAGACGGTAATGGTGCACTAATACTAGGTGTAGGAGGAGTAGGGATAAATGGTAGTGGAGGAGGTGTAGATGATGGGGGTAGGATTGGTGGTCCTACTATGGTAACTCCACTACGGGTAGTAATAGCACTCACATTTGCTCGCGGATTGGTGACGGTGTTTGAAGGTAGAGAACTCGAAGTAGAAGGTTGAGTTGTGGGCAAGAAACTAGCAAGCATATTCTTTATATCATTCGTTTGAGTGCTGAAGGAGGATTGAATATTATCTCGAAGCTCGGATCGAATGTTATTTCCTTGCTTGGTAATATCTCCTTTCAAATTGATAATTTGGCTCTGCAGATTCTTGATTTGCTCACCTTGGGTTCTCATTATGGCTTCAACATCTTGATTGATGGGTGGGGCTTGTTGAGTGGGTGATAAGGATTAGAAGCTCTTGGTGGGATTTGGTTGCTTCTATTGTAGTTGTTGGCGGGGTTTTGGTTTTGAGGAGAAAAACCAGGGGAAAGGTAGTTGTTTGATCGGTAACTCAGCAAATTTCTATCCCCTTGTGGTCGAGCTTGGTAATTTTCCGGTGAATAATTACCATAAGCAGCATACACATTTTCCGGATTTCCTTGAGTCGAAGGACAATCAGTGTATGAGTGTGGACCGCCGCATGTCTCACAAGAAGGTGCAACCGCTTTAACTTGTTGTTGTTGGTTTGAAGCGAGAAGCAAGATACTTTTGTTCATTTCAGTCATCATGCGGGTGAATTCGGTCATGTCGGGGTTTGCTGAAGTAGAGGAAACATTGACTCTCGGGTTGTTCCTTGAAGAAGCGGAGGAATCCCAGTTTTTGTGGTAAGTAGTCATGTTCTCAACTAGCTATCTACACTCCTCGGGTCTCCTTTTCATAAATGTGCCACCGGCGGCTGCATTAATCGTATCACAATCTCGAAAAGTCAAACCGTTGTAGAAAGTATCAATTAAGGTCATAGGGAGCTTGTTGTGGTTTGGACAACGATCAATCAAGACATTATATCTTTCCCAAGCATCAGAAAGAGATTCATCGGGGTCTTGCATGAAACCGCTGATTTGATTGCGAAGGCTCATGACCATGGATGGTGGAAAGTAGCGCGACAAAAAGCGTTGAGTCATGTCATCCTAAGTATGAATAGAATTCTTTGGAAGACGATCAAACCATTTCTCGGCGTGGTGTGATAAAGTATGTGGAAAGAGTTGAAGGCGAAGAACATCCATTGTGGCACCGGGCAACTTCATGCTTTGAGTGATTGTAATGAACTTGTCGAGGTGTTTGTTGGCATCATCATCAGGCATTCCGACGAATGGATTAGTTTGTACTTGCTGAATCATGTGGTGCTTCAACGAAAACTCCGGAGCCGTGATTTGCATCGGCGCAATCGGTCCTCCTCGTCCAAACATGGTAGGTTGACAAATCTCCTCCATTGTCCGAAGATCGGGCTGTGGAAGAACATTGTTGTTATTATTGTTGAGGTGCGGTGGATTATTGTTGTTGTTAACACCTGCCATACTTAAATCTTCTCGAGTCTCGGGCTCTTGATAATTAGAAGATCTAGTACGCATACACCTACAAAGGCAAAAGAAAACAATACCAAACACAAAGAGAATATATATACACAATAAAAATAAAATCTTTTTGGATTTTTTAAATTTTTAAGTTTTTTTTTTTTTTTTGGATTTTTAACAATTTTTTAATTTTTATGGTTTTTTGAATTTTTGGCAAGAAAAATAACGCTCACGAATGAACGGATCCCAAAAAGCAACGCGTCTCTCACAGAAAACCGTTAATCTTTACGAAAAGAGCCGGAAGCGACGCCATTTGATATACGGCTTTTGCCCGTATAAAAATTAAAGTTCGTTGTGTTGCTCTAATCGAATTGATCTGGTTTAACTATGTGACTCAGTCGTTCTTTGGTGAAACAAAAGTTGTGTCGTTGTAGTAATTAAAAAGTGCAAAACTTTAATGTAAATTGACTTTAAAGTAAATCTAAGTCTAATTTAAAAATAAAGGTGCAAGTATTTAAAAGCGAGACGAAAATTAAAAGGCACTAAAAGTAAATTACGCAAACTTAAATCTAACTAAGGCAAACTTAAAACGCAACTAAAACTTAAAACTAAGGCAAGGCTAAAATAAGTCTAAGGCAAATAAACTTAAAGTGCAACTAAATAAAAAGGCGGGAAAAATAAAGCTTGAAAATTAAAAACAGAAACTTAAAAAACTGAAAAAGAACCTGAAAAATAGCTCATCCGGAATAATACCCTCATGCAGAATAAACATTCATCCGGAATGTCACATTCGTTCGGAATGTTCTTCTTTATTCGGAATATCAACCAAAACTCTGATCCGGAATAAAATGCTTACACGGAATATGTCACCTATCCGGAATAAACTTCTCTATTCGGAATAAAGCCTTGATGCGGAATATTGCCCTTGATCCGGAATATCTCTTGATCCGGAATTTTATTCCGAATAGAACTCCTTGATCCGGAATATGTCACTTATTCCGGATGGAAGCCCTTGATCCGGAATATTAGGTTGATTCGGAATGTCTGATATTCCGGATGAACCGTTTGATCCGGAATAATAAATTATTCCGAATAAACGAATTGATCCGGAATGTTCTTGCTGATCCGGAATAACTTCTTGATCCGGAATATTGGATATTCCGGATGAATCACCTTGGCTAAACCCTTGATCCGGAATGTTAAAGATTCCGAATAGAGCACTTTGATCCGGAATAATTAATTATTCCGGATGAACAACTTTTATACAAAATATTTTCAACAGGCTCCTTCACTCAGAATGACTGGCTTGATCCGGAATATACCTGGGAACAAAAATATGCAGCGAAGAACAAGGAACACAAAAAATAACACGAATCTAATAAAATATAAACAAAATTAACCACAAGATTAAATCAAACTAATCACAAAACATCTACTAATGATAATCAAACAATCCAAAACAATCAAAGTAACAAAAATAACCACAATAATTAAAACCCACTTAAATAAATCAATAAAAATCAAGAACATGAACATAAATAATAAAGCATGAAGATTAAGATCAAATAAAGAAAGGAAGATAAGAGATTAACAAGAAAAAGTAAAGATTAACAAGAATTAAAAGAGAACTTACTTGAAATTAAATGAATTTAAGGTGCAAGACAAGGTATTTAAATTTGACAAGTAATTAAATAGACATGAATTTAAAGGTGCAAGGTAAATAAAATGGAAGAAATAGTGTGTCAAACTATCCAACAAAATGAAAATGATTATCCTAATGACTATTTATAGGGGAGGATTAAGGAGTGCTTAGGAAGCTTCCTCCCCTCCTTCATTTTTCCTTAATTGCACTCTTAAGTCCTTAAGCCTTTTAATCTTCTTAATCTTGGGCTTTAATGACTTTGTCTCGGGATTTCTTCAAACTCGTCTTGTAATTCTTCAATAAATTAGACTTGAGTTTTTCGGCTTTTGATAAACTTCCGTCTTTTGACTTTTTCTTCGATAAATCTTCAGAATTGGTCTTGGACTTCCGTTCTTTTTGCACTCTTGACTTCTTGACTTCGTCTTTCATCTTTTTCTTCAATAAAAGCCCGTGAATGCCCGTGTTTTCTCCACTTTTCACCTTTTCGTCCTAAATCACAACAAAAACACAAACCACGCATAATTCCGACATAAATGACATAAAATACACGTTTTGGCCCGGTTATTATTGTAATTAAGTGGTAAAAAGGATGGGTGTTTACACACCTATCAGTGGGCAAGGTTCCCTTAAGCAAAGATGGAGCACGGTGGTAGTAAGGGTGAAGAGGTGCAAGCATATCACCATAAGTTCCAAAAATCTGTCCTTTTATTTCATTAGATGGATACTGAGATGGCTTAAAAAGTGTAATACCGGGATCGAACACCTTTTCCTTGCGGGGAAAATAACACTCAGGCTGAGTAGTCCTTGAAGAGGATCCGCTCATAAATCGTACAATCTCATCCTCCGAAGGGGGATAGAGAGGTGTCAATACATAAGAATTGCGGATATCGGTGTCGGCCGGCTTCTTCTCCTTTGAAACAGGTTTCTTCATATCCAAAAGAGGATAAATACCATAATCATTAAAGTTCAAAGGAGGAGCATCACTCTCATTTAAGTAAGTGTTGAGAAAAGAAGCAAAGTCTTCCTCAAATTAGTAGTCATCCAAAGTAGGATCAAGCATTGTGGGTGGAGGATCTTCATCAAAAGTAGGTGCAAGGTCATCATGAGAAGAATCACTCGAGCGAGTATCAGCCTCATTAAAATCATCATAAGTGGGCATGTCTGGATACTTAGAAGTAAAATCATCAGAATCATCCCCATCGAAACTAGAATCATCATAGATCGATGGAGAATCATAGATTGGTGGGGGATACAATGTGGAGAAAGAATCATCAACATCATCCACATCGTCTTGGAAAAGTGGATTATAATGGGAAGACTCGAAAAGAGGATTATCATATACAACAAAGTCATCAAGCTTAAAACTATCCAAAGTAGAAGTAAGCTCTTCTTGAAGCACATTAATCATTTTCGCGGATTCTTTTCCATTTTTCTTACTTGTAATCTTCCCCATCTTAAAAACTTGAGCATCATTCCCGACTCTTAAGATTAGTTCACCTTCGGCAACATCGACTAGAGCTTTTCCGGTTCTCAAAAATGGCCGTCCAAGTATTAATGGAATACGAGGGTCCATTTCATAATCAACAACACCAAAGTCGACCAGAAAAGTGAAGGTGCCAACTTTAATAAACACATCTTCGGCAATACCAACGGGGTAAGCGAGAGTGCGATTTGCTAACTCAAGAGTCATCTTTGTCGGTGTAAGGTTGGGTAATGATAGCTTTTTCCACACACTTAATGGCGTTAGATTTATACTTGCCCCTAGATCAGCTAAGGCAGTAAATTATTCGGTTTTGTTGAAAATGCAAGGCAACACAAAACGACCGGGATCTCCAAGTTTTTCCGGAAGTTCTTTAAGAATGACTGCAGAACAATTTTCATTTAAGCGTGTGTTGACAAACTCAGCCATCTTTTCCTTCTTGTTAAGCAATTCCTTGAATGCTTTGACGAATTTTGGAATTTGGAAAAGTGCTTCAACGAGGCTAATGTTGAAATTCATTTGAGAGATCATCTTCATAAAAGAAGTGACTTGAGCATCCTCTTTAGTAAGCAATTTGCACTTATCTAACCGAGAAGGATAAAGGATGTTGGGTTTAAGTTGTGTGGGTGTAGAAGGTAAAGGTTGAGATGTTCAAGGTTGAGAAGTAGAAGGTTTAGAGGTGGTAGGTGGGGTTGGTAGAGGGTTTTACTTGGGTACTTCTTCATTAAGAGGTGGAGACGGTAATGAAGAACTAGTACTAGGCGTGGAGGTAGGAGGAATAAATGGAGGTGGAGGAGGTGTAGATGGAGTAACTTGAGGAGCGATAGAAGGTCCTACTGGAGTTGCTCCACTTCGTGTAGTAATAGCACTCATATTAGCTCTAGGGTTTGTTTCGGTAGTAGAAGGAAGAGCACCTTGGGGACGAAGGGTTTGTAACATTTGAATGAATTTCCTATCCGTGGACTCTTGTATTTGTCTAGTATATTCTTGCATTGCTTGCATGATTTTCTCATGTTCATTCAATTTTTGCAAAACCAAGTCCATTGTTGGATGAGGTAAATTGAACCCTTGTTGTTGAAACCCTTGGTTTGGGTATTGGTTATAAGGTGGAAAACCTTAAGGATTGAAACCTTGGTTTGGAAAGCCTTGATTTTGCATTTGATAATTTCCCTGATTTGCATTTGAGCCCCACACATTGGGATTACCTTGAAAATTAGCTCTTGGTGGCCCTTGATTGTTTTTGGTGGGTGGGTGTGGTCTTTGTTGAAAGCCGTATGGAGCCAAATAATTCGTAGAATTATAGGACAAATGATTAACATCGACATTCGGCTTGAAATGAACCCTCTCCGTGTTGTTGTAAGCATACACTTCCGCGTGAGATTGATCATAAGCTTTATCACAATTAGCATAAGAGTGTGGCCCACCACAAGTTTCGCAAGTTATATTAAGAGCATGGAAATGTTGAGTGGGAGGGTTATCTCGTAGAACAAGATGTTTTACTATAGAAGTGAGCTCCTTTATTTGAGTAGTGACTTCACTCTCACTGACACTAGCCATAGTATCCCTAACAGTTTTGGTTTGGACTATGGCTTTGTTCTCAATGATAGCCCAAGCTTCATTCATTGTTTTAACCAAAATATTACCCCCCCCGAGGCACTATTTAATGAATCTTGGTCATTCAAACTTAATCCATTATAAAAAGTATGAATTTGATGTACCTTTGTAAAACCGTGTTGTTGACACTTTCTTAAAAGTTCCTTAAAACGATCCCAAGATTCACTAAATGTCTCACCGTACTTTTGTTCAAAATTGATAATGTCTTTCCGCAAAGTGGTAGTACGTGAGGGTGGGAAAAAGTAATTGATAAACTTGGTCTCAAGGTCCGTCCATGTTGTAATACTTTGGGGTGGTTCCTTATCAAGCCAAGTCCGGGCTTGTCCCTCGAGGTAGAAAGGAAAGAGGAGCAAATGAATTGCCTCTTGAGAGAACCCATTGTATTTAACAGTATTAGATAAGTATACGAACCTCTTGATGTGATCATGAGGATCGTCATGAGTACGGCCTAGAAAAGGTGTTGTTGAAACCATTTGAATAAACCCGGACTTGAGCTCAAAGTTATTTGCATCAATAGCCGGAACCACAATCGCATCTTCATTGCCTTCAACATGTGATTGCAAGAGCTCGATCATTGGACGGTTATCCATTGTGTTAACAACAGGAGGCTCGACAACCGGAGGTTGAATGATTGTAGCTTGATGGATTTCTTCTTGCGTGAGCGAGTGCGCATACACCTACAAAAGAAGTTAGAGCAAAGAAATAAAAGGAATAAAGCTAACTTAAAAATAAAATCTTTTTGGCGCAAAACTTTGAAAAAGAAATGCTTTTTATGATTTTTTAATGTTTTTGGATTTTTGAAAATTTTTAATTTTTATGGATTTTTGAAAAAACGTTTTGAAAAATGTGCAAGAAAAATAACGTTCACTAGTGAACGGATCCCAAAATCCAACGCGTCTCTCACAAAAAACAGTTAATCTTCACGAAAAGAGCCGGAAGAGGCGCCATTTTAATAACTGAATTTTAATAGGTTCTTTTTCGATTCAATTCGAATTGATTACAGTTTAACGTGCGACTCAGTCGTTTTTGGTTAAGAAAAGGGAAATTTGATTATCTATTTCTACTAAAAAGGTAAATGCGAAAAGAACTAAAAATAAGCTAACAACGATTAACTAATGATAACGAAACAATTTAAAATAATAGAACGAGAATTAAAACTAAACAATTAATAATTAATGAAAACTAAAAGACAAAATTAACTATCGACTTAAAAGGTAAATGCGCGAAGTAATAAAAATAAGCTCAAACGATATCCAGAAAAACTGTCACTTTTTCGGAAAAGTATAAAAAACTACTTGGTAAAAATAGAAATTTCGGGAAACGTGCTATTTTTGGAAAAATAAAAATTACAAATCTAATTAAAACTACTCATTCGGTAAAAACTAGCTCGTTCGGAATAAACTACTTGGTTCGGTAAAATCTACTTCGTTCGGGAAAAAGTCCTTCACTCGGGAAAATACCTTCGTTCGGGAAAAATACCCTCACTCGGGAAAAAGTCCTTCGTTCGGTAAAATGCCTTCACTCGGGAAAAAGGTCCTTCGTTCGATAAAATACCTTCACTCGGGAAAATACCTTCGTTCGGAATATTAACCTTCGTTCGGAAAAATTACTTGGCTCGGAATAAAATGCTGGTTCGGTAAAAACTACTTGTTCAGAATATCTAGCTCGTTCGGGAAATAAAAACTGGTTCGGAATAAAAAGACTCGTTCGGTAAAATAATGCTGGTTGGGGAAAGAAGAACTGGTTCGGGAAAAAACTGGGAAGAATAAAACAGTGACGGAAATAGGAAAAACAAGGCACAAATTTAACTAAAAATAACCATAATCAATCAAAAAACTAAACTTAACTAACCACTAATAATCAACTATCAATAAAAAATCAAAACAAATCAATAAAACTAACACTAATAACCAAATTAATCAAAACCCACTTAATCAAATCTATCAAAAACTCATAAACACAACCAAAAACATAAACTAAGATTAAACCATTGAAAACAAGAAATGAAGAAGGAGGTAAATTAAAAGCTTGATTAAAAGTAGAAGATTCAACAATTAAAACATAAAGATTAAAGGTTCTACAAATCAATCTAGAGAGAGAAAGTAAAAACTAGAGAGAGAAATAAACAACACCTATATAAAACTACTCCTAAATTAACTAACTCCCCAAAATGGGTGTGAAGTCCTCTATTTATAGGGGAGTGGTGAGGTTGGTAGGTGGTGACTTGTCTTCTTTCTTTTCTTCCGTCTCGTCCTTAAATTAAATTATAGTCTCGACTTTGGCCCGGGATTTGTCGATAAAATCTTGAACTTGTCTTAATATTTCTTCATTTATTAGAATTGGGTTCTTCGACTTGTAAATCTTCCATCTTTGGTCCTTTTCTTCAATAAATCTTCAAAATAGGCCCATTGACTTCCACTCTTTTGCACTCTTGATCTTTTGACTTCGTCTTTTGTCTTTTTCTTCGATAAAAGCCCGTGAAAGCCCGTGTTTTCCTCCTTTTTCATCTTTTAGTCCTAAAACACAATAAAAACACAAACCACACATAATTCCGACATTTACGACATAAAATACACGTTTTGGCTTGGTTATTATTATAATTAAGTGGTCAAAGGATGGGTGTTTTCACACTTATCATGAACCTAATCGTCCGGTATCCACACGAAGTCAGTTAAAAGAAAGTGCAATGTTTTGTCATTTTGATGCTTTTCTCACTGAAGTTGAACCTAAGACATGGCAAGAAGCTTTTACTCAATCCTGTTGGATAGAAGCTACACAAGAAGAACTTAATGAATTTATACGTCTTGAAGTATGGGAACTTGTCCCATGCCTGGATCAAGTGCAATTACTCACTTTGAAATGGGTTTATAAGGTGAAACTCGATGAGTTAGGCGGCATATTGAAGAACAAAGCTCAACTAGTAGCTCGTGGATACAAGCTATTATTAGGCATTGACTTTATGGAATCCTTTGCAACTGTTTCCCGTTTGGAAGATATTAGACTATTCCTTGCTTATGCAGCCCACATGAATATGATTGTCTATCAGATGGATGTGAAGACGGCATTTCTTAATGGTGAAATCAAGGAAGAGGTCTATGTTCAACAACCGGATGGTTTTATGAATCCTAAATATCCTAATCATGTGTACAATCTTAAGAAGGCTCTCTATGGATTGAAGCAAGCTCCACTCGCATGGTATGATCTATTGTCACAATTCCTCATTACGCAAGGATTCCCTAAAGGCAAGGTGGATCCCACGCTGTTCATTCAGAAACGAGGTAAAGATATGATTATGGTACAAATATATGTTGATGATATTATATTTGCTGCCTCGACCCAAACCTTATCCGACGAGTTTGGGACACTCATGTATTCCAAGTTTAAGATGTCAATGATGGGTAAGGTATCATTCTTCTTAGGTCTTCAGATATCTCAGAGTCCTAGAGGCATAATTATCAATCAATCCAAGTATGCCCTTGAATCGCTTAAGAAATATAAGATGGAATCTTGAGACCCCGTTGATACTCCAATAATGGAACGAACTAAGCTTGATGCAGATCCACATGGAAATGTCGATCTGACACTTTATCGTGGAATGATGGGTACCCTTTTGTATATCACATATAGTCGACATGATCTTCAATTTGCTATATGTATGTGTGCTCGGTATCAAACTCGGCCTACTGAGTTACACTTAGCTACTATTAAACGGATCTTTCGGTATCTTAAAGGAACCATTAATCGGGGACTTTGGTATTCGAAAGACTCTTCGATTGAACTTATGGCACATGTAGATGCGGACCACGCGGGTTGTCAAGATACAAGGCGTGGCACGAGTGGAACTTTGCAACTATTAGGAGATCGACTAATCAGTTGGGCATCGAAAAGGCAGAAAAGCGCTAAAATTTCAAGTACGAAAGCATAATACATAGCTATGTTCGGTTGTTGTGCTCAAATTCTTTGGATGAGATCGCAATTAACCGACTATGGTCTAGGTTTCAACAAAATTCTAATGTACTGCGACAACAAAAGTGCAATTGCCTTATGCTTCAACAATGTTCAATTCTCCCGGTCAAAGCATATTGACATTCGCTACCACTTTATCAAGGAGCAAGTGGAAAATGGAGTGATAGAGCTTTACTTTGTCCGATCTGAGTATCAATTGGCGAATATTTTCACGAAAGCTTTAGATCGCGCTCGAATGGAATTTTTGGCCGACAAGCTAGGTTTGAGAACATTCTCGCCCGAGACTCTAAAGGAACTGGCAAATGAAGCAAAATAATGGTGGTGGTAAACTATTCTCCGTATCCTTAGTGATCATCTGTATATATTGTATATATTCTTATCCACAAAAGTAAAACACAAAAATATAAAACCATATAAAAACTATAAAAATTGAAAAATTTCATAAAAATCCTAAAATATTTTTACTTTATTTTTCAAAGGCATGTCTTTTGGTACCATATTATTTATGGCCTTAAAAATGTCGATTAATATTGACACGACGCCATAAATAGAGTTCGTACAAAAGTTGTAAATATTTCATAAAACATGCCTATATGGCTTGTAGTTATTTCAGACTGCAGCCCGTTTTTCATATTAAAGTCAAGTATTTCTTATGAAAACTTTGGCTCACAACGGGAATTAATTTTCTCGGGTATGGTTTACTTTATAACCATGTAAGGGATTGTGTTTATGTTATAACACAATCTAACACGGATATATGTACGCATCAGTGCATTTATTTGTTAAAACAAGAGAAATCTTGTTTTTTTGAAGCTATCATCTCTACAACCATAGCTACCTACAATTGGTATCTACATACTCGACGATGCGACTACTCAAACGACGACTACAGCTCTTTCAATAGAACATGGGTCAACAATTGAGGGGGAGCAATTGTTCAGCATTCAGAATCTTCGATGCCGAAAGTGCCAAGTTCACAAACTAGTGTCAAGACAACAATACCAATCGTACATGTGGTGTCAAGAGATGACTTCAGACGTGACGAGGCGACCAACATTTGCCGACAAGAACCATTTGATCTTATCATATGATGTTCTCATCAATCAGGTCCAACCTTGTCAATTTATTCTTATATGGTGAATATGTGATCATGTTACAAATTGGTATCATATCTCACAATTTGATTTCATGAAGATTAAACGGACTTGCATGTTTCTTCCCAAAAACATTTGTTAAAACTTCATTAAATCAGTTGATATTAAAAAGATCGATTGGGTTAATATATTTAATATGGGGGAGAAAATATGATTTAATATGGGAAATTATCACAAATGGTTTGACTTAATGTGATGGCTCATCCCGACATATGTGAAATGTTTTCGAATATCGTGGCATAGGTTAAGGGGGAGAAAAATGGATTTGCTATATCAAAATGGATTTCTTGGTGATTTATACTTACCCACAACCCATTTATTTCACGACGATAAAGATTGTGGTGACATAAGGATGCTAGGATAGGTTAAGTCCAATGATTCTTCCAAAACCGGAGGAATCTTCCCAAGGACATTCCATAGCTAGAAATAGTAGTCCTTAGGAAAGATGGGGAAGATTGTGAATGTAGCTTAATGCCGATGATGTAATGGTTTTACTACTCTTTAGGAAAAGAGAGCAAAAGTGGTAAGTATTAAGTGTCGGTTTAGGAAAACCGAGCACTAATGACCCAAAGTGGGGATCGTTCTCAAGGAGGCTTAGTGTGTGTGTAATGAATTGATTAATTTTGTGATTATATTTGTGAGAAATAAAAATAGAAATGGGATAAGAAGAGAATGACGGTTACGATGTCATATTAAACTAAGACAAAAAGGTGTACACGTAAAACCGTAAAAAGCACTAAAATTAAAATTTTACCCTAAAAATTCCAAAAAATCACTAAAAATCCACAAAAATATTCTAAGAGTTTACAAAAAATCCAAACTTGCCAAAACCTTTTAATTAATTAAATATTAACTTTTTAATGCTAATTAAAGCCCTAAAAATCAATATTAACTATTAAAAAGTCCAAAACAAGTTCTTAAGGTTTGTAAACCTTTAAAATAACCTAATTATGCTAAAAAGTATTTTTCAAAATTTTAAAACCACTAAAAACTATTTTTAAAGAATTAAAAACTATTAAAAACTAATAAAACTTAAATTAATTCTAGGACATAATTAAAAGACTCTAAAAATATTTGGAAAGTAAAATTCCTAATTAAGTGTCTAAAATCAAGGAAAAATATAAAAACTTAGAAATTCAGACTTTTAATTTTTAACAATAAAATAATATTAAAATATTATTAAAAATCCAAAAATCATAAAAAATTCTAAAAAGTTGCAAACTAGCTTAATTTAACCTAAATAACTCAGAAATGAACTTGAAATTACCTAAATACCCTTAATGGGCCTAGAAAATGGGCTAAACCCAAAACAGATCCTTAATGGGCCAAATTTAAGCCCAAAATGAAAAAGTGGCCCAAATAAGCCCAAAAAGCACTACTTGACTCAAAATTTGATTTTAAATAACTTTTTCCAAAGGCCCAAAAGCTGAAAGTGTGAAATAAGCTAGCTTATACCAAACAGCTTATTCTTAATGGGCTTTTTGGCCCATTAAGCTATAAGCTAATGCCATAAGCTCAAATTTGACACACAAGCTTCTTTTGTCCTAAATAAGACTTCTATAAAATAAAATTTGAAATAAGCCCAAGGAATAAGCCTGAAAATGCAATAAGCAATCTACAGAAAACGACAAACTAGTCGTTTTTGAGTTCTAGGCCACCCTAAGAGCTGATTCAAGTTTCTAAAGCTTTTAAATGACTTAATTAAGCAAAATCAACAAAAAGTTTTCAAATAAGCAGACTCAATAAGCTGGAAAAAACAAATAAGCACTTATGAAAAAGTCAAATAAATTGGTTTTCTAGCAAAAAGTCAAAGTCAAAGTCCAATAAGCTCCAGTCTTATCAAATGGGTCAAATAATGAAGATCTATCACAGAAAATAAGTTGGTGCAGGTCTGGATAAGCTAAAATAGCTTATTGATAAGCTGACGACAAATTAACACTAGCAGGGGCTAGTTTTGGGTGTTGAGCAATGGAAACTTTTTCCACTGCTTGACTTGTTTGACTTTTTGTCTTTAGTGACGTTTTTGGAGATTCAGATTTCACAAAGGCACCCAAATGATCTTTGGATCAAAAAGAGTCAATAATAATAAAAAAAATCACAATCACAATCACCCCATTGATACAGTTTAATCAATAAAGCACCAGATCTAGCACAGACATGAACAAGTAAGCAGATTAGGTTCAATAAGCACTTAGAGCAATATTCAGCCAGCCAAACTCAACCAAATGCATACACAAGCTATTATAAACTCAAATGAACAAGTCTAAACAGGTTTCATGCAATGATTCAAAGTTTTAAGCAAGATTCAAGCTAATGAATGTTACTGATGAACACTAACACATGCAGTTTTACACTTTGCTGATGTATTTGAACAACAAGCCAGATTCAAACCTCAAGATCTATTAAATAAGTTATAATAATGATGTTTTAATAACTTGCAACCCTAAGCATGCACAAATACTAGATTTCACCAAAATCTTAGGTCAAAAACAGTTAAACTCAACAAGTTATAGCAGATTGTTTGATTCAACGTTTCAAACCCAAAAACTTGCAGCAAAACACTCTCAACCAAGCATATATAAGATATAAAGCACAAACACAAACTATACACAACACAATAACAAGATTTCAACTCAAACAGGTAGACCCAAACACCCTTTTAACTTTTCAAAGCAAATTTTAAACAAGAAAAAGTGTGATTCAGTTTACCAAATGATTAAACTAGCATACTAACAACATTAACAAGCAAGATTAAGCAGATTCAAGCCAAGAAAACAACAAGAACAACAGTAGAGCACAAATCCAGAAAAAATCCAATTTTTATCAGATTTTCAAGGTTTCAAGACAAACCTCATGGATGTACATCCACACCCACGAATGTTAGAGCTTATGTGCTAGCAAGAACAAGCACAAGCTTCCAACAGCAACCCTGCTAAGATTCAACAAGGTTAGAAGCACAAAATCAAAACAGAAAAGTGACTTTTTGGAAAATAAACTTGATTAATGCAACTTCTTGTACCCACTCTTGATTATCCCCAAGATATGAACTTCACAACACCTTAATATCACAATTAGGATGCTATGATCAACTTATATCCCAAGAATTCCAAGATGTACCAAGAAAACTTAGCAAAATATCAAATTTTGATCCAATGTATAATTTCTTACACAAGGTTTAGAAAAAGTTTTTAGGTTCAATTTCAGTTAACATATAACAATAACAAGCTAAGAATAAAGTGGCACTTGGTCTTTCTTCAACAAAACTCAACACACTTTCATTAACAGAAAAGAGGATTTACAAGCTGTTGAACAAGGAAAAACCAATAGCAATTTTAAATGTTGCAGCCCTATGCCTTTATATAGGCTACAATGAGACTAAGTTACTGAAAAAAACGTGAACCCTAAGTGCTTGATCTTCCAAATATGCCCTTGTAGAATTTGAAAACCTTGGACTCATGTGATGTTTCCTTGGACGTTTGTGGGGTGGATAGCTGTTGGAATTTGATCTAAGGGCTCAAACAAAGCTTAAAATGTAAGCTTGTATATGGATGGTTGATTTTCTGGCTTGTTTTGGCAGTTTCCCCAAAAGTGTGTAGCAAGGGTTTATCATGTGAGCACATGAGTGACGTGGCAAGGGTTTTTGAAGTGGGGATATGTTTATGTTGAGGTTAGTCACAAAACTGGACAAGATCATGGTCTAATTCATAGTAATTAGTAAATACCCAATTTGGATTATGAACTCCAAGAACAAGGTTTTGATCTTGTTTTAAGTTTAAATACATGTTAACCGCCACTTTTAAACTTAATTAATTAAGTTTGTTAAATCTGGTTAAGTGGAAGGTGACATGGCAAAATGGTGGAGTATGATTGGTGGAGAGTATGAGTGGGACACATGGCAGTTTGTCACTGGTCTAGGTATCTTTCATGTTGGCCAATTTAACCCCCCTTCTTTCTATCTTCTTTCACTTTGAGTTTAAATGTAGAAAACCGAATTCTCTTTGTAAATAAACTTTTAGTTTTCACACTTTGGCCACAAATACTTTTCCAGAGTATTTTCAGGGGTATTTCTTGCCATTTTGTGATTCTTGAAGGGCTGTTTTTGCATTTTGTTGATGGATTATGGTCTTAACTTGTATAATTGGTATTTTGGAGGACTGAAATTGCCAAGTCTTCATTTATGAGGGACCATTCTTGCCAAATGTTGAAAGTCAAGGGTCCTTTTTGTAATTTTGGAATTTTCAAAGAACCAAACTTGTAATTTCTTGTTCTTTGAAGGACTTCATGATATATTTGACTTCATGATATATTTTACTTTTTATAATGATATATAAATGACACTTTTCCCAATTGAACACAAGGTTGGTTTCCTCACAACGTTTCAACATTCTCTCAAGATTCGACAAACACGAAGTTAACGAATTACCAAGCACGAAAAAGTCATCCATGAAGACTTACATCGTCTTCTCGATCATGTCATGAAAAATAGCCATCATGCACCTTTGAAAGGTTCCCGATGCATTGCAAAGTCCGAATGGCATTCTACGATAGGCAAACGTTCCATATGGACACGTAAACGTAGTTTTTTCTTGATCACGAGGATCGATGGGGATTTGGAAGTAACCGGAAAAACCATCTAAAAAGCAATAGAAATCGTTTCCCGCAAGATGCTCCAACATTTGTTCCATGAAGGGGAAGGGAATTTGGTCTTTTCGAGTGGCTTCATTCAACTTACGATAGTCAATGCACACTCTCCATCCGGTCACGAGTCTAGTGGGAATTAACTCGTTGGCCTCCTTTGACACAACGGTCATTCCTCCCTTCTTAGGGACACAATGAATAGGACTCACCCAAGGGCTATCGGAAATAGGGTAAATCATTCCCGCGTCAAGGAGTTTAAGGACTTCCTTTTTTATGACGTCGTGAATTTTGGGGTTCACCCTCCTTTGACATTGGTATGAGGGCTTGTAATCCTCCTCCATTAAGATTTTGTGGGTACAAAACTTGGGATCGATTCCCTTAATGTGGGATAACTTCCACGCAATTGCCACTTTGTGATCCTTTAGAACATCGACAAGTGCGGTTTTTTCATCATTCGAAAGTTCCTTCGCAATAATAACCGGCAACTTGTCGCCCTCCTCCAAATAGACATATTCGAGATGAGGAGGTAAATCTTTTAACTCGAGGATAGGTGGTTCCTCAAGTGAAGATTTGGGCTCGATACTCATAACCTCCTCGGGTGGAGGAAATGGGAAATCGTTAAGAAAATCCTTGATAATCGAAAAGTCCTCATCGTTGTCGAGGTCTTCGTTACAAGTACGTGGAACATCGAATTCTTCCAACGTAAAACCACCACCTTCAAATGGAGTAAAGGTTGGTGTCGAATTATCAAGAATTGGATCTAGCATAGTGGGATTGCCACTAGTACTTCATCACCAAAACCTAGAACTTCTTGTGAAAATTCCTCGCAAACCACGTCGATCATATCAACAAGGTTTATGGTTGCAACTGAATAAACATGAGAAATTTGAGAGTTTTGAGTTGCGTTTATAACAAGTTCCTCGTCGTTGAAACGTAAGGTGATCTTTCTAGCATGAACATCGATTAAAGCCATAGACGTATCTAAAAACGAACGACCTAAAATGAGAGGAACTTGAGGATCCGTGGGAATATCAACAACGATAAAGTCTACGGGATAGTAGAACTTCCCTACTTTCACAAAAACGTCTTCCGCCAATCCACATGCGAGAATCGTGGAATGGTCGGCCAACTCGATAGACATTAGTGAAGGAGTAAGATTAGGAAGATTGAGCGACTTGAAGATTGCAAGTGGTATCAAGTTAATGCTAGCACCAAGATCGGCCAAGGCGAAGCATTCCTCCATATCTTGGATTGCACAAGGGATCAAAAATTTACCGGGATCACCGACTTTTTGAGGTATGCGATTAAGATAAACCGACGAACAACTAGACAATTGGTGCAATTTCTCCTTGTTGTTCAACATACTCTTAAAGTTAGCGGCAAATCGAGGCATCATGACCAAAGCATCGGCGAAACTCACATTAAAGTGCAAATCACGAAAAAATTTCATAAAAAGCTCAAATTGATAATTGTCGCGCTCTTGACGTTTCTCCTTTCTGAGTCTCGATGGATAGGGCAAAGGTGGTGTGGGTTGAGGCATAGGCATAGCCTTTGGAATCTCGGGTTCCAATGTTGGTAAAGGGTCAACCGTAGGTGTGGCATGAGCGGTACTTCGTGGGATTGGGACATGCTCCTTTTGGACCACCACCTCGGGTTCTTCCTCAATTTTTTCCTCCGTAGGAGCAATTGGTTGAGGTGTCGGTTCCTTAAGTGTCTTACCACTACGTGTGGTAATCACTTTCATCTCACCCTTAGGGTTTGATACGGTGTTGCTAGGAAGACTACTCGAAGACGGTTTACACATAATTGCCTCAAACATAGATGAGATTTTATCTTCAAACTTGGATTGCCTCTTCTCGGCTTTAACCATTTCTTGTTTTATCTCATGTTGCCCTTGTTCCATTTTTTGTTGATTTTGTTGTAACCTAGTTACGGTTCCTTCCATCTTGTTGGTATGGATCTTAAGTTCATTAGCTAACTCATTTTTCAAATCTTTCTTCAAGTCGTTCTTAAACTCGGATCTTAGGCTAATGATTTCTCTTTGAATATTGTCAAACCTAGCATCATTCCCATTAGCGTATTCAACAAATTCATTTGGAAGATCTTTCAACGTTTGCAAACCTTTGTTGTTGTTTTGAAAATCACCCTTGATTACCATAGTTTCCCTTGTTGAAATTTTTTTTGAACCCAACTTGATTGTTGCGATAGTTGTTGTTAGCATTTTGATTTAAACCAAAACCCGGTGGAGTCAATTGATTAGAGCGGGTAACTTGACCGTTTTGGTTGTAAGTTCCCGTGGCCGCGTAGGCACTCGAAGTGTTACCACCGTTGGTAATGCACTCGGAGAAATCATGACCTCCACCACAATACATGCACGAAACCTCAACCGCTTTAGCCGTTGCGGGAGCACTTGGTTCACCAACTTTAAACTCAATCAAAAGTCCTTTTAGCTTATCAAAAATCTTGTTTTCCAAGTTCGCCTCAATTTGGCAAGCATCGATGGTAGTAAACAAAGAAGGTGAAGCTGAAGACGAAGCCTTACGAACACTAGATGTGCTACGAGGACTATACACCTTAGATCTATTCTCAATTATCACCAAAGCTTCCTCAACCGTTTTACACAAAAAATTACCACCCGCGACGGCATTTAAATAATCCCTTTCATGATCATTAAGTCCATTGTAAAACGTGTCAATTTGATGCAAATCGGAAAAACCGTGATGAGGACATTCATGTAACATCTCCTTAAACCTATTCCAAGCCGTTGGAAAACTTTCATTAAACTCTTGTGAAAACTTTGAAATCTCGTTTTTAAAGTGCGTAGTCTTAGAGGGCGTAAAAAATTGGTTCACAAACATAGACACGAGATCCTTCCACGTCAATATAGAATTGGGTGGCTCTTTCTCCAACCAAATTTTAGCGGGCCCCACTAAGGAATACGGAAAAAGAATCATCTTAATCGAGTCATTCGAGACATCCTTAAACTTGCAAGTGGCGGTAAGAAGATTTAATTGGCGTATATGGTTGTATGGATTGTCCTTCTCATCACCACGGAGTTTGTTGTTTTGGATCATCGACAACAAACCCGTTTTCACCTCAAAATTCTCCGCAAGGATAGCAGGAATCACAATAGCCTCTCCATAACCCAGGGTGGGTGCTTGAAGTAACTCCATCATAGTTCGATTCGCCATGGTTGGTGCTTCTCTTACAATGGGTTCGTCAATAGGAGACTCCTCACTAGAAAGATTAGGAGTGGGAGTTTTGTTCTTTCGTTTACGTGCACGTCTTGCTTGATTATGAGTTAGCGTAAACGTCATGTACAACGAGGGGATAAGAAAAGAAGATTCTTTTTGGTGTTTTGTATTTTTCAATTTTTTTGTGGTTTTTGATTGTATTAACCTTTTTGGATTTTGGTGAATGTATTAAGTAGACACAAATCTACAAATCTCCTCCTTAATCAAATCTCTTGATTAAAGAAGCCTCAAGGATGAAAACGATCACGTGAAGTGAACACCTTCGATGAATTTAGAACGTTGGTGGAACACCAAATCGTTCAAGAGGGTTTAATCAATGAAACCAAGAAAATATATATTATACTTAGTAATACTTTGGACGGCAAAACCCTCGATTAGCTCTCAAAATCAAATACTCACAAGCAAGCGGGGAAACGAGGCAGCGCAAAGCACTTAAGAGCCTTTTTCCTTAGGATATATTTTATAATATCCGCCTTATACCCACCTTATAGTTTGTATTTTTCAAAATTGAGCCTCATGAAAGTATTTATCTATTTTTGCCTTTTTCTTTGGTTTGAGATTCGAATACAATGATTGGTTAATGACCTCCCAAGTCAAGGTTGAGATTTCTCACGTATTTGGAGTACTTGTGAATTTATTGTTCTACGTATACAATATAGTAATAGTATTCACACAAAAATCGAAAACCGATAATACGTATTAGTAGAGTGCTACTACTACAAATACTATTTTGGTTAGTATATAAAAACAACAATTCCAAATCAAAACACAACACGCCTCCCGGCAGCGGCGCCAAAATGATGTAATGGTTTTACTACTCTTTAGGAAAAGAGAGCAAAAGTGGTAAGTATTAAGTGTCGGTTTAGGAAAACCGAGCACTAATGACCCAAAGTGGGGATTGTTCTCAAGGAGGCTTAGTGTGTGTGTAATGAATTGATTAATTTTGTGATTATATTTGTGAGAAAGAAAAATAGAAATGGGATAAGAAGAGAATGACGGTTACGATGTCGTATTAAACTAAGACGAAAAAGGTGTACACGTAAAACCGTAAAAAGCACTAAAATTAAAATTTTACCCTAAAAATTCCCAAAAATCACTAAAAATCCACAAAAATATTCTAAGAGTTTACAAAAAATCCAAACTTGCCAAAATCTTTTAATTAATTAAATATTAACTTTTTAATGCTAATTAAAGCCCTAAAAATCAATATTAACTATTAAAAAGTCCAAAACAAGATCTTAAGGTTTGTAAACCTTTAAAATAACCTAATTAAGCTAAAAAGTATTTTTCAAAATTTTAAAACCACTAAAAACTATTTTTAAACAATTAAAAACTATTAAAAACTAATAAAACTTAAATTAATTCTAGAAAATAATTAAAAGACTCTAAAAATATTTGGAAAGCTGCAAAATTCCTAATTAAGTGACTACAATCTAGAAAAAATATAAAAACTTAGAAATTCAGACTTTTAATTTTTAACAATAAAATAATATTAAAATATTATTAAAAATCCAAAAATCATAAAAAATTCTAAAAAGTTGCA
Organism: Glebionis coronaria; assembly: GCA_025667525.1. Lineage (NCBI taxonomy): Eukaryota > Viridiplantae > Streptophyta > Magnoliopsida > Asterales > Asteraceae > Glebionis > Glebionis coronaria. The sequence goes on from CM046875.1 coordinate 383,239,780, forward strand.
AACTAGCTTAATTTAACCTAAATAACTCATCAATGAACTTGAAATTACCTAAATACCCTTAATGGGCCTAGAAAATGGGCTAAACCCAAAACAGATCCTTAATGGGCCAAATTTAAGCCCAAAATGAAAAAGTGGCCCAAATAAGCCCAAAAAGCACTACTTGACTCAAATTTTGATTTTAAACAACTTTTTCCAAATGCCCAAAAGCTGAAAGTGTGAAATAAGCTAGCTTATACCAAACAGCTTATTCTTAATGGGCTTTTTGGCCCATTAAGCTATAAGCTAATGCCATAAGCTCAAATTAGACACACAAGCTTCTTTTGTCCTAAATAAGACTTCTGTAAAAAGAAATTTGAAATAAGCCCAAGGAATAAGCCTGAAAATGCAATAAGCAATCTATAGAAAACGACAAAATAGTCGTTTTTGAGTTCTAGGCCACCCCAAGAGCTGATTCAAGTTTCTAAAGCTTTTAAATGACTTAATTAAGCAAAATCAACAAAAAGTTTTCAAATAAGCAGACTCAGTAAGCTGGAGAAAGCAAATAAGCACTTATGAAAAAGTCAAATAAGTTGGTTTTCTAGCAAAAAGTCAAAGTCAAAGTCCAATAAGCTCCAGTCTAATCAAATGGGTCAAATAATGAAGATCTATCACAAAAAATAAGTTGTTGCAGATCTGGATAAGCTAAAATAGCTTATTGATAACCTGATGACAAATTAACACTAGCAGGGGCAAGTTTTGGGTGTTGAGTAGTGGAAACTTTTTCCACTGCTTGACTTGTTTCACTTTTTGTTTTTAGTGACCTTTTTGGAGATTCAGATTTCACAAAGGCACCCAAATGATCTTTGGATCAAAAGGAGTCAATAACAATCAAAAAATCACAATCACGATCACCCAATTGATACAGTTTAATCAATAAAGCACCAGATCTAGCACAGACATGAACAAGTAAGCAGATTAGGTTCAATAAGCACTTAGAGCAATATTCAGCCAGCCAAACTCAACCAAATGCATACACAAGCTATTATAAACTCAAATGAACAAATCTAAACAGGTTTCATACAATGATTCAAAGTTTTAAGCAAGATTCAAGCTAATGAATGTTACTGATGAACACTAACACATGCAGTTTTACACCTTGCTGATGTATTTGACCAACAAGCCAGATTCAAACCTCAAGATCTATTAAATAAGTTATAATAATGATGTTTTAACAACTTTCAACCCTAAGCATGCACAAATACTAGATTTCACCAAAATCTTAGGTAAAAAACAGTTAAACTCAACAAGTTATAGCAGATTGTTTGATTCAAGGTTTCAAACCCAAAAACTTGCAGCAAAACACTCTCAACCAAGCATATATCAAATATAGAGCACAAACACAAACTATCCACAACACAATAACAAGATTTCAACTCAAACAGGTAGACCCAAACACCCTTTTAACTTTTCAAAGCAAATTTTAAACAAGAAAAAGTGTGATTCAGTTTACCAAATGATTAAACTAGCATACTAACAACATTAACATGCAAGATTAAGCAGATGCAAGCCAAGAAAACAACAAGAACAACAGTAGAGCACAAATCCACAAAAAATCCAATTTTTATCAGATTTTCAAGGTTTCAAGACAAACCTCATGGATGTACATCCACACCCACGAATGTTAGAGCTTATGTGCTAGCAAGAACAAGCACAAGCTTCCAACAGCAACCCTGCTAAGATTCAACAAGGTTAGAAGCACAAAATCAAAACAGAAAGGTGACTTTTTGGAAAATAAACTTGATTAATACAACTTCTTGTACCCACTCTTGATTATCCCCAAGATATGAACTTCACAACACCTTAATATCACAATTAGGATGCTATGTTCATCTTATATCCCAAGAATTCCAAGATGTACCAAGAAAACTTAGCAAAATATCAAATTTTGATCCAATGTGTAATTTCTTACACAAGGTTTAGAAAACGTTTTTAGGTTCAATTTCAGTTAGCATATAACAATATAAAAGCTAAGAATAAAGTGGCACTTGGTCTTTCTTCAACAAAACTCAACACACTTTCATTAACAGAAAAGAGGATTTACAAGCTGTTGAACAAGGAAAAACCAAAAGCGATTGTAAATGTTGCAGCCCTATGCCTTTATATAGGCTACAATGAGACTAAGTTACTGAATAAAAACATGAACCCTAAGTGCTTGATCTTCCAAATATGCCCTTGTAGAATTTGAAAACCTTGGACTCATGTGATGTTTTCTTGGACGTTTGTGGGGTGGATAGCTGTTGGAATTTGATCTAAGGGCTCAAACAAAGCTTAAAATGTAAGCTTGTATATGGATGGTTGATTTTTTGGCTTGTTTTGGCAGTTTCCCCAAAAGTGTGTGGCAAGGGTTTTTGAAGTGGGGATATGTTTATGTTGAGGTTAATCACAAAACTGGACAAGATCATGGTCTAATTCATAGTAATTAGTAAATACCCAATTCGGATTATGAACTCCAAGAACAAGGTTTTGATCTTGTTTTACGTTTAAATACATGTTAACCGCCACTTTTAAACTTAATTAATTAAGTTTGTTAAATCCGGTTAAGTGGAAGGTGACATGGCAAAATGGTGGAGTATGATTGGTGGAGAGTGTGAGTGGGACACATGGCAGTTTGTCACTGGTCTAGGTATCTTTCATGTTGGCCAGCTTTAACCCCCCTTCTTTCTATCTTCTTTCACTTTGAGTTTAAATGTAGAAAACTGAATTCCCTTTGTAAATAAACTTTAAGTTTTCACACTTTGGCCACAAATACTTTTCCAAAGTATTTCAGGGGTATTTCTTGCCATTTTGTGATTCTTGAAGGGCTGTTTTGGCATTTTGTTGATGGATTATGGTCTTAACTTGTATAATTGGCATTTTGGAGGACTGAAATTGCTAAGTCTTCATTTATGAGGGACCATTCTTGCCAAATGTTTAAAGTCAAGGGTCCTTTTTGTAATTTTGGAATTTTCTAAGGACCAAACTTGTAATTTCTTGTTCTTTGAAGGACTTCATGATATATTTGACTTTGTAGAGGATAGTGGTTGACAATTTAGCTTTGTTGAAGGGCTAAACTTGTTAAATCTTCAAAGTGGAGGGGCCCTTTTGTAATTTTGACAAACTTTAGAGACCAAACTTGTAGTTATGAAGATACAAGGGTATAAAGTGTAAATTCTTCCATATTGGAGGACCCTTCTTCATAACTCTTCAAGTCTTCAAGGGTTTTCTTGGGAAAATTCTTCATTAGGGCTTGGTTCAATGTGCGGCTTCGTTTCCCGTGTTCGTTTTTGTATGATTCTTGTGATCTTTTGTCATTTTCTCAATATCCATACCTAAAATACACAAGCAACAAACACAAGAATATATTTGGTTATTTTGATGATATTTAATGCATTTTAAGCCCTATTTGGACGATGAGACTATGTATAAAAGCAGTCTCATCAGCCGACCAAGTACTTAAGTTAGCACTAGAACAATCACAACAAGGTGCTAGTTATGACGTATAGGTAAGCATTGAAAGGGTTGAAGAATGAAAAAGAATTGTAAAGATAAAGTGTGTAAAGAAAGAAAAGCTCCTTACAACTTAGGCAGAAACCGGGTCAATACATATGCTATTGAGATCATTTTAATGATTCTTGATATTGAAGAAAGACATCATGGACCCAGTGACGCAATGCACAACCCATCCCAACTAACTCAGATATCTCTCAAAAGGTATTTGTTTTATTTACACGAAGACAACACATTATCTATCGATTTATTCACTCCGAATATATTGATATTGAAAAGGTGGCACTCCTCTCCAGCCTCCGATCACAAAAAATCCAAAATGCACAATCGATTCTAGAGCCATTTGAGATCATCAAACATCTCATTAGGACACAATTTCAGAATTCTACTTCTTCACACACTGTGAAAAGTAAGAAAGATCTTAAGAGTCCTACGTAAAGACTTCATGATCTTGCCTGAACATCCGAGTAATACGAAAGTATTTACAATGAAGATGGAAATCCTTCTTGAGAAAATATCAAAAAGCTCATGGTAGGTGACTTGTGCGATTTTTTATGAATCAAACTTGTGATAACTGGAAAGCAACAGTGGTTTAATTCTTAACTGAACTTAAACACGTTCCAGGCCTCTACGCAATATCTTAGTGATCTTGCCAGAACACTCGGAGTGACACTCTATAGTATTCACAGTGATGAGTGGAAATCCTTCTAGTGTTAACCTCAAACCGCACTTGGTAGGTAACTTGCAAGATTCAATATGAATCGAGCTCGTGACAACTGGAAAGCAACGATGGTGCGATTCTTTTATGAATCAAACTTGTTTCAAGAATCGGAATTGACGGCTTCAATCATACGGATAATTTTATCCAAATGATTCACTCTTTACGTTCGCAGTCAGCTTTGGACGGTCGAGTAAAGAGAACTGGTTTACTCGCGAAATCTTATCAAGGAGATTTTTAATTTAATCTACCTGCCACAAGTACGATATTTAATATCATCCAACGGTCTTCACCGACCGGAGGTAAAATGCTACCGAAATAGAATGAAATGTTCAAAGCCATTTCGTTCGTATCTACTTATGTTGCGGCATTTGAAGACGGTAGCGATGCGCAATCCGAGAAGAATTCGTCCCTGCATGCTTATACTTTATGCACTTAATACTTCATCTAATTCAAGAAAGCCTCAAAGTTAAGTCTTTCGCTGTATCGAACTCTAAAGCTTTCAAGAATTACGAAGGTATAAGTATGTGGGACATTAATTCACGAAGAGGCGAAGATCACAAGTGATGGATGCACAAGATCAAGGCAAGAGATTAATGCTAAAGATTGATATCAAAGATCACATCAGCATGTTCACCAGAAAAGAAAAATAAAAGAAAGACGAAGACTACGAGCTCAAGACAAGCATAGTATTACTACGAGCTCAAGACAAGCCCTTGTTTGGAGTGAGCTCCCTTAGGGGGAGATTGTTGGAAATACGTGTTACGTATTAGAAAGGATCAGTCACTCCAACAATAGTCTAAGTAATAGCTCGTAGTTTAGTTTTACTAATATTAAACAATAAGGCCATGCTAAGCCTACAACATGTGTAGGCCAGCCCAACTTGTAAGCCCAAGTCCATCTCATGGGCTTGGGTATATAAACCCTCTCCTTAGATGGAGAGGGTGTGGTTTCATTCATTTTTCAAATAGTTTCTTACTTTCTCTCTCTAGAAGTGTGTGTGAAATCTACCATCTTTCTATCTCTTTCTCTCTTTAAACATAAGCTAGATTTAAAATATCCTACAATGGGGAACGTGAAACTTGAGGCTGATAAACATTCATGACACCAAAAGATCTAATGTAAGTCTTAGATTTCTTTACTTGTTTTGTCCTCTAAATATTTTGTAATTTTCTATCTTTTTAATTTTCCTTAATGTCTTGTGTTTAATAAAGGCCAAGGTGGGTTAATTATAATGGAAAATGTAAATCTTGCTTTGTAATTAATGCATTGCATGAGGGCATTGCAATGGTCAAGTGTAGGGGATTTAATAAGTGTGAAAACACTTATCCTTTTACCACTTAATTATAATAATAACCAAGCCAAAACTTGTATTTTATATCGTAAAAGTTGGAATTATGCGTGGTTTGTGTTTTTGTTGTGTTTTAGGACCAAAATATGAAAAAGGAAGAAAACAGGGGCTTTTATCGAAGAAAAAGACAAAAGACAAAGTCAAAAGATCAAAAGTGCAAAAAGAACGGAAGTCAAAGGCTTATTCTGAAGATTTATCGAAGAAAAAGACTAAAGACGGACGTTTAACGAAGTCGGAGAACCAAATCTAATAAAAGAAGAAAATTAGAAGACGAGTTCATTTTATATCGACAAAATCCCGAGACAACGTCGAGAAAGACGAAGAAATTAAAAGACGAAAAGACAAAGAAGAAAGAGAGAAGCAACAACCACCTCCCTTCCTCCTATAAATACCATCCTAATATGTCATTAGGAGGTGGTTAGATTTTTTTAGATAGATTAGAGTAGGAGTAGGAGTAGTGTAATTTAATTTCTCTCTCTAGATTTATTTCATGTTCTTACGCTTTAATCTTTAATCTTGTAATCTTGAATCTTTAATCTTCATCTTATTTCAAGATTTTTACAATCATTCTCATTCTACCTTTCTTGTTTTTAAATCTTATGTTTTGATTTGGTTAATCATATAGTTGTTTAATCTTTATGCTTATTGTTTAATTGATGTGTTTGTTTGATTGTTCTTATGGTTTTGATGTGTTTGATCTTTTTAGCTTATTGTGTTTAGTGCTTATTGTGTGTTTGTCTTATATTTAATTGTGTTTTAAAAAGTTTAATCTTTTAAAAGTTGATTTTTAATATTTATATTATTTACAGTTTTTAAAGTTTTAAAATTGTGGCTTATTAGGTTTTTCTTAAAATCATTTTGGTTAAGTTTTTAGTTAAGTGCTTATTTGTATTTTGCTTAATTTTCTTATTCGGGTTATAAAACCCTTATCCCGACTTATGTGCTAATTCCTTTATTCAAGATTAAGTCTAGAATTGTGAACATTCCGAATTGTTTGAAACTCTTTTATTCCGGATTATGAGCTTGACAAGCATTCCGGATTAGGTGTTTTCCTCTCATTCCAGATTGTGTATGGACACACTTATTTCGGATTATGTATTTGTATTCGATTCCAGATTGTGTTAGGAATTTTGATTCCGGATTTAGTTCACACACCCATTCCGGATTGTTTTCTAAATACTCATTCTGTATTAATGCAAGTTTAAGGATTCCGGATTGTATCTTGCAACTTGATTCCGGATTGGGACATGATTATAGATTCATTTAATAAATGTGAAAACACTTATCCTTTTACCACTTAATTATAATAATAACCAAGCCAAAATGTGTATTTTATGTCATAAAATTTGGAATTATGCGTGGTTTGTGTTTTTGTTGTGTTTTAGGACCAAACTATGAAAAAGGAAGAAAGCACGGGCTCGAAGAAAAAGACAAAAGATGAAGTCAAAAGATCAAAAGTGCAAAAAGAACAGAAGTCAAGGGTTATTCTGAAGATTTATCGAAGAAAAAGTATAAAGACGGAAGTTTAACGAAGTCGAAGAAGCAAATCTAATAAAAGAAGAAAATTAGAAGACGAGTTCATTTTATATAGACAAATTACGAGACAACGTCGAGAAGGACGACGAAATTAAAAGACGAAAGGATAAAAGAAAGAGAGAAGCATCAACACCTCCCCTCCTCCTATAAATACCCTCCTAATATGTCATTAGGAGGTGGTTATATTTTTTGTGAGTCAATTAGGAGTAGATAGATTAGTCTTAGGAGTAGGAGTAGTGTAATTTAATTTCTCTCTCTAGATTTATTCCATGTTCTTAAGCTTTAATATTTAATAGTGTAATCTTGAATTTTTAATCTTCATCTTATTTCAAGCTTTTTACAATCATTCTCATTCTACCTTTCTTGTTTTTAAATCTTATGTTTTGATTTGGTTAATCATATAGTTGTTTAATCTTTATGCTTATTGTTTAATTGATGTGTTTGTTTGATTGTTCTTATGGTTTTGATATGTTTGATCTTTTTAGATTATTGTGTTTAGTGCTTATTGTGTGTTTGTCTTATTTTAAATTTAGTGTTTTAAAAAGTTTAATCTTTTAAAAGTTGATTTTTAATATTTATATTATTTAGAGTTTTTAATGTTTTAAAATTGTGGCTAATTAGCTTTTTCTTAAAATCATTTTGGTTAAGTTTTTAGTTAAGTGCTTATATGTATTTTGCTTAATTTTCTTATTCGGGTTATAAAACCCTTATCCCGACTTATGTGCTAATTCCTTTAATCCGGATTAAGTCTAGAATTTTGAACATTCCGAATTCTTTGAAACTCTTTTATTCCGGATTATGAGCTTGACAAGCATTCCGGATTAGGTGTTTTCCTCTCATTCCGGATTGTGTATGGACACACTTATTCCGGATTATGTATTTGTACTCGATTCAGGATTGTGTTAGGAATTTTGATTCAGGATTTAGTTCACACACCCATTCCGGATTGTTTTCTAAATACACATTCCGGATTATAAGTTTTATAAAGATTCCGGATTGTAAGTTTTATAAGGATTCCGGATTGTAAGTTTTGCTAGGATTCCGGATTGATAGTTTTGCTAGGATTCCGGATTAAGTGTTTCAAATCACTTATTCCGAATTAGGTTAGAATATAGGATATTCCGGATTAGGTTGTTATTTTACATTCCGACTTATGTTTTCATTTTGTTTTCCTGTTTTAATTTTCAAACATTTACTTTCCCTGCCATTTTACATAGCATTTTTCAAAAGTGTTTTTATCTTAGTTTAATTTTCAAGTTTACATTTTTATAAAGTTTTAATTTTTATAAAATTTTAATTTTTCAAATTTACTTTTAATCAAGTTTTTTTAATTACTTTAATTTCCTTGTTATTTAGTTTAAGTCTTTCATTTAAGTTTTAATCAGTTTATCGCTTTTATTATTTTGTCATTTATTTTAAAGCTTTCATTTTTATTTTATATTAATTAGTTTCTCAACGACATTTTCTTTACTTTTACCAAGAACAACTGAGTCACACTTTTAACCGGAGATCAATTTGGTTAGACGTAGAGAACAACGAACTTTTAACATAGCAAAATCATTTATCAAATGGCGCCGCTGCCGGCTCTTTTCGTGAAGATTAACGGTTTTTTTGTGAGAGACGCTTTGAATTTTGGGATCCGTTCACTTTTGAACGTTATTTTTCTTGCTTAAAATAAAGAAATTTCAAAAATTTTCAAAAAACAAAATCCTAAAAATCAAAAATTTCAAAAATCCAAAAACATTTAAAAAATCATAAAAAGCATTTCTTTTTTAAAAAGTTTTGCACCAAAAATATTCCTCTTAATCCTATATTGTGTTTAATTCTTTTTCTCAACCCCTCTTATTTCTAATTCTTCATGGATTCGTATGTCTATTGCGTAGGGTGTGGGAGACCATTGTATGGTTTTCAAACATGTCAATGGTGTACATGTGAGCGATGCGTAAATGATATCGACGATACACAATTTGGATTTTTTCCCTCGTGCAATTCAATTAACTCATCCTTTGCTTCTCATGCACTTACTCCTCTCTCTTGCATATATTGTGGAATCGATTCTCATTGGCATGTTTCGTGTCCGATTCGATACCCGTCTCATGACGAGCAAGAACCAGGTTACAATTATGACAATGGTAATAGCTATCCACATGAGGCACCAGGTTTTTCTCAATACCCGTGTTGCAATAGTTGTGGGGGCCCTCACGATACCTTTTCTTGTCAACCGATGAATTATTATGAGCCAAATCCGTGTTATAATTCTTCTCAGCCGATGAATTATTATGATCCACATCCATGCTATAATTCCAGTTTTCAAAATTTTGAGCCCCCACCATACTTCCTCGATCATCAACCCTCTTTTTCAATTCCTGATGAGTCACTAGCCACTCTTTTGAATCAAGTTCTTAAAATTAATGAATGTTTCAATAAATATCTCGAAAAATGTCAAGAGGAAAATCAACAAGAGCAAGTATCTAATCTTAGTGATTATACTCCTCATCTTGTGCGTCCATACTATTATGATGATGATGACGATGAGAATACTATTTCCTGGAATGATCTTGTTGCTCAACATTCTAGTGCAATTGCAATTCCTTCTCTCGATATCCCAAATGCGTCTAAGGATTGTGATACATCGAGTGAGATTAGTGAATTTGGTCTCGACAACTTATTTGATGAGGTTTGTCATGTACCGACTTTTGCGGAGCTTACGGACGAGGTCGCTCTTAATGATTATTTTTCTCCATGCTATGAGAATTTCACTTTTGAAATTTCTCAATCTCCTCCGGGTGATGAGGGCGATGTTGATTTATTCTCTCCGACTTACGAGAAGTTCACCACTGAACTTGGTCTTGTAGATGAGGTGGAAGACGTTATTCTTTGCGACAAATTACTGATAGTTCATCTTCTTATTGCTAAATTTGAAGCGTTGAATTCTGCTCCTAATACCGAGTCTTTACCCCCGGCTCTTACTCCCGTTGAGAATAATGATATAATTATGGAGGAAATCGACATTCTCTCAATACCTCCGGGTATTGATGATGATGACACAGAGGAGGATACTCTTTTTGATACTTTGATGCATGAAGATATTGTCCCAAGTCCTCCTCTCGAGCACCTTTCTTCCCATACCTTAGAAACCATTACTGAGGATGAGTGCTTTGACCCGGGAGGTGACGTTGACCATTTTATGATTCACACCTTTACGGCTTTGCCGCTCAGTGATAATCATATGTCTTTTGGGGATGACATTTTGATTCCTTTACCCACCCCACCTCCCGTGGATCACGACTTCACATACTTTTCGTATGTTGAGAGGACTTTTCTAACCTTTAAGACTTATCCTCCGGCCTCTCATTTATTATGTTCCTCCGCGACCGAGGACAAGATTTTTGATCCCGATATTACATTAGAGGCTTCCCCATGGACCATTTAATTCAGGGACGAGTCAGGGTCGTGACTCGGTTAACAAAAACAAGCGCTTCTCGGGAGGCAACCCGCTAATCTATCCTTCTTTATCCGTTTTTATAATAAGTGTAGGGGGAGCCCCGTAAGTGTTTGTTGTTTTCTTTCTTATGATGTGCAGGGCTCGAGCTATCAAAGATTCACTCTTGATGACTTTTGACGACCCGTGATTCCGTGTAACCGTCTTCCCGGTTTTATCCTAGACTCTTTTTATTCACTATTTTATATTCTTCAATATTAAAATAGGAATCACTATAGTCGTCTCTTCCTTAGCAAGATTTAAACAAATTGCATAATGTCCTAAGTGTAGGGGAGTTTACTCCCACATGCTTAAACATTGAGGACAATGTTTATATCAAGTGTAGGGGGACTTTTATCGAAGTTAAGTGGGCTTTTCCATGAATGTGTCCTCATTTTAACCGGAAAATTTAATTTTTCGACATTTTTTTCAAATTTTTTGATCTATTTTGCCCTAGTAGTATTTTTTGTTTATCTTCTTTATGTTCTTTCCTTTTGTCATCGCATCGTATGTATATATTTCGTTTCAAGAATAAAGTCAAAATAGTTAAAAAAAAGTTTAGATATCTTTATTATATTAGGCCCGTCATGAATCTTTTGACTCAACCAGAGTTTACTTATCCAAGTTTACTCTAGCTAGTATCCTTAACGTGTTTAAATCAAGTTTTGCTAGACTTTTATATAGGGAACTTTAAAACGCGGAAGTCTTAACTCTTACGGTTAAGAACAAGAACTTTTCGCAAGTTCCTATAATTGATCCTAGAAAGTCGTTTATCAAGGGAACTTTAAAATGCAAATTCTAAACTTGAAAAAGTCTAAGAAGTTGCAAGATCCTATAGATGACTTGAAAACCCAAAACTTTGATTTAATAGGCTAAGCATCCGCGAGTCTCATTCCTTAAGATTTTAAAATGTGGAGGACAAGAGATGATAGAGTCAGTTATAAGTTTGGTATTCTTTCATGAATTTATGTGAGTTAATTATGAGCTTTTTCTCCCATCGCTTGTTAATAAATATAATTGCAATAAGTAAGGTTGTACGATTTGAAAAGTTACTTAGCTTCTAGCACAAGATCGTTTAAAAGTTGCTCAGGATTAATTAGAGTTCATAGCCAAGGCATAACTTATTGAGGGGGGATGCGAAGATTGGCAAGTCCGAAAAGGCCCGAACAAGGCATGAGGGCTACATTTTGTTGCTAAAGATCCAAAGTGATGTGAAGAATCATTTATCAAAAATCAATATGAAGGATCGAGACACACAACGAAAAGCAATTATTCCCCAAAAGATCATGGAGAAGTCTATCCGAAAAGGCCCTAACAAGGTATGAGGATAAATATATCCAAGTCCTAAAAGGAGGCGGATCGTTGTATATCAAAATCCCAAATAAAGATTAGAGAAAAATGAAGGAGTCGTGGTCCAAGTATGAAGAATGTCTCAACAACTTCAAGTGAAGAAATTCCTATTATGAGGAGAAGACCATTATTTCAAGATCGTCTCTCAAGATTCGAAGTATGAAGTCAATGCCAAATATCAGTCCGAGAAAGGTCTCAAATCGTGAAACGAGTTATGCCAAGATATGAACTTTATGAGGTTGCGAGAAGCAGTTTTAAAAGATTTTGTTCTTTAGCTAACTATTGATTAAATCGTCCTACTTTATTTCCATCCTAAATAAACTATCGAAATAAGTCAACAATGCATCCTCGTGATCATTTAAGACAACAATAGAATATAAGAGATACACCTAGGAATAAGGGAGTCTAAGTGAATAATTGGGTCAAATGAGTGTCTGTTAGCTTTACTAACTTATAATAACAATGATCTCGTTTTTAAGCTTGGTATGGGAACGTGAAACTTGAGGGTGATAAACATTCATGACACCAAAAGACCTAATGTAAGTCTTAGATTTCTTTACTTGTTTCGTCCTATAAATATTATGTAATTTTCTATATTTTTAAGTTTCCTTAATGTCTTGTGTTTAATAAAGGCCAAGGTGGGTTAATTATGATGGAAAATGTAAATCTTGCTTTGTAATTAATGCATTGAATGAGGGCATTACAATGGTCAAGTGTACGGGATTTAATAAGTGTGAAAACACTTATCCTTTTACCACTTAATTATAATAATAACCAAGCCAAAACGTGTATTTTATGTCGTAAAATTCGGAATCATGTGTGGTTTGTGTTTTTGTTGGGTTTTCGGACCAAAATATGAAAAAAGAAGAAAACATGGGCTTTCACGGGCTTTTATCGAAGAAAAATACAAAAGACGAAGTCAAAAGATTAAAAGTGCAAAAAGAACGGAAGTCAAAGGTTATTCTGAAGATTTATCGAAGAAAAAGTCTAAAGACAGAAGTTTAACGAAGTCGAAGAACCAAATCTAATAAAACAAGAAAATTAGAAGACGAGTTCATTTTATATCGACAAATTCCGAGACAACATCGAGAAAGATGAAGAAATTAAAAGTCAAAAAGACAAAATAAAGAGAGAAGCATCAACACCTCCCATCCTCCTATAAATACCCTCCTAATATGTCATTAGGAGGTGGTTAGATTTTTGGTGAGTCAATTAGGAGTAGATAGATTAGTCTTAGGATTAGGAGTAGTGTAATTTAATATCTCTCTCTAGATTTATTTCATGTTCTTAAGCTTTAATCTTTAATCTTGTAATCTTGTAATCTTGAATCTTTAATCTTCATCTTAGCTTTTTACAATCATTCTCATTCTACCTATCTTGTTTTTAAATCTTATGTTTTGGTTTGGTTAATCATATAGTTGTTTAATCTTTATGCTTATTGTTTAATTGATGTGTTTGTTTGATTGTTCTAATGGTTTTGATTTAATTGATCTTTTTAGCTTATTGTGTTTAGTGCTTATTGTGTGTTTGTCTTATTTTTAATTAAGTGTTATAAAAAGTTTAATCTTTTAAAAGTTGATTTTTAATATTTATATTATTTAGAGTTTTTAAAGTTTTAAAATTATGGCTTATTAGCTTTTTCTTAAAATCATTTTGGTTAAGTTTTTAGTTAAGCGCTTATTTTTATTTTGTTTAATTTTCTTATTCGGGTTATAAAACCCTTATCGCTACTTATGTGCTAATTCCTTTAATCCGCATTAAGTCTAGAATTGTGAACATTCCGAATTGTTTAAAACTCTTTTATTCCGGATTATGAGCTTGACAAGTATTATGGATTAGGTGTTTTCCTCTCATTCCGGATTGTGTATGGACACACTTATTCCGGATTATGTATTTTTACTCGATTCCGGATTATGTTAGGAATTTCGATTCAAGATTTAGTTCACACACACATTCCGGATTGTTTTCTAAATACACATTCTGGATTGTAAGTTTTATAAGGATTCCGAATTGTAAGTTTTATAAGGATTCCGGATTGTAAGTTTTGCTAGGATTCCAGATTGATAGTTTTGCTAGGATTCCGGATTAAGTGTTTCAAATCACTTATTCCGGATTAGGTTAGAAATTAGGATATTCCGAATTAGGTTGTTATTTTACATTATGACTTATGTTTTCATTTTGTTTTCCTGTTTTAATTTTCAAACATTTACTTTTCTCGCCATTTTACTTAGCATTTTTCAAAAGTGTTTTATCTTAGTTTAATTTTCAAGTTTACATTTTATAAAGTTTTAAATTTTAAAATTTACTTTTAATCAAGTTTTTTTTTTAATTACATTAATTTCCTTGTTATTCAGTTTAAGTCTTTCATTTAAGTTTTAATCAGTTTATCGCTTTTATTATTTTGTCATGTATTTTAAAGCTTTCATTTTTATTTTATTTTAATTAGTTTCTCAACGACATTTTCTTTATTTTTACCAAGAACAACTGAGTCACACTTTTAACCGGAGATCAATTCGATTAGACGTCGAGAACAACGAACTTTTAACATAGCAAAATCATTTATCAAATTTAATAAGTGTGAAATCACTTATCCTTTTACCACTTAATTATAATAATAACCAAGCCAAAACGTCTATTTTATGTCGTAAAAGTCGGAATTTTAGGTCCAAAATATGAAAAAGGAAGAAAACACGGGCTTTCACGGGCTTTTATCGAAGAAAAAGACAAAAGACGAAGTCAAAAGATCAAAAGTGCAAAAAGAACGGAAGTCAAAGGCTTATTCTGAAGATTTATCGAAAACAACACTAAAGATGGAAGTTTAACGCAGTCGAAGAATCAAATCTAATAAAAGAAGAAAATTAGAAGGCGAGTTCATTTTATATCGACAAAATCCCGAGACAACGTCGAGAAAGACGAAAAATTAAAAGACGAAAAGACAAAGAAGAAACAGAGAAGCAACAACCTCCTCCCGAAAAATTAAAAGACGAAAAGACAAAGAAGAAACAGAGAAGCAACAACCTCCTCCCTTCCTCCTATAAATACCCTCCTAATATGTCATTAGGAGGTGGTTAAATTTTTTTAGATAGATTAGAGTAGGAGTAGGAGTAGGTGTAATTTACTTTCTCTCTCTAGATTTATTTCATGTTCTTAAGCTTTCATCTTTAATCTTGAAATTTTGGATCTTGAATCATCATCTTAATTTCAAGCTTTTTATAATCATTCTCATTCTACCTTTCTTGTTTTTAAATCTTATGTTTTGATTTGGTTAATCATATAGTTGTTTAATCTTTATGCTTATTGTTTAATTGATGTGCTTGTTTGATTGGTCTTATGGTTTTGATGTGTTTGATCTTTTTAGCTTATTGTGTTTAGTTCTTATTGTTTGATTTTCTTATTTTTAATCAAGTGTCATTAATAGTTTATTTTTATAAAAGTGATTTTAAATAATTTGATTATTTAGTGTTTTTAAAGTTTTTAAATTGTGGCTTATTTGCTTTTTCTTAAAATCATTTTGGTTAAGTTTTTGGTAAGTGCTTATTTGTTTTTAGCTTATTTTCAATTTTCTTATTTTTGTTCTTATCCGGGTTTTCAAAACCCTAACATTCCGACTTATATGCAAATGTACTTTTCCCGGATTAGCTTCAAAACAATTATTCTGGATGAGCACCAATTCTAGTATTCCGGATTAGGTAAGTTATAAGATTACGGATTACTTAGAGTTCCCATATTCTGGATTGTATCACTTTGGTGGATTCCGGATAAGAAAATTTGATATTCCGGATTGTTGGTTTGAGGGTAATTCCGGATTAGATCATTAGTCACATTCTGGATAACATGTTGAATTATGGAATCTGGATTAAGGTAATAATAGGGATTCCAGATTTGATCCTGATCACACATTCCGGATTACCTAAGTATCATTGATTCCAGATTATATTATTCATATGCATTCCGAATTGTTATTAAAACTTGCATTCCGGATTTAGTCAAGCATTAGGATTCCGGATTAGATAGGGATTTTGGTATTTAGACTTGTTGGTAGTTTTATTGTCCCGCATTGTTTTCAAATTGTATTTTTCCCGCCATTTTTTTAGCTTATTTTCAAAAGTATTTTGTCTTAGTTTCATTTTTAAGTTTACTTCTTTTACAAAGTTTTAATTTTTTAAAGTTTACATTTTTATTAAGTTGTCAATTTACTTAATTTCTTTTAAAATCTTTATTTTTAGTTTTATCTTTTCAAGCTTTCGTTTTTTTGGTTACTCGATGACCATTTTCTTTTCACACCAAGAACAACTGAGTCGCACTTTCAACTGTAATCAATTCGAATCGAGTCGAGATAAAACAAACTTTTTAGTACTAGTAAAATCTATGTATAAAATGGCGCCGTTGCCGGCTCTTTTCGTAAACATTAACGGTTTTTGGTGAGAAAAATTGGATTTTGGGATCCGTTCTCTTGGGAACGTTATTTTCATAGCATATAAAATTTTCAAAAAAATCCTAAAAAATGTAAAATTTTCAAAAAAATCCAAAAAAATAAAAATAAAGATAAAAACTCAAAAATATTTTATTGCATTTTTAGTGTATGCGTACTCGATCTTCGTCTAATCTTGAGCCCGAGACTCGCAAAGACCTAGATATGGCCGGTGTGCATAATAACAATAATCCACCACACCCCGTTGTGAATAATAACAACCATCACCCTCAACCCGACCTTCGTACGGTGGAGGAGTTATGCCAACCGACTATGAATGGACGTGGAGGACCGATTGCGCCGATGTAAATCACGGATTCCGAATTTTCGTTGAAGCATCACATGATTCAACAAGTTCAAAATGCTTGCCCATTTCGCAGATTACTAGATGATGATGCCAACAAACACCTCGATAAAGTCATAACCGTCACTCAAAGCATGAAATTTCACGGTGTTTCCATGGATTTTCTCCGTCTTCATCTTTTTCCACACACTTTATCCCACCATGCCGAAAAATGGTTTGATCGTCTTCCTAAAAACTCAATTCATACATGGGACGAGATGACTCAACGATTTTTGTCGCGTTTTTTCACCATCCATGGTAACTAGTCTTAGAAATCAAATCAGTGGTTTCACTCAAGAACCTGATGAGTCTCTTTTTGATGCTTGGGAACGTTATAATGTCTTTATCGATCGTTGTCCTAACCATAATATGCTCCCCGTCACTCTAATTGGTACTTTCTACAACGGTTTAACTTTTCGTGATCGTGATACGATTAATGCCGTCGCTGGTGGTACGTTTTTGAAAAGAAGACCCGAGGAGTGTAGA
Organism: Glebionis coronaria; assembly: GCA_025667525.1. Classification (NCBI taxonomy): domain Eukaryota; kingdom Viridiplantae; phylum Streptophyta; class Magnoliopsida; order Asterales; family Asteraceae; genus Glebionis; species Glebionis coronaria. The sequence goes on from CM046875.1 coordinate 383,257,041, forward strand.
GAGCTAATCGAGAACATGACCACTCATCACAAAAATTGGGATTCATCCGCATCCTGAAGAAATAACCCGAGGGTCAATGTTTCTTCTGGTTCATCAAACCACGAGTTAACCGAATTCACCCGCCAAATAGCCGAGATGAACAAAAATTTCTTAACTATGGCTACGAAACAATATCAACAAGTTAAAGTTGTATATGTTAGCCTTAAATGTGTGCGACTAACGGAATCACATTAGTTTCATACCCGGGACTTGCAGGGACTAATATTGTCATATATAAAGTCCAAGTCCCGTGCTATATAAACCCCTCCATACTTCCATGGAGGGGTGAGGATCACCATTTCTTGTCTTTCCTTTCTCTCACTAGAATAAAACACACACTTTTATTCTTACTTGTTTCTATCTCTACCATGGCTAAACACCACTTCGATCCTCCCCGATCTCTGGATCTTTTACCCATGTTTATTAGTGAATCCAATTTAACAATTTGTATCAGAGCTAACCGGGGGTGTTTCGTGTTTTTGATTCGTGGTTTTGTTCGTGTTTGTGCTTATTCGTTCTTGGTTTGAATCTCTATCATTCTTTAAATCTGTCAAATATTTTTGTGTCTTTTGTCCTATATGTTCTTTTCATATCTGTTATCCATTGAATCTATTGAAGTCACGAAATTTCTTGTCAAATCCAGTTTTTTATATCCGTCCCTTGATATTAATTCTTTTTCTGTCCAAATCAGTCCTTTGTCCCATCATTCCAATTCAAAAAAATAATTTTTTATATATTTCTGTCTTTTGGTGACTGTCTATGACGATGAACAAACATAAAAATCACATGGTCCAATTCCATTATTTTCGGGGTTACCAATGAAATGGTCAAAACCCCATTCCGATGGTGAGTTACGATGGGGTGACACTGACTTCGTCCCGATGGCAACTTTTGGATATGATCGCATTGATTGCGATGGATGAATACGATGACTCGTTGCGATGGACTCATGTTGCGATGGAATATAGTTGACTGCGATGGGTTCTTTTGATTGACTGCGATGTCATTATATTTTTGTGACACTGCGATGGGTTAAGACATACTTGCGATGACTGATTATTTTGGTTAGAAAGACAATGAGACTCATTTACATAAGTTTTATTTCTGAAAGTATTTTGATCAAACCAGGAGTTCATCACAACACCAAGTCAACTCGGTAACTACCGAGCTGACTGGGTAGTAAGTGTGAAAACACTTATCCTTTTACAACTTAATTATAATAATAACCAAGCCAAAACGTGTATTTTATGTCGTAAATGTCAGAATTATGTGTGGTTTGTGTTTTTCTTGTGATTTAGGACCAAAATATGAAAAGGGAAGAAAACACGGGCTTTCACGGGCTTTTATCGACGAAAAAGACAAAAGACGAAGTCAAGAGATCAAGAATGTAAAAAAAGAACGGAAATCCAAGACCTTTTCTGAAGATTTATCGAAGAACAAGTGTAAAGACGAAAGTTTAATAAAGACGAAGAACTCAATTCTAATAAATGAAGAAATTATAAGACGAGTTTAATTAATCCCGAGACAAAGTCGATAAAGTCGAAGAACTTAAAAGACGGAAAGACGTGAAGAAAGAAAGAGGAGGCAACACATGCACCTCCCCATTTCCTATAAATACCCTCCTAACATATTTAGGAGGGTTGGTTAGCTTTAGTTAGTAGTAGTTTTCATTTTCAATTTTGTATCTAATTTTAGAGAGAGAAAGTGACAGTTTCTCTCACTAGGATCTTAATCTTTTATCTTCCTTTCTTGTTTTTAATCAAATCTTTACTTTTGATAGCTTAATTCTTGTTTTAATCTTAATCTTATTCTACCATTCTTAGTTTTTATCTATTTTTAATCCGAAATTTTTATGCTTTTTGTTTAATTTTGATGTTTCATTTATCAAAAACTTTATCTTTTGGTTTTAATCTAAGCTATTGTACAAATTAAGCAATAAGTTTGACAATCTTATTGGCTTATTTGGTATTTAGCTTATTTGTTTTTAAGTTTTCTTAAAAGCTTTATCTTTTTAAAGGTTTATTTTATAAAGTTTGCTTATTTTGTGTTTTTAAAAGTCTTTAAATTTTAGCTTATTAGCTTTTTCTTATACGGTTGTCATTAGGTTTTTAGGCGTGTGCTTATTTGATTAATAGCTTATTAGATTTAGCTTATTTTATACATTCCTTTTGCATTCCGATCATCTTGATTGGAAAAGGGTTTTACATTCCTTTTATACATTCCTTTTACATTCCGATCATTTTGATTAGAAAAGGGTTTTACATTCCTTTCAGCATTCCTTTCAGCATTCCTTTTACATTCCTTTCAGCATTCCTTTCAGCATTCCTTTTACATTCCTATCAGCATTCCTTTTACATTTCTTTTGTATTCCTTTTACATTCCTTTTAGCATTCCTTTCATCATTCCTTTTACATTCCTTTCAGCATTCCTTTCAGCATTCCTTTTACATTCCTTTCAGCATTCCTTTCAGCATTCCTTTTACATTCCTTTTGCATTCCTTTTAGCATTCCTTTCAGCATTCCTTTTACATTCCTTTTGCATTCCTTTTACATTCCTTTTGCATTCCTTTTACATTCCTTTTACATTCCTTTTGCATTCCTTTTACATTCCTTTTAGCATTCCTTTCAGCATTCCTTTTACATTCCTTTTGCATTCCTTTTATATTCCTTTTGCATTCCTTTTACATTCCTTTCAGCATTCCTTTTACATTCCTTTTGCATTCCTTTTACATTCCTTTTATGCATTCCAATCAGATTCCAATTAGCTTTGTTTTTAATATTTTGTTTTAGTTTTATTTTTAAGTTTACATTGTTTTAAGTTTTTAACTTTTTCACGTTTCCTGAAATCTCTGTTTTTACCAAGTGTTTTTTATATTTTTCTTAGAGAGAAAAAGTGACAGTTGATATAATTTGAACTTATCTTATAATTTCTTCAATAATTAGACTTGAGTTCTTCAATGTTTCTCGATTTGTTTTTAGCTTACTTTTATTACTATTCGCATTTAACTTTTACTTAGAAATAGATAATCAAAACTTTCTTTTTGCTAACAAAAAATGACTGAGTCACACTTTGAACCGGAAATCAATTCGTTAAGACACCGAGAAAACAAACTTTTCAACCTAGCAAAATCAGAGTTATTAAATGGCGCCGCTGTCGGGTCTTTTCGTGAAGATTAACAGTTTTTTGTGAGAGACGCGCTGGATTTTGGGATCCGTTCATTCGTGAACGTTATTTTTCTTGCATTTTTCAAAAAAATTTCAAAAATAAAAAAACATTTAAAAAACCATAAAATGCATTTCTTTTCTAAGTTTTGCAACCAAAAACATTCCTCTTTATCCTCTATTGTGTTTAATTCTTTTCTCTATCCCTCTTATTTTTAATTCTTCATGGATTCGTCTTGCATACGGTGTGGGAGACCATGGCATGGTTATCAAACATGTCAATGGTGTACTTGTGAGCGGTGCGACTCTGATATCGAAAATACATAATTTGGATTTTGTCCATTTTGCAATTCAACAAATTCGTACTTCTCCTCTTACAATACTTTCTGACCCTTTCCCGTATATGACAATCCTTATCCTCAAAATGCACCCGGTTTTCCTCAATACCCGTATTGCAATATTTGTGGGGTCCCTCACGATGCTTTTTCTTGTCAACCGATGAATATCTTTGAGCCAATTCGTGCTATGATTCCGGTTTGTATAACTTTCAGCCCCCAAATCACACCCTCAATCATCAATCCTCTCAGGGAATTAGTCTTGACCAACAACTCACTACTTTGAATGACGTTCTAGAAAGTTTAGCTCAAATCCGAGCTGACTTACATCAGGAAAGGCAACCTTTGCTTGATGGTGACCAAATTTTGAAATCCACCTACACCTTTTTGAGCCAATTTGTTCGTTTTCCCTTCTTTTCTACACCAAAATGTTTACTTACAGCGTGGGATAGAATGGGTTTAATTAAACATACTCGGGGAGATGATCAACAAAAATTGCTTCATGAGCTTCTTAAAGATGTGGAGGTTATCAAGGAGGAGTTAGTCGACTATATCACTCCTAACTGGAATGGTCCAGTCTATTATGATGATGATGACGAGGATGATATCTACAATCTCAACCCATCTTCTAAGATTACTACTCCTACTCTTGATATCCCTAATACGACTAAGGATTGTGATACATCGAGTGAGATTAGTGATTTTGGTCTTGATAAATTCTTTGATGAGGTTTGTGATGTGCTAACTTTTGAGGAGCTTACGGAAGAGGTCGCTCCTATGATGATGATTCTTCTCCATGCTATGAGAATATCACTTTTGAAATTTCTCCTTCTCCTCCGGACGATGAAGGCGATGTTGATTTATTCTCTCCGACTTATGAGAATTTCACCACTGAACTTAGTCTTGTAGATGAGGTGGAAGACGTTATTCTTCGTGACAAATTACTGAAAGTTCATCTTCTGATTGCTAAAATTGAAGCGTTGAGTTATCCTCCTATTAAAGAATCTTTACCTCAATCTATTACACCCGTTGAGTATAATGACCCATTGCTGGAAGAAATCGACATTCACTCAATACCTCTGGGTATTGATGATGATGACAAGGAGGGGGATATTATTTTTGATAATTTGCTGCAGGAAGGTATTGTCCCAAGTCCCCCTCCCGAGAACCTTTCATCCACTCCTTTAGACACCATTACAGAGGATGAGTGCTTTGACCCGGGAGGTAACATTGATTATTAAATGATTGATAACCTTACGGCTTTGCCGCTGTCTGAGCATCAATTGCCTTTGGGGGATGACAATTTTCTTACTTTACCCACCCCACCTCCCATGGATCATGACCTTACATACTTCTTGTATGTTGAGCGAACTTTTCTCCCATTCAAGACTTATCCTGCCTCTCCTTTCCGGGAACGAGGTCAAGGTCTTTGATCCCGGTATTACATTCGAGGCTTCCCCATGGACCATTTAATTTGGGTGAGTCAGGCTCGCGACTCGGTTAACAAAAACAAGCGCTTCTCGGGAGGCAACCCGATTATCTATCTATCTTTATCTGTTTTTATAATAAGTGTAGGGGGAGACCCTTGTGTGTGTTTGTTGTCTTCTTTCTTATCATGTACAGGGATTCGAGCTTTCAAAGATCCATTCTTGCTGACTTTTGACGACTCGTGATTCCGTGTACCCGTCTTCCCGGTTCTATCCTAAACTCTTTTGATTCTCTATTTTATATTCTTCAATATCAAAATAGGAATCACTTTAGTTGTCTCTTCCTTAGAAAGATTTAAACAACGTGCACAATGTCCTAAGTTTAGGGGAGTTCACTCCCACATGCTTAAACATTGAGGACAATGTTTATATTAAGTGTAGGGGGACTTCTATCGAAGTTAAGTGGGCTTTTCCTTGTATTTGTCCTCATTTTAACCTGAAAATTGATTTTTCGACATTTTTCAAATTTTTAAATCTATTTTGGCCTAGTAGTATAGTAGTATTCTCCTTTGTTATCGTTATTTACTTTCCTTGCTTAAATAAAGTTTAATAAAGTGGTTTTAAATTTTTCAAAGTCGTGAATATTTTGACTCAACCCGAGTTTACTTATCTAAGTTTACTCTAGCTAGTATCCTTAACGTGTTTAAGTCAAGCTTTGCTAGGCTTTTATATAGGAAACTTTAAAACGCGAAAGTCTTAACTCTTACGGGTTAAGAACAAGAACTTTTCGCAAGTTCCTATAATTGATCCTAGAGAGTTGTTTATCAAGGGAACTTTAAAATGTGAATTCTAAACTTGAAAAAGTCTAAGAGTTTGCAAGATCCTATAGATGACTCGAAAACCCAAAACTTTAATTTAATAGGCTAAGCATCCACAAGTCTCATTGCTTGAGATTTTAAATTGTGGAGAACGAGAGATGATAGAGTCAATTATAAGTTTGGTATTCTTTCATGAATTTATGTGAGTTGATTATAAGCTTTTTCTCCCATCGCTTGTTAATAAATATAATTGCAATAAGTAAGGTTGTACCATTTGAAAAGTTACTTAGCTTCTAGCCCAAGATTGTTTAAAAGTTGCTCGGTATTAATTAGAGTTCATTGCCAAGGCATAACTTATTTAAGCGGGATGCGAAGATTGGCGAGTCCGAAAAGGCCCTAACAAGGCATGAGGGCTACATTTTGTTGCTAAAGATCCCAAGTGATGTGAAGAATCATTGATCAAAAATCAATATTAAGGATTAAGACACACGACGAAAAGAAAATACTCCCGTAAAGATCATGGAGAAGTCTATCCAAAAAGGCCCTAACAAGGTATGAGGATAAATAGATCCAAGTCCTAAAAGGAGGCGGATCGTTGTATATCAAAATCTCAAATAAAGATTGGAGAAAAATGAAGAAGTCGTGGTCCAAATATGAAGAATCTCTCAAAAAGTTCAAGTGAAGAAATTCCCATTATGAAGAGAAGACCATTATTTCATGAACGTCTCTCAAGATTTGAAGTATGAAGTCGCTGCCAAATATCGGTCCGAGAAAGGTCTCAAATCGTGAAGCGAGTTATACCAAGATATGAACTTTATGAGGTCCCGAGAAGCAGTTTTAAAAGATTTTGTCCTTTAGCTAACTATTGATTAAATCGTCCTACTTTATTTTCTGCCTAAATAACTATAGAAATAAGTAAAAAATGCATCCTCGTGATCATTCAAGACAACAATAAAATATAAGAGATACACCTAGGAATAAGGGAGTCTAAGTAAATAATTGGCCCACATGAGTTTGTGATAGTTTGCTAACTTATAATAACAATGATCTCGTTTTTAAGCTTGGTATGGGGAACGTAAAACTTGAGGATGATAATCATTCATGACATGCCAAAACCCTAAGGTAAGTTTTTGATCTTTTTACATGTTTTCTTCTTTTTATAAATTTTCTATCTCTTTTATGTCTTGTGTTTAATAAAGGTCAATTAGGTTAATTATGATGAAAAATGTAAAACGAGCTTTGTAATTAATGCATTGCATGAGGACATTGCAATGGTCAAGTGTAGGGGATTTAATAAGCGTGAAAACACTTATCCTTTTACCACTTAATTATAATGATAACCAAGCCAAAACGTATATTTTATGTCGTAAATGTCAGAATTATGTGTGGTTTGTGTTTTTGTTGTGATTTAGGACCAAAGTATGAAAAGGGAAGAAAACACGGGCGTTCACGGGCTTTTATCGAAGAAAAAGACAAAAGACGAAGTCAAGAGATCAAGAATGCAAAAAAAAGAACGGAAATCCAAGACCTTTTCTGAAGATTTATCGAAGAACAAGTGTAAAGACGAAAGTTTAATAAAGCCGAAGAACTTAATTCTAATAAATGAAGAAATTATAAGACGAGTTTAATTAATCCCGAGACAAAGTCGATAAAGTCGAAGAACTTAAAAGACGGAAAGACGTGAAGAAAGAAAGAGGAGGCAACACATGCACCTCCCCATTTCCTATAAATACCCTCCTAAACACATTTAGGAGGGTTGGTTAGCTTTAGTTAGTAGTAGTTTTCATTTTCAATTTTGTAGGTAATTTTAGAGAGAGAAAGTGACAGTTTCTCTCACTAGGATCTTAATCTTTTATCTTCCTTTCTTGTTTTTAATCAAATCTTTACTTTTGATAGCTTAATTCTTGTTTTAATCTTAATCTTATTCTACCTTTCTTAGTTTTTATCGATTTTTAATCCGAAATTTTTATGCTTTTTGTTTAATTTTGATGTTTGATTTATCAAAAAGTTTATCTTTTGGTTTTAATCTAAGCTATTGTACAAATTAAGCTATAAGTTTGACGATCTTATTGGCTTATTTGGTATTTAGCTTATTTGTTTTTAAGTTTTCTTAAAAGCTTTATCTTTTTACAAAGGTTTATTTTATAAAGTTTGCTTATTTTGTGTTTTTAAAAGTCTTTAAATTTTAGCTTATTAGCTTTTTCTTATACGGTTTTCATTAGGTTTTTAGGTGTGTGCTTATTTGATTAATAGCTTATTAGATTTAGCTTATTTTATACATTCCTTTTGCATTCCGATCATCTTGATTGGAAAAGGGTTTTACATTCGTTTTATTCATTCCTTTTACATTCCGACCATCTTGATTGGAAAAGGGTTTTACATTCCTTTCAGCATTCCTTTTACATTCCTTTCAGCATTCCTTTCAGCATTCCTTTCAGCATTCCTTTTACATTCCTTTTGCATTCCTTTTACATTCCTTTTAGCATTCCTTTCAGCATTCCTTTTACATTCCTTTCAACATTCCTTTTACATTCCTTTCAGCATTCCTTTCAGCTTCCTTTTACATTCCTTTTGCATTCCTTTTACATTCCTTTTAGCATTCCTTTCAGCATTCCTTTTTAATACAAATGCTTTTGCCTTATATGAAAGAGATTCGTTGAAATCGGTCTAATCGAATTGACTACTGGTTAACTATGCGACCCAGTATATTAGATTGCAAAACTTTTAAGTAAATGACGGTTAATTAAATCTAAACTAATTAAAATGTAAATTGTGAAATTTTAATCTTTGAAAAGTGAATTAATTAAATGACTTAAAATTAAAGCGTGACGAAAATTAAATTTGACAAGGTATTAAAGGATGTAACTTAAAAACAAAACAAAGCAAAATATAATCCCAAACCCAAGACCATCGGAATGTCAGATCAGAATGCTGTCACCATGCCCATCGGAATCAAGATCGCAATGTGTCTATCGGAATGTGGCTATCGGAATAATTAAAATGCAATCTATCGAAATGTTGAAAATTAAAAGTATCGGAATGTATAGAAACTAAGGCTGTCGGAATATTCACAAAACCATCGGAATGAACTCAGATCGGAATGTGGCAAGGTAAAATTGGGCAGCACTTCGACTTAAATTACCTCAAGAGCCGTCAGAATATGCGATCGCAAAGTGCAATCGCAATCCCAGATCGGAATGAGGGGGTTGTTACTCTAGATCGCAAACCGTCGGAATGTGAACTCCCTTGTTCCAATTCTGTCACAATCGGAATGTGGATAAAATGGGCCGTCGCAATGTGTAAAATCCTTCTCTTTCCGATGAAGCACAATTCGCAATAAGCACAAGTACAATAAGCTAAACTAATAAGCTACTTTCAAAAAAACTTGAAATAAATGGAAATAAAATAAGACATTAAGCAACAAAGTTAAAACCTTTCGAAATATATAAAAGACGAAACTTAGTAAAATGGATTTTAAAAAGATAAAACTTTTTAAGAAAACCTTGAAAAAAATTAAGCTAAATACCAAATAAGCAAATAAGATTGTCAAACTTATAGCTTATTTCATATGAAAGCTTAAAGGGAAAAGAAAAGATAAAACTTTTAATCAAATAAGCAAAGAGATTAAGCAAATTCTTGCTTAATCCAAAATTGAAACGAAACAAAAACAAGAGAAAAGTAGAATGAGAATGATAAAATAAAGCTTGATCAAATGTAAATAAAGATTAAACAACAAAATTAAGAACACTTACTTGAATTAAAGGAATTAAAGTGCAAGACAATTAATTAAAATGACATGAAAAATAAAGTTGCAAGAAATGAAAAATAGAAGAACTAGTTTGTCACTCTAGCCAACAAGTGTGAAATGAGGTGGAAGTGGACTATATATAGGGAGGAGGGAAGCATGTGTTGCTTCCTTCTTTCTTTCCGTCTTTCTTTCCGTCTTCTCGTCTTCTTAATTCTTCGACTTTTTCGACGTTGTCTCGGGATTAATTAAACTTGTCTTGAAAATTCGTCATTAGTAAGACTTGAGTTCTTCGGCTTTATTAAACTTCCGTCTTTAGACTTTATTCTTCGATAAATCTTTAGAATTGGCCTTGCACTTCCGTTCTTTTTGCACTCTTGATCTCTTGACTTCGTCTTTTGTCTTTTTCTTCGATAAAAGCCCGTGAAAGCCCGTGTTTTCACCCCTTTTCACATTTTCGTCCTAAATCACAACAAAAACACAAACCACGCATAATTCCGACATTTACGACATAAAATACACGTTTTGGTTTGGTTATTATTGTAGTTAAGTGGTATAAGGATGGGTGTTTACACACCTATCAAATCTCCTACACTTGACCATTGCAATGTCCTCATGCAATGCATTAGTTCTAAAGCAAGTTTTACATTTTCCATCATAATCAATCCATCTTGGCCTTTATTAAAGAGATAGAAAAATGCAACATATTCAAAAGAAGAAAACAAGCAAAAAGATCAAAAACTTACCTTAGGGTTTTGGGAATGTCATGAATGTTCATCACCCTCAAGTTTCACGTTCCCCACACCAAGCTTAAAAACGAGATCATTGTTATTATAAGTTAGCAAACTAACATGAACTCATGTGGGCCAATTATTTACTTAGACTCCCTTATTCCTAGGTGTATCTCTTATATTTTATTATTGTCTTGAATAATCACGAGGATGCATTGTTGACTTATTTCGATAGTTATTAAGGCTGAAAATAAAGTGGGACGATTTAATCAATAGTTAGCTAAAGGACAAAATCTTTTAAAACTGCTTCTCGGCACCTCATAAAGTTCATATGTTGGCATAACTTGCTTCACGATTTGAGACCTTTCTCGGACCGATATTTGGCAGCGACTTCATACTTCAAATCTTGAGAGACGTTCATGAAATAATGGTCTTCTCTCCATAAAAGGAATTTCTTCACTAGAACTTTTTGAGAGATTCTTCATATTTGGACCACGACTTCATTTTTCTCCAATCTTTATTTGGGACTTTGATATACAACGATCCGCCTCCTTTTAGGACTTGGATCTATTTATCCTCATACATCTTCGTGTGTCTCGATCCTTCATATTGATTTTTGATAAATGACTCTTCACATGACTTTGGATCTTTAGCAACAAAATGTAGCCCTCATGCCTTGTTAGGGCCTTTTCGGACTCGCCAATCTTCGCATCCCGCTTCAATAAGTTATGCCTTGGCTATGAACTCTAATTAATACCGAGCAACTTTTAAACGATCTTGGGCTAGAAGCTAAGTAATTTTTCAAATCGTACAACCTTATTTATTGCAATTAAATTTATTAGCAAGCGATGGGAGAATAGGCTTATAATCAACTCACATAAATTCACGAAAGAACACCAAACTTATAATTGACTCTATCATCTCTCGTTCTCCACAATTTAAAATCTCAAGGAATGAGACTCGTGGATGCTTAGCCAATTAAATCAAAGTTTTGGGTTTTCGAGTCATCTATAGGATCTTGCAAATTCTTAGACTTTTTCAAGTTTAGAATTCACATTTTAAAGTTCCCTTGATAAACGACTCTCTAGGATCAATTATAGGAACTTGCGAAAAGTTCTTGTTCTTAACCCGTGAGAGTTAAGACTTTCGCGTTTTAAAGCTCCCTATATAAAAGCCTAGCAAAACTTGACTTAAACATGTTAAGGATACTAGCAAGAGTAAACTCGGGTTGAGTCAAAAGAGTCACAATGATTAAAAATTAAAACCACTTTATTAAAATTTATTCTATCAATGAAATAAAATAACTAAAATAAAGGAAAATACAACTATACTACTAGGCCAAAATAGATCAAAAATTTTGAAAAATGTCGAAAAATTGATTTTTCGGTTAATAATGAGGACAAATACATGGAAAAGGCCACTTAAGTTCGATAGAAGTCCCCCCTACACTTAATATAAACATTGTCCTCAATGTTTAAGCATGTGGAAGTAAACTCCCCTACACTTAGGACATTGTGCACGTTGTTTAAATCTTGCTAAGGAAGAGACAACTAAAGTGATTCCTATTTCAATATTGGAAAAAATATAAAATAGAGAATCAAAAGTGTTTATGATAGAACTGGGAAGACGGGTACACGGAATCACGGGTCGTCAAAAGTCATCAAGAATGGATTTTTGAAAGCTCGAATCCCTGCTCATGATTAGAAAGAAGACAACAAACAACATACTAGGGTCTCCCCCTACACTTATTATAAAAAAGGAGAAAAAGGATAGATACTGCGGGTTGCCTCCCGAGAAGCGCTTGTTTTTGTTAACCGAGTCGTGAGCCTGACTCGACCTTGATTAGCGTAGGAAGAAGCTTGAAAAACATCCATCGAGATCAAATACATGGTTTTCGTATATCAAGTAACACAAGCTTAAGGCGAACAAGGCAAGCCAAAGAAGAGTAGGCAAGGTTCCCTTAAGCAGCGATGGAGCACGGTGGTAGCAAGGGTGATGAGGTGCAAGCATATCTTCATAAGTTCCAAAGATTATTCCTTTTATTTCATCATATGGATACTGAGATGGCTTGAAAAGTGCAATACCGGGGTCGAACACCTTTTCCTTTAGGGGAAAATAACACTCAGGCTCAGCAGATCTTGAAGAAGATCCGATCATAAATCTCGCAATCTCATCCTCAGACGGAGGATAGAGAAGAGTTAAGACATAAGTGTTGCGGATATCGGTGTCGTCCGGTTTCTTCTCCTTTGAAAGAAGTTTCTTCAAAGCCGAAGAAGGATAAAGACCATAATCATCAAAGTCTAAAGGAGGAGCATCACTCTCATTTGGGAAGTATGTGTTGAGAAAAGTAGCAAAGTCTTCCTCAAATGAGTAGTCATTCAAAGTAGGATCAAGTGTTGTTGGCGGAGGATCTTCATCATGTGAAGAGTCACTCGAAGGAGTATCAGCCTCATCAAAATCATCATAAGTGGGCATGTCTGGATACTCAGAATTAAAATGATCATAATCATCTCCATCGGAACTAGAATCATCATCATAAGCATCAAAGATCGGTGGAGTATCATATATGGGTGGAGGTTCCAAATTGGAGAGAGAATCATCCACATCATCTTGGAACAGTGGATTATCATAGCAAGAGTCGAATAGAGGATTGTTGTAGACGACAAAATCATCAAGCACATTAATCATATTCGCCGATTCTATTCCATAGGATTTGTTTGTGATCTTCCCCATTTCGAACACTTGTGCATCATTTCCGACCCTTAAGATTAACTTACCTTCGGCAACATCGACAAGAGCTTTTCCGGTTCTCAAGAATGGCCGACCAAGTATTAAAGGAATACGAGGGTCCATTTCATAATCAACAACAACAAAATCGACCGGAAAAGTGAAGGTGCCAACTTTAATGATCACATCTTCGGCAATACCAACGGGGTAAGCGAGAGTGCGATTTGCAAGCCTCAAGAGTCATCTTCGTTGGTGTAAGATCGGGTAATGATAACTTTTTCCAAACACTTAAAGGCATCAAATTTATACTTGCCCCGAGATCGGCTAAGGCAGTAAATTCATTGGTTTGGTTAAAAGTACATGGTAGCACAAAACGACCGGGATCTCCAAGTTTTTCCGGAAGTTCTTTAAGAAGGATTGTAGAGCAATTTTCATTCAAGCGAGTATTAACAAACTCGGCCATCTTCTCCTTCTTATTAAGCAATTCCTTAAACATCTTGACAAATTGTGGCATTTGGGCAAGAGCTTCAACAAGGGGAAAGGTGACGGTCATGCCGGCAATCTTGTCCAAAAAGTTAGAGACCTGAACGTCATTCTTAGTCAAAATTCTAGCCTTGTCGAGTCGAGAAGGGTAAGGAATGCTGGGTTTATAGGTGGAAGGTGTGGTTGGTGAAGGGTTCTTCTTGGGTACTTCTTCATGACAAGGCGGAGACGGTAATGGTGAACTAATACTAGGTGTGGGAGTAGTAGGGATAAATGATGGTGGAGGAGGTGTAGATGGTGTAACTGGGGGTGGGATAGATGGTCCTACTAAAGTTGCTCCACTACGGGTAGTAATAGCACTCACATTCTCTCTTGGGTTGGTGACGGTGTTTGAAGGTAGAGAGCCCGAAGTAGAGGGTTGAGTGGTTGGTAAGAAACTAGCCAGCATATTCTTCAAATCATTCGTTTGAGTGCTGGAGGAGGTTTGTATATCATTTCGAAGCTCGGATCTAATGTCATTCCCTTGCTTAGTGATATCCCCTTTCAAATTGATAATTTGGCTTTGTAGATTCTTGATTTGCTCTCTTTGGGTTCTCATTAAAGCTTCAACATCTTGATTAATGGGTGGGGCTTGTTGAGCGGGTGGGTGATAAGGATTTGAAGCTCGAGGTGGGATTTGGTTGCTTCGATTGTAGTTGTTGGGGTTGTGGTTTTGAGGAGGAAAACCGGGTGAAAGATAGTTGTTAGAACGGTAACTTAGCAAGTTACGATCACCTTGAGGTCGGGCTTGGTAATTATCCGTTGAGTAGTTACCATAAGCCAAATACACGTTTTCCGGATTGCCTTGAGTAGAAGGAAAATCAGTGTATGAATAAGGACCGCCGCAAGTCTCACAAGAAATTTCTACAGATTTAACTTGTTGTTGTTGGTTTGTAGCGATGAGCAAGATATTTTTGTTCATTTCGGCCATCATGCGGGTGAATTCGGTCATGTCGGGGTTTGCTGAAGTAGAAGAAACCTTGACTCTCGGGTTGTTCCTTGAAGATGCGGAGGAATCCCAATTTTTGTGATGAGTAGTCATGTTCTCAATAAGCTCTCTACACTCCTCGGGTCTTCTTTTCATAAATGTGTCACCGGCGGCTGCATTAATCGTATCACGATCACGAAAAGTTAAACCGTTGTAGAAAGTATCAATTAAGGTAACGGGGAGCATGTTGTGGTTTGGACGTCGATCGATCAAAACATTATATCTTTCCCAAGCATCAAAGAGAGATTCATCGGGTTCTCGCATGAAACCGCTGATTTGATTTCGAAGGCTCGTGACCATGGATGGTGGAAAGTAGCGCGACAAAAATCGTTGAGTCATGTCGTCCCAAGTATGAATGGAATTCTTCGGGAGACGATCAAACCATTTTTTGGCATGGTGTGATAAAGTATGTGGAAAGAGTTGAAGGCGGAGGACATCCATAGTAACACCGGGCAACTTCATGCTTTGAGTAATAGTAACGAATTTGTCGAGGTGCTTGTTGGCATCATCATCAGGCAATCCGCGGAATGGATTAGTTTGCACTTGTTGGATCATGTGATGCTTCAACGAAAACTCCGGAGCCGTGATTTGCATCGGCGCAATCGGTCCTCCTCGTCCAAACATTGTGGGTTGACAAAACTCCTCCATTGTCCGAAGATCGGGTTGTGGAAGAACATTGTTGTTGTTATTGTTGAGGTGTGGTGGGTTATTGTTGTTCACACCTGCCATAGCTAAATCTTCACGAGGCTCGGGCTCTGGATAAGTTGAAGATCTAGTACGCATACACCTACCAAGGCAAAAGAAAACAATACCAAAGAAATAGACAATATATATACACTATATAAAAATAAAAATCTTTTTTGATTTTTGAAAATTTTTAATTTTTACGGATTTTTAACAATTTTCAATTTTTATGGATTTTTGAATTTTTTAGCAAGAAAAATAACGTTCACGAGTGAACGGATCCCAAAATTCAACGCGTCTCTCACAGAGAACCGTTCATCTTAACGAAAAGAGCCGGCAGCGGTGCCATTTAATACAAATGATTTTGCCTCATATGAAAGAGATTCCTTGAAATCGGTCTAATCGAATTGACTACTGGTTAACTATGCGACTCAGTCGTCTTTTGGTGGGAAACAAGGATTTGTCGTTGTAGTATATTAGATTGCAAAACTTTTAAATAAATGACGGTTAATTAAATCTAAACTAATTAAAATGTAAATTGTGTAAAATTTAAATCTCTGAAAAGTGAATTAATTAAATGACTTAAAATTAAAGCGTGACGAAAAATTAAATTTGACAAGGTATTAAAGGATGTAACTTAAAAACAAAACAAAGGAAAATATAATCCCAAACCCAAGACCATCGGAATGTCAGATCGGAATGTTGTCACCATGCCCATCGGAATCAAGATCGCAATGTGTCTATCGGAATGTGGCTATCGGAATAATTAAAATGCAATCTATCGGAATGTTGAAAATTAAAAGTATCGGAATGTATAGAAACTAAGGCTGTCGGAATATTCACAAAACCATCGGAATGAACTCAGATCGGAATGTGGCAAGGTAAAATTGGGCAGCACTTCGACTTAAATTACCTCAAGAGCCGTCGGAATATACGATCGCAAAGTGCGATCGCAATTCTAGATCGGAATGAGGGGGTTGTTACTCTAGATCGCAAACCGTCGGAATGTGAACTCCCTTGTTCCAATTCTGTCACAATCGGAATGTGGAGAAAATGGGTCGTCGCAATGTGTAAAATCCTTCTCTTTCCGATGAAGCACAATTCGCAATAAGCACAAGTACAATAAGCTAAACTAATAAGCTACTTTCAAACAAACTTGAAATAAATGGAAATAAAATAAGACATTAAGCAACAAAGTTAAAACCTTTCGAAATATATAAAAGACGAAACTTAGTAAAATGGATTTTAAAAAGATAAAACTTTTTAAGAAAACCTTGAAAAGAATTAAGCTAAATACCAAATAAGCAAATAAGATTGTCAAACTTATAGCTTATTTCATATGAAAGCTTAAAGGGAAAAGAAATGACAAAACTTTTAATCAAATAAGCAAAGAGATTAAGCAAATTCTTGCTTAATCCGAAATTGAAACGACACAAAAACAAGAGAAAAGTAGAATGAGAATGATAAAATAAAGTTTGATCAAATGTAAATAAAGATTAAACAACAAAATTAAGAACACTTACTTGAATTAAAGGAATTAAAGTGCAAGACAATTAATTAAAATGACATGAAAAATAAAGTTGCAAGAAATGAAAAATGGAAGAACTAGTTTGTCACTCTAGCCAACAAGTGTGAAATGAGGTGGAAGTGGACTATATATAGGGAGGAGGGAAGCATGTGTTGCTTCCTTCTTTCTTTCCGTCTTTCTTTCCAGCTTCTCGTCTTCTTAATTCTTCGACTTTTTCGACGTTGTCTCGGGATTAATTAAACTTGTCTTGAAAATTCTTCATTAGTAAGACTTGAGTTCTTCGGCTTTATTAAACTTCCGTCTTTAGACTTTATTCTTCGATAAATCTTCAGAATTGGCCTTGGACTTCCGTTCTTTTTGCACTCTTGATCTCTTGACTTCATCTTTTGTCTTTTTCTTCGATAAAAGCCCGTGAAAGCCCGTGTTTTCTCCCCTTTTCACATTTTCGTCCTAAATCACAACAAAAACACAAACCACGCATAATTCCGACATTTACGACATAAAATACACGTTTTGGTTTGGTTATTATTGTAGTTAAGTGGTAAAAGGATGGGTGTTGTAAAACCCGCATGCTTTTACCATGAATAGTACCCTTAAGATCGTACGTACTAGATTAAAACTTTCCTATTATAGCATGATTACAATTAGGTGTTAGGATTTTACGTATTTCGTACGTGTTAGAACACGACAAGTATTTACTACGCACGAGCACGCAATAATTATTTGAAAATAATTAATCACGAACATGCGATCATGAAATCATGAACGTAATTAAATCACGAACTATTATTAATTACGTATATATATTTATTACGAGCGTATATAAATATATTAGGTCATGGTAATTAGTTAACGAGAACACATTAAACGCGAACACAAATAATCACGAACGAGTAATTAAACAACGAGACACGGAAAACGGTACGGGTACCCCATGTGGGGCCCCTACCCGCGGCAACAAGGGAAAGATGGGCCAAGCCCATCTCAAAATTTACTAAGAAGGGTAAAAGGAAAAGATCACTACTCATTTTCACTTTTATAGAAGATTTTTACAAAACCTAAAAAAGTTCTTCCTTCTCCTTTTCTTTTCTTTTTGGCCGCCACCCATAAACACACCAAAGGGGTGTTTATTTGATCTTTGATCTTGGATTTGGTGCTAGTGTTCGTGTTTGTTCGTCCTTGTTTAGATCCACGCATTCGGTAATTCTTTGAACCCTTTTCTTTTGATTTGATCTTTTAAATAATTAAGAACATGATGTGTTTTTTTTAAAACCTAATCAAATCATAGATCTAACATGAAATTGGATTTGGAATAAAGCAAAAAAGGGTGTTTTAGGGGTGTTTGTTTTTGGTCGGCGCCTAAACCGAACCCGAGGGGGTCTCGGTTTGGCTACTCGACCACCACCGAGACCATATGGTCCCGGTTGGTTGGTGTGGGTCCCGCGGCAGCAACAAAACAAGGGGAACCCTGAAGTGGTTCGGGGTATGGTGTCGATTTCATGTGCGGTTCATGGTTCTTAGTCAAGATCCGGTTCACGGTATATGTTAAGATTATTATTCTTTTTATAATCTTATGTTAAAATAAAATTAATAAACATGACATGATTAATTTAATAACATGACTTAGGTTATTTTAATTATTAAAATCATGAAATTATTAACCTAAGTATTTTATATTTTTAGACTTATAATTAATTAAATATTTAAAAACCATGGTTATAATTAATTAATTAACATGGCTTAGGTTATATTATTAATAAATAATAATGCATGTTTTAACCTAAGTATTTAACTTTATTTAATTAAAAACATGATATACTTTAATTAAATATTTTAACCTATAGTTTATTTTAATTACATGAAATAATTAATAAACTATACATTATATCATATGACTTAGAAAATAATCATGAAAACACTTAGGCTTATATACTTAGCTTATTTAACCAGCTTATATCTAATTATGGAAACTTTCTATTTTTAGAAACTTATTTAAATAAGGCAACTAATCTATTTATGGAAACTTTCTATTTTTAGAAACTTATTTATTTCAGGCAGCTAATCTATTTATGGAAACTTATTTAAATAAGGCAACTAATCTATTTATGGAAACTTTCTATTTTTAGAAACTTATCTATTTTAAGCAGTAATTCTATTTTTGGAAACTTTCTATTTTTGGAAACTTTCTATTTTTGGAAACTTTCTATTTTTGGTAACTTTCTATTTTTGGAAACTTTCTATTTTTGGAAACTTTCTATTTTAGGAAACCTGCTATTTTTGGAAAGTTACTTATTATTACGCAGTAAGTATAATAATACATGAAATACCAGAAATACTTAATTAGAATAGACAGAATATAAGATAAACACAGTTTAAGGCTTTAAACAGTAAAACATGATAAGAACATATAAAATAAGCTAAGACATGACATAAAACCAGTTACGTATTTAGTAGAAGATACTCATTCATGTATGTATTTATGTAGCATTAGTGATACAAAAGTAGGATTCCTCTCAGTTCATCTTCTTTGTTCACTGGACATAAGGTACGGATTCCCGTCCTTTCAGTATGGACATTCTTTCCTTATTAGGATTTCCCGTTTGCAACCAAATGTTTTCCCGTAGTATAAGTTATGTGTTTGATTTGCTTATGTTTAAATTAGAATACCTATAGCCATATACATACATGACTAGTTTCACCTAGTTATGGAGGTACCATAACCATAACATTAGAGGCACTGATGTTATGACTTCACCACGGCGGAGTGATTGCTCGTGGCGTCCCTTCAGCTTTTGGCCATTTATATTATATTTATCATGTGGGGCGTATGGGTGCATCCTAGTTACATGTTTTCAGTCAGGATTTCATGGTGAATGTGGTGTGTGCCTTGCATCCTTCACAAGGAGCTCATCCCTCCTACCCAAAAATATATTAAATTAGAGGCAGCCCCTCTAATTTACATGATGAGGTCACCCCTCCAAGTATTCATGCACGGTGGATTTTCATGACCTATATTGGCTAATGGTAAAATATGATAAACAGTTTTTACAAGATAAACATAAGGCTTTTCAAACTACAAAACCAGTTTTATCAAGACTTAACCAGATTACTCGGGATTTAGTTTCTTCCGCTGTTATATGTTATATGCTTATCCTATTCATGCTTTATTGTACATCCGTGCACTGAGCGTATTGCTCAGCCGTTTTCCTATTCTATGTTCCCAAAACGAAAGGTACTCAGGGACGCTCGTAGACTTTAAGCGTACGTGCATATGGACTGGAAGCTTTCTAGCCTTTCTTTACTTAATGCATTATCTTTCCTTTAATACATTTGCTATGGACATTGTTTAGTCATTTCCTTTACTATACTATGTTTGTGTGTGATGAGCTTTACATTTGGACTACCGATGTTTGATTCCGGTATTTTCCTTTTATTGTCATGTAATGTTTAGACATTTTTCCTTGTATGCTTTGATGACACGCCATAATTACGTTTGACATTTCCATTATCAAAATGGGTGTTACAATTATGGTATCAGAGCCAAGGTTTCGACCTGTAGGCTCTCAAATATGACATGTGATTAGTGGGTAGTCACTATGGTCTTCCTAGAACTGACAATTGTTTTCATGCATTCATGATTTTTACGCATACATATATATGTCATTGTCGCATATTTATGACTAAGTAATGGTTGGTACAGGACTGGCCCTATTTAGTCGCATGTGTTTTATCGAAACTTTTAAATTTGGGACCGACCCATAGGCGTCCCCTCGCCATGTCTTTTGTTTTGGGTGAACTGACCACAGATGTTCACTCTCGAGCATACAGAAGTTTTCATAAAACTGCATCATGCATTCATACACAAAATTTTCTTGCATAAAATTTTTCTCTTGAAATTTTGTTATAATTTTTTTTTTCATGAATATATATTTTATGTTTTGATCTGTTTAATCATATGTTTTATGTTATACTGTCAGATGGTTCTCACACACGAACAGGAACAGCTCAATGCTGCAATTCAAGCTGCTATGCAAGCTTTGCTTCCTCAACTGAGGAACGACATCAGGCCTGAAGTTCAAGCTGCCAACAATCAGCAGCATAATCAGGCACCTCCTCCTCCTCCTCCAGTAACATTAGCAGTATGACTGGAGAGATTCAACAAGCTCCGTCCTCGAGCTTTTGAGAAGACAGATAGCCCCAGTGATGCTGAAAGCTGGTTGGCTCATATCGAGAAGATTTTCAATGCTATGGGTTGTGACCCCGCATACAAGGAGAGTTTGGCATGCTATTGGTTCGAAGGCGATGTGCTAAATTGGTGGTTAGCATTGATGCAGTCTGAGGGTGGTGACGAGTAGGTTGCTGGTTTGACTTGGGCTCAGTTCAAGGACAGGGTGATGGAGCAGTTCTTTCCCAAGGCTGAGCAAGAAAAGCTCAAGAGAGAATACCATGGGATCCGACAGAGAGCTGGGGAGAATAGCAACGAGTTTTTGCAGCGCTTTCTTCGCTTAGCTGGTTTCCTTGGTGCGGCAGCAGGTACTCCTGAAGAGCAGGCACACCACTTTAGGTGGGCTCTTCGCACATCGGTCGCGAACAATCTGGTGTGTGCTACGTTCAACACTGTAGCACAAGTGGCCGATGCAGCACGTAAGCTGGAGATGCTGCAGGAGAGAGATGAGTTCGGGCAAGCTGAGAGACCCGACAAGAGGTAAACATTCGTATTCAAACGATGATCAATCCGTATTCTTTCCATATATGTCAATTATTCATCTCTTTAAATGTATCTTCCAGGCAGAAAACTGGGGACCGGTCTCAGTCGGCTACTCAGCAGCAGCCTCATCAGCCCAAGGGAAACGGTCAGACTAACCACCGTTCTGCTACGGATAGGCGTGGCGGTAATGATAATTACCGTAACAACGCTGGACACTCCAACAGCAGCAGGTCCTAATACTTACGCATTTCCTTATGATTTCATGTTATAACTCATATTCTGACACTTTAGCAAACTTCTACACGGAACCATGGAAACGGTAGGGACCAGAACCAGAGAGGTTCACAGCCTAGCCGTCCAGCTATCACTAGTATTTAATCTTACGATTATCCGCATTGTCCTTTGTACCCAATTATCATGTCTTATGTAAAATGTTTTATCAGGTTCCCAGCCAGCCAGAGCACCTGCTGGAGGATTTACTCATCCTCTTTGCCCTACTTGCCACCGTAGGCACCCAGGGCCATGTCGTCATAACACTGACGCATGCTTCAAGTGTGGTCATCCTGGCCATATCATGAAGGATTACCGTAAGGGCGAGATGGAGGGTACATCGGGACATGCTGATTCCAAGCCGCCTCCTACTACCGGGCGTGTCTACACGACATCTCGTGACCAGGCCAACAAGTCTACAGGTACCATCACTGGAATCTTGTATATGTATGGTCAAGCTGCATGTGCTCTTTTCGATACTGGTGCTACTCACTAGGTTATTTCTACTGCTTATGCTAAGAACATTAGGATGCTCCCCATGCCACTAGAAAATAGGCTTACTATTTCCACGCCTTTGAGGGACTCTGTATTAATCACCCATGTATACAAGAGTCTTCCCCTAGAATTTGACGATAAGGTTCGACCTGTTGACGCACTTCCGCTGGACATGAATGACTTCGACATGATTTTGGGCATTGATTGGCTATCCAAGCATCATGCTACCATAGACTGCCATTCATATCGAGTTATCTTCGGTGATGTTAATGCACCAAAGTACATTCATAACGGGTTCATACCCGGACGGTCTGTATAAATCATATCTACCCTGCAAGCGCGTACACTACTGTCACATGGCTGCGAGGGTTATCTAGCTACGGTTCATGACATGGATGCTGAATCTCCATCGATTCAGGATCAACCAATAGTGTCGGAATTCCAAGATGTTTTTCCAGCAGAACTTCCAGGCATACCACTTGAACGAGAAGCGGAATTCAGTATCGAGCTTATTCTAGGAGCTGAATCAATCTCCAAGGCTCCTTATCGCATGGCTCCTATAGAGCTGAAGGAGCTGAAGGATCAACTGCAAGAACTTCTTGAACGAGTTTTCATTCGACCGAGCGCATCTCCATGGGGCACACCGGTCTTGTTTGTTAAGAAGAAGGACGGCAGTATGCATCTTTGCATAGACTATCGTGAGCTCAACAAGATTACTATCCGGAATAGATATCCACTGCCACGTATAGACGATCTGTTTGACCAACTCCAAGGGGCCAAACACTTCTCCAAGATTGATCTTAGGTCAGGCTATCATCAGCTACGGGTCAAGGAGCAGGACATCGCTAAGACTGCCTTTCGTACCCGCTATGGCCACTACGAGTTTGTAGTTATGCCATTTGGCCTGACAAATGCTCTAGCAGTGTTCATGGATTTGATGAACAGAATCTTCCATGAATTTCTGGACAAGTTCGTCATTTTCTTCATCGATGACATCCTGATTTTCTCAAAGTCCAAGGAGGAACACGAAGACCATTTTCGTACAGTACAACAGATTCTTCGCCAGAAGCAGCTGTATGCTAAATTCTCCAAGTGTGAGTTCTGGTTAGACAAGGTGGCATTCTTAGGTCACATTGTATCAGCAGAAGGAATCACTATGGATCCAGCGAAGATTGAGGCCATTACTAAGTGGCCAAGGCCGACATCAGCGACGGAAGTCCGTAGTTTCTTAGGCTTAGCTGGCTATTACCGCATGTTCGTGGAGAACTTTTCCCGCTTAGCACTACCATTGACCAAACTGATGCGAAAAGGGAAGAAATTCGTCTGGACTGAAGAACGAGAGAAGAGCTTTGAAGACCTGAAGCAGAAGCTAGTATCTGCACCTATTCTTACTCTCCCATCTGGTACGGGTGGATTTCAAATCTATAGTGATGCATCGGGGAAGGGACTTGGTTGTGTTCTCATGCAACATGGGAAAGTGATCGCGTACGCTTCACGGCAGCTTAAGCCTTATGAAGAAAATTACCCCACGCATGACTTGGAACTTGTTGTAGTCGTGTTTGCATTGAAGATATGGAGGCACTACTTATATGGAGAATCATGTGACTTTTTCACGGACCACAAGAGCTTGAAGTATATCTTCACTCAACGTGAATTGAACATGAGGCAGAGGAGATGGTTAGAGCTGTTGAAGGATTATCACATTAATCTACAGTATCATCCCGGAAAGGCAAAGGTAGTAGCAGATGCTCTTAGCAGGAAGTCCAGAATGATCAACGGAATTAAAATTGAGGAGGAAATCATAAGAGACTTAGAGCGACTAGACATCGAAATCATGGTATGTGGACAACACGGTTACTGGGCTAATCTTAGAGTAGAACCCGAGTTACTCTCTAAGATCAAGGAAGCTAAGAAGGATGACGGAGAAATCTGGGCGATAGTACAAAATTTGGAGAAACAGACAGAATTCAGAGTAGATGTAGATGGTATCGTATGGCAGGGCATGAGACTTTGTGTTCCTGATAACCAAGAACTCCGTGAAGCCTTGTTAGCTGGAGCTCATAGCTCCCCATTCTCTATACATCCTGGTTCGACTAAGATGTACCATGACATCAAGCAGTACTTTTGGTGGAGTGGTATGAAACAGGATGTAGCTACTTACGTCTCCAAATGTCTTACCTGCCAGCAGGTTAAGATCGAGCATCAGCGATCTGGCGGTCTCCTTCAACCGTTAGATATTCCAGAGTGGAAGTGGGACAAAATCACCATGGATTTTGTTACTGGTCTTCCGCCTACCAAGTGGAAGCACGATGCAATTTGGGTTATCGTAGATCGACTTACCAAATCAGCTCATTTCTTACCGATCCGCAAGGAAGATCCGGTAAGTAAACTCGCCGATACGTACAGAAGAGAGATCATGAGACTCCACGGTGCACCATCCATCATCGTCTCAGACAGAGATCCTCGATTCACTTCGCGCTTTTGGAAGAGTCTGCAGAAAGCTTGGGGTACACAACTTATGCTTAGCACGGCTTTTCATCCTCAAACGGACGGACAGTCGGAGCGAACGATTCAGACATTGGAAGACATGTTGAGGTCATGTGCGCTGGAATGGACGGGTGATTGGGACAATTACATCTGTTTGGTGGAGTTCGCATACAACAACAGTTGGCACGCAAGTATCAAGTGTGCTCCTTTCGAGATGTTGTATGGCAGAAAGTGTCGCGCCCCAATCTGCTGGGATCAGGTTGGCGAGTGAACACTTGAAGGACCAGAAATCATAGAGATGACCAATGAGAAGATCGCAGTAGCTAAGCAGAAACTTCAGGAAGCACGGTCACGTCAAAAGAGTTACGCCGATAAGCATCGTAGGGACATACATTTTAACGTAGGAGATCACGTCTTCCTTAAGGTTTCGCCGGCACGTGGTGTTAGACGCTTCGGGATTAAAGGGAAGCTCAGTCCTCGTTTCATCGGACTGTTTGATATCATTGAACGAGTCGGTGAAGTATCTTACCGATTGGCGTTACCTCCGCAACTTTCGCATGTGCACAATGTGTTTCATGTGTCCTTACTTAGAGGGTACCAGTATCATTCCCTTCACATGGTTCAGTATCCACTGGAACAGATACGTGAAGATCTCACTTTCATAGAAGAACCCGAACGAGTTCTTGACAGACAAGAACGAGTCATGAGAAGGAAGACGATTCCATTCGTCAAAATCCTATGGAGGGATCATACCGAGCGGGAAGCCACTTGGGAAACAGAGGAGTCTATCCGGGCTTCTTACCCTCATTTCATATTTTGAATTCGGGTATGTTCTTCTTTTCCAATTACTTTATCTATAATTCGGGGACGAATTATTCTTTTTAGGGGAAGAGTTGTAAAACCCGCATGCTTTTACCATGAATAGTACCCTTAAGATCGTACGTACTAGATTAAAACTTTCCTATTATAGCATGATTACGATTACGTGTTAGGATTTTACGTATTACGTACGTGTTAGAACACGATAAGTATTTACTACGCACGAGCACGCAATAATTATTTGACAATAATTAATCACGAACATGCGATCATGAAATCATGAACGTAATTAAATCCTGAACTATTATTAATTACGTATATATATTTATTACGAGCGTATATAAATATATTAGGTCATGGTAATTAGTTAACGAGAACACATTAAACGCGAAAACAAATAATCACGAACGAGTAATTAAACAACAGGACACGGAAAACAGTACGGGTATCCCATGTGGGGCCCCTACCCGCGGCAACAAGGGAAAGATGGGCCAAGCTCATCTCAAAATTTACTAAGAAGGGTAAAAGGAAAAGATCACTACTCATTTTCACTTTTACAGAAGATTTTTACAAAACCTAAAAAAGTTCTTCCTTCTCCTTTTCTTTTCTTTTTGGCCGCCACCCATAAACACACCAAAGGGGTGTTTATTTGATCTTTGATCTTGGATTTGGTGCTAGTGTTCGTGTTTGTTCATCCTTGTTTAGATCCACGCATTCGGTAATTCTTTTAACCCTTTTCTTTTGATTTGATCTTTTAAATAATTAAGAACATGATGTGTTTTTTTTTAAAACCTAATCAAATCATAGATCTAACATGAAATTAGATTTGGAATAAATCAAAAAGGGTGTTTTAGGGGTGTTTGTTTTTGGCCGGCGCCTAAACCGAACCCGAGGGGGTCTCGGTTTGGCTACTCGACCACCACCGAGACCATATGGTCCCGGTTGGTTGGTGTGGGTCCCACGGCAGCAACAAGACAAGGGGAACCCCGAAGTGGTTCGGGGTATGGTGTCGATTTCATGTCCGGTTCATGGTTTTTAGTCAAGTTCCGGTTCACGGTGTATGTTAAGATTATTATTTTTTTTATAATCTTATGTTAAAATTAAATTAATAAACATGACATGATTATTTTAATAACATGACTTAGGTTATTTTAATTATTAAAATCATGAAATTATTAACCTAAGTATTTTATATTTTTAGACTTATAATTAATTAATTATTTAAAAACCATGGTTATAATTAATTAATTAACATGACTTAGGTTATATTATTAATAAATAATAATGCATGTTTTAACCTAAGTATTTAACTTTATTTAATTTAAAACATGATATACTTTAATTAAATATTTTAACCTATAGTTTATTTTAATTACATGAAATAATTAATAAACTATACATTATATCATATGACTTAGAAAATAATCATGAAAACACTTAGGCTTATATACTTAGCTTATTTAACCAGCTTATATCTAATTATGGAAACTTTCTATTTTTAGAAACTTATTTAAATAAGGCAGCTAATCTATTTATGGAATCTTTCTATTTTTAGAAACTTATTTATTTCAGGTAGCTAATCTATTTATGGAAACTTATTTAAATAAGGCAGCTAATCTATTTATGGAAACTTTCTATTTTTAGAAACTTATCTATTTTAAGCAGTAATTTTATTTTTGGAAACTTTCTATTTTTAGAAACTTTCTATTTTTGGAAACTTTCTATTTTTGGTAACTTTCTATTTTTGGAAACTTTCTATTTTTGGAAACTTTCTATTTTAGGAAACCTGCTATTTTTGGAAAGTTACTTATTATTACGCAGTAAGTATAATAATACATGAAATACCCGAAATACTTAATCAGAATAGACAAAATATAAGATAAACACAATTTAAGGCTTTAAACAGTAAAACATGATAAGAACATATAAAATAAGCTAAGACATGACATAAAACCAGTTACGTATTTAGTAAGCAGATACTCATTCATGTATGTATTTATGTAGCATTAGTGATACGGAAGTAGGATTCCTCTCAGTTCGTCTTCTTCGTTCACTGGACATAAGGTACGGATTCCCGTCCTTTCAGTATAGACATTCTTTCCTTATTAGGATTTCCCGTATGCAGCCAAATGTTTTCCCGTAGTATAAGTTATGTGTTTGATTTGCTTATGTTTAAATTAGAATACCTATAGCCATATACATGCATGACCAGTTTCACCTAGTTATAGAGGTACCATAACCATACCATTAGAGGCACTGATGTTATGACTTCACTACGGCGGAGTGATTGCTTGTGGCGTCCCTTCAACTTTTGGCCATTTATATTATATTTATCATGTGGGGTGTATGGGTGCATCCTAGTTACATGTTTTCAGTCAGGATTTCATGGTGAATGTGGTGTGTGCCTTGCATCCTTCACAAGTAGCTGATCCCTCCTACCCAAAAACCAGTATATTAAATTAGAGGCAGCCCCTCTAAATTGCATGATGAGGTCACCCCTCCAAGTATTCATGCACGGTGGATTTTCATGACCTATATTGGCTAATGGTAAAATATGATAAACAATTTTTACAAGATAAACATAAGGCTTTTCAAACTACAAAACCAGTTTTATCAAGACTTAACCAGATTACTCGGGATTTAGTTTCTTCTGCTGTTATATGTTATATGCTTATCCTATTCATGCTTTATTGTACATCCGTGCACTGAGCGTATTGCTCAGCCGTTTTCCTTTTCTATGTTCCCAAAACGGCAGGTACTCAGGGACGCTCGTAGACTTTAAGCGTACGTGCATATGGACTGGAAGCTTTCTAGCCT
This sequence comes from Glebionis coronaria, assembly GCA_025667525.1. Lineage (NCBI taxonomy): Eukaryota > Viridiplantae > Streptophyta > Magnoliopsida > Asterales > Asteraceae > Glebionis > Glebionis coronaria. Next base: position 383,285,342 of record CM046875.1, read on the forward strand.
TTCTTTACTTTATGCATTATCTTTCCTTTAATACATTTGCTATGGACATTGTTTAGTCCTTTCCTTTACTATACTATGTTTGTGTATGATGAGATTTACATTTGGACTACCGATGTTTGATTCCGATATTTTCCTTTTATGGTCATGCAATGTTTAGACATTTTTCCTTGTATGCTTTGATGACACGCCATAATTACGTGTGACATTTCCATTATCAAAATGGGGTGTTACAGTTTACACACCTATCAAATCCCCTACACTTGACCATTGCAAAGTCCTCATGCAATTCATTAGTTACAAAGCAAGTTTTAAGTTTTCCATCATAATCAATCCATCTTGGCCTTTATTAAAGAGATAGAAAAATGCAAAATATTCAAAAGAAGAAAACAAGCAAAAAGATCAAAAACTTACCTTAGGGTTTTGGGAATGTCACGAATGTTCATCACCCTTAAGTTTCACGTTCCCCACACCAAGCTTAAAAACGAGATCATTGTTATTATAAGTTAGCAAACTAACATGAACTCATGTGGGCCAATTATTTACTTAGACTCCCTTATTCCTAGGTGTATCTCTTATATTTTATTATTGTCTTGAATGATCACGAGGATGCATTGTTGACTTATTTCGATAGTTATTAAGGCTGAAAATAAAGTGGGACGATTTAATCAATAGTTAGCTAAAGGAAAAAATCTTTTAAAACTGCTTCTTGGGACCTCATAAAGTTCATATCTTGGCATAACTTGCTTCACGATTTGAGACCTTTCTCGGACCGATATTTGGCAGCGACTTCATACTTTAAATCTTGAGAGACGTTCATGAAATAATGGTCTTCTCTCCATAATACGAATTTCTTCACTTGAACTTTTTGAGCGATTCTTCATATTTGGACCACGACTTCTTCATTTTTCTCCAATCTTTATTTGGGACTTTGATATACAACGATCCGCCTCCTTTTAGGACTTGGATCTATTTATCCTCATACCTTGTTAGGGCCTTTTTGGATAGACTTCTCCATGATCTTTACCAAGTGTTTTTTATATTTTTCTTTGAGAGAAAAAGTGACAGTTTTTCTCGATTTGTTTTTAGCTTATTTTTATTACTATTCGCATTTAACTTTTACTTAGAAATAGATAATCAAAACTTTCTTTTTTTTAACCAAAAACGAATGAGTCACACTTTGAACCGGAAATCAATTCGTTAAGACACCGAGAAAACGAACTTTTCAACCTAGCAAAATCAAAGTTATTACCGGGTCAACTCAGTGAGTCGAAAATCTCATTAAACAAACACCATCCTTTTAACTCCCATCAACACCAAATCTATCCTAACCCCTCGTCACCAAATCCCCAACTAGACTCGAATGTAAAACATAATTAAAGTCAAACTAGATCTTAGATTCGTTGCATATTATACATGCATGCCTCGATCCATAGAGATCTAGGGCTCGAAACACCAAATCATCACAGATCATGTAAAGGCATTACCTTCTTTTTTAATATTTGAAACATTTAGATTCAATCATAACAAGGGTGTTAACTCGTTCTCGGTTTCGATTTTTTTGAAAACCAAAACAAGAATATCAAACCTACCCAAGACCCATATTCAGATCTTGATGACTTTACATTTTGGATCTTGTGTGATTCGATATGGATTGAGCAGGAACGTATTAGGGAGATTTGTTTGTCACTCGAATTAAGGGTTTTGTGTTAATTTGATTTGATTCTAATTGATGGAGAGATTCATATTAATTCTGATCCTCATCTGATGAAAACAATGAATATATAAGATGAGATGTATGATTTGTGTGATCATGGATTGATGAGTTTGGTTAGTATGGTATGTTTGATCTGGGTTGGGATAAATGGTAGGCGGAGAGTACGATGGAAGAAAAAGGGCGGATATTACTATGTGGTTGAGAGTTATGTGATTAGGGTTACTATGAGAAAAATTAGGGGAACTAATCCTTTTATCCCTAAGGCTGGACTGGACCGGGTTTCTCAAACCAGAAGAGATGGGCTATGATTTTATATGGAATAGGTTGGGCCAAGCGTTTAGGGATCTGGTTACAATTTTTATGGACCAGACAATTGATGGGCTGTATTTTATATCAATTATGGTTATTTAGTTTGATCGGGTGTGACAAAATGTGACGGAGAATGAGTATATAGCTATTATATGTCTATTCAAATTAAAGAAAACCATTATTCTAAAACCCTAATTTTCGGAAAAAATTTCAGTTGGGCATGTGACTATTTGGGTTTCAAAGTAATGTTAACTAAACGACGTTGACTCCTCCTCTTTCTTTAGTCATCGTTGGTTTTTCAGTTAACAACAAACACGACAAACACACAACAAAAACAAACAAACACCAAAACAATCCTTTAAGATTCACTGAAATTGTCAAAAAAACGGCTAGTATTCGGGGCAAAGTAATGTCAAGGGATTACGAAGTGAATTTGGTATTTATTATTTGAAGGTGAAGTGGAATATCACGAACGCGTCTACTCAATTCATCATCGAGCTTTTTCACCCCCTCTATCGATTGATGATTCACTTCAGCATTTATGATTGAGACTTGATTTATCTAGTTTCCACTGTCAATGGGTGGACAGTCGACGACATGGACAACTATCACTTAAGGAGTTACGTTGTAATGCTCAGTGTCACACTCACATGTAGTTGTGGATAATTCAAGAGGTGTTTTACATCTTATACTTCTCTCTTCTTTTATGTATAAGGTACTAAGAGACGTTTCTCTGCACCGTTCGTCAATCAACAACAGTGCTAAGCGTAAGTAACAAATTTGGGAGATTGTACTTTAGTATCAAGTTTGGAATATCAGGTTTACTTCACCAGTGGTCACTACAGATAGCCGAAAGAATACGAGGTTGGTAAGTTTAGCCAGAGAGTACAAGAGTAGATATGTGATTAGCAAACAATTCTCACGAACAACTTGAGCTACAAAATGTCAACAAAGATTTATACTTCAGACACGAACATCTCGCGATTCTGATTGTACTTGTCAGATGATGCTCCCGAGTGTTCTTAACCACCATACTATTGACAAGAACATCTCACGATTCTGAGTGTACACGTCAGATGATGCTTCCTAGTGTTCTTAACCATCTTACTCCTGATAAGAACATCTCGCGATTCTGAGCGTACACGTCAGATGATGCTTCTGAGTGTTCTTAACCATCTTACTCCTGATAAGAACATCTCACGATTCTGAGCGTACACGTCAGATGATGCTTCCGAGTGTTCTTAAACATCTTACTTCTGATAAGAACATCTCGCGATTCTGAGCGTACATGTCAGATGATGCTTCTGAGTGTTCATAACCACCATACTTTCGACAAGAACATCTCGCGATTTTGACCGTACACGTCAGATGATGCTTCCGAGTGTTCGTCACCATCATGGGGGAAGAACGTGTACTTTGGAGACTTAGTTCCCACTCTGGAGTACTTATTCAACTTCCAGAGGGAAGCATTCTACAAGCGTGAGAAGATTTGTTGTTGATTTCTTACATGTTCCCCCAAACACATAATCATGAAGACCAAAAATGTCAAGGTAGCAGTTACTTGGTGTGGTTTGCTTCTTCTTCAACAAAATTCCGCTGTGCACTTTAAATGTCAAAGATAGAAGATTGCTCAAGCTACAAATTCTGCTCAAGACTGGGATATTGGTTTGGGGGGGAGCTGATTCAGAAGCTTCGTCAAAAAGAAGTCTATGAAGATAGCTTTTCAAGAAATGTGGTATGAATTGGGTGAAAGTGAATCCAGTTCATACATGATACAATGGTTCCTCAACAAGCAAAGACAGAGAAGATTCAAACTGGGGTATAAGTTTTTCTAGAAGACTTGAAGACAACGATGTCATCCTCAGCATTGGAAGCAAACTTAATACTGTCATATTTTTGTTGTATTTGCATTTGTTAGGAACATTGTAAGTAATTCTGTATGTCTCCGCATTGGGGGAAGATTGTTAGCCTTAAAATGTGTGCGACTAACAAAATTACATTAGTTTCATAGTCGGGACTTGAAGGGACTAATATTGTCATATGTAAAGTCCAAGTCCCGTGCTATATAAACCCCTCCATACTTCCTTGGAGGGGTGAGGATCACCATTTCTTGTCTTTCCTTTCTCTCACTCGAATAAAACACACACTTTTATTCTTACTTGTTTCTCTCTCTACCATGGCTAAACACCACTTCTATCCTCCCCGACCTCCGGATCTTTTACCCATGTTTATTAGTGAATCCAATTTAACAGTAGCACTTTCTTGTGAGACTTGCGGTGGTCCTCACTCATACACCGATTGTCCTTCTACTCAAGACAATCCTTGTGAGAACCTGTAGGCGGGTAACAGTAACTTTTCTACGGGAAGCTATCATGCACGTCCTCAAGGTGACCGTAATTTGCTAAGTTTTCGTTCAAACAATTTATTTTCTTTCACCACCCGGTTTTCCTCCTCAAAACCAAAACAAACTCAATCGCAACAATCAAAACCAACCTCGAGCTCGTAATCAATATCAAACCCAAAGAAATCCATATCCACCTCAAGGAAATAATCAAGTTTACCAACCACCCACCTATCAACCACCCGCTTACCAAGCTCCACCTTTTAACCAACCCACAACCTTTAATCAAGAAATCGAAACCTACATGAGGACTAATGACGTGTTGGTGAAGAATCTTCAGAGCCAAATTATTAACTTGAAAGGTGACATGGCTAAACAAGGAAATGATCTTTGAGCCGAGCTTAAGAATGACATGCGAAACTCTTTAAGCAATCAAACGAATGACTTAAGGGATATGATGGTTAGTTTCTTCCCAAGTAATCAACCCTCTACATCGGGTTCTCTTCCGAGTAACACCATTGCAAATCCAATAGGGGAGATGAAAGCAATCACTACCCGCAGTGGAAAAGGCTATAAGGAACCCGAGATTCCTTAACCTACTCTTGTGATTGTGACAACGGATAACGAGCAACCTTCACCAATTCCTTCACCTTCCAATCCCATGCCTCCACCACCAAAGGATGTGAGTGACCAATCTATTCCAACGCCTTCCTCTCAACCCGACATACCTGATCCTTCAAGGTTGAGGAAAGAGAAGTTAAAGAACAAGGATGATATTCAAGTTTCAAACTTTCTTAAAATGTTTAAACAATATAATTTCAACATCTCCTTTGCCGAGGCGCTCGCTCACATGCCTAAATATGCTAAAATATTCAAAGATCTTCTAAGTGATAAGGAAAAACTTCTTGATATTTCTCAAACCCAACTTAATGAGAATTTCTCCGCGGTTCTTTTAAGGAAATTACCAACCAAACTTGGTGATCCGGGTCTCTTTCTCATTCCTTGCAACTCTCTCGGGGTATAGAATTGTATGGCCCTAGCCGATATAGGTGCTAGTATCAACTTAATGCCATTAAGCGTTTGGAAACAGTTATCTCTACCCGAGCTAGTCTCCACACGAATGACATTGGAGTTAGCAAACCGTACGATTTCTTATCTGGTGAGGATAGCCGAAGATGTCTTCGTCGGTGTCGACAAATTCACCTTTCTGGCGGATTTTGTTGTCGTTGACTACGAGATGGATCCCCGTGTACCATTAATCGTTGGACGTCCATTCTTGAGGACCGGTCGCACTCTTATTGACGTAGCCCCGGGCGAATTAATCATGAGAGTTGGTGACAAAAAAATCGTATTTAACATGGGTAAACTTTCTAAGAAACCTTATGAACACGAGAACGTTAATTTCATTGACGTACTTGATGAGGCTTGTGAAGAACATTTCAAAAACGCTTGTAAAAGTGATTTTTCTCATTACCTCATGTTGAGAACGTAGCTTCTATTGCTCCATCATTGACTCCATTTGGAGAAAGTAATTTTCTTTTGAAAGAATTTGAAGCAAGTTTAGGGGATGTGAACTTAAAATATGATGATTCTCCCTCCGATTGGGAAGAAGACATTCGTACCATTGAGAAACTTCTCAATGAGGACCATATTTCTCCACGTTCTCCTATGGAAGTTACAAACGATGATTCGAATTTGACTAAGCCTTCCATTGACAATCCTCTAGATTTAGAGCTTAAGGATTTACCGTCTCATCTTGAATACGTTTTCCTATAAGACAATAAGAAGTTACCCGTCATCATTGCAAAGGACTTAAAAGAGGATGAAAAATCTCGACTTATCGATGTGCTCAAGAATCATAAGAAAGCAATTGCTTGGAAAATTTCCGATATCTGCGGAATTAATCCTAACTTTTGCACTCATAAAATTCTCATGGAAGATGACTTTAAACCCGCAATACAAAGCCAAAGAAGGGTTAATCCAAAAATTCATGACGTCATCAAGAAAGAGGTTATCAAACTTCTAGATGCCGGAATGATTTACCCTATTTCAGATTCGCCATGGGTTAGTCCCGTCCATTGTGTGCCTAAGAAAGGCGGAATAACCGTTATTCCCAATGAAAACAACGAGTTGATTCCTACTTGACTTGTCACGGGTTGGCGAGTTTGCATAGACTATCGCAAGCTCAATGATGCCACTCGTAAGGATCATTTTCCTCTTCCTTTCATGGATCAAATGCTCGAGCGTTTAGCGGGTAATGACTACTATTTCTTCTCAGACGGTTTCTCCGGATATTTTCAAATTCCTATCGATCCAAAAGACCAAGAGAAAACCACATTCACTTGTCCTTATGGAACATTTGCTTACAAAAGAATGCCTTTCGGCTTATGCAATGCTCCTAGGACTTTCCAAAGGTGTATGATGGATATATTCCATGACATGGTTGAAGAAACTATGGAAGTCTTTATGGAAGATTTCTCGGTCTATGGTGATTCTTTCTCATCTTGCCTTGCCAATTTAGAATGTATGCTTAAACGGTGTGAAGACACTCGTCTCGTTCTTAATTGGGAAAAATTCCATTTCATGGTAAAAGAAGGCATTGTTCTAGGTCACAAAATTTCAAAATTCGGTATCGAAGTCGACCTTGCAAAAGTTGACGTCATTGCTAAGTTGCCTCCACCTACAACCGTCAAAGGATTTAGAAGTTTTTAGGTCATGCGGGATTTTATCGTCGTTTCATCCAAGATTTCTCTAAGATAGCTCGACCAATGACTCACCTCTTAGAAAAGGATGCTCCTTTCATCTTTTCTCAAGAATGTCCCGACTCTTTCAAAATTCTTAAAGGTAAATTAACTAAGGCACCGGTCTTAGTCTCTCCAAATTGGGAGTTACATTTCGAGCTCATGTGCGATGCTAGTGATTTCGTGGTTGGAGCGGTTTTAGGTCAACGAGTGAACAAACACTTCCAACCAATCCATTATGCTAGCAAGACAATGACGGGGGCTCAATTGCATTATACCACTACCGAAAAAGAGCTTTTAGTTGTAGTGTATGCCTTTGAGAAATTCCGCCACTATCTTGTGCTTTCCACCACCATCGTCTACACCGACCATTCCGCCTTGAAATACTTGTTGACCAAGCAAGATGCTAAAACGAGACTTCTTCGTTGGGGTTTGCTCCTCCAAGAATTTAAAATAGAAATTCGTGATAAAAAGGGAGCGGAAAACCTAGCCACGGATCATCTTAGTAGACTCGAGGATCCTTATCAAGGGGAACTTTCAAATCAAGAGATTGATGAATCTACTCCCCTTGAGACCTTAATGTCTATTAACTCCAATCTTGACGATACCTCATGGTTTGCGGACATTGCAAACTATTTAGCGGGTGGTGTTCTTATGGAAGGGTTAATGTCCCAACAAAAGAAAAAATTCTTTAAGGATATTAAAAACTATTATTAGGACGACCCTCACCTTTTCAAGAAATGTGCGGATCTTGTTATTCGTCGGTGTGTTGATGGGCCGAAAGCTTTACTAATCCTAGAAGCTTGCCACAAAGGACCCACCGGTGGTCACTTTGGTCCTAACTATACAGCGAAGAAAGTTTTCGACTCCGAATTTTATCTGCCCACCATTTATCATGACGCTCATGAAATGGTTAAGCATTGTAATGCTTGCCAAAGACAAGGCAAGATGACAGGTAAAGATGAGATGCCTCAAAATTTCATCCAAGAATGTGAAATCTTTGACGTATGGGGCATCGACTTTATGGGGCCATTTTCATCATCTAAAGGGAACAAATACATCCTCGTAGCTGCTGACTACATATGCAAATGGGTTGAAGCAAAGGCTTTACCTACGAACGATGCGAGGGTTGTTGTGAACTTTCTAAAACAATTATTTGCTTGATTCAGTGTTCCTCGTGCTATCATTAGTGATCGCGGGACTCATTTTTGTGATGATCAATTTGCTTGAGTCATAGCTAAGTATGGTGTCAATCACCGACTTTCCACCGCGTATCATCCACAATCTAATGGTCAAGCTGAGATTTCTAACCGTGGACTTAAGCGAATCTTAGAGTGTACCGTGGGAGAACATCGTGCCTCATGGGGCGATAAGTTAGTTGATGCTTTGTGGGCTTTCCGTACCGCTTATAAGACACCTATAGGTTGTACTCCTTATCGCCTTGTGTACGGAAAGGCATGCCACCTCCCCATTAAGTTGGAGCATAAGGCTTATTGGGCCTTGAAATGGGCTAATTTTGATATCAACAAAGCCGGTGATCTTAGGAAAATCAAACTCAATGAACTTAATGAACTTAGGAATGAGGCTTATGAGAATTCATTAATCTACAAGGAGAAAACTAAGCTCATTCATGATTCTAGGATTAAGAACCGAGAGTTTCACATAGGTGATCAAGTTTTACTCTTTAACTCTCGGTTGAAATCTTTTCGGGCAAGCTTAAATCTCGTTGGTCCGGTCCATTCACCGTCGCTAAAGTCTTCCCTTATGGCACCGTTGAGTTATCTCAACCAAATGGGCCAAACTTTAAGGTGAATGGCCAAAGTGTTAAGTTGTACTTTGGCGAGGAAATCTCTCATGAAATGATTCCATCCCTCGCCACGTTTCCCTTGAATTAGTTCTGGGTCGAGTCAGGCTCGCGACTCGGTTAACAAAAACAAGCGCTTCTCGGGAGGAAACCCGGTGATCTATCGTTTTACCCGTTTTCATAATAAGTGTAGGGGGAGCTATGTAGGTGTTTGTTGTCTTGTTTCTTATGATGTGCAGGGAATAAAGCTTTCAAAGAGCACTCTTGATGATATTTGATGACCTATGATCCCGGGTTCCCGTCTTCCCGGTTCTGTCCTAAACTTTTGTGATTCAATATTTCATATCTTATATGTTGACATTGACATCACTATAGTTGTCTCTTCCTTAGCAAGACTTAAACAAAGTGCACAATGTCCTAAGTGTAGGGGAGTTTACTCCTACTGTAAAACCCGCATGCTTTTACCATGAATAGTGCCCTTAAGATCGTACGTCCTAGATTAAAACTTACCCTATTTAGTATTGATCACATTCATGTGCTAATAATCAAACAAGTGCATACGTGTATGACATGATAAGTATCGATTACGTACAAACTCATGATAAACAGTTAATAGATATTCACGTGAACATAATTAAATCATGATCACCATTTTAAAACACGAACTAAAATAATTACGTAAGTACTTAATTACGAGTGTAAATAATACGATAAACTACATGATAAAATAAACAGAAACACTTTAAACACGAACACGTTTAACCACGAACGAACACGAAACATTGGGACACGAGAAAAGGTACGGGTACCCCATGTGGGGCCCCATACCCACGGCACACATAACCAAAATGGGCTTAGCCCATTGAATTTTACATGAAGGGGGGGGGGGGGGGGTTATGGTAAATATGCATTTCATTTTTACATTTCAAGCAAAATAGCATTTAACCTAAAAAATTTTCTCTCCTCCTCCTTGGTCTCTCTTTGTGCCGCCACCCCTAAGACCACCAAAGGTGGTTGTTGATTGATTTTGATCTTGAAAACCATTGCTATAAACCGTGTTTGTTCATCCTCTTCCAAGCTACGTATTGGTATATCATTCTAAACCTTTCTTTTTAATTCTTTTTAAATCTTTGATTATTTTCATGAACATGTTATTGTTATTCTTATTAAAACATGATAATTAAACATAGATCTAACATGTTTTGGGGTTAATTAAAATCAAAGGTTGTTATATGAGGGTGTTTGTTTTTGGCCGCCTAGTATAACCAACCCGAGGGGGGTTCGGTTTGCTTTTAGCCGCCACCACCAAGACCATTTTGGTCTTGGTTGGTGCATGTGGGACCCACGGCAGCAAGGGGACACAAGTACCCCGAGTTGGCTCGGGGTACGGTGTCGAGTTCATGCCCGATTCATGGTTCGTTGGTTAAAACATGATTTATGCTACATGTTAATTTTATGAATTATGAACTTAGGATATAAATTAATTAATAACATGAGATATTAATTAAACCATGACTTAGGTTATTTTTAATTGTTAATTTAGCATGATATTAATTTAACCTAAGTATTTTTATGTTATAAGTTATAATTAATTAATTATTTAAAACATGCTTATAATTAATTAATTTAGACATGACTTAGGTTATGTTATTAATACATAATAATACACATTTTAACCTAAGTATTTTATTCCATTTTAATTAAAACATGTTATACTTTAATTAAAATGCTTAACCTATAGTTTAATTAAAATACATGAAATAATAATTAAACTATACATTATATCATATGACTTAAGAAATAAGCTTATAAACACTTAGACTTATATGTTATCTTATGTAACCAGCTTAATTCTAATTATGGAAACTTCTAGTTATAGAAACTTAATTAAATAAGGCAACTAATCTATTAATGGAAACCTTCTATATATGGAAATCTATCTATTTCAGGCAGCTAATCTAATCATGGAAACCTTCTATATATGGAAACTTATTTAATTAAGGCAGCTGATCTATTTTTGGAAACTTTCTATTTTTAGAAACTAATCTATTTTAAGCAGTAAATTCTATTTTAGGAAACCTTCTATTTTTGGAAACTTTCTATTTTTGGAAACTTTCTATTTTTGGTAACTTTCTATTTTTGGAAACTTTCTATTTTTGGAAACTTTCTATTTTTGGGAACTTTCTATTTTTGGAAACTTTCTATTTTTGGAAACCTGCTATTTTTGGAAAGTTACTTATTATTACACAGTAAGTATAATAATACATGAATTACCAGTAATACTTTATCAGATTAATCAGAGTACAAGGTAAACACAGATAGGGCTTTAAACAGTAAACCATGACCTAAAACATACAAAGTAAGCTAAGATGAGACATAAAACCCAGTACATAATCAGTGATTCGATACTTATACACGTGTGTATTCATGTAGCGTTAGTGATCCAGAAGTAGGAGTCTTTCTTCCGTTCATTCACTGGACTTGAGGTACGGATTCCCGTCCTTTCAGTATGGACATTCTTTCCTTATTAGGATTTCCCCGTATGCAGCCAACTGTTTTCCCCAGTATTTGTTTTATTGTTTTGAAATGCTTATGTTTAATTAGCATAATCTATAGCCATATACAAGCATGACCAGTTTCACCTAGTTATGGAGGTACCATAACCATAACATTGGAGGCACCAATGTTATGACTTCCCCACGGCGGAGTGATTGCTCATGGCGTCCCTTTCAGTTTTCGCCATATTATTATATCATGTGGGGCGTATGGGTGCATCCTAGTTACATGTTTTATTCAGTATTTCATGGTGAATGTGGTGTGTGCCTTGCATCCTTCACAAGGAGTTGATCCCTCCTACCCAGACCAGTATATTAATTAGAGGCATCCCCTCTAATCAGCATGATGAGGTCACCCCTCCAAGTATTCATGCACGTGACCTTTTCATGACCTATATGGGCTATGGTATATATATGTTAAAACAGTTTTCATAAGATAAACATAAGGCTTTTCGAACTATAAAACCAGTTTTCTCAATACTTAACCAGTCTACTCAGAACTTAGTCTTCCGCTGTTATATGTTACATGCTTATCCTATTTCATGCTATATTGTATATCCGTGCACTGAGCGTTTTGCTCAGCCGTTACTTTCCTTTCCATGTCCCAAAACGGCAGGTACCCAAGACTCGAGCATTTGGAGGACATGCATAGGATGGAAGCTGCCATAGACTTCTTCTCCTGTTTCCTTCATATATTTATGCTTGTTTAGTCTTTCATTCAGTTCATTTACTTTCTTATGTTTTGGCTTATGTTTGGGAACTGATGTTTGATTCCGGTTTTCCCTATGGTCATGTATGTTTTGCTACATATTACCTTGCATGCTTTGATGACACGCCATAATTACGCGTGACATGCCATTTATCAAAATGGGGTGTTAAAATTATGGTATCAGAGCTTTGATGACACGCCATAATTACACCGTGCAGTTGTCTTTTCAGTCACATGAGTGAGAACCGGTACCAGCCGGCCACTCACCTGAATAGTACATGAATTACAGTCATGAAAATGACAGTCATGGAACTGACAGACACGATGATAGTAACCATTACTATCACTGCAACCATCCTGGTAATCACCATAGAACACGGTCACGGACGTGATCGGGTATTACAAGGGTTAGCATGCCAATTTATCGAATTTTGGCATACTAACCTAGTATGGTAGTCCTATTTGTTTCACATCTCGAGACACGTGTCAAGACATCAGTCAAGACACATGTCTCACGTATACCTTGAAGACACATGTCAAGACACCAGTCAAGACATATATCATGCTTATACTTCCAAGACACGAGTCAAGACACATGACTCATGTCCAATTATGGAACATTTCTAAGAAATTCAGGGTACCCTCCCAGGGTATATCTATGTTGTTGTGCCATGTATTAATCAGGCCACAAGAATTTCAATACCATTATCGGCGCATCAGCGAGAACTGTCACGTTGCCGATGTCACTTTCATTTCTTTCACCATAGTTCATATATTCATAACCATGAAGGACGCCTTTCGTATTCCCACGCATACGAAGGTTTTCCTTCAGCTTAATGATAAGATCCAAGCTGCTAACGCATTTCCTCGGACAGACACGAGATGAATTTTATCCTAATTATGTACTATGAACACCACACCATGCTATGATTCATAATTATGTACAGTAATGTTCAGGCTCCTGAATACATTCAGCTTGATTTTCCATCAGGAAAATCTGTACAAATTATCTATGCTTTTCAAGCACGTGCTTTGTTAGCCATAATTGCTAAAATTTTCTAGCTGTCAGTAACACACGACTACTAAGGTCCTTTTACGCATAACTAACGGATTATTCCAAAATTGTTCCTTACACTCCAGAAGAACCTTCAAGGAGAAGGATGGTACCATGAGATTATGTGTCGACTACAGTCGACTTAAACAAATCACCATTCATGACCGTTATTCTCCTCCACATATTGACAACATGTCCAATCAACCGTATGGTGTTAATCACTTTTCCAAGATCGAACTCACGATCATGCTGTCAACAGTGACGAGTGAAAAAGCAGGACATGTCCATGACTGCTATTCGTACACGACTCGGTCATGCTAGATTTAGGATTTTGAATTAGTCTCATCAATGCTCCAACCGCATTATGGACTTAATAAATTGAGTTTCCACGAACTCCTAAACAAATTCATCAGCGTTTTCATTGAGGATAACCTGATTTCCTCTAAGCCTAGAGAAGAACAGGAAGACCATATCTGCACTATGTTGCAAATTCTATGACAAGAGAAATTCTACCCTGGAAATTTTTTTTTTTTCAATATCAATTCTGTTTGATTACAGTGACACACTGAATCACATGGGTTTCTATGGTTAATCTTACCATGACTCAGCTTATGCGTAAAGGAGAGAACCCTACACTACATTAGGTGTTCTAGAAAATTATACGCTAGGAGAAGTCTAGATTCAGAGACTCAGAGTTTCGCAAACTCCTAGGTATCAAGTTCTACGAAGCAAGATACAGTTACGTTCATATCTAGGTACCTGACATACCAACAGGTTAAGATAGGACACCAACAAACTGGGATGTTTTCATCATATGAAATTGTGAATCGAAAAGGGACAAGATCTCCATGGATTTTAGTTACCAGATTTCAGCAAACTCAGAAGAAGCATGATGCTATCTGGGTTATTGTCAACAGTTTGATCAAGTCTGCAGAATCCTTACATCCATACGGATTTCAGAACCAATAGATTGAACGAACATGTTCCAGCAGGCTCATCCGATCACTTGGCAATCCCTCAGCTATCGGGTCAGACAAAGATTCATAATTGTACTCCTAACTTACTTCACGTCTTCATTCTAATTCCACGACTTGCTTTCGCGCTCACGTTCATGACACTATTCACGTTCATGATCGTATGTTGGCTTACGATTTTACGTTCATTTCTTTTCTCATTCTGGGAAGTTTGCAAGAACTTGTGAGACCAGACCCAAGTTTAGTATAACTCTCCATCATCAGATAGACGTTTCACGTCATATTCCACGTCTCACCTTGTAGCGTTTGGCGTTACCGCCATTATATTCTATGATCACGATATGTCTCACATGTCATGTTCATTCCACGTTCCTCATATCATGATCAAAATATGTTACACGTATCATGGATCACGATATGTTTACTCATACTACACTCGCCATATCTCCACGTAGCACGTTCAAAATTTTTCACGTATCACGTTCAAAATTTTTCACGTACTACGTTTCTTTATGTCTCGCGCATCGTTTCTAATTATCAGTTAAGTCAGATTGTCTTGCATCGTAACGTTTCAGTTACCCTTGCACGTTAACTCTTATTTTCCTCGATCGAATTTAGGGGATCTACCTTCCGTTGATAACCAAGAATTTCTTCGTATTCCAAGTCAAGGTCAGGAGGACCAAGATTTATCATTAGTGTCAGGATCTTCTGAAGGAACCGTTCCAAGAGGGAGGCCACTTGGAAACGGACAAGTTCATCCGGACTTCTTACCCATTTTTTTCTCTTATCGATTAGATATGTCCTTTCAGTCACGTCACGTTCCATGTCTTTTCAAGACATGTCACGTTCCACGTTCCCTTCTACCATGTCACCTTCATTTCCGTTATTTTGCATAACCTCTCAGTCTGATTCGGGTATGTTAATTCTTCCCAGTTTACTTTACCTATAATTCGGGGACGAATTATTCTTTTTAGGGGGGAAGAATTGTTAAACCCGCATGCTTTTACCATGAATAGTGCCCTTAAGATCGTACGTCCTAGATTAAAACTTACCCTATTTAGTATTGATCACATTCATGTGCTAATAATCAAGCAAGTGCATACGTGTATGACATGATAAGTATCGATTACGTACAAACTCATGATAAACAGTTAATAGATATTCACGTGAACATAAATAAATCATGATCACCATTTTAAAACACGAACTAAAATAATTACGTAAGTACTTAATTACGAGTGTAAATAATACGATAAACTACATGATAAAATAAACAGAAACACTTTAAACACGAACACGTTTAACCACGAACGAACACGAAACATCGGGACACGAGAAAAGGTACGGGTACCCCATGTGGGGCCCCATACCCACGTCACACATAACCAAAATGGGCTTAGCCCATTGACTTTTACATGAAGGGGGGGGGGGTTATGGTAAATATGCATTTCATTTTTACATTTCAAGCAAAATAGCATTTAACCTAAAAAGTTTTCTCTCCTCCTCCTTGGTCTCTCTTTGTGCCACCACCCCTAAGACCACCAAAGGTGGTTGTTGATTGATTTTGATCTTGAAAACCATTGCTATAAACCGTGTTTGTTCATCCTCTTCCAAGCTACGTATTGGTATATCATTCTAAACCTTTCTTTTTAATTCTTTTTGAATCTTTGATTATTTTCATGAACATGTTATTGTTATTCTTATTAAAACATGATAATTAAACATAGATCTAACATGTTTTGGGGTTAATTAAAATCAAAGGTTGTTATATGAGGGTGTTTGTTTTTGGCCGCCTAGTATAACCAACCCGAGGGGGGTTCGGTTTGGTTTTAGCCGCCACCACCAAGACCATTTTGGTCTTGGTTGGTGCATGTGGGACCCACGGCAGCAAGGGGACACAAGTACCCCGAGTTGGCTCGGGGTACGGTGTCGAGTTCATGCCCGATTCATGGTTCGTTGGTTAAAACATGATTTATGCTACATGTTAATTTTATGAATTATGAACTTAGGATATAAATTAATTAATAACATGAGATATTAATTAAACCATGACTTAGGTTATTTTTAATTATTAATTAAGCATGATATTAATTTAACCTAAGTATTTTTATGTTATAAGTTATAATTAATTAATTATTTAAAACATGCTTATAATTAATTAATTTAGACATGACTTAGGTTATGTTATTAATACATAATAATACACATTTTAACCTAAGTATTTTATTCCATTTTAATTAAAACATGTTATACTTTAATTAAAATGCTTAACCTATAGTTTAATTAAAATACATGAAATAATAATTAAACTATACATTATATCATATGACTTAAGAAATAAGCTTATAAACACTTAGACTTATATGTTAGCTTATGTAACCAGCTTAATTCTAATTATGGAAACTTCTATTTATAGAAACTTAATTAAATAAGGCAACTAATCTATTAATGGAAACCTTCTATATATGGAAATCTATCTATTTCAGGCAGCTAATCTAATCATGGAAACCTTCTATATATGGAAACTTATTTAATTAAGACAGCTGATCTATTTTTGGAAACTTTCTATTTTTAGAAACTAATCTATTTTAAGCAGTAAATTCTATTTTAGGAAACTTTCTATTTTTGAAAACTTTCTATTTTTAGAAACTTTCTATTTTTGGTAACTTTCTATTTTTGGAAACTTTCTATTTTTGGAAACTTTCTATTTTTGGAAACTTTCTATTTTTGGAAACTTTCTATTTTTGGAAACCTGCTATTTTTGGAAAGTTACTTATTATTACACAGTAAGTATAATAATACATGAATTACCAGTAATACTTTATCAGATTAATCAGAGTACAAGGTAAACACAGATAGGGCTTTAAACAGTAAACCATGACCTAAAACATACAAAGTAAGCTAAGATGAGACATAAAACCAAGTACGTAATCAGTGATTCGATACTTATACACGTGTGTATTCATGTAGCGTTAGTGATCCAGAAGTAGGAGTCTTTCTTCCGTTCATTCACTGGACTTGAGGTACGGATTCCCGTCCTTTCAGTATGGACATTCTTTCCTTATTAGGATTTCCCCGTATGCAGCCAACTGTTTTCCCCAGTATTTGTTTTATTGTTTTGAACTGCTTATCTTTAATTAGCATAATCTATAGCCATATACAAGCATGACCAGTTTCACCTAGTTATGGAGGTACCATAACCATAACATTGGAGGCACCAATGTTATGACTTCCCCACGGCGGAGTGATTTCTCGTGGCGTCCCTTTCAGTTTTGGCCATATTATTATATCATGTGGGGCGTATGGGTGCATCCTAGTTACATGTTTTATTCAGTATTTCATGGTGAATGTGGTGTGTGCCTTGCACCCTTCACAAGGAGTTGATCCCTCCTACCCAGACCAGTATATTAATTAGAGGCATCCCTTCTAATCAGCATGATGAGGTCACCCCTCCAAGTATTCATGCACGTGACCTTTTCATGACCTATATGGGCTATGGTATATATATGTTAAAACAGTTTTCATAAGATAAACATAAGGCTTTTCAAACTATAAAACCAGTTTTCTCAATACTTAACCAGTCTACTCAGAACTTAGTCTTCCGCTGTTATATGTTACATGCTTATCCTATTTCATGCTATATTGTATATCCGTGCACTGAGCGTTTTGCTCAGCCGTTACTTTCCTTTCCATGTCCCAAAACGGCAGGTACCCAAGACTCGAGCATTTGGAGGACATGCATAGGATGGAAGCTGCCATAGACTTCTTCTCCTGTTTCCTTCATATATTTATGCTTGTTTAGTCTTTCATTCAGTTCATTTACTTTCTTATGTTTTGGCTTATGTTTGGGAATCGATGTTTGATTCCGGTTTTCCCTATGGTCATGTATGTTTTGCTACATATTACCTTGCATGCTTTGATGACACGCCATAATTACGCGTGACATGCCATTTATCAAAATGGGGTGTTACACCTACATGCTTAAACATTGAGGACAATGTTTATATCAAGTGAAGGGGGACTTCTATCGAAGTTAAGTGGGCTTTTCCATGAATATGTCCCCAATTTAACCAGAAAATCTAATTTTTCGACGTTTTTCAAAATTTTTGATCTATTTTGGCCTAGTGGTATTGTTCATTTATCTTCTTTTATGTTCTTTCCTTTTGTCATTGCATCGTATGTATATATTTCATTTCAAGAATAAAGTCAAAATAAAAATAAATTAATAAAATGGTTTTAATGAGTTTAGATGTTTTTGATAAATTAGGCCCGTCGTGAATCTTTTGACTCAATCTGAGTTTACTTATCCAAGTTTACTCTAGCTAGTATCCTAAACATGTTTAAATCAAGTTTTGCTAGGCTTTTATATAGGGAACTTTAAAACGCGAAAGTCTTAACTCATACGGGTTAAGAACAAGAACTTTTAACAAGTTCCTATAATTGATCCTAGAAAGTCGTTTATCAAGGGAACTTTAAAATGCAAAGGTATAAACTTAAAAAAAAAGTCTAAGAAGATGCAAGATCTTATAGATGACTTGAAAACCCAAAACTTTGATTTAATAGGCTAAGCATCCACGAGTCTCATTCCTTGAGATTTTAAATTATAGAGAACGAGAGATGATAGAGTCAATTATATGTTTGGTGTTCTTTCATGGATTTATGTGAGTTAATTGTGAGATTTTTCTCCCATCGCTTGTTAATAAATATAATTGCAATAAGTAAGGTTGTACGATTTGAAAAGTTACTTAGCTTCCAGCACAAGATCGTTTAAAAGTTGCTTGGTATTAATTAGAGTTCATAGCCAAGGCATAACTTATTAAAGCGGGATGCGAAGATTGGCGAGTCTGAAAAGGCCCTAACAAGGCATGAGGGGTACATTTTGTTGCTAAAGATCCAAAGTGATGTGAAGAATCATTTATCAAAAATCAATATGAAGGATCAAGACACACGACGAAAAGCAAATACTCTCCTAAAGATCATGGAGAAGTCTATCCGAAAAGACCCTAGCAAGGTATGAGGATAAATAGATCCAAGTCCAAAAAGGAGACGGATCATTGTATATCAAAATACCAAATAAAGATTGGAGAAAAATGAAGAAGTCGTGGTCCAAGTTTGAAGAATCTCTCAAAAACTTCAAGTGAAGAAATTCCTATTATGAAGAGAACCAAGATCATCTCTCAAGATTCGAAGTATGAAGTCAATGCCAAATATCAATCCGAGAAAGGTCTCAAATCGTGAAACTAGTTATGCCAAGATATGAACTTTATGAGATTTCGAGAAGCAGTTTTAAAAGATTTTGTCCTTTAACTAACTATTGATTAAATTGTCCTACTTTATTTTCGGCCTAAATAAGCTATTGAAATAAGTCAACAATGCATCCTCGTAATCATTCAAGACAACAATAAAATATAGGAGATACACCTAGGAATAAGGGAGTCTAAGTAAATAACAGAGCCACATGAGTGAGTGTTAGCTTTACTAACTTATAATAACAATGATCTCGTTTTTAAGCTTGGTTTGGGGAACGTGAAACTAGAGGGTGATAAACATTCATGATAACCAAATCCCTAATGTAAGTCTTCGATCTCTTTACTTGTTTTTCCTTCTTGCATTTTGTAATTTTCTAATCTTTTTGGTTTCCTTATTGTCTAGTATTTAATAATTGCCAAGGTGGGTTAATTATGATGAGAAATATTAAACTTTGCTTTGAAATTAATGCATTGCATGAGGGCATTGCAATGGTCAAGTGTAGGGGATTTAATAAGTGTGAAAACACTTATCCTTTTATCACTTATTTCTAATAATAACAAGACCAAAACGTGTATTTAATGTCGTAAAAGGCGGAATTATACGTGGTTTGTGTTTTTATTGTGTTTTAGGACAAAAATATGAAAAAGGAAGAAAACACGGGCTTTTATCGAAGAAAAAGACAAAAGACGAAGTCAAAATATCAAAAGTGCAAGAAGAACGGAAGTCAAAGGCCTATTATGAAGATTTATCGAAGAAAAAGTCTAAAGATGGAAGTTTAACGAAGTCGAAGAACCAAGTCTACTAAAAGATGAAAATTAGAAGACGAGTTCATTTTAGCATTCGACTAATCCCGAGACAAAGTCGAGAAAGACGAGTTATTTAAAAGACGAGAAGACAAGAAGAAAGAGAGAAGCAACAACACCCTCCCCTTCTCCTATAAATACCCTCCTAATCTTCATTAGGAGGAGTTAGTCATTTTTTTAGTTTTTAAGTAGGTGTTACTTTCTCTCTCTATAATTTTCTTTCATGTTTGCTTAATCTTTCATCTTTTTAATCTTGTAACTGAATCTTAATCATCTTAATTAATTCAATGCTTTTAGTTAATTCTCATTCTACCTTTCTTAATCATAATATATTGTTTTGTTTCTTTAATCATGTAGTTGGTTTAATCTTGTTGATTGTGTGATTGATATGCTTATTAGATTGTGCTTATTGATTTGGTGTGTTTGATGTTTTAGCTTATTGTGCTTTTTGATTAATTAGTGTTAGCTTATTTTTAATTAAGTTGTTTTTATAGTTTAGATCTTTTAAAAGTTCATTTTTAGAATTTTAGCTTATTTGGTGTTTTCATAGTTTTAATATTGTGGTTTATTAGCTTTTTCTTAAAATCAATTTGGTTAGAGTTTTGTAAGTGCTTATTTAGATTCTAGCTTAATTCCATTTTTGCTCATTTTTATTCTTATCCGGGTTTTGAAAACCGTAGTTTCCCGAATAGCATCCAAACAAATATTCCGAATACTAGCAAAATCAGATATTCTGGATAACGTCCTTTTTGTGTTCATTCCAGATAATGTTTTAATCATTATTCCGGATTGTAGCTTAGATAAATATTCTGAATAGTGTACTGAGTCTTTATTCCGGATTGCCTTGGAAATTAGTATCCCGGATTACTAGTAATTTTCAGATTCCGGATAGTAAACAATTTTCAGATTCCGGATAGTAAACAATCTTCAGATTCCGGATAGTAAACAATTTTCAGATTCCGAATTGTATTAGTTCTTCACATTCTGAATTATGTGTATTTGTTATTCCGGATAACCAAAAATGTATAACATTCTGGATTAGCTGTTTCTTTATTCCGGATAACCAAAAGTATTACATTCCGGATTAGCTGTGTTTCATATTCCGGATTAGAGATCTCTTAGGATTCCGGATAAGCTTCAAACTAGGATTCCGGATAAGGGGTGTTGATCCCAAACTTAGATTGATTTAGCTTTATGTATACGAGATTAGATCAAGTAATACACTTAGAGAAACCTTTGTATATGTATATGACAATCTAAGTGTTATGCGGAATTAACACTTAAACAAGAACACACAAGATGTAAACAAACTTTCACTTTGATTAATGATATCAAACTTGCTTACAATGAAAGTGTTTAACGTATGAAAACTTATATTGAACAATAACCTAAAGGTCTTCTTTTATAGACATAAGAAGCCTTGTACAATAATCTACGTATCAACAAATTCTAGGTAAAGATAAATATAGAAAATACATTGTTGTTCCTATCTTTACTAGAAGTAATCTAGAATATAATAAACGTGTAGATCATATCCTTCCATCAGTGCTTGTCTTCAATGTATCAACTCTTGACATTGTCTTGTCAACGTTTGATCTGTCAGCGTTTATTTTACTCATGTCAACACTTGTTTTACTCTTGTCAGCGATCAAGTAGACTGGCTATAATTTATTCCCAACAATCCTCCCCTAAACTTGATATCTACTATAGTAATCAAGTTTCTGAATAAACATTAAGAACTAGGAGGAATCTTACAAACCTTCTCATATTGGTAATAAATAAATCTGACTAAATCTTTTGCCACGTCACTTGAATAATGAATTTCCAGCTGTGTGTTCTTCATCTTCCCCAAGACTTCCTTGGACATGAAATACTGGCCATCTACAAGTAGATACTCAGCAAACTTTGTAGAACTCAAATAATAAACACCAGCAGCTGAACACAATCTCCATTGAAGACCACTGAGGTCATCTTCAAGATCCTTCAAAATAGCAGGATCTTCATCTCTTGGTCCACACATTCTCTTGAATGTTGACCACTGTTTTATTCCATTGACTGAAGTTGGTGCTTCAGTCTCATACCTGGCCTCTAACAACCTCCATAGGTCTACCAAGTCTTCTCTATCAAAACTTGCAAACATAGATATAAGGGTGGTAAAAGTGTGAACCTCTTTTCCATACCTTCCAATCTTCCAAAACCCACATTCATCTTCTTCATAGCTTATAATAGGGTTTCTGGAATCAAGTGGTAACACTTGTACCATGTCTGAAGCTTCTAATGGTGAGAGCTTGAGGCTCTTTCTTATGACAGCTTCACTTGGATGTAATGGATCCATATCTTTGGGAAACTCAAGAGGGACTCCCTTTTTCACTGGTCTGGGAACAAACATTGCCTTCTTAAGTTCCATTTCCTCTGTAAGTTCTTCTTTTCTTTCATCAGAAAGAAGTCTTAGAGTGTTTTCTTCCTGCACCCTAACCCAAACGGGATAAGCTCTACACTCCAACTCTTCAAATGTCAATGCAATCAACTTCTTATAAGTCCACCCTGTTCCATGACATCTGAGGAGCATGCAATACAACTCCCTTCTATCCCTTTTCAAATTTGAGAGAACATTACTTGCTTTGTGTTTCAGAATGACCTTGCAATCCTTTTGTACTCTGAGAAGAATCTCCAATCCCCATATCTGATCTGAAATGGTCAAATGTGGATTCTCCATACACCTATCTTCCCAAGCATGGTACATCTGAACAACTTCTGGCATATCAAAATCAACCTGCAATTTCAGCTCATTCAACTTCTCTTTTGCCAATTCATCACCATACTCAAGCCTTTCTGGTTGTTCTATGATCATAACACTTGAGTCTGAACTGGCTTCATCACTTCCTTCTTGCTCTTCTGAAGTGACAACAAAAGGTAATTCACCCACTTCCTTTCTTTCTTGTTCCACAATTTGTGCAGCCAACTTTCTATCAAACTCAATTTGTGCTGCATTCTTTGGAACAACTTCTTCTACCATAATACCCTTACCCTTATCTAATGGATCAACTGTTGGTAAGGTAGATGGTAATACCTGTGAAGAAACCTCTTTTATGATGGATGATTTTAACACCCCCAAATTTACACGCAGCGGAATATATCTTTGGGTTATAAACAATGATACAATAACACATAATTTATAAAGAACGACTCGAAAAGAGACGTTTCAAATTTATCGTTCCTAAAACATTTGTCAGAGTAGCGTAGTCCCAAGACATCGTAACCAAAGTACAACCAAAACAAAAGATTTAAATTGTTTTGAACAAAAGGAACGACAAATATTCAAAGAGTTTATATTGCAAAGTAGTGCACAACATTCATTCCCGTGGCTTCCAAGCTTCACCCTTCCTGATTACCTGAAATACATGTGAGAAAATCATCAGCAAAAATGCCGAGTGAATCTATAGGTTTATATAATCATTTTGAACACAAGCAAAGATTATAAGTTTGTGGCATGCTTAAAGGCAACAAGCATCTAATAATTTGCATCAACAATAATAATTGTGTTTAGCATAAATTGCAATAAGCTCATGGAACCGAGCCCTTAGACACTCCCATATCAGTCTAATAAGACGAGAGATTTATTAATTGTCGGTTACCTCCAGATTATTGGTACATTGCCGTATACCTGACTTCTTAATACAATATGTTCAAACAGTGTGGAGGTCAGGCCTAAGCTTCTATGACAAGTCCACAAAAACTGAACCGGGGCGGCTTCCCCCATAGATCTATTAATTGTACTAGCGGTTAACCCATCATAGGTTAATTAACGGTCCATAATTGAGGCTTTAACTAAGGCAATCACTTAATGCAATTTAAAGGCAACCACGGGTCCATTCATAAAGGGACAAGCATACCATAAAAATCTTGTGTTCTAAGTTTACAAAACATGTATTCCCCCTCGCGGGTTTATAAAATCGTATAATTGCGCAAACGAGGCTATAGACTCACCTTAGTACTTATAGTAGTTGAAGACGATCGCCGACGATAGTAGATGCCTGAAAAACACGACAACCGCAACCTAGCAAATAAGGTGCGTACATTAATAATAGACTCGAGAAATAAAGGATACTTAATAAAATCAAACTCAAGTATAAAATCACGAAAACTCGAGAGAAAACGATGCAAGTGGTTCTATTATACTCTGCTATATATTCATTTTATTATTATATGCCTTTAATAAAAATCTGCCGGAACATACCGAATGTCCAAGCCGTTTTCCCATACTTAAACATATCAAATTTTTATGATACTACTCAGAGAACTTACTTACTATATATAGAAAGTCCTCCCAAAAGCCCATTAAACGATTTTACTTCTAAAGTTCCCTGCCCGACTCATCTTTGAATCACAAAATCCGGACAGTTTAGCGACCTTGACTTACGAAACCATTTTGACCATTCTAAACAACTCCATTTGTAAAACCGCCACTTGATTCTAAAAATAGACTCAAAATGATAAACTTGGAGGCTAAGAACAGCCCTTGAATAATTTTGAAACTCATTTTATAGTCCCCGAGATTCGATCCAAATATCGACAACAATTTTCGGATTGTGTCGACACTCGTCTCCCGGTACACGAAAATCAAACCAGTGTATCTTCCACCTCGTTTGGAGTTGGAAGGCCTACTTTATATGAAATCGAAGCTAACGAAATTCTCTACAACCCTATCCAATTAGTTAAGTGATTATCAAACAGTAAGACCCCCAAAAACGGCCTCAAACCTACTGCCCAAAATCACCTTTCAAAATCTCCCACAAAATCATGTTTTTTATCAATTCTAACAATTTTCCTCATCATCCTACACCCCTAATATCATCATAAACCATCCCTAACACTTGCATCATCATCAAAATCAAAAACCCAAAAATTAAAAATCAACTTTTCAATAAAAACATAGCATGAAAATCTTTTGATCATCACTACTAACACATGCATACAACAAATTTGGATCAAACATAACCAACTTTTCTTGAAAAATTTATATGGTTGCATGTATGAAAATTTTATACCAAATTGTAGCCCTTTGAAAATGGAGGATGGTACTTGTTTTAGTTTCTCTTGGATCAAGCTAGAAAAATTTTGATCATGGTGTTTTTTGTGTTAATGGTGGGTGGCTAAAACAAAGGGAGAAGAAGAAGTTGGTTGATTTTTTTTTGTTAAATGAATTTATTAAAAGAAAAGTGTTAGTGGAAGTGTTAGTTATAGTGTGGAGTTAGGGTAGTTTTTGCCAATTTGTGATAGTTTTGGTCCAAAATATAAATATTGGTTAAAAAGCGGGAAATGACTAAAAGTCAATTTCAAATATTTACGGGACTCGGGTTTCGTAAAAATACCTAAAAGTTTAAACGCACACGAAAAATAATAATATAACGACTCGATACGTAATTAAAACGATATCGTCGAAAATATTAAATATCGAAACGATTGATAATAAAATATAAAATTGTGGGCATCCGTCGGTATCGCGATCACTAGTAGTCCTCGTTGCTCGTCAAAATATTAAAATAAAATATTTAATATCGGTTTCAACTTAAACCGTTAAACATAATAATATTTAATATTATAAAATACTTCAAAAATATTTGAAAAGTAAGATTAAGTAATGACCTTATTTTGTGGGTTTTATATCCTCACCACCTTAGGAGAGCACCGTCCCGGGGCTTACTTCTCCTTAGGTCCGTCTACGAACAAATGTAGATACTTGCTCTTGAAGTAGTCCTCTCGCTCCCAAGTGTATTCGGGTCCACGTCAGGAATTCCATCGGACTTTCACTATCGGGATCCGACTTTGCTTAAGCCGTTTCACCTCTCGATCCATAATCTCCACAGGTTCTTCAATAAAATGCAGCTTGTCGTCCAGTTGAATCTCCTCAAGTGGAAGTATCAAATTCTCGTCCGCCAAACACCTCTTAAGATTAGAAACGTGAAAAGTATTGTGAATAGCACTTAACTTTTCTGGCAATTACAACTTATATGCCACAAGAACAACTCGATCAATAATCTTGAATGGACATATATAGCGCGGACTAAGCTTTCCTCGCTTGCCAAATCGAATTACTCCTTTCCAAGGTGATACTTTCAACATAACCATATCGCCAAAATCAAACTCCAATGGTTTTCTCCTCTTATCCGCATAGCTCTTCTGTCTACTACGAGCTGTCAATAAACGATTCTTGATTTGCACGATCTTCACAGTCTTTTCTCTAATCAATTCAGGACCCGTCAACTGACTTTCTCCAATCTCACACCAACCAACTGGTAATCTACACTTTCGCCCGTAAAGTGCTTCAAAAGGTGCAGCCTTAATACTTGCATGATAACTGTTGTTGTATGAGAATTCCACCAAAGGTAAGTGTCGATCCCAACTACCTCCAAAGTCTATTACACACGCTCGTAACATATCCTCCAAGGTCTGAATAGTCCTCTCACTTTGTCCGTCCTTTTCCGGATGATACGCAGTGCTCATATCGAACTGAGTCCCCAGAGCTCGCTGAAGAGATTTCCAAAACTCAGATGTGAACCGACAATCTCGATCAGAAATAATTGACAAAGGAACCCCATGTCTACAAACAAATTCCTTCAAATACAACCGAGTAAGTTTGTCTAAGTCATCAGTTTTCTTTATCGGCAAGAAATGAGCCGACTTAGTCAACCGATCAACAATCACCCAAATCGTATCATAACCACTAGAAGTCCTCGGAAGTCCCGAAACAAAGTCCATAGTGATCTTCTCCCATTTCCATTCTGGAATTTCAGGTTGTTGCAGTAAACCCGAAGGTCTCTTGTGCTCAAACTTCACCTTAGCACACGTCAAGCATTTACTAACATAAGTAGCAATGTTAGCCTTCATATTCGGCCACCTGTAACATTTCTTCAAGTCTTGGTACATTTTATCCGATCCTGGGTGGATCGAATATTTAGAATTATGAGATTCGTGCATAATTAGATCTCTCTGTCCTCCATACATCGGTAACCACATACGATTCTCGAAATATCGAATTCCGTCATCACGAATTTCGAATATAGGTGTCATCCTTCTACCCAAGTCTTCATCTCTCACATTCTCTTCCTCCATCGCCTTAGTTTGAGCTTTAAGTATTCGATTAGATAAATCAGAATAAGTTTTCATGGCTAAAGCTCTAACCCTTTTGGTTATTTCTCTGTCCTTCCTACTAAGTGCATCGGCAACTACATTCGCCTTGCCGGGATGGTAGCAAATTTGAATGTCGTAATCACTCAACAATTCTACCCATCTTCTCTGCCTCATATTGAGCTCCTTCTGATCTAAAATATGTTGCAGGCTTTTATGATCGGTATATACCACACTCTTTGTACCGTAGAGATAGTGTCTCCAAAGTCTAAGAGCAAAGACAACAGCTCCTAATTCCAAATCATGTGTAGTATAGTTCTCCTCATGCTTCCTCAATTGACGAGATGCATACGCGGTCACTTTCTCCCTTTGCATCAACACAACACCAAAACCCTTACGTGATGCGTCACAATATACCACAAAGTCTTCAGCTCCGTCGGGCAAAGCCAAAATTGGTGCAGAACACAGCTTCCGCTTCAAAGTTTGGAATGCTTCTTCTTCTTCTGAACCCCATTCATACTTCTTGTTTTTCTGTGTAAGTTTAGTAAGAGGTTTAGAAATTAAAGAGAACCCTTCAATAAACCGCCGGTAGTATCCAGCTAATCCCAGGAATTGTTTAACTTCAGTCGGGGTCGTAGGCCTAGCCCAATCTCTAATAGCTTCAATTTTGGAAGGATCAACATGAACACCGCTACTATCGATCACGTGCCCAAGGAATTGGACTGAATCCAACCAGAAATCACACTTGGAGAACTTTGCATACAACTTCTCCTTCTTCAACAACTCCAAAATAATCTTCAAATGACCTTTATGCTCCTCCCGACTTTTGGAATAAATCAGGATATCGTCGATAAATACAATCACAAACTTGTCGAGGTATGGTTTACACACACGATTCATTAAGTCCATGAATACCGCAAGTGCGTTAGTTAACCCAAACGACATTACTTGAAATTCAAAGTGTCCATAACGCGTCCAAAAAGCTGTAATAGGTATGTCCTCCTTTTTAACACGAAGTTGATGATAACCCGATCTTAAGTCGATCTTCGAGTACACGCACGAACCTTGAAGTTGATCGAACAAATCATCGATCCTAGTGGATAACGATTTTTAATAGTTAACTTGTTCAACTCTCGGTAGTCTATGCACATTCTGAACGATCCGTCCTTCTTCTTCACGAACAATACTGGAGCTCCCCAAGGTGACGAACTTGGTCTAATGAACTCCTTCTCCATTAACTCCTTCAACTGATCTGCCAACTCCTTCATCTCAGACGGTGCCAAACGATAAGGTGCACGCGCCACCGGTGCAGCTCCTGGCACTAGATCAATCTTGAATTCGACTTCTCGCTGAGGCGGAAGCCCTGGCAAGTCATCGGGAAATACTTTAGGAAATTCACGAATAACCGGAACATCTTCCACACGCCTAACCGGTAGTTCTTTCTCCACTACTTGAGCCAAGAACAGGTGACAACCTCTTTCTACATATTTCTTCGCCTTGATACAAGATATCACCGTCAGACGGGATCTACCGACATCACCTTTAATTACTAACACCTTACCCTTAACTGGTATGTGGACAACTTTCTCCCCACATACAATTACCACGTCATGAGCAACCAACCAATCCATACCAACAATCACATCAAATGAATCCAACTCTATCGGCATCAAATCAACTTCAAACAAATGATTTGCTACTTTCAAAGGACACTTCTTAAATATAGTGGTAGTACTAACTAATTGTCCATCAGCTAACTCGACCTCATAACTAGTATTTAGGCTTGTTGGCTCAACATTAATTAAACGACTAAAGGAAGTGCTTATAAAGCTCCTATCAGATCCTGAGTCAAACAACACACTAGCATAACGATGGTTGAGTAAGAACATACCCGTCACCACATTTGGACCTTGTGCCTGATCAGCATCCTTAACAACATAAACTGCCCCAGCAACTTCACCTGCTTTCTTGTTCTTCAACTTCGGGCATTTGGGACGAACATGATCACGTTCTCCACATTCAAAGCAAGTCTTGATCGGAATAGCATTTGCTCCAGTGGCAGGGATCCATGGCTTGCACTTCTCTGCAGCATGCCCAACCTTTCCACATTTAGTGCACCTTGGTGGACAATTACCAAAGTGACAAACACCACAGCTCTTACATTTCTGGGCTGGTCCCCCATAGGCAGCATTGTCATTCTTGTTAGTTGCAGCTCTAGCCCCATCATTTCTCTTCTGATTGTACTGCCTATGGCGGTTACTACCTTGATTACCACTCTGCGAATTCTCCCATTTTCTTTTATTACCCTCAGCAGCTTTCTCAGCCCTATCTTGAACTTTCTGCCCCATGAGTGTATGAGCCATTCTTACAGTCTCGACAAAGTTCTTGGGTCGAGATGAAGTCGTCTCACCTTTAATGTACCCAGGCAACCCTTTGATGTATTGATCCATCTTCTTTTTCTCAGTAACAAAAGCATCTGGACACAACAAAACCAACTCATTGAATCGGCTAGTATATGCAGCAATGTTGTTATCTTTCAGCTTCAGATGCCTCAACTCATCCTCCAAAGCAGATAACTCTTCTTCTGGACAGAACTCTTCGTTCAGCAACCTTTTAATTTCATCCCAAGGTTTCCTGTTTGCAGCTTCTAAACCAACTGTAGCAACTTGAGTCTTCCACCAGCTTAAAGCTCGATCCTTGAAAGTAGCAACTGCGAACTTAACCTTGTTCCTTTCTGAGCAATCACTAATCTCAAATGTTGTTTCTGTTTTCTCAATCCATCTGAATAATTCCAGTGCTCCACCAGTTCCTTGAAATGTAGTGGGTCCACATTTCATGTATCCAGCAAAAGTACATTCTTTAACCGTAGCAGCAGCCGGAGCAACCTCATCTGCAGGATTCTCAGCTACACCTGCCCCAGCAGCTTCTGGTCCAGCAGGTTCACCTTCACCTTCAGCACCCATACCTCTAGAGCCACCTGCTCCTTCAATGTTAACACGCGCAGCTCTATCCGCAGCTAATGCTTTCGCAACCTCTTCAGCAACTAGCCTTGCAATGGCATCATTTGTCATTCTCCTAGGTGGCATGATTCTGTCACATCTCAAAGAGAAGATAAAATGAATGAGTTAATTGTATTCATGGTATAGTCATATCATGTACAAAATCAATCATCCTCCTCATCGAAGACGAAATTTGACGGTGGTAAATTTCTCAAAATAGGTATAAGGTCATAACAAAATGAAATAGGATAATTTCCAATAATTTAAATAAATGTAGAGAATCCTTCAAAATAATTGAAAGAAAAATTCCAAAAATTTATTTAAGTAAATCATTAATAAATGATAACTCTTATCGAAAAGTTTAACGATATCAATATATATATCGATAAAGGATTATAGTATTTATTTATAAATACTTAGCAATAAGGCATACATAATAATGTATACTAAAGTTGTAATCCCAGAAGTAGCTTGAACCTGAAGTCACGCGAAATCATGTGCACAGACTCTTTGAAAAATAAAACCGACAGTTATAGTTTAGGTTTTTAGAAAAAGACCTAGTTCTCTATAACTCATGGCTCTGGTACCAATCTTTAACACCCCCAAATTTACACGCAGCGGAATATATCTTTGGGTGATAAACAATGATACAATAACACATAATTTATAAAGAACGACTCGAAAAGAGACGTTTCAAATTGATCGTTCCTATAACATTTGTCAGAGTAGCGTAGTCCCAAGACATCGTAACCAAAGTACAACCAAAACAAAAGATTTAAATTGTTTTGAACAAAAGGAACGACAAATATTGAAAGAGTTTATATTGCAAAGTAGTGCACAACATTCATTCCCGTGGCTTCCAAGCTTCACCCTTCCTGATTACCTGAAATACATGTGAGAAAATCATCAGCAAAAATGCCGAGTGAATCTATAGGTTTATATAATCATTTTGAACACAAGCAAAGATTATAAGTTTGTGGCATGCTTAAAGGCAACAAGCATCTAATAATTTGCATCAACAATAATAATTGTGTTTAGCATAAATTGCAATAAGCTCATGGAACCGAGCCCTTAGACACTCCCATATCAGTCTAATAAGACGAGAGATTTATTAATTTTCGGTTACCTCCAGATTATTGGTACATTGCCGTATACCTGACTTCTTAATACAATATGCTCAAACAGTGTGGAGGTCGGGCCTAAGCTTCTATGACAAGTCCACAAAAACTGAACCGGGGCGGCTTCCCCCATAGATCTATTAATTGTACTAGCGGTTAACCCATCATAGGTTAATTAACGGTCCATAATTGAGGCTTTAACTAAGGCAATCACTTAATGCAATTTAAAGGCAACCACGGGTCCATTCATAAAGGGACACGCATACCATAAAAATCTTGTGTTCTAAGTTTACAAAACATGTATTCCCCCTCGCGGGTTTTTAAAATCGTGTAATTGTGCAAACGAGGCTATAGACTCACCTTAGTAATTATAGTAGTTGAAGACGATCGCCGACGATAGTAGATGCCCGAAAAACACGACAACCGCAACCTAGCAAATAAGGTGCGTACATTAATAATAGACTCGAGAAATAAATGATACTTAATAAAATCAAACTCAAGTATAAAATCACGACAACTCGAGAGAAAACGATGCAAGTGGTTCTATTATACTCTGCTATATATTCATTTTATTATTATATGCCTTTAATAAAAATCTGCCGGAACATAACGAATGTCCAAGCCGTTTTCCCATACTTAAACATATCAAATTTTTTTGATACTACTCAGAGAACTTACTTACTATATATAGAAAGTCCTCCCAAAAGCCCATTAAAAGATTTTACTTCTAAAGTTCCCTGCCCGACTCATCTTTGAATCACAAAATCCGGACAGTTTAGCGACCTTGACTTACGAAACCATTTTGACCATTCTAAACAACTCCATTTGTAAAACCGCCACTTGATTCTAAAAATAGACTCAAAATTCTAAACTTGGAGCCTGAGAACAGCCCTTGAATGATTTTGAAACTCATTTTATAGTCCCCGAGATTCGATCAAAATATCGACAACAATTTTCGGATTGTGTCGACACTCGTCTCTCGGTACACGAAAATCAAACTAGTGTATCTTCCACCTCGTTTGGAGTTGGAAGGCCTACTTTATATGAAATCGAAGCTAACGAAATTCTCTACAACCCTATCCAAGTAGTTAAGTGATTATCAAACAGTAAGACCCCCAAAAACAGCCTCAAACCTACTGCCCAAAATCACCTTTCAAAATCTCGCACAAAATCATGTTTTTTATCAATTCTAACAATTTTCCTCATCATCCTACACCCCTAATATCATCATAAACCATCCCTAACACTTGCATCATCATCAAAATCAAAAACCCAAAAATTAAAAATCAACTTTTTAATAAAAACATAGCATGAAAATCTTTTGATCAGCACTACTAACACATGCATACAACAAATTTGGATCAAACATAACCAACTTTTCTTGAAAAATTTATATGGTTGCATGTATGAAAATTTTATACCAAATTGTAGCCCTTTGAAAATGGAGGATGGGACTTGTTTTAGTTTCTCTTGGATCAAGCTAGAAAATTTTTGATCATGGTGTTTTTTGTGTTAATGGTGGATGGCTAAAACAAAGGGAGAAGAAGAAGTTGGTTGATTTTTTTTGTTAAATGAATTTATTAAAAGAAAAGTGTTAGTGGAAGTGTTAGTTATAGTGTGGAGTTAGGGTAGTTTTTGCCAATTTGTGATAGTTTTGGTCCAAAATGTAAATATTGGTTAAAAAGCGGGAAATGACTAAAAGTCAATTTTACAAATATTTACGGGACTCGGGTTTCGTAAAAATACTTAAAAGTTTAAACGCACACGAAAAATAATAATATAACGACTCGATACGTAATTAAAACGATATCGTCGAAAATATTAAATATCGAAACGATTGATAATAAAATATAAAATTGTGGGCATCCGTCGGTATCGCGATCACTAGTAGTCCTCGTTGCTCGTCAAAATATTAAAATAAAATATTTAATATCGGTTTCAACTTAAACCGTTAAACATAATAATATTTAATATTATAAAATACTTCAAAAATATTTGAAAAGTAAGATTAAGTAATGACCTTATTTTGTGTGTTTTACAATGATGACTGGAACATCAACCTCATTTGCAGGTCTGTCAACGCCCAATTTTGCTTTGTCAGCACCCAAAATACTCATGTCAGCGTTCAAATTCTGCTTGTCAACGCTCAAATCACCTGTCTCAGCGCCTCTTGCAATTTCCTCCAACATGGCTGTAAATGACAAATTTAAGTTTGTAGGAGAGACTATAGACGTATCAAAACATGTCTGTTTCTTCAAACTTGTTAGGGCCTCAGCAACATCCAAAGATTCACCATCATGAGAGCCCTTATCACTCACATTTATTTGTTCATCCTCCCCTGTGGAAGATTCCTCCATCCCTCTCCTTGTGCTAGCATTCTCCAAGATAACAATCCTCTCCCTCAATTTCTTGAGTTCAAGGCCTTGTGTGCTGACAACTTGTACCAAGTCTGCATTTTGCTTTTGCAAGCGTGTGCAGACAGCCGTCAATTCCATTAGGGTCATTGGTTCCAATCTGCCCTCCTCTAAATTGGGTATTTGACCTCCCAAGTTAGATTCATTGGGCATGGATTAGGTCTTAATTATGGTAGGACTGTCTTGGCCAGCTTCTAAGCCAGAACCAATAGTCCCAGCCTCATCCATAACATCAACCACACTTGTGGTGGTGGTTCTCTCTGCTACATGGCTAGGACCACTAGAGGAGCACACACCAGTAGTCCTTTGGCGTTTTTGTAACCTATATTGTGTTGTGGGAGAAGAAGATGTAGATTGGGTGGATGTTGGTTGGTTAAGGGGTGTTTGGGACTGTGAAGGATTGATGTCAACGTTTGAAATAGGCACATCAACGCCAACATTTAACGTGTCAGCGTCGAAGGGTTCTTGGTCAATGTGCATATGTTGTGGTGAAGGTAAAGGTTCAGGTATTGGGTCAATTTGGGGTTGGGGGTCTGGTTGGGGTAGTGCTGCTTCAATGACAGCAATCATAGCAGGGGTGAGAGGTAGGTCACGATGTGGGGGTGAGTTCATCTTCATAAAAATTGTTTTCCTTTGCACAGGGATCTCATAAAAATCATCATGGTCCCTTGTGTAGTAAATTTGCACCTCAAAAACCATTTGTAAAAATCTGGGATAACCTAAAGTCATTTTGTTCCCTTTATTTTTACACATGCCCTCAAAAATCATTTTGGAATAATTAAACGTTTGCCCAGTAGCAATGCACACAATAGCACTTGCAATAGATCTATTGATCTCATTATGTGCAGTACACTTGGGACTCAAACATTGTAAGAGGACATGTATTAGGTACTTCCAGGCTGGGGGAAACTCCTGTTTATGATATTTATTTAAAGTTCCTTCATCAGGAAAAGAATAACCCAAAGCCCTTAGTCCTTGTTCTATTTCACTAATGGGGAGGGTGGTTATACCATCAGCATCATCAAGATGCAATGCTTGGCGTACGAAAGCTTCAGTAACCACCCAAGTTCTCCCATGAACAATAGAAGATAATCTAGTCACTCTATTAACTGTTGAGGAACTAACAGTGTTCCAAAACTGTTTAATATGTGTGACAGGAATGAGTAGAGCATAAGAAAGAGCATACCTAATAGGGGATGCATTCAGATACGCCACCATTTGTGTATACTGGGGAAACAGAGTATCATCAGCTTCAAGATATGCTACCATGTTGTGTTGACTTCTGAACCCCAATTCCAAATCAGTTGGTTTAAATTTTGGTGCCATTGTTGAAAGTTGTTTGAATGATTGATAAAAATGAAGTTATAGGAGAAAAATTGTGTTAGACAAGAATAATAGGTACCCTGTTTAAAATAGGAGCCAAATATATAGGAGAAGAAAATGCATGTGATTGGCCCAAAAATAGGCAAGTATTTTCAAAATGCAATCATGAAAATATTGAAAAAGAATAAGTTTATCTCATGCATTAAATGAAAGTTATCAGCTCCCAAAATTATGGCCTAAAAATATGTCAAAAAGTAACAACTGGGTAGGTCCCATTGAGTGTCAACGGTAAAAAATAACCTATCAACGCCCAACGGCTATATTCTTGTCAACGTTTGCCAAAGCCATATCATCGTCTAAATTGGTCACAATAACGCTTGGAAAAATACTTGTCAGCGTCCAAAAATAAAAATGTTTCAAAATGAAAAATGACCTTAACAAAGTAATTTATCCTAGAGAAGGTAACCAAAAAGTTGATAATTATTATAGGGAGGCAAGCACTGTCCAGTTATGCACACTTGCTTATGCAAGATAGACATAACAGTCCTCTAGTGTCCCTTGCTAACCAAAAGTCTTAACAACTAAGTTACCTCATAAAATTCCTTGTTACTCCTAGGTAAAACCCATGATAAAATCAATCCCAAGTCTCCCAACAGACCACAACCAATTCTAGGCCAAAAATGTCTTGGCAGCATGCATAGTATATCAACTATGCATGCTACAGTGCCTCATGATTTAGTAAAACTAACTCATAATCACATGTGGACACAATCTAGAATTGTGATAAGAGTATCATATGGATACCCAAAAATTCCTAAGGGTTCCTAAAACCTCCCCTTAAACTATGATACAAAGGTTTCCAAAAATTTGCATGAACATAAAAATTTTATGTCAAGATAGGAATTAAAAATTCCAACCATCATCCATAAACAAAAACATGCCCAAATGCTTCTCCAATGATCCATAAGCAACTCTGTATCCAATGGTATAATGCTAACACCACCTGCACATTTAGATTGAAAACCACAAAACTAACATTGTTGCTGACAACGCCCCGATAACACTTGTCAGCGTTAAGAAAAGCTTTGTCGGCGTTAGACAAATATATTGCTGACAATGTCACAAAAACACTTATCAGCGTTCAAGCAACCTTTGTCAGTGTTAGAAAAATATAGTGGAAAATCTAAATCCTCAAAAAGACCAATAACAATACATTATCCTGTACATACTTTTACAAAAAGACTCCAAAACACATATTATGTGAGATTGATCATTCCAATACTTGTTACCAAGTATTGAAACCTTCCAGCATCAAAAGGTTTAGTTAGTAAATCTGACACATTTTCTTCTGTGTCAACCCTATCTGGTTGTATTAAACCTTTTTCAAAACAATCTCTTATAAAATGGTGTCTAATTTCTATGTGTTTAGTTTTAGAATATTGTACAGGATTCTTAATAATGCATAGGGTGTTGTTATTGTCAACAAATATCTTGGTATGCATGAAATTATACCCATAGTCCAACAGCTGGTTCTAAATCTACAAAACTTGTCCACAACAAGCTGCTGCAGCCACATACTCTGCTTCAGTTGTAGAATTAGCCACCACTGTTTGTTTCTTGCATTGCCAAGATATCAACCTGCTCCCAAGAAACTGACATCCACCAGTTTTGGATTTTCTATCAAACTTATCACCTCCATAGTCAATGTCTGAATATGCAATTAGCTCCAAAGGTGAATCCTTTGGGTACCACAAGCCAAGACTAGGATAACATCTTAGGTACCTAAAGATTCTCTTGACAGCATAAAGGTGACATTCTTTGGGAGTCACTTGATGGCGTGCACAAGCACACACAGCAAACATGATGTCAGGTCTAGAGGCTGTGAGATACATCAATGAACCAATCATTGATCTATAGTGCCTGACATCAACATCCTTTCCATCTCCAATCTTTCCCCAAGGGTGTTCTCTATCCATAGGAGTAGTAGCCCTCTTTTCATGTGGAGAAAAGCCAAACTTCTTCAAGATCTCTGCCACATACTTATCCTGGGAGATGAAGATACCATCTTCTTTCTGCTGAACTTGTAACCCAAGAAAGAAGTTCATCTCCCCCATAGCACTCATCTTGAATTTGTCTGTCATAAGCTTGGAGAAATCCTCACTCTTCTTTGGATCTGTGGATCTAAAAATGATGTCATCAACATAGACCTGAACAAGTAGAACATCCTTACCTTTCTTCTTTGTAAACAGTGTCTGATCTATGGTGCCCCTCTTGAATCCATTGTCCACCAAATAAGTAGACAAAGTATCATACCATGCTCTTGGGACTTGATGAAGTCCATACTTAGCCTTCTTGACTCTGTACACCTTGTCTGGATTCTCTGGATCCTCAAAACCAGGAGGCTGCATGACATACACCTCCTCAACAATTGTTCCATAGAGGAAGACACTCTTGACATCCATTTGATAGACAGTGAAACCCATGCAAGATGCATAGGCTAGAAAGATCCTTATAGCTTCAATCCTTGTAACTGGTGCAAAGACCTCCTCATAGTCTATCCCCTCCTCTTATGTATATCCCTGAGCCACTAATGTTGCCTTGTTTCTGACCACAATACCTCTTTCATCTCTCTTGTTTCTTAGAACCCATCTTGTCCTTATAGGTCTGACATATCTGGGACAATCAACCAGCTCCCAAACATCCTGAATTGCAAATTGGTGAAGCTCATCCTGCATTGCTTCCACCCAACTTGGTTCTTTGAAAGCATCAAATATCTTCTTGGGTTCCTGTTGTGACAAAAAACAGGCAAACAAACATGCTTGCACAAGAGGGGTATCAACCTTCTTGTGAATATTGGCAATAAATCCACCAAGACCTTGATGAGATCTTCTAGTCTGAACAGGAGTCATAATATCACCAATGATTTGAGAAGTGGGGTGATTCTTCATAATAGAAGTGAGAACTCCTCCTTCAAACAGTCTGGTGTCTTCAATCTCATTATCCATGTTGCCAATATCTTCTTCTTTAGATTCTCTTTCATCAACATGAGGATGAACCTCTTCATATAAATTAGAAGGTTCACCCTGTTCAAAAGTAGAAGAGAAAAGATGTGCAAAAGTGTTGTCAACGCCTGAACCTTGGTTGTCAGCGTGTAGGCTAACAACGCTTGAACTGTTGTTGTCAACGTATGAGCCATCAACGTCTGAATTGGTCTTGTCAGCGCTAGATTTGCCTTTGTCAGCACCTGAAGGACCATGCATGTTGTTATCTGGTGGTACTTGGGGACCACCATTATCTTTTCTAGCAGCAACAGCAGCAGCAAAAGCATCTGTCCATATGGGAATTGTGGCATACTCTAGTATAGGAGATGACTTTTCTGCTTGTGATCCAACCTTTTCATGAACCTGTGTACCTGAAACATCAACAACTTGTTCTTCCACAACATTTGAAGTTACCTTCACAATGTCTGGATTAGTGACAGGCATATAATTTAAAGTCCTAGATAAAGGTTCCAAGTCAAACAACCAATTTGGACCACTTTCAGGATCACTAGGTTTACTCTCTAAAAACCTAACATGTACTCTTTCAAGTATACGTTTTTCCTTTTTAAGATAAACCCTATAACCCTTTCTCTGCATTGAATACCCCATGAAATAGCCTTCATCACCTTTTGCACTAAATTTACCTAAGGCATCACTAGTATCTAAAACAACTACATGACAACCAAAAGGTCTAAGAAAACCAATATTAGGTTTTCTTCCCCAAAGTAACTCATAAGGTGTTTTGTTCTGTATCTTGTTGACCAATGCTCTATTCTGTACATAGCAAGCTGTATTAACAGCCTCAGCCCAAAAAGCTATAGGGAAATGAGCATCAGCCAACATGGTTCTGGCTGCTTCAATTAGGGTTCTATTATTTCTTTCTGTAACCCCATTTTGTTGAGGGGTTCTGGAAACACTAAATTGCCTAGTAATCCCTTTCCTGGCACAAAAATCATCTAACAATTTATTCCTAAATTCACCACCATTATCAATCCTAAGCATTTTAACTTCATTACTAGTCTTCTTCTCAATCTAAGTGATAAAGTCAATTAAAGTGTCAGCTGTATCACTCTT
This sequence comes from Glebionis coronaria, assembly GCA_025667525.1. Lineage (NCBI taxonomy): Eukaryota > Viridiplantae > Streptophyta > Magnoliopsida > Asterales > Asteraceae > Glebionis > Glebionis coronaria. The sequence goes on from CM046875.1 coordinate 383,324,693, forward strand.
CATAGCTAAAAAGAAAGTCCAAGTAAACCTAGAAAAATCATCTGTGATGACAAAACAATACGATTTACCATTCAAACTTTCTATATTGGTTGGACCAAATAGGTCCATATGAAGCAAGTGACTAGAGTGCACCTGTTTAGACTTGAATGAGACCTTGTGTTGCTTGCCTTTAAGACATGCAACAGAAGAGTGGTCATTGTGGAAAGCCTTTTCAGGCAAACCATCAACCAAGCCAAGTATCACAAGCCTGTTTATATTCTTAAAGTTTATGTGCCCTAGTCTCCTGTGCCATAGATTACTCTCATCTACTGAAGCTTTAGCATAAAAACATGACATATTGCTATTCATTCTAATCCCATTCAGATTCACATTATATATGTCTTTATGTCTAGGTGTTCTGTAGTCAATATATTTCTCATCAGGGATCTTATAATCCTTGCTTAACACCAAACATTCAGTATCAGTAAACAGAACTTTATTTTTGTTATCACAAACTTGTGATACACTAAAAAGATTGTAATCAAGTTCCTTTACCAAAAATACGTTTTCAAAACGCAAGTTCTTGGTGAGAAGCGTTCCTTTGCATGTGATGATTCCATATCCGCCTCCAAAGTAAACCTTATCACCATCCTTAATGGGAGTGAAGTTGGTAAGATAATCTTCCTTCCCTGTCATGTGCCTTGAGCATCCACTGTCCCAATATCCATAATCATTGACCTGTTTTTGAATGCCCTGCACATAAAGAAAACAAGTTAGTTTTGTTTGCGAACCCAAGCCTTAGCAGACTTGGATTCATCTAGTTGTTCAACAAGAACAAACTTGGTTCTCATAACAACCCCTTGTTCATCCCTCTTTGGATGAAATACCCAGTTAACCCCAATAGGTTTTGTAATGACCTTTGAAATGTAATTAAATCTGTTGTAGGTCATTGAAATCCCATTATCATTGGGGTTTTTATCTTTCTTTGGTCTCCATGTCAAGCTTGAAGAAGCTTTAGACCCCTTACCCTGTGGTTGCAAATATTTGGATCTAGTCACGTTTCTGTCAGCGTTGGATTTGGTCTTGTCAGCGCTGAAATTACCCTTGTCAGCGTTGAACCTAGGGTTTGCTACAAAAACTCATTGCCTGTTAGACCAAGTATTTGTCTTTTGAAATTGTCTTTGTCCATTAGTGTTAGACCCTCTAGTGAAGAATGGGGCAGGTCTAACAACTTGTGGACTTTGCTTCACACAAGGTTTGGGCCTGACAACGTTTGACTTTCTAACAACATTGACCTTAGAAGCGTTGACACACTTAAATGCTAAATGTGAAAAGCTACCACAAGTGTAACAGGCTTTTCTAGACACAACCCTAGGTCTAGAAGAGAAGAAACCTGTTCCATCATTACTAACTTGGCTTTTAGGTGACCTAGTATTCCTATACATTTCTGCATACTTGACACTAGGTTTTCTAACAGTGTTTGAGCCAAGGTCAACAGCCTTACCAGTGATTGGGTTTGTAACCTTAATAGGGGTTGACTCATTAGGACTTTCACATAATAAGACACCCTTAACAAATAAGGTAGGATTGGCTTTCTTCCATTCATTCAAGTCAGTCAACTTCTGTTGATACTCTTCAACTGGGGTAACAACTCTTGGTGGAGGAATGAATTCCTCCTCTTGGAGTTCTGGTAAACCAGTCCAAGATAGGTCCTTTTGTTGGACACCATAGAAGTCACCAGCTGGTGGTGGAACCACAGAGTAGTCTTTCATCCCAATCCCAGTCATGTCCTTAGGATCCCTTTATTTATTAACACATTCTCCTAGGGTTTGTGTGGCCCTATCAAATCTCTGAATTTTAAGGCCAACATTATCTTTATTCTTAATGGCCTCATCTAACTTAGCCTGTAATTCACTATTAACCCTTTCCATGATGTTCCTAACATCATTACTAGCCTCTAACTCATGTTTTAAGATATTTTTTTTATCCTTTAAATCAAATTCCATTTTCTTGTATTCAGAAACTGTTTTCTCAGTTTGAGTGAGAGCTAATTGATAGTTAGACAGTTTGCATCTCTCAGTACTCACATCATCTAACAACCTTACCACCTCTTTGTTAAGTTTCTCAGTATTTAACCTACAACCCTTACTACAAAAAGCATCATCGTATACCTCATTATATGATGAAGAGGAGGAGTGTGCCATGAGAGCATATTGAACATGCTCTTCTTCTTCAATTTCAGCAACCAAAGCTTTATCCTCTTCCACATCCTTACCAAATAGCTCCAGTCCCATCCCATACCATCAATTCCTTGAACTGCAACCATGGCCTTAGAATCCTGAGCCTTAACAATTTGGCTTGAGGGTTTACCAGCATCAAATCTTCTAGGAGATCTACATTCCCTCATGAAGTGCCCCATACGATGACAATTGTAGCACTCAACTTTGGATTTATCAAATCCAGCTGTGTCCTTTGCGTTGAAGGTCATCTTCTTCTTAAACCTTCTATTCCACCTGTTTGCTCTTATACTAGCAAGAGCCATGTTCCACTTGATATCCATCTCTTCCAAGTGCTCATCACTTATCTGCTCAAGGTCCTCATATGTAATCACTGAACCATTGGGCAAAGAAGCAATATAAGCACATACAGTATCTAGGTCCAAACCAGCAGGTTTAACTCTTGGTGAGTCACTTTTGTATGTGTCAGCGTCTGAATAGGAGGCGTTGACAGGACATGTTCCAGCGTTGACACATGATGATCCAGTAACTGGATGCATGTAAGAGTCCTTCTGATCAAATTGGCCTTCACTATGTGAGAAGAAAGCCATATTACTATTAGTAGACTTACTTCCATACTCCAAAAGGGTTTCATTCTCCAACAGCCTTAGTTTGTTGTAGATATCATCAAAAGTAGAACTTTTGTGAGTGTTGTTGGCAAGTATAGATCTTTCCTCAATCTTCCACGCTTCACCAAGACTTTTAAGAAAAGTGGAATTTATGTCAACATCACTAAGTTGTGTCCCCATGAAGGACAATTTGATTGTAATGTCAAGCAATCTGCTTCTCACACTGCTAAGCTTCTCATTGGGTTGAGCTTTGAAAACAGCATAATCATGCATGAGTTGTTTCTTCTTTTCTTCCCTAGTATCTTCATTGCCACCATATGAAACTTCAAGAGCTGCCCAAAGGTCTTTAGAAGAATCATAATCTCTGTATTTATGCTGGTTCTCTTGTCCCAAAGAGACTTTAAGAATATTTAGGGTTTTCATATCAACCCTTCTCTTTCCTATGTCTTCAGCAGACACAGCTCTACCATCACCAGGTTTTTCTTTCTTATCTGCTTCTGGACATCCAGCAACAACAGTTCTTGTAGCAATAGCAGCAGCAACCTTTTCAGATCTATTGAATGTGTTTCCATACTCAATGATCTCCCAGAGTGTGTAGGGTCATAGATCCCCAGATATTGCTCAAAGTTGAATTTCCACAATTCAAAGTTGGTTGCATCAAGCATGGGAATCTTGATGTTTGGCAAAGGTGAGGAGGAAGAGGTTATTTCTGGATTTGACATGATGTTGTTTAGGGTTTTGAGAAAATTAGGGTTTTGGTGATTTTGGGGTTCTTGTGTTCTTTAAGATCAAAAGTTCCTCAACAAGCTCTGATACCACTTGTTGATCCCAAACTTAGATCGATTTAGCTTTATGTATATCAGATTAGATCAAGTAATACACTTAGAGAAACCTTTGTATATGTATATGACAATCTATGTGTTATGCGGAATTAACACTTAAACAAGAACACACAAGATGTAAACAAACTTTCACTTTGATTAATGATATCAAACTTGCTTACAATGAAAGTGTTTAATGTATGAAAACTTATATTGAACAATAACCTAAAGGTCTTCTTTTATAGACATAATAAGCCTTGTATAATAATCTACGTATCAACTATTCTAGGTAAAGATAAATATAGAAAATACATTGTTGTTCCTATCTTTACTAGAAGTAATCTAGAATATAATAAACGTGTAGATCATATCCTTCCATCAGTGCTTGTCTTCAATGTATCAACTCTTGACTTTGTCTTGTCAACGCTTGATCTGTCAGCGTTTGTTTTACTCCTGTCAACGCTAGTTTTACTCTTGTCAGCGCTCAAGTAGACTGGCTATAATTTATTCCCAACAAGGGGTTCCATATTATTCCAGATAAGATCAATTCTTGATTCCGGATAGTAAAGAGATTGTGATATTCCGAATTACGTTTTCAGCATGCATTCAGGATAGTGACCAATTATACTATTCCGGATTATATCAGATTTTCGGATTCCGGATTGTGTAAAGTTACACATTCCGGATTGGTTCAGATTTCTGGTATTCCGACTTATGTTTGAATTTGGTTTCCTGTTTTGTTTTTAAACTTTACTTTTCCTGCCATTTGTTTACCAAGTCTATTTTCAATTATTTTTATTTAGTTTAATTTTCAAATTAATTTTCAACAAGTTTAGATCTTTTGTCATTTACTTTTAAAGTTTTAATATTTAGTTTACAATCTTTAAAGTTTTCAACTTTATTTTAAAAAAGATAATCAACCTTTTTTTCTTTTCACCTTGAACAACTGTGCAACATTCACTCCGGATAAATTCTCAAGGTTAGATATTTCTCTTTTATCTTTATATTTATGTTTAATAATTTTAGCTTTTATTTTACAAGTAGAAATAGATAATCAAAAGCTCCCCCTTTTAGTGACCAAAAACAATAAGTCCACCCTAAACCATGATCAATTGGAATTGAATCGAGTACGTAAAACACTCAAACAAGACACACACATAAAAAGTTGTCATATTAACGATCATGAGAGAGATTATATCAATGCCGCCGCGGGTGGTAATTTTTTGTGTAAAACGGTCGATGAAGCGTTGTTGATTATTATGAATAGGTCTGAGGTCTATAGCCCTCGTAGCACATCGAGTGTTCGTAATACTTCGCCTTCATTGTCTCATACCATCGATGCTTGCCAAATCGAGGCGAATTTGGAGAACAAAATCTTTAATAAGCTTAAAGGACTTTTGATTGAGTTTATTGTTGGTGAAAAACCCACTCCCACTACGGCTAAAGCGGTTGAGGTTTCTTTTATGTATTGTGGTGGAGGTCATGGAGGTCATGATTTCTCCGAGTGCATTACCAACGGTGGTAACACTTCGAGTGCCTACGCGGCCACAGGAACTTATAACCAAAACGGTCAAGTTACCCGCACTAATCAATTGACTCCACTGGGTTTTAAACCAAATCAAAATGCTAACAATTATCGAAACAATCAAGTTGGTTATCAAGGATATTACAAAAACAATTACAATGGTAAAAACTATGGGAATCAAGGGGCTAATAATTAAGGGCAAAACAAAAATCAAAACAATGATCTCCAAAACAACAACAAGAGTTTGCAAAACTTGAAAGATCTTCCAAATGAATTTGTTGAATATGCAAATGGAAATGATGCTAGGTTTGATAATATACAAAGGGAGATCATTAGCCAAAGATTCGAGTTTAAGAATGACTTGAAAATGGAGTTGAAAAACGAGTTAGCAAATGATCTTAAGATTCATACCAACAAAATGGAGGGTAATGTGACTAGGTTACAACAAAACCAACAAAAGATGGAACAAGGGAAACATGAGATAAAACAAGAGATGCTTAAGCCCGATAAGAGGCAATCTGTAAGATATTGTAAATCTTGCTTATGTTTAGAGAGAGAAAGAGATAGAAAGATAGTGAGAACACACACACTTTTAGAGAGAAAGTGTAGAGAACACACTTTTACTATTTGTAAATAATAAGTGAGCCACACCCTCTCCATCTAAGGAGAGGGTTTATATACCAAGACTATAAGATGGGCTTAGGCTTACATATTGGGCCATCCATACATTCCATGGACTAGGCCTTTCTATGTTTACTTGATATAAAATAACTAAACTAAGAGCTACTACATAATATATTGTCGGAGTGACCGAATCTTCCTTAATACGTAAAGACGTATTTCCAACAATCTCCCCCTAAGGGAGGTCACTCCAAACAAGGGAGTTACCTAAGTTACAATAATAAAATAAACCTAGCATACTATGCTTGTCTTGAGCTCGTAGTCTTCGTCATTCTTTTCTTTTTCTTCTCTGGTGAATATGTTGGTGTGATCTTTGATATCAATCTTGAGCATTAATATCTTTCCTTGATCTTGTGCATCCTTCACTTGTGATCTTCGTCTCTTCGTGACTTCACGTCCCACATACTTATTCCATTGTAATTCTTGAAAGCTTCAGAGTTTGATACAGTTGAAGACTTAACTTTTAGGCTTTCTTGAATCAGACGAAGTATTAAGTGCATAAAGTATAAGCATGCGGGGATGACTTCTTCTTGGATTCAAATGTAGTAACATAAGTAGACACGAACGAAATGTATTTGAACATTTCATTCTAATTCGGTAGCATTTTACCTCCGTTCGGTGAAAACCGTTGGACGATATAAAATATCGTACTTGTGGCAGGTAGATTTAATTAAAAATCTCCTTGACAAGATTTCGCGGGTAAACCCGTTCTCTTTACTCGACTGTCCAAAGCTGACTGCGAACGTAAAGAGTGAATCTTTTGGATAAAATTATCCGCAAGATTCAAGCCGTCAATTCTGATTCCTGGAACAAGTTTGATTTATTAAAGAATCGCACCATCTTTGCTTTCCAGTTGTCACGAGCTTGATTCATATTGAATCTTGCAAGTTACCTACCAAGTGCTGTTTGAGGTTAACACTAGAAGGATTTCTACTCATCACCGTGAACACTTAAGAGTGTCACTCTAAGTGTTATGGCAAGATCATTAAGATATTGCGTAGAGGCCTGGAACGTGTTTAAATTCAGTTAAGAATTTAACAACTGTTGCTTTCCAGTTATCACAAGTTTGATTCATAAAGAATCTCACAAGTCACCTACCATGAGCTTTTTGATATTCGCTAAAGAAGGATTTCCATCTTCATTATAAATACTTACGTATTACTTGGATGTTCATGCAAGATCATGAAGATATTACGTAGGACTCTAAAAATGTTTCTTACTTTTCACAGAGTGTGAAGAAGCAAGGAAATATGGAAGTGTGTCCTAATGAGATATTTGATGATCTCAAATGGCTCTAGACTCGATCGTGCACTTTGGATTTTAGTGATCGGAGGCTGGAGAGGAGTGCCACCTTTTCAATACCAATTTACTCGGAGTGAATAAATCGATAGATAACGCGTTGTCTTCGTGTGAATAAAACAAATACCTTTTAAGAGATATCTGAGTTAGCTTTGGGTTGTGCATTGCATCACTGGTTCCATGATGTCTATCTTCAATATCAAGCATCATTAAAATGATCTCAATAACATATGTGTTGACCCGGTTTCTGCCTAAGTTGTAAGAAGGGCTTCTTTCTTTGGACCCTTTATCTTTACAATTCTTTTTCATTCTTCAACCCCTTCAATGCTTACCAATACGTCATAACTAGCACCTTGTTGTGATTGTTCCAGTGCAAACTTAAGTACTTGGTCGGCATTCAGCTACGTTCAAAATCTTTCTCCATCTTTCCTAAGGACTATTATTTCTAGCTATGGAATGTCCTTGGGAAGATTCCACCGGTTGTGGAAGAATCATAGGACTTAACTTATCCTACCATCCTTATATCACCAAAATCTTCATCGTCGTGAAACAAATGGGTTTAAGGTAAGTATATGTCACCATGAAATCCATTTTGATATACAAATCCATTTTGCTCCCCCTTAACATATGCCACGATATTCAAAAACATTTCGCACATGTCGGGATGAGCCATCACGTTAAGTCAAACCATTTGTGATAATTTCCCATATTAAATCACATTTTCTCCCCCATATTAAAAATATTAACCTAATCGACGTTTTTAATATCAATTGATTTAATGAACTTTTAACAAAGGTTTTGGGAAGAAAAATGCAAGTCCCTTTAATCTTCATGAGACCAATTTGTGAGATATGATACCGATTTGTAACATGATCACATATTCACCATATAAGAATGAATTGACAAGGTTGGACCTGATTGAATAGAACATCATATGATAAGATCAAATGGTTCTTGCCGGCAAAGGTTGGTCGCCTCGTCATGTATGAAGTCATCTCTTGACACCACATGTACGATACGTATTGTTGTCTGGACACCAATTAGTGAACTTCGCACTGTCGGCATCGAAGATTCTGAATGCTGGACAATTGCTCTCACTCAATTGTTGACTCGTGTTCTATTGAAAGAGCTGTAGTCGTCGTTTGAGTAGTCACATTGTCGAGTATGTAGATACCAATTGTAGATTGCTAAGGTTGTAGAGATGATAGCTTCATAAAAACAAGATTTCTCTTGTTTTAACAAATAAATGCACTGATGTGTACATATATCCGTCTTAGATTGTGTTATAACGTAAACACAATCCCTTACATGGTAATAAAGTAAACCATGCCTGAGAAAATTAGTTCCCGTTGTTGAGCCAAAGCTTTCAAAAGAAATACTTGACTTGAATATGAAAAACAGGTTGCAGCCTGAAATAACTACAAGCCACATATGCATGTTTTATGAAATATTTACAAATTTTGTACGAACTCTACTTATGGCGCCGTGTCAATATTAATCAACATCTAAGGCCGTAAATGTTATCATACCGAAAGACATGCCTTTGAAAAATAAAGTAAAAATATTTTTGGATTTTTCTGAATTTCAATTTTTATGGTTTTTATATGGTTTTATATTTTTATATTTTGATTTTGAGAATAAAAATATAAATAATATATACAGATGATCAACAAGGATACGGAGAATAGTTTACCACTACTATTCTTTCGCTTCATCTGCAAGTTCCTTTAGAGTCTCAGGCGAGAAGGTTCTCATTCCTAGCTTGTTGGCCAAAAATTCAATTCGAGCGCGATCTAAAGCCTTCGTGAAAATATCCACCAATTGATACTCAGATCGGACAAAGTAAAGCTCGATCACTCCATTTTCCACTTGCTCCTTGATAAAGTGGTAGCGAATGTCAATATGCTTTTACCGGGAGAATTGAACATTGTTGCAGCATAACGCAATTGCACTTTTATTGTCGTAGTACATCGGAATTTTGTTGAAACCTAGACCATAGTAGGTTAATTGCGATCTCATCCAAAGAATTTGAGCACAGCAACCGGACATAGCTATGTATTCTGCTTCCGTACTTGAAATTGCAGCGCTTTTCTGCCTTTTCGATGCCCAACTTATTAGTCGATCTCCTAGCAGTTGCAAAGTTCCACTCGTGCTACGCCTTGTATCTTAACAACCCGCGTGGTCCGCATCTGCATATGCATATGCCATAAGTACAATCGAAGAGTCCTTCGAATACCAAATTCCCCGATTAATGGTTCCTTTAAGATACCGAAAGATCCGTTTAACAGTAGCTAAGTGTAACTCAGTAGGCCGAGTTTGATACCGAGCACACATACATATAGCAAACTGAAGATCAGGTCGACTAGCTGTGATATACAGAAGGGTATCGATCATTCCATGATAAAGTGTCGGATCAACAGCAATCCCATGTGGATCTGCATCTAGCTTAGTTTGTTCCACCATTGGAGTATCCACGGGGTCGCAAGATTTCATCTTATATTTCTTAAGAGATTCAAGGGCATACTTGGATTGATTGATAAAGATGCCTCTGGGACTCTGAGATATCTAAAGACCTAAGAAGAATGATACCTTGCCCATCATTGACATCTTAAACTTGGAAGACATGAGTGTCCCAAAATCATCCGATAGGGTTTTGGTCGAGGCAGCAAATATAATATCATCAACATATATTTGTACCATACTCATATATTTACCTCGTTTCTGGATAAACAGCGTAGAATCCACCTTGCCTTTAGCGATGCCTTGCGTAATGAGGAATTGTGACAATAGATCATACCATGCGCGTGGAGCTTGCTTCAACCAATACAGATCCTTCTTAAGCTTGTACACATGATTAGGATATTCAGGATTCACAAAACCATCCGGCTGTTGAACATAGACCTCTTCATTGATTTCACCATTGAGAAATGCCGTCTTCACATCCATCTGATAGACGATCATATTCATGTGGGCTGCATAAGCAAGGAATAGTCTAATAGCTTCCAAACGGGCAACAGGTGCAAAGGATTCCATAAAGTCGATGCCCAATAATTGCTTGTATCCACGAGCTACTAGTTGAGCTTTTTTCTTTAATATTCCGCCTAACTCGTCGAGTTTCACCTTGTAAACCCATTTCAAAGTGAGTAACTGCACTTGATCCGGGCATGGGACAAGTTCCCATACTTCAAGACGTATAAATTCATTAAATTCTTCTTGCATAGCTTCTATCCAACGGGATTGAGTAAAAGCTTCTTGCCATGTCTTAGGTTCAACTTTAGTAAGAAAAGCATCAAAATGATAAAACATTGCACTTTCTTATAACTGACTTCGTGTGGATACCGGACGATGAGGGTCACCAATAATAGAATCTATAGGATGATCCTTTGTCCACTTGCTGTCATGTTCACGAATCCGTGGATTGGAGTAGACCGTAGTAGGAGCTTCCTCTAAGGTGGACGACCCGGCTTGATTATGGTCGGGAATTGGTACACCAAAGAATGGAAGTTCACGCATTTAAGTGAATTCCCAATCGTGATCATCATCATCCTCTTCATCATCAATAGGCATGACATGGGTAGTTGATTTGGTAGTTGGTTGAGAATTACTCGTTGAACGTATATCTTGACCAATTGTAGGTGCAAACATATTCGATTGTGCTTCGGTCGCTGGAGAGACAACTTCGGTAACCGGAGCTATTACTTCAGGTTCTGGAGCAACAATACTTGGAGGAGTAAAGAATTCATCAAAGAACAGTTGAAACAACGTATCCCATTCATTCCTAGAAGGTGGTGTAAATGATGATGAAGTGGGGTTGTTTGGGACAAGACCAGAGCTAATGTTACTGGGTCCCAATTAATGAAGTATGGGTTCAGAGCTGCTTTGCTCAGAAGCCATTGCTGTCAGCTCATCAAAATCAACATTCATAGTTTTGAGGATCTTGCGAGAGTTATGGTTGTAGATTCGGTATGCTTTCTTTGTGGGTGTGTAACCAATGACAATACCAATATCAGCCTTTGGTTGAAGTTTTCCCAAATTGTAACCATCATTATATGAATAGCAAAGAGAACCAAATACATGAAGATATGATAAATCTAGTACTTTTCCATGCAGAAGCTCATAAGGTGTTTTACCATGGTGTTTACGAATTAGTGACCGGTTTTGGGTGTACACTTCTGTAGTTACTTCTTCTGCCCATAAAGATAATGGAGCCTTTGCGTAAATTAACATCGTTCGAGCTGCTTCCATAAGAGTGCGATTTCGCCTTTCAACGACACCGTTTATTGTGGAGTGCGAGCAACGGATGTTTCATGAGATATGCCAACTTCTTCATAATACTTACGTAAAGTTTGATTCATAAATTCGGTTCCATTATCTGTACGAATGCGTCGGACAGTAGTGTTGAGACGCACTTGAATCATCTTGAGAAAATCGATAATGACTTTAGGTGCCTCGTCTTTTGTTGTAAGAAATTTCACCCATGTAAACCGAGAGTAACCATCCACTATGACGAGGATGTACTTTTTACCACCAAGACATTCAACACGCATTGGCCCACAAAGATCCATATGCAACAAATAAAGTTTCTCTTGGTTGGTGTCTTCAGTCTTAGGTTTGTATGATTTCTTAGTGCTTTTCCCCATGGTACATGCGGAACACAAATGATCCTTGTGAAATGTAAGTTTAGGAAGACCACGAACAAGTTCGTTTTTCGCCAAATGATTAATAGCGTCAAAGTTAAGATGAGATAACCGTCGATGCCATAACCATAACTTAGTGTTCGATGCTTTGGAGAGAAGGCATACGGGAGAGGGGGCCATCATATCTTGTAGAGACAAAGTGTACAAATTATTACCTCGAGTACCTTTCAATAAATCAACCCCTTCCAAATTACGAATGAAGCAGGTATGCTCTCGAAAAGCAACTTCTAGGTTTGCATCACAAAATTGTCTCACAGAAAATAAGTTGTGACCGAGACCTTCCACATAATACACTCTTGAAATTATAACATTCCAAATATGATATTCACCGTAACCCATTATCTTTGCAATTTGATCATTTCCAAATCGAACCGTACCAAGAAACTTGCTAACGAAATTTCTGAGCTGAGAGCGATCTCCGGTCATATGTTTAGAGCAACCAGAGTCCAAATACCAGAGAACAATTTGGACCACCTGTTTTCAACAACAACAATAGACAATGCATTGGAAACTATTGGTTCCGGAGTGTTAGCAGATACATATATAAAATTATCAGAATTGCTAACATTTGTGTGACCCTTAGATTTCCTGCGTTTTCTATTGTGAGTTTTACCACTAACAGGTTTTACTGTTCCAACTTTCTTAGGTTTTGGAGTATTAGCGGGCACTACAGTGGGAGTAGACCTATTTAAAGGGCACTTGTTTCCTACACTAGTGTTGGTGTTCCTATTTAAAGGACACACTTGTGTTTTGGTAGCCTTGGTACTCCTAGTTAAAGGGCACGCTTTCTTCACTGTAGTGGGAGTGATCCTAGTTAAAGGGTACGTATTTCCTACTATAGTGAAAGTTCTACCAGTGGGACGCCACATCTAGCCAACATGGGTTAACACTTTCCCAGTCGGTTTCCATTCTAAACCATTTTTCTCGGCATTCATTTCATTCACATGGTCAATAAGGCAAGAATCATGATGACTAGAAAAATACATTCATTGCAATTCCAACCTTTCAAATTAGAATTCACAGTAGGATTAGAACACTGCACAACCGCAGAGCCTTTAGGTTTAGCTACATGATTCGTTTTATTCAAAACAGAAATAAGATGCCTAGGATGGTCTTCTACTTTCTTCACTTGACTACTAGATGGGGGAAAGATCCTATCATTCTTCTTGTTTCTTTTAAGCTTAGATCTTTGAGCCTTAGTAGTGGTGCTTACTCCTGTAGAAGGCAACACAAGAATATTAGAAGCTGGTTTTGATTTTGCCTTATCTTTAGTGACCAATATTTGAGATGGTTTAGTCCTAGGGCCCTTGTTAAATGGTGTGACGGTGATGAGGTTCATTTTGATGGCACTAGAGGACGGTGATGAGACAGTGGATGCGTTATCCACAACATTCTTACCTTTTAGGGTATGAAGTGTTTCCTTTAACTCAGTCAAAGCCAGATTTTTATCACAAATTTGTTCCCTCAAATCAGATATTTTCACCGACTTTCAATTCAATTGTTCAATCAATGATTGATTATGTGCAGTGGTATTAGCACGGGCGGGCTTTACTGAATCAAAGAGTCGTGTATTTTTATGTTTTAAGTTATCAACTTTGGACAAAATCTTGGAAACTCGATTATCTAGATCAAGTTTAAAATTCTCAGCGGCCTCAAGTACGTTCACACAGTTAATCTCCTTAGATTTCTCTATGTCTATCGGCAATGATTTAGCAACCGTGTCACTTGGCTGACGCTGTTTTGATTGTAAATTCAACTGAAAATTCTTTTGAAAATTTGCATCATCGATATTAACACCTTCGAATGACGTTTCAAAGATTTCTTGAATAAATTGTTGCTTGCATTCAAGCGAAGTACAATGTGTTTGAATCTCATGAAAACGTTTTGAAAGCGATGAAGCTTTAAAAATTCTGCGTCAGATTCGTGACAAGTACTATCTACCACATTATCCACAGATTCAACCTTATGCACAATAGAATCATTATCAACAATTTTATTCACACAGACGGAAACTATATCATGAGACATCACTTGCTTCAGAAGCTGATCATTTTGGCGTGAAACTCGTAGCATCATCCATTTCATTGAAAACACGTCTAACTTCTTCTATTTCCAAAAGCAGATCTTGATCAATATTACTAAGACAAGCTATAACATTCTTTACGAACGGAACAATTTCGTCTCGAAACGCAGTTCTAGTGTGCTAAAAATTCCATTCACCTTCCGTTATGGCCGAAGCCGTCGTACGTTCCAAAATGAACTTGTCAAAATCGGCAAAGTATTGGTGCACCGCATTTAAGCTATCTGACACCTTACTTACCGGTGGAATTAACTTAGTTAAATCCTTTTTGACAAGTACTAGAAAGGTTTTCCGTTGACAAATTTTGGGGCACAAAAGCTGATAATTGAACTAATTCCTTTTGTAAGCGAATGCGGGTGTTTCTAAAAAATTGATCTTTATTATGCTTATCATAATCAAGCTTATGGAATTTTGAAAGCATTTTAGATTGAGTTTCTTCCACAAGTGATTGTGTCTCCTCAGTACTACAAACAAAAGGTGCTTCTTTCGATTTGCCGATTAGGGTCACATCATAAAGACAAGGAATGTATTACTGAGCTTGTTTTGCATAACCGGGATTAGGTGGTAAATCTTGAAGACGCTTAAGTTCGAGTTCTTTAAACGATTTAGTTAAAATATGAACCTTTTATGTGAAAGCGTATTGTTTTAAAAGCTGTTGTTCTTTGAATTTAAGAAGTTTGGTATCATTAATTTCCGATTCAAACTTTTTAGACTCGAGAGTTTTGAAATCCATTTTAAGTTTCTGAAAATCATTGACAACCGACTCTTTTGCTTTTAATTCATTGGAAAGATTAGCTTTTAATGATTCTATTTCTTTTAAGTGTTTAATCTTTTCAAAACGAAATTGGTTAAATTCAGAACACGTTATTTTCTCTGCTTAAGGAACCATTTCAAAAGTTTTGACCTTTTCCTTATACAGCGCAAGCTCAGCGGTTAGGTTGGTATTCATATCTATGGTTTGTCGAACAGCCACATTCATGTTATCAATAATATGTTTAGGCACCATTACCAAATCACGTTGATCATAAGATTCCATACCCGTCGTAGCATTTGGTTGAGGTTAACTCAAATGTGTTGAAATGGATACCATATCATTTGAGTTACTAGTTCCCGAATGCTGTTCGAGGTTGTCATTTCATGCTCAACATGATGTGGATTATCATGAACATTATTAGATGTGGTTGGTACCTCACTGACGACTTCAGAACCATAGTAAGAGAGATTAGCAACGAGAGAAGCTTGGGCAGAGTGAATGTCGTCACAATCTGAATCATATGCGTCAAGATCATCTACTTGATAAGCTGCATTAGAAGTGGAAACGACTGCAATTCCTTCATTGTCTGTTGCCCCTGGGTCTGCAAGAAATGCTAACTCTTCTGAATCTAAAATCTTTCCCTTAGACTGAGCATCGACCAAATACATCTTCTCACGAAACCACGTAGCATCCCTTCTCCTTTTTGGCTGAGTGCATTCCCTAGCCATATGACTGTGTCCTCTACAATTGTAGCAAGTCACAACATTTTGTGGACCAACAGTGCTTCCATTTCCATTAGCTTGAGAATTCACAGCTTGAGCATTCACGGTCCTTGTAGGAGTTCCATATGAATTTTGCCTTCCCTGAATAGGTTGCACCGTCACTTGACCATCTTGAACAGTAGCTTATTTTCGAGGATTTGAAGAGGTGCGGAGCTGATTGTTCATTGGTGGAAAACCTCTAGTAGCAACAAGTTTTGACAAGTAGGCAGTGAGATGGTTTAAGACATTAGTAGGCGTATCATTTGGAGTAAAGACTGGTGGTTGAATTGGTGGAAGTTCATTGGAGTAGAAGGCTTGTGCTTGTGGTGCTTCAATTAGAAAATATCCTTGCTGAGGAGTATATCCCATAAGAGAAGTGTTAGCTTGTGAGGGTGATGCCTGATGTGTTGGTAGCTGTGGATAAGGCTGTTGAAGAACACTTTGTTGATATGCTTGTTGTGGCATCATCAGTGGTTGATAAGATGGTTGTTGTGGTTGCTGATATGTGTGTTGTGGTTGCTGATGCAAGTATGATTGTTGTTGATAAGTGTAAGCCATATTTTTTTGGGGGGGTCATTTGTTGAGAGGCATACATGGCAAGTGGATCACGAACTTGTGGTGTAGACAACCAAGCCTCGATCACATGGCATTCGTGTTTTTGAAGAAAAGCTTGAAGTTGATCCACATTGGAGTTATGCAAGTCCTTAGCCAATTTAACAGCCGTCACGTACTTACGCTATTCTGAAGGAAGGGTGTTCAAATACTTGGTGTTTAATTGAAACGTAGGAATTGCCATGCCATAGATATTGAGCTCATTCAACAAGAGAGTAAATCTCAAATAGTAATTATGAGATTCTCCCTAGGAACATAAAGCAAACTTATCAAACGTATCATATAGCTTACACTCTCGTTCTTGTTTAGTTAACGAGGTGCCTTGCATTAGAACACGAATTCTATCCCATAACTCTTTGGCAACTCTATGTTTGCTGACGAGTTTGTAGACATCTGGAGGAAGGGCTTGGAGAATGATGTTTGTAGCATACTTATCACAGTCTTGAATCTTCATATCTCCGGTCAATTAACCCGTTGTGCGTGGACGAGTAACTGTACCTTTCGTCATTGTACCATAATCTAATGGTCCATTGAGCACCGATGCCCAAATGAGATGTCCATTCTCTTTGTTCAACATGTAAAGTTCTATTCGGGAAGTCCAATCCTCGTACATAGTCTTCTCCAACATTGGTGGACGATTATCCGTACCCGAGAGGATGGACTTATCCGTAAGAGAGCTGTACTCCATTTCAATAAGTTAAGATTACAAACGTTGATCGAAGAATGATAGAAAGTAAATGTGCTTGTTGTCGTGTGTTGAAGGCGAGAAACTATGTTAAAATCCCCTAAAATTGTCTTCTTGAGAAACCAAAAATTCCACTGCAAAATTTATCACGATACGAAATTTTCTAAATCATGTTTTTCGAAAATCTTGAAATTCCAAAGATTTCGCAATGTGTGAATATTCCTCAATTATGTTCAATGATTTCGCAATCCTAGAGTTGATTCAATTTCGTAATCCTTAAATGGATACAAATCCGTAATTAAATAATTTCGCAATGAAGGATTTAATTCCGCAATTAATAATAAATACAATAATTTATTAATTCCACAATTCTCATAACTTCAATTCCGCAATTCTCAAAAACTTCAATTGCGCAATTCTCAAAAAGTTCAATTCCGCAATTCTCAAAAAGTTTAATTCCGAAATGCTTCAAAGAGTTCAATTACGCAATGCTTCAAAAGTTCAATTCCGCAATGCTCAAAAAGCAATCAATTCCGCAAAAACCAGACTGTTAAGATTCCGCAATGCATAGAAAGTTCAATTCCGCAATAGTAATCAATTTCGCAATTCAACAATTGCGAAATTATGCTATAAATTGCGGAATTTAGCGAAAACAAGGATCTCGGATGAACTTTAATATTTTCGAAGCTAGATGCCAAAAATGAATCCAAACACCAAAACATTTCGCGTTTTTTAGCGATCCAAGTAACCCAAATCACTAACACGTATATGTAGATGATATTGGTGAAGATCAAACCACAAAAAACACAAAAAAAATTTGAACGTGGGATTTATAATCAAAAACACACGAATCTCTATAAAAACAAACACATAAACACTACAATCATCCCATGGCTCTTGATACCATTTGTAAGATATTGTAAATCTTGCTTATGTTTAGAGAGAGAAAGAGATAGAAAGATGGTGAGAAAACACACACTTTTAGAGAGAGAAAGTGTAGAGAACACACTTTTACTATGTGTAAATAATAAGTGAACCACACCCTTTCCATCTAAGGAGAGGGTTTATATACCAAGCCCATAAGATGGGCTTGGGCTTACATATTGGGTCATCCATATATTCCATAGACTAGGCCTTTCTATGTTACTTGATATAAAATAACTAAACTACGAGCTACTACTTAATATATTGTCGGTGTGACAGAATCTTCCTAAATACGTAAAGACGTATTTCCAACATAATCTATGTTTGAGGATAAAATTTCATCCATGTTTGAGGCTATAATGTGTAAACCGTCTTCGAGTAGTCTTCCTAGAAACACCATATCGAACCCTAAGAGATAGATGAAAGTGATTACCACACGTAGTGGTAAGACACTTAAGGAACCGACTCCTCAACCAATTACTCCAACGGTGGAGGAAATTGAGGAAGAATCCGAGGTGGTGGTCGAAGAGGATCACATCCCAATCCCACGAAGTACCGCTCAAACCACACCTACGGTTGACCCATTACCATCATTGGAACCCGAGATTCCAAAGGCTATGCCTATGCCTCAACCCACACCACCTTTGCCCTACCCATCGAGACTTCGTAAGGAGAAAAGACAAGAGCGTGACAATTACCAATTCGATCTTTTTATGAAAATGTTTCGTGCTTTGCATTTCAATATAAGTTTTGCCTACGCTTTGGTCATGATGCCTCGATTTGCCGCTAACTTTAAGAGTATGTTGAACAACAAGGAGAAATTACAAAAATTGTCTAGTTGTTCATCGGTTTATGTTAACCACATACCTCAAAAAGCCGGTGATCCCGGTAAACTCTTGATTCCATGTGCTATCCAAGATATGGAAGAATGTTATGCCTTGGCCGATCTTGGTGCTAGTATTAACTTGATGCCTCTTGCAATCTTCAAGTCGCTCAATCTTCCTAATATTACTCCTTCACTAATGTCTATCGAATTGGACGATCATTCCACTATTCCCGCATGTGGATTGGCCGAAGACGTTTTTGTGAAAGTGGGAAAGTTCTATTATCCGGTAGACTTTATCGTTGTCGATATTCCACGGATCCTCAAGTTCCTCTTATTTTAGGTCGTTCGTTTTTTGATACGTCAATGGCGTTGATTGATGTGCATGCTAGAAAAATAACCTTATGTTTCAACGACGAGGAACTTGTTATAAACGCAACACAAAACTCTCAACTTTCTCATGTTTTTTCCGTCGCAACTAGAAACCTATTTGATATGATCGACGTCGTTTGCGAGGAATTTTCACAAGAATTTTTAGGTTTTGGTGATGATGAAAATAGTGGCAATCCCACTATGCTCGATCCTATTCTTGATAATTCGACACCATCCTTCACTCCATTTGAAGGTGGTGGTTTTACGTTAAAAGAATTTGATGTTCCTCGTACTTGCAATGAAGACCTCGACAACGATGAGGACTTCTCGATTATCAAGGATTTTCTTAACGATTTCCCATTTCCCTCCGCCCGAGGAGGTTATGACTATCGAGCCCAAACCACCAATCCTCTAGTTGAAAGATTTACCTCCTCATCTTGAATACGTATTCTTGGAAGGAGACGATAAGTTGCCGGTTATTATTGCGAAAGATCATACAAATGATGAAAAAACCGCATTATCGATGTTCTAAAGGACCACAAAGGGGCAATTGTTTGGAAATTATCTGACATTAAGGGGATCGATCCCAAATTTTGTACCCATAAAATCTTAATGGAGGAAGACTACAAGCCCGCAATTCAATGTCAAAGGAGGGTGAACCCCAAAATTCACGACGTCATCAAAAAGGAGGTCCTTAAACTCCTTGACACGGGATTGATTTACCCTATTTCCGATAGCCCTTGGGTAAGTCCTATTCATTGTGTCCCTAAGAAGGGAGGAATTACCGTTGTGCCAAACGATGCCAACGAGTTAATTCCAACTCGACTCGTGACTGGTTGGAGGGTGTGTATCGACTATCGTAAGTTGAATGACGCCAATCGTAAAGACCATTTTCCCTTGCCCTTCATGGACCAAATGTTGGAGCATCTTGCGGGAAATGATTTCTATTTCTTTTTAGATGGTTTTTCCGGTTACTTCCAAATCCCCATCGATCCTCGTAATCAAGAAAAAACTACATTTACGTGTCCATATGGAACGTTTGCCTATCGTAGAATGCCATTCAGACTTTGAAATGCACCGAGAACCTTTCAAAGGTGCATGATGGCTATTTTTCATGATATGATCGAGAAGATGATGGAAGTCTTTACAGATGATTTTTCTATGTTTGGTTGTTCGTTCACTTCGTGTTTGTCGAATCTTGAGAGAATGTTAAAACGTTGTGAGGAAACCAACCTTTTGCTCAATTGGGAAAAATGTCATTTTATGGTTAAGGAAGGAATCATCTTAGGTCACAAGGTTTCGAAAGCGGGGATTGAGGTAGACAAAGCTAAGGTAGACGTCATCTCTAAATTACCTCATCCAAAAACCGTCAAGGGAGTTAGGAGTTTCCTAGGCCACGCGGGCTTTTATCGTCGATTCATCTAGGATTTTTCAAATATTTCTCGACCTATTACACATCTCCTCGAAAAATATGCTCATTTTGTCTTTAACGAAGACTGTGTACGAGCCTTTGAAATCCTTAAGAGGAAACTTACCGAAGCTCCCATTCTAGTCGCTCCCAATTGGAACCTCCCCTTTGAGCTCATGTGTGACGCTAGTGATTACGCTATTGGGGCCGTTTTGGGGCAACGTCATGAAAAGCACTTCTTGCCTATTCACTATGCTTGCAAGACGATGACCGAGGCTCAACTTAAATACACTACAACATAAAAGGAATTCCTTGCCGTGGTGTATGCATTTGAGAAATTCCGACCTTACCTCGTCTTGACCCAATGCATAGTGTATACGGATCACTCGGCAATCAAGTATCTCATGGCTAAACAAGATGCAAAGCCGAGATTGCTTCGTTGGATTCTCCTCCTACAAGAATTTGATGTCGAACTCCTTGACAAAAAAGGAGCCGGAATCTAGCGGCCAATCATCTTTCTCGCTTGGAAGATCCTCACGAAAGTGTGTACGAGAACAAGAAAATCACCGAAACATTTCCCCTCGAGACACTTGGTGTAGTGATTTTTAATCTTGACTCATCCACCCCATGGTTTGCGGACATCGTAAATTACCATGCGGGGAACTTCATCATTAAGGGTATGACGACTCAACAAAAACGAAATTTTTTTCGTGACGTCAAGTTCTACTTTTGGAACGACCCTTACCTCTTTCGGACTTATGCGGATCAAATTATTCGACGTTGTGTTTTTGGAACCGAAGCTTCTAATATCCTTAGGGCTTGTCACGAGGGACCTATGGGTGGTCACCATGGTGCTAATCTCACGGGGAAGAAGGTCTTTGATGTCGGATTCTTTTGGCCTACTATTTACCGAGATGCACATGCACTTGTCAAGTCATGTGACTCATGCCAACGACAAGGAAAAGCCTCACAAAACGATGAAATGCCACAAAACATCATCCAAGTGTGTGAGATCTTTGAAGTTTGGAGAATTGATTCTATGAGGCCGTTCCCATCATCTCGTGGTAATAAGTACATCCTTGTCGCCGTTGACTACCTATTCAAGTGGGTGGAAGCTAAGGCTTTGCCCACAAACGATGCTCGTGTGGTAGTCAAGTTTTTGAAGAGTTAGTTTTCTCGGTTTGGAACCCCTCGTGCGATTATAAGCGATCGTGGAACCCATTTTTGTAATGACCAATTCGAAAGGGTCCTAAGGAAATATAGGGTTACACATCGGCTTTCTACGGCTTATCACCCGCAAAAAAGTGGGCAAGTCGAGGTTTTATACCGAGCGTTGAAGAGGATCTTGGAGAGATCGATAGGATAAAACCGACAATCGTGGTCGGATAAGTTAGATGATGCTTTATGGGCCTTTCGTACCGCTCATAAGACGCCCATCGGGTGCACTCCTTATAAGCTCGTGTATGGGAAGAATTGCCACTTGCCAATGAACTCAAACACAAAGCTTATTGGGCCCTTAAGCATTAACGATGACATTAAGACCGCGGGAAAACACCAGAAAATGCAATTAAATGAATTAGATGAATTGAGAGACATTGCTTATGAAAATTCATTGATTTACAAAGAGAAAACTAAAAAGTTTCATGATTCTAAAATTAAAAACCGGGTTTTTAACATTGGAGATCAAGTGTTGCTTTTTAACTCACGTTTGAAAATATTTTCCGTCAAGTTGAAATCCCGTTGGTCCGGTCCATTCACCATTACCAAAGTGTTTCCTTATGGGACCATCGAGCTAGCTCAAAATGATGGCCCCAATTTCAAGGTGAATGGACATAGGTTGAAGCACTACTTTGGCGGGGAAGTTCCCTCTTTGAACTACCTCGACTAAGTTACCTTACCCAATGATAATTAGTATTGAGGGGATCGAGTCGAGCTCATGACTCGGTAATCAAAAAAGAGGTGCCTCGTGGGGGAGTCCCATGCTTATCCATGTACATATTATCGCTTTCTAATGTAGTTAACGTGTGGGGATTTGTGCCCTTCCAACCTTTGCCCCGTGGTTGTTTGTGCATTGTGGTTTTTAGATGATCATGATCTTCACGATTGGAGCCTCTCGTGTTCGTTTTAAGGGAGCACTCGATCGATTACTTTGAAGAATTTCTCGATATCAACACATGATATATCCTTATATGTTCTAACCTTAGGTTTTTAACACACTTCATAAACGGCTATTGATTTAATGGTTCCACCCTTTCCATGCTAGATTATGCATTCGACTATGTCTCTAGTATGTGGGTATCCTACCCTTAGACTCAAAACATTGAGGACAATGTTTAACTTTAGTATGGGGGGGTGAATAGATACTTGCCTTGCCAAACCTTCACGCTTTCCAAAGTTTATCTTTTTGTTTATCGTTTTGTTGCAAATAAGGCTAAAAATGGCCAAATTTTAAATTTTTTCTCATATTTCATAAGTGTTTGAAGACACGAATGTAGATTTTCTGATGGCAAGAATAAGAGTAATTTTTTACTCGACCGTACGTGTTGAGCACTTAGCTTTGATTCCTTAACTTTACATTAGGCTAAGTCTCTTAAATGAGGACGAGAAATGATAGAGTTAATTATAAGTTACTATGCTAAACATAGAGTACTCGTATTTTTTCAAAAACTCATGTGTTCTCATTATTTGCTTATTCTCCCTTCGCTTGTATATATATTTTTCTTAATAAGTATTGGCTTAGCGATTTAGTCTTGATTGTTGGTTTCTAGTCTTTTCTAGTAGCTTTCATGTAATTAAATTGGGAAGACATTAAGGTATCGTCAGCGTCACGGTTTTGAAGTATTGGCAGCCCGAATAATCGAAAGCTTCACCTAATAATAAGATTTCAAGTGCTCACCTAAATCAAGTAAACAATTTGAAGCTCACAAGGCCGAAAAATCTATGCAAAATTGAAAGTGAATTATGCCTTAATCTTTGAAGCTTTAAAGATCCAAAATTCGCTTTTAGCGTGAGGATATACGTCTTTGGCCATAATAAACACCTCATGGCGAGGTTAAATAAAAGGCAAGGCAAGAACGAAGTCATAATAAAAGCTTCATGGTGAAGTTGAATAAAAGATGGAGGTAAACCTATGATAATAAGGCCCATCCGTTAGGGGGCGTATAAAAGTCCTGGTAATAAGTCTCATGTTCAAAACCGTTATAAAACCGTGTTTATCGATCCTTCTTGTTGACTTAATTTTTTGACATCGTTGTCTATTAGGGGGGTTATTAATTCGATGGTCTTGGTTACACTGTTATGACTCTATTTTTAGACCTAAATCTCTATCATCACATAAGTCAAAAATGTATCCTCGTGAACATTCAAGACAAAAATAAAATATAAGATATACCACTTAGGATAAGGGGAGTATAAGTACGTGATTAGGGCATATGAGTAGTGTTAGCATTACTAACTTATAATGACAATGATCTCGTTACATGCTTGGCATGGAATTGGGGTGAAAACCGAGGACGACGAAATTATTTCTAACGAAGCATTCACGTGTTCTTGTTCTATGAACCTAAATGTCCCATATTGCGATGAAAATCATACATTATGTCTAAAACGCAAATAGTAGTAATAGTTGTAGTTTAGCAAGTTTAGCATTCAATAAAAGTGCATAAAATTTTTGGAGGTGCTACGATACTGAAGGTCTACAAGATTATTGACCTATTCT
Source organism: Glebionis coronaria (assembly GCA_025667525.1). Lineage (NCBI taxonomy): Eukaryota > Viridiplantae > Streptophyta > Magnoliopsida > Asterales > Asteraceae > Glebionis > Glebionis coronaria. The sequence goes on from CM046875.1 coordinate 383,348,677, forward strand.
ACATGATGGATTTCATTGATAAAGAGGGTTGATTAATTCATAAATATAAGGAAGATGAGAAGGGAGATGAGGGTGTAGAGAGAGAAAGGAGAGAAAGAGAAGAGTAGAGAGAGAAAGTAAAGATTGAATAAAAATTAGAAATGAAAACCACCAACCCCTCCTAACATGCTAGGAGGAGATATATATAGCCCACCCTACATGTGGGCTATATGGACTATACATTTACTAAGTGGATCATGAGCCCATTACATAATTATCGTTGGAGCGACCGATCCTTCATAAATACGTAAAACGTATTTCCAAAAATCTCCCCCTAAGGGAGGTCGCTCCAAGAGACAAAGTTCTAGATAGTCTATATCTCGTGATCTATGCTAACTAAGATGTGACCGAGACTTTATTGGGAAAAACGTATTTCCAACAATCTCCCCCTAAGGGAGGTCACATCTTTTTACAAAATCTTAAACCTAGCATCTATGCTTGAGTCTTCGATCTTGTTCTTGTGAATATGCTTGATGTGATCTTTGACTTTAGTCTTGAGCATGTTTCCTTGCCTTGACCTTGTGCATTCTTCAGAGTTTGATACAGCAGAAGACTTGACCTTCAGGCTTTCTTGAATTTGTTGAAGTACTAATTGTATGTAGTATAAGCATGTGGTGACGACTTCTTCTGGATTGTACACCGCAATGCCACATTCTTGTTACGCTGCATAAGACAGTTAGCAACAAACAATATACATGGATGAAATAGCCTTGAACATTTCATTCTAATTCGGTAGCATTTTACCTCCGGTCGGTGAAGACCGTTGGACGATATTAAATATCGTACTTGTGACAGGTAGTTTCAATAAAGAACCTCCTTGACAAGATTTCGCGGGTAAACCCGTTCTCTTTACTCGACCGTCCAAAGCTGACTGCGAACGTAAAGAGTGAATCATTTGGATAATCTTATCCGCATGATTTGAAGCCGTCAATTCATGTTCCTGGAACAAGTGAAGTTCAATTAAGAACCGCACCGTCGTTGCTTTCCAGTTGTCACTAGCTTGATTCATATAGAATCTTGCAAGTTACCTACAAAGTGCTGTTTGATGTTAACACTAGAAGGATTTCCATTCGTCACTGTAAATACTTAATAGTATTACTCTGAATGTTCTGGCAAGATCACTAAGATATTGCGTAGAGGCCTGGAACGTGTTTAAATTCATTTAAGAATTAAACCACTGTTGCTCTCCAGTTATCACAAGTTTGATTCATAAAGAATCACACAAGTCACCTACCATGAGCTTTTTGATATTCGCTCAAGAAGGATTTCCATATTCATTGTAAATACTTTCGTATTACTCGGATGTTTAGGAAAGATCATGAAGATTTTGCGTAGGACTCTTAAGATCTTTCTTACTTTTCACAGTGTGTGAAGAAGCAAGGAAATATGAAAGTGTGTCCTAATGAGATATTTGATGATCTCAAATGGCTCTAGACCCGATCGTGCATTTTGGATTTTTAGTGATCGGAGGCTGAAGAGGAGTGCCACCTTTTCAATACCAATTTATTCGGAGTGAATAAATTAATAGATAATGCGTTGTCTCCGTGTGATTAAAACAAATATCTTTTGAGAGATATTTGAGTTAGCTGGGATGGGTTGTGCATTGCATCACTGGGTCCATGATGTCTGTCTTCAATATTAAGAATAATTAAACAATGATCTTAATAGCATATGTATTGACCCGGTTTCTGCCTAAGTTGTAAGGAGGGCTTCTTTCTTTACACCCTTTATCTTTACAATTCTTTTTCATTCTTCAACCCCTTCAATGCTTACCAATACGTCATCACTAGCACCTTGTTGTGATTGTTCCAGTGCTAACTTAAGTACTTGGTCGGCATTCAGCTACGTTCACAATCTTTCTCCATCTTTCCTAAGGACTACTATTTCTAGCTATGGAATGTCCTTGGGAAGATTCCTCCGGTTCTAGAGGAATCATTGGACTTTAACCTATCCTACCATCCTTATGTCACCATAATCTTCATCATCGTGAATAGAGATGTTTTGGGTAAGTGTATGTCACCATGAAATCCATTTTGAAGTGCAAATCCATTTTGCTCCCCCTTAACATGTGCCACGATATCCGAAAACATTTCGCACATGTCGGGATGAGCTAGCACGTTAAGTCAAACCATTTGTGATTAATCATTTCCCATATTAAATCACATTTTCTCCCCCATATTAAAAATATTAACTCAATCAATGTTTTTAATATCAATTGATTTAATAGCGTTTTAAGAAAATTTCGGAAGAAAAATGCAAATCCAATTATCTTCATGAGTTACACAAGCTCCCCCTCATATTAATGAGGGTCTACTTGAAACGTAAATTAAATACCTTTTAAACACAAGTGTAAGGTATTTATCACGTGCAAAGATCATATATGATAATGAATTCACAATATTAGCAATTTACGAGGTTGGACCTGAATGATGGAGAACATCATATGAAAGAAGCACACGGTTCTTGTTCACGAAGTTGGTCTTCCTCGTAACTTCTGATGTTATCTCTTGACTCCATTTGTATGATTGATATCGTTGTCTTAACACCAATATGTGAACTTGGCACTCTCGGCATCAAGGATTCTGAATGCTGGACAATTGCTCCCCCTCAATTGTTGACCCGTGTTCTATTGAAAGAGCTGTAGTCATCGTTTGAGTAGTCGCACCGTCGAGTATGTAGATATCAATTGTAAGTTGCTACGGTTGGTGGAGATGATAACTTCGGATTCTGAAGTCAAAGCTTTCCGGTGAAATGCTTAACTTCAAAGTGAAAAGCGGGTTACTATCGGAAATAATAGCAAACCATATTGAGCATGTTTTAAATCTTTTAAACTTCTGCTCGAACTTTATTTACAACCCCGTGTCATTATTGAATGACATTTCTAGGTTCGTAAATATTATCGATTCCAGAAGACATGCTCTTTTTATCAAAACGTCCTTGAACACACAATTTTGAAAGATTTAGAAAAACCTTTTGAGAAATTCTTGAAAAATTGTGTTCAAAGTTTTGAAAACCAATTACTTGAGCTTAAGATTTGGAATATCTTAGGAAAGCTCAAGTCCGAGAAGTTGTAAACTTCTCATTGTAAGGATAAGTTACCATCAGCGATAACCTTTCCTTTTATCTGAAGGACGAGTTCTAAGCTGACATTTACTTAGAAGTCGTGTTCATGAGCTTGAAAACTTTGACTGTTTTAACGGAAAGCTCATGACCGAGAAAGGTTAATTTCTCGTTACGAGGAAAAGTTCTCTTATTTAAAAGATACACTTTCCTTTCTGATCTTAAAAATTCGAATGTTTTAATACAAGCTCATTACCGAGAAATGTTAATTTCTCATTATGAGAATAAGTTATCATAAAAGATAATCTTTCCTTTATTTGAAATTCGAGTTACAGTCTGACATTTAACTGTAAGTCATTGTGCATGAGCTTAAAAACTTCGAATGTTTTTAATATTAGCTCATGCCCGAGAAAACTTAATTTCTCGTTGTTAGGATAAGTTTATCATCGGCGATAAACTCTCCTTTCTTTGAAGCACGGGTTACCATCTGATATTTAATGATAAACCATATACACGAGCTTAAAACCTTTGAATGGTTTTAGGATAAGCTCGTGTCCAAGAAAACTTAATTTCTTGTTAAGAGGGTAAGTTATCGTTGCGTAGATAAACTTCCCTGTCTCTGAAGTTCGGGTCATCGTCTGTCATTTAACGAGGGGCCATTATGCATGAGCTTAAAAACTTGGAATGTTTTTTATATAAGCTCATGCCCGAGAAAAATTAATTTCTCGATGTTAGGATAAGTTTACCATCGGCGATAAACTTTCCTTTCTTTGAAGATCGAGTTATAGTATGTGATGTGACTATAAGGTCCTTTACATTGAGCTTAACCATGAATCCCCTGAGACACTTGTTTCTCTGATATCTGCTTCTTCAGCAACCAAACTCTGAGAGTGTCCTTAGTTGAACGGTATACAATGATTAGACCGCTTCGTTCTTTTGGAACATCAACTTTGGTACCTGCATTCTCATTAGGAGTTTGTATACTTTGACATGGGTTAGCGATATCTATCTTAGAAGCATGTGGGGGTTCACAGTTGGCTTTACTTGTGTCAAAGGTGACTTGAGTAGATGATTCACTTATCTTAGTTGGAAAACGTTTCCTTTTATAGAAAACCTTAAGTTCAGGCTTAAGTGATGTATCATCTTTTTTAGTTTCCTCCCTAGCAGTCTTAGTAGAGTCGGAGATTATCCTAGTTAAAGGGCACTTGTTTCCTACAAGAGTGAAAGTTCTACCAGTGGGGCGCCACATTTTACCAATGGGTTTGATTTTAGCAACCCACTGGGGTTTAAGTCTAGCACGGGAGTTCACCTCATTAAGTAGTTTCTTGATACAAGAATCATGATTTGCCGTAAAGACACATTTTCTACATGTTTTACAAGTAGCATATTTAATGTCCGAGTAAGATCTAGAATCCCTAGATGATTGATCGATGCTCCTAGGAGACGTCATGCTACAGTTAGCAGTGTTGGGTAATCTAGAAGGCATCTGACTAGGTTGGACATTGCTATCTCTTGCCTGTGTCTTTTGCTTAGCTTCCCCAAGACCAGATTTATGGCAAACGTCATTTGAACTAGTTCTAGACGTGGTCTTGGTATTTTTAGGGAGACTAGAGGCAATCATGTTATTAGGTCTTGCTAAAACTGATTTAGTCACATTAGGCCTAGTTGGTGGAGTGACTGTTCTAGAAATATGACCCAAATCAACTTGGGAGGCAAACCGCGGTCTCGAGGATTGTGGTCGCTCGGATCTAAATGCAGTAGGTTGTCTGACAATCGGTTGTCTGACGAACTGATTTGTAGGCGGTTTCCCCAAGATTGATGGTTTTTCAAGCTTAGTGTCCACACTAGGTCCTCTATTTTTCCTTAACTCGTTTTTCAACGCAACTATAGCAAACACCTTTTCCTGAACTTGGGATTTTAATGTTTCATTTTCTTTGAGCAATCTATCTTGGGATGCCAATTTAGACTCTAGTAACTGAATTTGTTTCAAAAGATTATCCTTTTCAGCTTTCGAATCTAAAACTTTTTGATCCAATTTTCTTTCAAGAACAACGTTTGACTTTTCAAGTTTTTCAAAGTATGTTTCAAATTTGTCCGTTTTCTTAGAAAATTCAAGTTTGGCATCCTCAAGATCTTTTGATTGTTGAGCTACAATCATTTCGAGCTCTCTAATCTTGGAATCAGAAGCATTCAATGAAGCAGTTATAGGACAATTATCATGATGTTTAGCATTTTGAACACTTTCTCCCCCATTATGACTCTCATCGGATGAATCAGAAGTGTTATTTCTATCACTCTTTTCCATCCCATGTTTGTCATAATTAGGTTCAGAATGCTCAATATGCGGGATGTGATCAGCATATACATCATAAACAACATTACATTGTACCATGTTTTCCGGCTCTTCGTCATAAACGGGTAAGGTGTCATCAAGAGAGATCTCGTGAACATTCCCTGACGTGCCACTGGTATCATGTTGTCCTCCTGATTCCGTGCTCTTGCCATCGTTAGGCTCCAAGTTGTCAACAGTATGACCATTCTCCTCTTGCATCTGCGTCATTGATTTTTGCACTCCATTATCATACACTTGCTGAAGTTGTGATCTTTGATAAATCGAAGACGAGACCGATGTCATGAGTTTTAATATTGTATCACGGAAAACTCGAAGCTCGGTATGTGTATCTCGAAGAAAAGATTGGCAAATCACTGAAATTTCAGACTTGATGATATTGTATTGGAGGAAAGGCGTGAGTTGTGTCACAAGAGTCTTATATGCAAGTGCCGATGCAGAGTGATTGAAGTTTTCATTGTTGAGTTGCTCGGCGAGTTGGGTCAAAGTGGTGAATATTGAATCGATGAATATATGACGATCTTGTCCAAAGATGGTCACAAATGCGCTCCCTCCTTGAATCCTCGAAAGAGTGACAAGATGAGACTGAAGCATTTGAAATGAAGTGATGCCACTTTCTCTAACTTTGTCATGCAAATTATGCGATTCTCCCTCGTTCGATGTCGACTTCAAAAGATCCATTGAATTTTGTGGTTGTTGTCGTGATTTTGCAGTTCTTGAAGAAGTGTACAGACAGAAATTCACGGAATATGACAAACCGATGAAAAATCCGGTAAAAATCTTAAAAATCCTCGTTTAATAATATATATCTCTTTACACGGCTCAGAAGTTGTTGTCGGCTTAAACGATGATAAAATAAACCGGAGTTCAAGTAAAAATAGGCTCACTCTATGTTTTCGATAACGCTTAATAACCTATACCAAATGTGATAACCCCTTATACTACCCAAATATGAATAACAAATTCGAACCGGCCCAAATCCAAGAACAATCTCACACTAATACTAAATACGTCTAAGTCAAAAAGACTTTTACCCACCAAAACCAAAAGCGACCTAAATTTGTCCTAACAAATTTCCTCAACTTGGTGAAACAAAACGTGGGCCAACTTCTTTGAATTTAGAAATAAATTTCCGTAAAATAACTCTCAAAACGTTGTTTATTCCTACACGTTGTAAATTCAACCTAACAATTGAGCTGGTTTAACGTGTCTATAAACTTTGGAAACAAAATTTGTAGATAAAATTTGGAAATAAAGTTTGTAAATACAAATTCCACAAGCGTCCACTCCTACAAAAATGCCCTTATAAAACGAAAAAGAATAAAAATAATAATAAAAAAATCTTTAACACGTTTAAATCATCAAAGTTTTTCTATCAACGAAGATTTTTCCAACAAATTTTGGAAAAAATCGTAGTTATCAAGATAAAATGAATTTGGAAATGTTTTGATCAGTTGAAAACGTGGTGTTCAACACAACCACACACGTGGCCTGGTCCAACTGACCCTATTGTTTGTTTTATCCGTCTAGTTGCCCCCCTTCTTTTTGTTATACTCTCTCTTTGCTTGATTAAAATAAAAACTCACAAGATAACCTAACATCATAGAAACCTCCGCCTCTTCTATCTCTCTCTCTCCTCAAAATCTCACAAAACTCCTCTGTTTCTTGATTCCTCCGTCCCTCTCTCTCTTCTAAACAGACACCAAACGTGATTCCTACAAAACCCACCATGAATACCAACACACTGACGAAACAATCAAACACCCGTGAAACTTGAATGAAGAACGAGGCTCTACAAGAAAAACGGCATCAAGATCTTTTTGAAAGGTCTCGGGTAGGTATTATGTTGCATGTGTGTCTTTCTATCATCTGTAAGAGTCCTTCTGTCACACAAATCGAAACAAGAGTAGATTATAACAAATTTGTTATAAATCTTTTCTTCTTTTTCGAATATTAATCTTGGATATACCTAACAACAGATCAATGATGATTAATTTTTCGTGAGTCTTGATCTTTAAATGATCTAGGCATGCATGTTGAATCACAAAAAAATGAATCTGAGATTAATTACGATCGAGTCTATTGGTTAAGGTTGAGGTGAGGGTGTGAGTCTATTGGTTAAGGTCGTGGTTCGAGTCTATTGGTAGGGTGAGGGTCTAGAGATAGGTCTTGGTGGGAGTGTGTTTGGTTTAGGAGTCAGGTCTTTGTGTTTATTAAAGGTGGAGATGAGGGAGTTTTCGAGGGTGAGGGTGTTGTGTCGTGAGAGGATTGAGTGAGTCGAGAGGATTGGTTTGACAGGTAAGAGGCGAGAGTTGAATCTGTTAAAGATTTGACTTGCGTCTGATTTTAAACTGATGAGGCGAGGGTGTGTGGTTGGGTTTTGTTGAGGGGAGTTAAGTTTTTGGGTTACAAAAAAATGAGACATGAGTGTGGTTGAATCTTTGTTTGACAGTCGAGAGTTTGTTGGAGGGTGTCGAGGGTGTCGAGGGTCTGTTGTAAGTGGTTGTTTGAAAAAAAATAAAACAGTTTTTGGATTGTTTTTCGAGAGTCTGTCTAAAAATTGAGTGTGATGTGATTGAGTCGAGTCCTTGTTAGCCGTTATGTTTGAATCAAAGATGCTTCGTTCGGAACTTCGTTCGGAACTTCGTTCGTTCGGAACTTCGTTCGTTCGGAACTTCGTTCGTTCGGAACTTCGTTCGTTCGGAACTTTGTTCGTTCGGAACTTCGTTCGCTCGTTCGGAACTTCGTTCGTTCGGAACTTCGTTCGTTCGGAACTTCGTTCGTTCGGAACTTTCGTTCGTTCGGAACTTTCGTTCGTTCGGAACTATATGAATGGAAGAACAGTTTTGTTGGGACAGTTTTGACAGGTTTGAAGGACAGAACTCGAGACCCTATTGAATTAAAGAAAAAGAAAAAACAGATTCGTTGGACAGAACACGAATCCCAGATGGAATAAAAAAGGTTATATAAAAAAAATTATAAAAAAATTATATAAAAAACTGATTAAAAAAAACTGATAAAAGAAAAACTAATAATAAAAAAATTAAAATGGATCTTAAAGAACTGATATGAAAAAAAAACTGATTATAAAAAATTGATTTTTGAAATTTTTTTTTTGTGATTTTTATATAAAATAAGTAAATCAAAGATTTAATTATGATTTAAAACATAAAAACACAAACTTTTTATAAAAAATACAAACTTTTTAATATTTAAGCGTGATCGTTTGTTTGTTTTGAAAATGATCATATTCGGGATTTGTTAGAACACTGGATGAAGGAACTAATTCCAAAGTTTGAACTTTTTCGTTGCATAAGGCAAGCTCATCAGACAAATTCTTATTCTTAGCTAGGGTTTCTAAGAGTGCAGCATTCATTTGGCTAAGTAATGTAGCCGGAACCATGACCAAATCTTGTTGAGCAGGAATATGCGTATGCGAAATGGCTCCCGGTTGTGATTCGCTCAAAGTCTGGGGACTCACATTGATATTACTATCATTGATTGTCTCCTCATTTGAAAGACTCACCACCGAAGACTCATTCGGATCAGCACAGTCTTGCCCAACTTGATGTGGTTGAATACTAGTATCAGTGGTATTATCAATGGTATTAGTAAGTACCTCAGATATTTTTTCTGGCCCAAAGCTAGAGATAGTTGCCATAAGAGCTGCCTGAGTAGATTGAAGTTCATCACAGTCTGAATCGTAAGCATCCAGATCATCTGCTTGGTATGCTACATTCTGTGTAGTGACAACGTCTTGTTCAGCAATCCCTGGATCAGCAAGAAATGCAAGCTCCTCTTCATCAAGTTCCTGTCCTTGTGCCTGAGCGTTCACCAGATAAATCTTCTATGCAAACCATTGACCATCCCTTCTCCTCTTGGGTTTTGTGCAATCCCTGGACATGTGACCTTCTTCCTTAAAGTTGTAGCATGTAATCATTCTCAACTTGCCTGTAGAATTAGCCCGTGGAGGAGTGTTGACCATTGGAGCAGGATTGATCGTGCGTGCATTGGTGGTTGATGTAGTAGGTCTCCCCTGATAAGGTTGAATAGGTTGAACCATTACCCTGCCATTCTTAATAGTAGCTTGTTGGCGAGAATTGGATGAATTCCTCATTTGATTGTTAGTAGGAGCTGGTCCTCTAAATCCTCGTTTGCTTAATGTCCTTGTGAGATAAGCAGACATAGTGGCTAACACTTCAACTGGGTCAGTTCCTTGTTTGAATTCAGGAATGGGAACTTCATCATTATCGCAATACAATGCTTGGTCTTGTTGAGCAGCATAAGCATTAGAAGGATTACTCATGTGGTAAGAATAGCTTGATAGATATGCTGCATTCTCTTGATAAGAAGGGTATGATGACTGAGCATAAGGTGCAATGCTTGCTGGTGAATATGGGTGAGGTTGTGAGCCATATTGTGATGCTTGTGGTTCTCTCTGAGATGAAGGTGCATTAAACCGATATTGTTGCTGATGTGAGGTGGGTGGTTGAGGTAGAATCGAATATTGAGGGAAGCTTGGAGTCAGGTACGGTGATGGATGATAAGCTTGGTGTCCCATGATATAAGGAGTGTTCTTATATGACAAGCTTGGTTGATTAGACATCAATGCCAGAGAATCAGGGTACATACCACGAGGTGAACGGTGCATGATCACGTGTTTCTCATGCTGCTGAAGAAAAGCATAGAGTTGATCCAAATTGCACTTATGCGAATCCCTGGTTAACTTAACATCGGTAATATACTCACCCCATTCAGCTTGAGGTAGAGTATTCAAAAACTTGGTGTTAACCTGGAATGGAGGAATCACGAGACTGTATACATTCAAATCATTCATTAGAGTAGTGAATCTGAAGTAATAGTCGTGAAGCGTTTCCCCTGGGCTGTACATGAACCTATCAAACAGATCATACAACTGACATTCCCGTTCCTGTTTAGTGAGAGACGTACCTTGTAGCAACACCTTCAGACGTTCCCATAAATCCTTTGCAACCGTATATTGACTTACCATTCGATAGATGTCATGTGGAAGAGCTTGGAGAATGGTTTGAAGAGCCTTTTCGTCTGCATCGGCAACAAGTTGTTGGGCTGGTGTAAGTTCTTCAAAATCCCGTGGTCGAGTCACATTGTTAACCACAATGGTACCATAATCAAGTGGCCCATTTATAATTGACTTGACCATAAGCCTCCCATATGTCGGTTTTCCCTTAATGTATGACATCATACGGCCTGCCATGCTTCAAAAACTTCTTTAATGAACATTGGAGGGCGATTATCCGTTCCCGTAATGACGGAAATATCCGTAAGTGATGTAATTTGAGGCATTAATGAATTAGGATTAATTTTGATCACTTTAAAGAAACAAAGATTATCGGTTGATCGAGCAGTGAAGTAAGGTTGTGAATTGTGTTGTGTTGTTGAAGTAAAGAGTGTGTAAGAAGCCAAGATTAAATCCACTAATAATCGTCAAAAAATACCCCTTGATCTTGCTTATCCGGAATAAAAACTATTCGGAATAACCCTTATATTGAATATATCCTATTCAGAATAACCCTTATGCATAATATACCCTATTCGGAATAACCCTTGTGCGGAATAAACCCTATTCGGAATAACCCTTGTGCGGAATAAACCTATTCAGAACAACCCTTATGCGGAATAACCCCTTATGCGGAATACCCTTATGCGGAATAATCCCTTACCCGAAATAATACTACTATTCGGAATCCCCTATTCGGAATGATCTTCTATTCGGAATAACCCACTATTCGGAATGATCTTTCTATTCGGAATAACCCACTATTCGGAATGATCTTTTTATTCGGAATGTTTGGCTATTCTGAATGTTTGGCTATTCTGAATGTTTGGTTACTCGGAATGTTTGTCAATTCGGAATGATCTGGAAAAAATAGACTTCGAGCCCAGGAAATAGCTTTTTACACGAATCAAAACTCGATTTTTGATCAAAAACCACAAAAAGTTTTATGATTTCTACCAAAATAAGCTAAACCCAATACTTATCAACTAATCCCAACAACAAAAACACCAAAAATTACAAGATTCAAGGATGATTTTCCTACAAATCACTAATTCATTCAAAAACTAAAAAATAACACTAATCCTTACCTTAAATCACCCCATGGCTCTTGATACCAAATGTAGGTCTACAAGATTATTGGCCTATTCTACATGATGGATTTCATTGATAAAGAGGGTTGATTAATTGATAAATATAAGGAAGATGAGAAGGGAGATGAGGGTGTAGAGAGAGAAAGGAGAGAAAAGAGAAGAGTAGAGAGAGAAAGTAAAGATTGAATAAAAATTAGAAATGAAAACCACCAACCCCTCCTAACATGGTAGGAGGGGATATATATAGCCCACCCTACATGTGGGCTATATGGACTATACATTTACTAAGTGGATCACGAGCCCATTACATAATTATCGTTGGAGCGACCGATCCTTCATAAATACGTAAAACGTATTTCCAACAGATACTTTATTCTAGCATTGCGTGAGCACAGGTTAATGGTTTAGTATGGGGGAGTGATGAAACTGCTTTTATACATAGTCTCATCATCCAAAATCGGCTTAAAAGGCATAAAATATCATAAAATGTGACAAATATATGCTTGTGTTTGTTCAATGTGTATTTTAGGTACGGATTATGAGAAAATGGCAAAAGATCACAAGAAACAAGCAAAAACGAACACGGGAAACGAAGCCGCACAATGAACCAAGCCCTAGAGTTGATTTTCCAAGAATAACCCTTGAAAAATTGAAGATTTTACAAGAAGGGTCCTCCAATATTGAAGAATTGACACTTTAAACCCTTGTATATTCATAATTACAAGTTTGGTCCTTAAAGTTTGTCAAATTGCAAAAAGGACCCTCCACTTTGAAGAATTTGCAAGAATGGTCCCTCATATTTGAAGACTTTTCATTTTTAGTCCTCCAAGAAGTCAATCATACAAGTCAAGACCTTGAAGATTGAAGACATTACAAGATTGGTCCTTCAAATATCATCAAATGGCAAAACTAGTCCTTGAAATCCCTTTGTAAAACTTTTTGTGGCAAAAGTGTGAAAAAAAAAGTTTATTAACAAAGGAAATCTGAATTTGCCATGTTTAAACTGAAATGAAAGAAGAAAGGAAGAAAAGGGGTGTATTCTGCTAAGACAGGATTCTTATCTAGACCAGTGATGAGGTGACACGTGCCCCACTACCTCATTTCAACCAATCACCACTCACCATCCTTCCATGTCACCATCCCACTCACCAAACCGGTTTAACGTCATATTAATTAAGTTTAAACACGCGCCAAACAACATTTAAAAATAAAACAAGATCAAATCCAGTGTTCTTCATGTTCTTAACAAATTTGGGGATTTCTTAACTACTTGAAATTAGTCCTTAATCTCTTCCATATTTAAGATTAAGGGACTAATAACCAAACCCCACCCTTAAACCCCATGCCACATCACCCACAAGTTCACATGATACACCCCATGCACACGTTTTTGGGGAAAATGCCAAAACATTCCAGAGAATCAACCATCCACAAACCTGCTTCAATCCTAAGCTTGTTAGGGACCCTTGATCAAAATTGGACCAGCTTTACACCTTCACAAATGTCCAGCAATCCTTCACATGATCAAGCATTTTTCAAACTGTAAGGGCATTTCAGGGACTTCACCATTAGGGTTTTCACTTTATTTTTCAGCATTTCTAGATAGTCTGTAGCCTATATAAGGCATTAGGACTGCAACATTACAACTTGCTCTTAGTTTTTCCTTGTTCAACATTCTGTAAATCCTTGTTTCAAAATTAAGGAAAAAGTGTTTGAATTGTTGAAGAAACCTAAGTGCCATCTTTATGTGGAAACCTTGGTTTCCTCGACTCTTTTAACTACTAGGAATGATCATATTTCATATGATTAACATAATCAAAGCGGAATTAGAACAACAACCATTAACAAGGTATTTAGGCACAATAACACATGAATTAAACAATTGGGTTGCTAATTATATTAATAATCAACAACCACTAGACGTGTATACATTGAATCCCACGTCTAGTCGACACACGCTTTTAGGTTTACATTGTGAATGAATGATATGAATAAACCTAATACCCTTGGTTCCTTTTATAGTGTAAGTAATAGGGTTTACAAGAGATAATATCAAATAAACATGTAAATTTTCTTTTCAAATAAACTTATAAAGAATATATTCTGCATACTTATCTAAACAGAAGCTTCCACAACACTTGTCTATGTTTCTGTCAATGCTTGGATTGCATGTTACAATGCTTGGATTGCACATGACAATGCTTGTTAATGTTGACTTCTGTCAACGCCCGATTAGCTCTTGACAACGCCTGATTTGCTCTTGACAACGCTTAGACAAATGCCTTCATATTTTCTTCGTTTTTGAGTTTCTGCCACATCAACTTTTTGACCCAACAATCTTCCCCTAGTTGATGTCGTCAAAACTTTTTATATATCTCTTGTAAGTTGTACATGATCTTCAAATTGCTTCCCCTCAAGTGTAGCATGTATGTCTTCCCCTTTTTGTCACATCAACAGGGAAGTAAACAATGTATGCAATCTTGAAGATTCTCCAAATGTAGCTCTATGTAATGATTTTGAAGAAAAATAAATAAAGTAATCTTGATGTAGAAGTAGAGTAACCCAACCTTATGTTCCATGTCTTGTACTAACCACGTGATGAAGAACTTATACCAAATTGAGAAAATATAAGTAGACCTCGATCCCTTGTCAATATTCTCATCCTTTGTGAGACACTGAGCACGATAATGTAACTCCTTCAAGTGTTTATGACAAGTCTTCGTCGCCATCCATTAAAAGCACAAACAAGTTACCTTAAAAGTCCATGACTAGAAGTGCACGACTTTAAGATATGATAGAACACACACTCACGAAAATCTTCTTCAATCATCAAACTTACCATAAGAATTCTTCCCCTTAAGCTAACACCTCTTCATAACGAATTTTAATGAAATAACATCTTCATACCATATGTAAAAGTGTTTGGACGAATAACTCTTTCACAAGGCTATCCCGATTACATAATCTAATATCCATCAAATTCTTCATGAATTGTTGCTAACTCGCATTAAAATCATTTATCCCTTTAAAAATATCTCAGCCATTAATATCAACTTCGATATTCTGAATAAAAATGGAGATTCCATGTACCTTTGCGTGTAAATACCTCCTTTTTATGTGCTAAAAACGTATCAATTTTCTCAAACAGCGGCTATCCTTTTGTTATCAAAGAACCTTCACTGTCCAACTTCTTAAACACATGTTTTGTCCAATATCGGACAAAGCGTATCAACGCTTGAACATGTCGTTCTCGGACAACACATGTCAACGCTTGTTCTGTCAACGTCAACTTATTCTTTGTCAGCGTCTAAACCAACCCTGTCAGCTTCTATTCTTCTGCTGACGTCATCAAGTGGCTATAATCTTCAACAGCACATGGGATACACTATGATAATGGATAGAAAATATAAAATCAATACCATTGATTTTCTTTGTTGTCTTCAACCATATCCTTGTGACTACAAAGTCAAAATACGTTCTACTATTCCCTTGCAATGCAAGTAACTCCCTCTTTTGAAGCAAATAATCACGTAATCATATTTTCCCACAAAAATAGGAAACTGAATATCCCCACGTCTGTGTATGACCATTAAATAAGGAATAAATAAATATGTAATCATCCTTACTGCTTTGATCCAAGACTTATCACATCCCATATCATACGTCCCTATCCTATACACCAACCATAGGATATCACAACATCTTTTATTCATATGAATATATCACATGATATCTCAATGTAAAGATAAGAACTCCAAAAGCTACATAATCCTTTTCTTTGGCTGTATTGTTCCTGCGTGAACTTCCGTGACTCTAGAACATACAAATCACGTCCATAAATAAGTTGAAGACCCACGTGACCATTCTTCTTTCTTTGGCTGCTACTAAAAACAAACGTCTCTATCACCCTTTATACATTCCTCATGTGAACACAAGAATGCCTAATTCTTTTTAAAAATCACGTATGTAGTAGTATCCATGTGAACAGAATGGTAAAATATTCGTGTGAACATGCATATTTTCCACCAATAAGAATCTTTTTCATCACAATGTATCACGTGAACAACCTAAACCTTGCAAAAGAAATACTTACTTGATGCTCGTACCTTCTTTGATCCAACATGTCATACGTTGCTTTCACCTTGTGGCAGTAATGAAGTAGACAAAACATATATGAGCATCAGATCTCATAACCTTGTTGCGCTATGTTTCAATAAGACGGATCTGGGTTGAAAAATTTATGCACCGAAACCCTAATTTTGGGGTTTGAATATCAACCTTTGCTCGAATCTTGCATTACAACAGCCATATACCACATAACTTTTCTGCTTTAAGTCGATCTAGGGTTTATAGAAACCCTAATTCATGATTTTATGTAAAAGCAGAAAACGGAATACCTTTGTCTGCAGCGAACTTCGACTTAGAATAACTTCTTCATGAGAGCTCAGATCGAAGATCCCTTCGGTGAGACCCTAGACACAAGTGCCAAGAATCTACAGCAAAATTTTCATGATGATCCAACGGTTAACGAAGGAGAAATCGTGTCTTGAATACGGCTGTTCATAGAAAACTGCATATACTCACTGCTGACTTTGACGCTTAATAACTTTTTCTTGGGGATAAAACTTGACAATCCCTCCGGTGGATGTCTAGATATATGTGTATAGAACACGCACAAGAAATTTCGTGACGATCCAAAGGTTCAATCAAAACTTATGACCTTCTGAATACTGTTGCGCGCACAAAAACATCCAGAAAAACCCTAGACGGATTTTTCTTTTCTTCACGAAACACGAACGCCTTGTTGGTCCTAGCATCACGAGCCACGAGGCACTGATACCAACTGTGGAAACCTTGGTTTCCTCGAATCTTTTAGCTACTAGGAATGATCATTCTTCATATGATTAACATACTCAAAGCGGAATTAGAACAACAACCATTAACAAGGTATTTAGGCACAATAACACATGAATTAAACAATTGGGTTGCTAATTATATTAATAATCAGCAACCACTAGACGTGTATACATTGAATCCCACGTCTAGTCGACACACGCTTTTAGGTTTACATTATGAATGAATGATATGAATAAACCTAATACCCTTGGTTCCTTTTATAGTGTAAGGAATAGGCTTTACAAGAGATAATATCAAATAAACATGTAAATCTTCTATTCAAATAAACTTATACAGAATATATTCTGCATACTTATCTAAATAGAAGCTTCCAACAACACTTGTCTATGTTTCTGTCAATGCTTGGATTGCATGTGACAATGCTTGGATTGCATGTGACAATGCTTGTCAATGTTGACTTCTGTCAACGCCCGATTTGCTCTTGACAACGCCTGATTTGCTCTTGACAACGCTTAGACAAATGCCTTCATATTTTCTTCGTTTTTGAGTTTCTGCCACATCAACCTTTTGACCCAACACTTTATTGTTCTCTTGTTATTGTTACATGTTAGTGATTATGAAGTTTCAAAACGTGTTTTCAAAGATTGTGCAAGAAATTGTAAGTTTTCCTAAAATATGATATTTTTCTAAGTTCTTGGTTCAAACCATTGAAATTTTTGGATTGCAAGTTGTCATAGCACCCTGATAAGGAGCTTATCAAGGTGTAGTGAGCTTGTGGTTTGGGGATATTCAAGGATTGGGAACAAGCTTGAATTAATCAGCTTTTATTTTCCATTTTTCCTTTTTATATAATCTGCTTGTTCTAACCTTGTTGTTTTTAGCAGCTATTAGAAGCTTGTGCCTTGTTAAGCTAGGCACATAAGCTCAAACATTCGTGAGTGTGGATGTACATTCATGAGATTTGAGCCTTCTTACCAAAAATCTGTTAAAAATACTTGTTTTAAGTGATTTGGTATTCTGTTGGTGTTTGATGATGTTTGATGCATGCAAATGTGTTCTTAGTTCATGATAATGTTGTATTGAGGCTTGTTTGAGTTTTGTATAACCTGAAATACACTTTTACTTGTTTAAATCTTGGATTGAAAAGTTTAAGGGGTGTTTGGGTCTACTGCTATAAGGTTCTTGTTTGATTTTGAGTTAGGGTTTTAGGTTGTTAAGTGTTTGTATATGATATTTACTTGGTTGTGTGCTATTATCTACAAGTTTTGAGCTTTTAAACCTCAAATCCTACATTGTGCTATATCTTGCTTGTTTTTTTCCTAATTTAACATAAAATATTGGAAACACCTAGAGTGTAGGCATGTTTAGGGAGAAAAAGTGTTTAAACAAAGTTTGTGTAACCTGTTTAAGAGATATGAGGGTTTGAAATTAGGATTGTGGTCAAGTACATCAGCAAAGTTCATTTACTGTTTGTTCATTGTTCATCAGTAAGTAGCATAAGCTCTAATCTTGGTCTAATATGTGATTCAGTGCATGAAACAAGTTTAATATTTCTTATTGGAATTTATTATAGCTTGTGTATGAATTTGGTTCAACTTGGTTGGCTTATTTGTGACAACCGTGGTTTTGAGGTTCGTCACTTGGTCTTATTTTAAGGTTAATTTATGTGTGACTATTTGATTTGCGTGTTTACATGTTTATTGTGCGTGAACGAGGTTGGTGTGGATATCGTATATGGGTATAAAGTACTCATAAGTAAATCGAGGAACGGTTATTTCATGTTCATGAGCTCACAATGTAGTGACTATGAAATGAGATTGTGTTATTTGATGGTTTTACGTATACGTATATGTATTATAGAAAATCGTATTTTTACGATTTAAGGTTTAGCATTTAGGGGTCTCGGAAGAGGTATTTAGTCACGGGATTATTTTTCGGGATGGTTTTAAGTCATTTAGGACTTAGTTATAAAGTTTATTTCAAAATTTGAGATTTTTTCTAAAACTGTATATTTTACGTCTTTTACGGTATTCGCGTAAAAACTGACTAGTTTTACTGTTTTGAGGTTTTGGAGGCTTTAGGAGCTGAAATAAATTAAAGAAAATTAAGGTAATATTAATAAGATATTAATTAATAATAAAATAAAGAGAAAAACGAAATTTAGGAGGGGATAGTCGGTTTTTATGATTAAAACAAAAAGGAAGGGAAAAATTTAAGGAAAGTTGGGTTTGGGTTGGGTTAGGACTCACCCACATCCTATATAATGTATTATACTAAATCAAAAATTCATTATTTTCTCCTGGAGACAAAGAAGTTCGTGGGTTTCACATAAAATTAGGGTTCTTCATAAATATTGGGTTTTTTTCATCTTCCATTAATCTAAAGGTAAAACCTTCATAACTCTTTTCAATTAAATTGTTTTAATGTTTTCTTTAATCATCTTATGATGGATTTAGGTTAGCGTTTAATTTAAAAACAGTATATTAATGTTATATTAATGATAATATGATGATTACATAAATTAGGGCTTGTAATTAGTGGTGTTAGGGGTAATTAATGAGGTTAATTTAATTAAACCCGTTATTAAAAACTGGGCAGAATTTTGAGTCAATTGTTTTGATCATATCGGGAGTTCTATAAACTCTTATTTTGCGATCCAAGTATCCCTGAAAAGGTAATTGAAGTGGGTTTATAATGCAAGAAACGAGAACTAAATTGGAGGTCGGGAAGTGGGTCAAAACCAGGTTAAAACAGTCAGAGGTCAAAACAGTTTTGAAGTCAGCCTGTTTTCTTTTTAAGTTTTGGGTTGTTTGGGGTACTTAGGGTTGCATTGGGATCTTATAACGAACATGAGAGATGGTTTATATATTGTAGTAAGTATCTGCATTGGGGCTAAGGTTATGGTTTAGGGTAAGACCCCCTAATCATAACAAACTTTTTGTATGTTTAAAATCAGTAAATCTGGAATGACAAAAGTATATATATATATATATATATATATATATATATATATATATATATATATATATATATATATATATATATATATATATATATATATATATATATATATATCGGGGACCTAACAGTAGCTTTAAGGTTGGGGAAAATGGGAGGTGTTAGCTAACATATGTAAGGGCATAAATATTCCCTTTACAGAGATAATGGGTATGTTTAGGTGGGCGTTTGGCTTATAGTTTGGAGACCTAAAACTGGGACTGTTTTTGATAAAATGTTAACGGGATGTGTTATGAAGTAAAACGAGTTAAAGGCTTTATAGAGGGGTGTAATAATATTCTTAGAGAATATATATGAGGTATATATATGGGATAAGGTTAGATGTCCATCATAGGTTGATGAGCCATTTTAGTGTTTGGTTCATGTTTTGATTATGTGTTTTTTGTTTGTTAGCTTTTTGCTAGTGCGCGGATGTTTGGGAAAGCTCAATCAGGTGAGTTTCATAGTCCCATGAATACTAATGTTTATGACTTCCAGATGGGATGGAAGAGACACTATTATGTTATTTATAAATTATGCTGTGAATGTTTGGCGTTGGTAATGGACTTATGTGTGCATACTTATATGATTAACTACTAGTCGATTCTTGATTGTTTTATATTTTGACTTGGTACCAAGGGGGTGTTGACAAGGCGGGGCCTTGGGATATGGTTCATAGGTTTTTGGATGCCTATGGGAGTATGGTGTTTGGTATGGCTGGGAGCCTGAGTTTTGGTTTGATTAGTTAAATCTTGAATGTTAGTTTGTTAATGCATATTAGTATCACATTGTCCATATGTTTTTAACTTTTCGTTGTTACTCACAGCTTATGGTATGATTTTGGCGTTTGAGTCTAAACCTATGACTCTCACCAACATTATGTTGACATGTTTTAGTGTCTCTACTTCAGGTGATAACGTGGTTAAGCGTAAGAACATATGTGGCTAGGATTGGAGTCGAATAGGAATGCATTTAGAAGGAGATCCCCGTTCCTTCTTAGTTTATTTTCTTTCTGATTGTTTCAATAGTGATACTATGAACCTATATATTGATTGTTAGTGTTATTTGTTTTTCTCGGGTAAGAGGTAGGACTGTTACCTACTTTCCTAGACTCCTGCTATGTTGAGATATTGTCATGACATTTGTGTCGCCATTTATGACATTATATTTGCATTTTAGTTTTCTCTATAGAGACATCGTTTGTTGTGATGATATCCATACGTTGCACCCCATATTCCGCCATGGTGGGGTGTGACAGAATGGTATCAGAGACAATGGTTATAGAGAATTAGGTTGCCTAGTCGCGTAGCCTAGTCTATAGCTTATGGGTCCCTACATATAGGCGTCATAGGAGTATGTGTGCATTTTATATTAATTGATGTGTTTGGATGTTATTTATTGTGATGTTTTGACTAGTATGAATTGAACCATAGTAAGTTCATACTTAGCCACATGTTATTTTCTTTTCGGGTTGTGACTAGTGCGGTTGAACCATAATCGTCCACGCTAGTCATCGTCGTATTTTGCTTAAATTGTACATTATAGTACATAATTTGGTACATGGTAGTTTCTATCTTTTGTTGGGTTATTTTATGTACCTGAGGTATAGTATTTTTCTTTTGATGTTTAAGTCATGTTCCCTAAGAATCATGTGGTGGTTCGAGTTATTAGGAGTAGGTGGGTATGAAGAATTTTAAGCTGTTTCCACTCTTACGGGCGACATGACTTATAAATGATTATGTTTTCGTTTTGGATTTAGTCTATGCTGTTTTAGCTAGACTATGGATTTATGTATTTCAAGAGTTTTACTATGTTATTTTAATAGATGGAATTTTGGACCTTATTGGTTATGTGGTTATGAGCTTATGTGAGTAGATGGATTTATGTGTTATATGTCGTATTGATTCTTATAAGTGTCATCATAGGAGGGAGTGCATTGGGGAAAGGGTAGTTGTATAAGTACGGTGGCCAACATAGTTATACAAGTACCACAACTTCAATGGGTTCTCAAGTATGATTGCATGAAAAAGGGTTAGTACATGCTTGTATATGATGAGATGTAGAATTTGGGTATACGTATAATATATGGGTTTATGTAATGGCTGCCTATGATATGGCTATTGTTCTTTTTGTGTTATATGTTTTGGGTTATAGTTGTGTTGTGTGATTATGGGGTCACACGATATGGTTTGGTTTTGGAGGTGGCCTTTATGCCTTGTTGTGGCACGGTGAGATGGTGATTACTCGTATGGAAAAACGAGCGTATAAAGCGATTGATTGACTTGACGTGTATGATAACGAGTATGTTTGGGGGATTCAATAGGTATACATATGCGGATGTATATACTAGTAGATGTTATGTTATGATTTACGGTCGTTCAGTAGTTATTATAACTTGAACGTACCTAGTGCTCTCTCGTGTTTAAACAATTTATTAGTGCTCGAGTTTGATGGAGTTTCAACGACGTTTTGAATCTTTTGAAGTGTGTCTTGTAGCGTATTTTTTTGAGTTTCGTATTTCACGTGTACGTTTTAAAATGGTGTTCTTGGTTTTAAGTCTATTGAAATAACTTGGGATTTCTTTTGAGATAATGAAATCTTTTGTGTTGGGTCTTACATTTCTTTTGGTCGGTATATATTGAGAAAAAGGGGGACTTGGAAATCTATTATAGGGTTAGATAGTTGGTTGTATTCGGTAAAATAAGGGTAAGGTGTTGGAGTCGTGTTTGAAACAAGATGTAACATAAGATTTCTTTTAATCAACACTTATTTATTTCAAATTCTATAAGACTTTCTTTAAAATAAAGCGAAGTAAAATTTATTCCTACTTACATAGTTTATATAATTGGGTTTAACCGATTCGCGTCACTTATAATTATTAATACAAGGTTAAATTGAGTTTATGAAGATTTCACATACAATTTTATCTTTCATTAATATAAAACTGTTTTGGTCATAACTTGTTCGTTTTTAGAGCTTTTTGAGTGATTCAAAAGCCAAAACTTATGTACTCGGAACGTACTTTTCAAATATTCAGAAAGTATAGTCATGGGAGGTCAGTGGACTGGTCGGAATTGTTGTACAAGTGTCGGGTTCAAGGTTGAGTTTTGAATAGTAGTTTATTTTTATTTGGGGTGCACGGGATACCTAGTCTTTGGGTTGAGTTTTGAGATCGCCTAGAAGGTTGTTTGTAGATGGTTTGAGTCACATAGATGTGGGGAGGTAAAAAAATAAAATAATAAATAAAAGTATATTCTTTTGGAAAGGTCGGTCTTTTGCACGGTTTAAATAATATGTTTTGGTTGCCATTGGGTGTTTCTTAGATTATTTTTCGTTGTCATGGGTCATTTTGAATTGATACATGTTCTGGGTTTGAGTTTTCTTTTGAGTCTCGTGGTTTTTGACTGGTTTTAATTGGTGCACGTGAAATGTCGTTAGTTATCCGTGGGTTTGATTCGTTGATCGTATCTGATGGATTCAGGATGTAGTTTTGGTTTCGTATTGTTCGGGAGCGTTGAGGTAGTCATATGAAAGACTTGGTCACGCCTACACGCTTAAGTAGGTTACCATGAGAGAATGGTCGGAATACCCTTAGTGGGGAGGAAAGAGGTTCGTAAACGAACTAATGTGGTCATGAGGTCTATTAGGAGTGCCAAGGGAGATGAATAGAGATTTGTGAAATGTATGGATATTGGCACAAGTAACGTGCCATAGAGAGTGTTGGAAGGGGATATAATACCTCAAAGGTATTTATGATTGTGCGTAAGGCATGTAAGTTTTCCAAAAATTCCCCGAGATTTAGTAGGTTTACCTATTACTGGGAGGTAGAACCATAAATAGAGCAAGTAGGAGAATTGAGAGGAGTTGTAGTTAGTGCCTTTCCAAGGCAAATTGTTGATGGAATGATTTAAAAAAAACAAGAATTGTTAGAAATTGCAAGGAATGCAAGATGAAAGTTGAGTTTCTTAGTAGTAGATTGGATGTGGAAAGCGGTTGAGTGGTCTGATGAGAGGAAGTATTGGTTTTTTTTAAATGCGTGTAGAATTTTGCAAGTAGAACGAGGTAGAAATTTATTCGTATTGCTTTTAGGAGAGGGTGTAAGGAGGACGTAGTTGAAATTGCTAAGGATGTTGTATGAACGCTTTGGGTTTACGGTTATGATTTTGGCATCGCCAAAACACTAGCGGTTTTCATGGAGTTAATGAACCGAGTGTGCGTGAACGTATATAAACGAGTTGTCAGCGGGAGCATCGACGACATCTTGACATCTGGAGTTGTTAGGAAAGGGAATTATACGTAAGATTTTCAAGTGTGAGTTTTAGGATTAAGTTGGCCAGGACGAGTGGTCAGAGATGATGGCATATCGAGGAACCAGCAAAGG
Source organism: Glebionis coronaria (assembly GCA_025667525.1). Taxonomy (NCBI): domain Eukaryota; kingdom Viridiplantae; phylum Streptophyta; class Magnoliopsida; order Asterales; family Asteraceae; genus Glebionis; species Glebionis coronaria. The sequence continues at coordinate 383,372,490 of CM046875.1, forward strand.
GCGAAGTGAAGAAGGATGATGAAGCGTTTTGGAGACTAAAGAGGTGGATTGGATAATGAGCAGATCTTGACATTATCGAAAGGATTGGATGAATTCACTAAGCATGACGATACGTGGAGTAGGGATTTGGACGTGTACGAGGATGACAAATAAAGGCGATCGCTTATACGTTGTAGGAACTGAAGATTTGGAAGAACTGGATAGACTTAGTTAGTGGAGCTGGATTGTTATATCTGCCTAGAATGCTAGAGGCATTTGGGGTACGAGACGTAGAGAATGATCTATACAAATCATGAACATCTCCAACACATATTCAATCACCTTGATTGAAAATTTAGCAAAGGTGGTTGGTGGAGTTAAGTGACGAAAGAAAATTGCAAGCCCAAGTACCATATGGGAAAGGCAAGCATGGTTGATGAGACATGGAATAAGAAGAATGAAGTGAAGCTGAGACGAACTTGAACTATATGGGTGACGTATTAGGGTGGTTTGGATGAAGGATGTAGGTTGCACGAGTTGAGTTTTCTAAAGCAGAGAACGCATCAACATGTATGTAGCGTGGCTTGGAAAATCATATGTAGAAAAGGGACGTAGCCTAGGGGTAGCTTAGAAAGGGCGATGTGAGGACGAAGTTGGTGGAAGGGATACATAATGCGGTGAAGGAATATGTACGATGAGAGTTGGGTGATAGTCGATAGACGGACTAATTCATCCCATATTTCAAGGGGAATGAGAAGTCACGTAGTGAGAAGTTGGAAGGATTGCGTACGGATGTGATGGAATAGAGGGTTTTTGCATAAAAGTTAGCCTAATATGTATTGAATGCCTGATGAAGGATTATGGCAAGGGAAGAAACGATGGTAAGCAAGCGTAGTATACCGTTGAAAGACTAATGTTTGGTATGAGCATACTATAGGGGTAATTGAGAAAGACGCCTAGAGCATTGGCGTGAGATTTGGAGATAGTTGGAGGACGCATTATAGTAGGAAGAATTCTTCTACAAAGAGAGAGTCACCGGTGAGAGGGGCAACATTTCCATTGATGAGGATGTAGGGAATAAAGGAGGAAAGGCCTAAATTATAGGCTGAAGACGGGATATATGATGGAATGGAAATTAAGATTGTGGAGAGACAAGCGAAAAGTAGTATGGAGGAAGGATGATTCGAGGGGGCAAGAGGTTGTGAAGATAGTGGAGTGATAAGGAAGGGAAATCCGTTAGAGAAAGAGGTTGGTAGTCACGAACAATGGACCGTTCACCTAGAGAAAAAGGTGTAACATATGTTAGTATGAAGGATGGTTAGTTACATGGTTCCGAGCATGGGAAAGCAAGGATGAGGTGGTGGTTATGACAGGAGCTTGTGAATATTATGGGAAGCTTTTGGTTATGCAATCCTGCATATACCATTGGACGTGTTTATGGTTGGGAGAACTTCTGAGTGATGGAAAATCCGTAGAGGATAGAATCCGTTAGGTCTGGTGATAGGAATTATAGTAGAAACTACTGGAGTTGATTCATAGGAGGTGAGGTGGATCACCGTTACAGTGGGATGAAGTTAGAAGCGATCAACCTATTGGATCGGAGGTGGATCGGGAAACTATAGAGGTGGTGGCAGTGACTAAGTAGAGGTTGAAAATGGAAAAGAACCGATAAGAGAGCTATGCGGACAAGAGGCGTAAGCCGTTGAGATTTGGGATAAAGTTATGCGAAAGGTTTCACCATGGAAAGGGGTGATGCGGTTTGGGAAGAAAAGGGAAGTTAGCACCTAGATTTGTGGGTCCATGTGAAATCCTTGAAAGGATTGGGCTAATGGCGTATAGGTTGAGATTACCGGAGGAACTGAGTAGTGTGCATGACGTATTCATGTATCAAACTTGAGGAAATGCTTAGCAAGAACCGACTTGCAAGTACCGTTAGATGATATTAGTATGGATGCGAGTCTTCGTTTTATCGAAGAGCCGATAGAGATTTTGGGTCGTGAAGCTAGGACGTTGGAAAAGGGTAAATATACCGTAGTTATGAATAGATGGAATTTGGAACGTGGACTAGAGTTCACGTGGGAACGGGAAAGTGTTCTTTAGGACAAGTATTCATGTGATTTGTTGGTTGTGTGTTTGATCCTAAGGAGTAAATCTCGGGACGAGATTTCTATTAGGAGGGAGCGATGTGACAATCGTGGTTTTGAGGTTCGTCACTTGGTCTTATTTTAAGGTTAATTTATGTGTGACTATTTGATTTGTGTGTTTACATGTTTATTGTGCGTGCACGAGGTTGGTGTGGATATCGTATATGGGTATAAACTACTCATATGTAAATCGAGGAACGGTTATTTCATGTTCATGAGCTCACAATGTAGTGACTATGAAATGAGATTGTGTTATTTGATGGTTTTACGTATACGTATATGTATTATAGAAAATCGTATTTTTACGATTTAAGGTTTAGCATTTAGGGGTCTCGGAAGAGGTATATAGTCACGGGATTACTTTTCGGGATGGTTTTAAGTCATTTAGGACTTAGTTATAAAGTTTATTTCAAAATTTGAGATTTTTTCTAACACTGTATATTTTACGTCTTTTACGGTATTCGCGTAAAAACTGACTAGTTTTACGGTTTTGAGGTTTTGGAGGCTTTAGGAGCTGAAATAAATTAAGGAAAATTAAGTTAATATTAATAAGATATTAATTAATAATAAAATAAAGAGAAAAACTAAATTTAGGAGGGGATAGTCGGTTTTTATGATTAAAACAAAAAGGAAGGGAAAAATTTAAGGAAAGTTGGGTTTGGGTTGGGTTAGGACTCACCCACATCCTATATAATGTATTATACTAAATCAAAACTTCATTATTTTCTCCTGGAGACAAATAAATTCGTGGGTTTCACATAAAATTAGGGTTCTTCATAAATATTGGGTTTTTTTCATCTTCCATTAATCTAAAGGTAACCTTCATAACCCTTTTCAATTAAATTGTTTTAATGTTTTCTTTAATCATCTTATGATGGATTTAGGTTAGGGTTTAATTTAAAAACATTATATTAATGTTATATTAATGATAATATGATGATTACATAAATTAGGGCTTGTAATTAGTGGGGTTAGGGGTAATTAATGAGGTTAATTTAATTAAACCCGTTTTTAAAAACTAGGCAGAATTTTGAGTTAATTGTTTTGATCATATCGGGAGTTCTATAAACTCTTATTTTGCGATCCAAGTATCCCTGAAAAGGTAATTGAAGTCGCTTTCCAATGCAAGAAACCAGAACTAAATTGGAGGTCGGGAAGTGGGTCAAATCAGGTTACAACAGTCGGAGGTCAAAACAGTTTTGAAGTCAGCCTGTTTTCTTTTTAAGTTTTGGGTTATTTGGGGTACTTAGGGTTGCATTGGGATCTTCTAACGAACATGAGAGATGGTTTATATATTGTAGTAAGTATCTGCATTGGGGCTAAGGTTATGGTTCAGGGTAAGACCCCCTAATCATAACAAACTTTTTGTATGTTTAAAATCAGTAAATCTGGAATGACAAAAGTATATATATATACATCGGGGCCTTAACAGTAGCTTTAAGGTTGGGGAAAATGGGAGGTGTTAGCTAAAATATGTAAGGGCATAAATATTCCCTTTACAGAGATCATGTGTGTGTTTAGGTGGGCGTTTGGCTTATAGTTTGGAGACCTAAAACTGGGACTGTTTTTGATAAAATGTTAACGAGATGTGTTATGAAGTAAAACGAGTTAAGGGCTTTATAGAGGGGTGTAATGAGATGCTTAGAGCATATATATGAGGTATATATATGGGAGAAGGTTAGATGTCCATCATAGGTTGATGAGCCATTTTAGTGTTTGGTTCATGTTTTGATTATGTGTTTTTGGTTTGTTAGCTTTTTGCTAGTGCACGGATGTTTGGGGAAGCTCAATCAGGTGAGTTTCATAGTCCCATGTTTACTAATGTTTATGACTTCCAGATGGGATGGAAGAGACACTGTTATGTTATATATAAATTATGCTGTGAATGTTTGGCGTTGGTAATGGACTTATGTGTGCATACTTATATGATTAACTGCTAGTCGATTCTTGATTGTTTTATATTTTGACTTGGTACCAATGGGGTGTTGACAAGGCGGGGCCTTGGGATATGGTTCATAGGTGTTTGGATGTCTATGGAAGTATGGTGTTTGGTATGGCTGGGAGCCTGAGTTTTTGTTTGATTTGTTAAATCTTGAATGTTAGATTGTTAATGCATATTAGTATCACATTGTCCATATGGTTTTAACTTTTGGTTGTTACTCACAGCTTATGGTATGATTTTGGAGTTTGAGTCTAAACCTATGACTCTCACCAACATTATGTTGACGTGTTTTAGTGTCTCTTTCAGGTGATAACATGGTTAAGCGTGAGAACATATGTGGCTAGGATTGGAGTCGAATAGGAATGCCTTTAGAAGGAGATCCCCGTTCCTTCTTAGTTTATTTTCTTTCTGATTGTTTCAATAGTGATACTATGAACCTATATATTGATTGTTAGTGTTATTTGTTTGTCTTGGGTAAGAGGTAGGACTGTTACCTACTTACCTAGACTCCTGCTATGTTGAGATATTGTCATGACATTTGTGTCGACATTTATGACATTATATTTGCATTTTAGTTTTCTCTATAGAGACACCGTTTGTTGTGATGATATCCATATGTTGCACCCCATATTCCGCTATGGTGGGGTGTGACATTATTCTTGCTTAATCTTCTTATTACTCCAAAACTGCTTATTGTTCAAGTCTGTATCATATCTGGGCAAAGATTGAATTAACTATATCATTTGGCTGGTTGTTTTTGTGTTTGTTTGATTGCTATTGACTCCCTATAACCCACTGGTTATAAGAGTGCCTTTGTGTTCTCTGAATCCAACAAAAATCCACAAAAGACAAAAAGTCAAGATAGTCAAGCAGTGGCAACTTTTCCCACTGTTGGACACCCAAAACTAGCCCCTGCTAGTGTTAATTTTCAATCAGCTTATTAATAAGCTATAATAGTTATCCTGACCTACAACAAATTTGATTTTGTGATCAATCTTCATCATTTGACCCATTTGACTATTCTAGAGCATTTTAGGGTTTGACTTTTAGGTTTGACTAGAAAACCAATTGACTTGACTTTTTCATAAGTGCTTATTTGCTTATTCCAGCTTATTAAGTTGTGCTTTTTGAAAACTTTTTGTTGATTTTGCTTAATTAAGTCATTTAAAACCTTTTGCAAAATGAATCAGCACTTGAAACAGCCTAGAACTCGAAAACGACTATTTTGTCGTTTTGTGTAGAAAGCTTTTGCTTATTTCAGGCTTATTTCTTGGGCTTTTTCAAAATTTCTTTTTACAGATCTCTTTCGTATCTCAAAAGAAGCTTGTTTGTCAAATTAGAGCTTATGGCATTAGCTTATGGCTTAATGGGCCAAAAAGCCCATTAAGAATAAGCTGTTGACTATTAAGCTGTGGTAAGCACATTTTCAGCTTTTAGCCTTTAGACTTTTGTTCTTAAAATCAAATTTTGAGTCAGATAGGTGATTTTGGGCTTATTTGGAGATCATTTTGCTTATTGGGCCAAAAAGCCCATTTAGGTGGACTGTTTTTCATTTTAGCCCATTTGGAGGCCCATTAGGGTAATTTGGTCATTTCAAGTTCATTTCTGTTTAAATTAGGTTAAATAAAACTAGATTGCAAGTTTTTAGAATTTTTAATAAATTTGAATTTTTAATAATATTTTATTATTATTTTATTATTAAAATTAGTTTTTAATATTTTTGCAAGTTTTTCATTTTCCCTAGGTTAAATACATTAAGTTAGGATTTTTAAAATTTATAGATTAATTTTCTTGTCATTTAATTATTTTTAGAATTATTTTAATATTTTTATGGTTTTTAATCATTTTTAAATAGTTTTAATTGATTTTAAAATTTTCAAAAATAGTTTTTAGTTTAATTAAGTTATTTTAGAGGATTGCAAAGTGAAAAATCTCATTTTCGGCTTTTTGTTCATTAAATTGATTTTTTGGACTTTAATTAGCATTAAAAAATTATTATTTAAGTAAATAAAAGGTTTGAGTGATTTTTGATTTTTTTGTAAACTCTAATTACATTTTTTAGGATTTATTGCAATTTTCTAGGAAGTTTTAGGTTAATTTTTATATTTCGTCATATTTTACGGTTTTACGTGCACGACTTTCGTCTTAGTGTAACTTTAATCGTAACCGTCATCCTTTTCTATTTTCTTTTTTCATAATCATAATCACAAATATTAATCATCTCTTAACACAACACACTAGCCTCCTTGAGAACGATCCCACACCATCTTGGGTCATAAGCACTTGGTTTTCCTAAACCACTTGTTTAATACTTACCCTAATTACCTCGTTTTCCTAAACAGTGTGAATTTACAACTATCATTATCATCTGTGTGAACTTTTATTAATTTGATTTCACGAGCTTCAACTTGTTCTCGGACGTAGTGATTTCTACGTTTAAAGTGTCTGGCGCCTTTCATGACTCCAAAATCATTGGCGAATATTATTGCGGCAGAATTGTCACAATACATATCTATAGGTTCTTTAATTGAAGGCATCACTCCAATATCTCCAATAAACTTCGTAATCCAAACAGATTCCTTTTCAGCTTCTGAAGCAGCCATTTACTTAGATTGAGTAGCATGTATTGCAATCGTTTTCTGTTTCTTGCTCTTCCAGTCAACTGCTTCTCCTAAATCCTTCATAGAAAAATATTTACCAAGATAATCCTTAACAGCTTTAAGTCTTGGAATGTTACTTCCCATGATTAATATGTCATCAACATATAGGACTAGGAATATTACATCACTCCCACTAGCTTTACGATATACACATGGCTCATCACGATTCTGAATAAATCCAAACTTTTTTATTTCTTCGTCAAATCTTTTATTCCATTGACGTGATGCCTGCTTCAAACCATAAATGGATCTTTGAAGTTTCCACACGTGTCCTGGATTCTTAGGATCAACATACCCTTCTGGTTGCTGCATATAGATGTCTTCATCTAAGCGACCGTTCAAGAAGACAGTTTTAACATCCATTTTCCATATCTCATAGTCATAGTATGCTGCTATAGCTATGAGAATCCTAATAGCTCTTAAGTCTGCTAGAGGAGTAAATGTCTCCCCGTAGTCTACGCCAAAAGTTTGAGTAAAACCTTGTTGTCCCAAATATATGATGATAGATTAAAGAAATGAGATGGAAAAGATATGAATTTCTAGAGAGAGAAAGTTTAGAGAGAGATGATTAACTAGGTGAATATTAGATTTAGAAAATGAAATCACCAACCCTCCTAACATAAGAGGTTGCTTATATAGTCCACCCAAATGCGGGCTTTCTATTGGACTTTATTTGTTTTGGGCCGGGCTTGAATAAATGCTTAATACCTTGAAAGAAGCCTTTTAAGCTAGCCATCAAGCCCGTAATGTCACGACTATTCTAACTAACTATTACAACGTTCCAATAAATGTTTCCAATATAAATCTATGACCGAACATTCTTGTTTGACTCAACATTTTGAGGCTAACAATCTCCCCCAATGTGAGGTCATTCCTCTTTGATATTTGTAGATTACGAATCTCGTCATAAATGAGTCTTGAACGTGTAATAGTAGTCTTGTTCCTTCATGCTGTGATCTTTGAGCCTTTGTCATTGTCTTTCAACTTTGTCTTTTATCTTGGGATCTACAAATTATCCTTGACTTGTCTTTGCCATCTTGCGATTTTGTGTCTTCATCCACATGCTCATACTTCGCACCATCTTGAAAGCTTGCTAACAATATCCTTTGAATATAGGTCATTCCTTTACATTAATTGTTTAAGGGAGATTTTGATCATCAGAGTTGCAGAAGTCTTTAGCTTTCTTGATTGTTGAATGCCTTTGGGCATGAGTATGTGGTTTTGAATCTTTAACTTTGCTGAGTACACCGTAACGCCACCTTCTTGAGACAAAACATAGACACGGGATGAATGGCTTTGACATTCGTCCTAAATAGGTAGCATTTTACCTCTGGTTGGTGAAGACCGTTACACGATATTAAATATCGTACCTGTGATTAGGTAGATTCAATTAAGAATCTCCTTGACAGGGTTTCGCGGCAGTACTAGCCGTTCTCTTTACTCGACCGTCTCAAAGCAAGACTACGAACATAAAGAGTGAATCATTTGGATAAATATCCGCTTGATTAAAGTCGTCAATTCAAAATCCTGGAACAAGTTTGATTCATTAAGAATCTTACCATTGTTGCTTTCCAGTTGACACAAGCTTGATTCATAAGAATCTCACAAGTTACCTACTATAGCGCTGTTTAATTTTGACGCTAGAAGGATTTTCATTCGTCACTGTGGATATTAATAAATATGATTCTGAATGTTCTGGCAAGACCATAAAGATATTACGTAGAAATCTGAAACGAGTTTGAATTGATAAAGAAACAAACCACTGTTGCTTTTCAGTTTTACATATGTTCAATTCATAAAGAATCTTACACATGACCTACCGAAGTGCTGTTTGATGTTAACACTGGAAGGATTTCCACTCATCATTGTGAATACTAGGTAGGATCACTCTGAGTATTCTAGCAATATCGCAAGGATATAGCGTAGGACTCTTTTGATCTTCATCCGTGTGTCCTAACGAGATTTGATTGATCTCTTGGCTCTAGACTAGATTTGTGCACTTTTAGTGGTCAGAGGCTGGAGCAGATGCCACCTATTCAATATCAACTATCTCGGAGTGAGAAAGTCAATAGAGGTCGTGTTGATCTCTTTGACAATAAAACAAACTTATTTTGAGAGAAGCCCGAGTCAGCTGGGGAAGGGTTGTGCATTATATCCCTGGGTCCATGATGCGTTGTTTTCATGATGTGTTCAACCGGTTTTTGCCTAAGTTGTATAGAGGGCTAATTTCTTTACACCCTTTATCCTTACATTTCTTTTTCATTCTTTAACCCCTTCAATGCTTACCAATACATCATTACTAGCACCTTGTTGTGATTGTTCCAGTGCTAGCATCAGAACTTAGTCGGCATTCAGCTACGTTCACATTCTACTCCATTTTTCTTAAGGACTTCTAATAATCCATTGGATTGTCCCTGGGAAGATCCCTCCGGTTCTGGTTGGATCATAGGAGTTAAACCTAACCACTCTTTTGACACCAATAACCTCATAAATTAAAGATGGTGTGGGTATTTGATCGTAAACATGAGTGCTTGAGTCTTTAGATCATATTTTAATCACATTTTCTCCCCTATTTCTAATATATAAAATCGTTTGATATTAGAGATACCAATTTGATTAAAATATATTTTGAAAAATAGTCTTGAAAACTTTCGGGAGAAAAATATGTCAAACATAGCATGAATTTAGAAAGCTCCCCCTCAAACATTGATCCAATTGTGTCATTACGAGGATATGATCCACATTAAAGTTTTGAGGATAGGAGTTGTTGAACACACAATTTTTGAAAGATTTTGAAAAATCATTGAAAAACTCTTGAAAAAATTGTGTTCAATGCTTTTTTTTTTGGAAAAAAATGGATTTTTAAAAGCATAAACTTGAGTTCATAGACTTTGAATGTCTTGACGAATCCACTCAAGTGTAAGAAGATTCCTCTTTTTTTGCTGAGGGTAAGGGCACTAAAGCGTACACTACACCGTGAATATAGATCCGGGTTGCAATCTGAAAGTGATTACAAGCCTTAGTGTTGAGCTCAAAACGTTGAATGTTTTGTGACAAGCTCAACCCAAGATAGATTGCTCTACCCGTTGTTTGAAAAATTGTCCAAAATAGACATTTTCCTTTATTAAAAGTAGAAATGACATGTTTTGAAAAATATTTACAAGTTTCATTCGAGCTTTATGTACACACCCGTGTCGTTATTGAGCGACATTTCTAGGCACGTCCATATTATCGATACTGAAAGACATATCGAGAAGAATTTTTGGATTTTCAAAGATTTTTTATTTTTAATTTTGATTTTTCATTAATATTTACATTTATAGATGAATCAAGCAGGCTTCTTTGCCAGAATCTCCAGTTTTGCTGGAGTCAAACATCTCATACCATTTTGCCTAACTAGATACGCAAACCTCTCTTTCGAAAGAGCTTTTGTAAAAAAGTCAGCTAATTGGTAATCAGTTCCAACAAAGTATAGTTCAACGATACCCCTTTCAACTTGTTCCTTAATGAAGTGATATCTGACATCAATGTGCTTCATGCGGGAATGTTGTACCGGATTGCAGGAGATGGCTATGGTGGACTTTGAGTCACAGTACATAGGTACTTTATCAAAGTGGAAGCAATAATCGGTGGTTGTGTTCTCATCCAAAGAACTTGAGCACATTATGCAGATAGAGACACATACTCCGCTTCGGCTGATGACAGTGACGTACAATCCTGCTTCTTGGAAGACCATCCCACGAGCTTATCTTGACCTAGAAATTGTGCACCACCAGAAGTACTTTTTCGTGTATCAAGACACCCTGCATGATCAGAATCTGAATAGGCCGTTAGAAAGAAACCGATTTCCCTTGGATACCATAGTCCCATGTGAATGGTATTCTTAAGGTACCAAAAGATCCGTTTAACCTCCTTGAGGTGCTTTTAAGTGGGTCGTGCTTGATATCGTGCACAATAACATGTAGCATGTGATATATCTGGTCGGCTTGCTGTTAAGTACATGAGGGAGCCGATCATGGAACGATATCTCGTTTGATCTATGGCATCTCCCTCCAAATCAGCATCTAGGGATGTGGTTGATAATGGTGTCCCAACGGGGTCACATGAGGTCATACCATGCTTTTTGATTATCTCTTGACAATACTTAGCTTGGTTGATAGAGATACCACTTGGGGATTGGTGAACTTGAATTCCTAGAAAGAATTTTAGCTCGCCCATCATTGACATTTCAAATTTGTTGTGCACTACTTTTTCAAACCATTTTGAAAGTTTTAGGTTTGTAGACCCGAAAATAATGTCATCAACATAAATCTGCACAAGCAAAATGTCATCCCAATATTTATAAGTGAACAAAGTTAGATCAATGGAACCTTTTGAGAAACCTTTGTATACCAGAAATTTCGAGAGCTCGTCATACCACGCCCTTGGAGCTTGCTTGAGTCCATAAAGTGCTTTGTGGAGACGATACACCTTGTCAGGATAATGAGGATTAACGAATCCTTCCGGCTGTGTGACATATACTTCTTCCTTCAAAGGACCGTTAAGAAACGTCGTCTTTACGTCCATTTGATAAACGATGAATCCCTTATGTGTAGCATACGCAAGGAAAATCCTGACCGCTTCCATACGAGCTACTCGTGCAAATGATTCTTCAAAATCAATACCCGCTTTCTGTCCATACCCTTTAGCCACTAGCCTAGATTTATTCTTGATGATCGTGTTTTCTTCATCCATCTTATTTTTCCAGATCCATCGAAGATTTAATGGTGTTACATCGTATGGTCTGTCAACAAGTTCCCAGACTTTAAGTCTTTCAAATTGTTGAAGTTCATCCGTCATCGATTCAATCCAAGCATGATCTGCCAAGGCTTCTTTGATATTTGTTGGTTCAGTTGTACTCACGACGAGTGCGAACATACAAACATCACCATCGGTTTCAAGTTGTCGTCTTATACGAACGGGCTGTGAAGGGATTCCAATTACTTGAACCAAAGGATGATCTCGGGTCCAATGATTTGTTGAAGGATGTCGTTGGTAAAATGTATGCATATTTGACGGATCAACATAGCGAGTAGAAGACTCTTCAGTTTCGTGTACCGGTGTACCGAATGGGTTGATAAATTCGTCTTTGTTATTTAATGCATAATCTGCTTGATTTGTGTTCTCTGGAGCAATGACAGTAGTTGTGGATGTTGTGGGAGCGGTGTTTGATGTGATATTCTAAGGAGGTAAATCTGCAACAACCCGTGTTGAAGTAGATGAAGTTGTATCCTTTTGTTAACGATGGTCGGTATCATCATTCTTATCATGAGTGACAGCGAAAGACTTTGATACAACATGTTTCTCCCTGTGAAATATTCATCATACATTGGTCCATATAACATTTCCAACTCTTCAATTGTCGTGTTGACTGTCATATCTGCTCTTGGAACATTTCCTTGAACCATCTTTGAACTTGAAGGTTCATTGTCGTGGTCTTAAGTTCCGAGTTTCGTGCGGTTGTGCACAGAAGTCTTTTGTCGTTGTGGATCGGGACTTAAACTGTTTTGTTCAAGTGCCATTTCTTGTAATTCATCAAATTGGATATGAATAGCCTCGACTGTAAATTTTGTTCTCTTTTTGTAAACTCTATATCCCTTAGACTGAGTTGCATATCCCACTAGAATACATGCATCACCTTTCTCTTTCATCTTATCCAAATTTTCACCATCTCGTATAATGTAACAAGTACATCAAAAAACGTGAAGGTGTTTGGGTGAAGGTTTTCGATCATGAATTATGTGATATGGTGTCTTTTCGTGTCTTAGAATAATTAAGGATCAGCTTTGTGTGTATCATGCGGTTGACACGGCTTCTGCCCAAAAGAATAGTGTAAGTTTTGAAGCGGATAATAATGTTCGCGCAGCCTCAACTAAAGTACGGTTTCGTCTTTCAACAACACTGTTTTGTTCGGATGTTCGAGCAATAGATGTTTCATGTTCAATTCCTTCGGCTTCAAAATAGTTCCTCGTAGTTGAATTCAAAACTTTTGTTCCTCTGTCAGTACGTACCACTTTTACTTAAGCTTGAAGACCACGTTGTATCAGTTTAAAGAAGTTGATGAGAACTTCAGGTGTTTCATCCTTGGACCTCAAGAAGTGAGTCCATGTGTACCTTGAGTAATCATCGACAATTACCATAATGTATTTCTTCCCATTGATACTTTGATCACTCATGGGACCACCCAAATCGATATGAAGAAGATCTAACCGTCCTTTAGAGCTTGGTGTAGTCTTTGTCTTGAAACTACTTTGTTTAACTTTACAAAGCTCACAAGAAGAACAAGGATGATCTTTGATGAATTTAAAGCTTGGAAGGCCTCTCACAATATATTTTTGGAAAGCAAGTTGATGGTATCAAAATTGAGATGAGATAAACGTTGATGCCATAACCATGCCTGAGTCGTTGAAGCTTTAGCCATGAAGCAAATTGGAGTTGTAGAAGTTGTGTCTTGAGGTGAGATTGTGTAAAGATCGGTACCCCGTGAACCGGTGAGTAAATCATTCCCATCATAATCACGAACAAAATATGTCTTCTTTCTGAAAGCAACCTCCAAATCCGCATCACAGAATTGACCAACCGAGAAAAGATTGTGATTGAGCCCTTCGACGTAGTATACCCTTTTGATCGTGATATCCCCCTGAACCAAATATCCATATCCTAGGATCGGTGCAAATTGATCATTTCCGAATCGGACCGTACCCAGGAACTTCTCCACGAAGTTAATTAGAAGCTTGAGATTCCCCGTCATGTGCTTCATGCATCCGGAGTCCAGTATGAAGAGAATTATTTATATCACCTGTAGAAGAATTAGAACACGATGGAGCATTTGCTAAATTAGATTTCATGTTAGTTGTGATTTCCGATTCATTAGTTTCCCTAGTTTTAGTACTTAAAGGCACACTAACACTCGTTGTCACATGTTCTTTCCAAATCTTTGGCATCCATTTATATCTTATAGGACATTGATTAGCAAACCACCATTTCCAAGACTTGCTAGCAGACTCATATAATTCCCTAATTTGGTTTCTAGTGTTCTGAGTAGTGGAGTCTGATGCAGTACTTTTCTTAGGCGGGATTGCACCAGAATGGTTCACTTTGCGTTTGGGTTTACTAGCACTAATAGGCATCATAATTTACTTCTTAGGTCTAGTATCTACGCCTTTGACATTATTCATAGCACACATAGAATGATTAGCATTAGCACATTTTCCATATTTAACACAAACAAATTTCACATTCAAAGCATTCAAATCATTCAAATCGTCATTACATGCGATTACAAACATTTTATTCTTAGAAACATTCAAATTCCTAGGGTGTTCTTCTACTTCCTTCATCTTACCTTGAATCTTGTTTTCCAAACCTTATCATTCACTTGAGTACGCTTAAGCTGAGGCCGGCTAACACTAGTAGGGGAGACTATTCCTGTAGTAGAAGACACACGAGTATTAGTGTTTCTAGAAGTCTGAGGCGATTGACTAACTTTGTTTATAGGTTTAGTGGTCATTCTATTCATGCCTGGTTTAATCACATTATTGTGCTTAACGATTGGTGCTAGATTATTCCTTATGGGTTGATTCTGTGGTAACCTTTTGTGACAACCGTGGTTTTGAGGTTCGTCACTTAGTTGTATTTTTAGGGTGTTATGTGTGACTATGTGTTTTATGTGTTTACGTCTTTATTTGGTGTGAATGAGGATGGTTTGGACATCGTTTATGAGTACGAAGTGCTCTTAAGTAAATTGAAAATGGTTATTTCATGAATCATAAGCTCACATTATGGCGACAATGAAATGAAATGAAATGAAGTGAATTGAAATGAAATGAAGTGAAATGAAATGAGATCACGCGAAAATTCTATAAAAGTTGAATTATCGTTTTCGTAGGATTTTGTGTATGTATCATACGTGATATATGTACATTAGATATATATGTGACAATCTTGATATTTTTGGTCGTTATTCTAATCTCGATTATTACATATTTTGTATTTACTTTATTGGGAAATTTAAATTATTGGCCAACCGGGAAGGTTGGCTTGAAACTTAGCGTAAGAATGCCATTTAGGGTTTAACCAACAAGGAATACGTTAAGTATCGATATTTATATTCTCGTTATGTCATAGAAATATTTTCTATTGTCGTCGTTTAATTTTTTTTATTTTTAGAGTATTTTTCTTAATTCACGATGTAACCTTTATGTGGCATTCGTTCATTCGGCGCGTTAAATATTTTAAGTTATTTAATTATCGAAATATAAATGTCCTCCGGATGTCGATGTTCTTATTTTATATCGAAGTTTATTTTTCGTGTCTTACGGGTCTTTTTCAAATCACGTAACTTTTAAAATATCGGGTGTCCATAATACCCGTTATATTAAAACGTTGGATACAAATTTAACAAATAAATTCTCATTTATCTCTTCATATGGCGTGGCATCTTCATATTACAATAGATACACGTAGTATGTTATGCTTGTCCCTCAAATTAATTTTTATATTTAAATATGTCTATCCTAATCTTATATATGCATCTAAAAACAATTATACACCGACTATTTGGCATTTCATTTATGCCGTGAGTCTCCAAGACCAAATACTTTGTAAAGAAAAAAATATAGTTTATCTAGTCCTAAGATTAAAGGTTTATGTACTATTATCATCCTTATGTTATAGCATGATAAACTAGCGTCAAACTCATCGTCTTCATGATTCTTGGAGCTGATTTTAAAAGTGTTCTCCTATGGTATTTGAAAGGGTGCATGATCTTGGCTAAAGTCTATATACTTCGAGCTTTGGTTATCAAATCGTTTGTACTCAGGTAAGACTTTATGGCTCGTTAGCCATTTTCGAGTTTGATTTTTGGTTCGAGTCTCAGGCAGATTTTACTTCTCGTTTGTAATGGTGTTTACGACGGTATCTATACTCTCGCATCACAACTCCGAATCATTCTTGGTTTCACGTGGAGCTGAGGTATCAATCCTTATAAATTTTGGATTATGATGTATAAGTGGTTAAGCTATTCAAACTAAATCATCGGTATAAAAACTAGAAACATGGCTTGAAATTTCCAAATGAAAGAATGAGAAAAAAAACAAGTCTACGTCATTTCAATGCAATTTGATTTCATACTAACACTTTTGGTCCTTGAAGTATTGAACTAAATACAAATAAGTAGTATTTATTCTCAAAGCAACACTTTTAGTCCTTGTTCGTTTTATGCTTTTCAAAACTAATCCTAATATTATAAGTTAGTTATTTTATCAATAAATTTTGTTTATAAAAATCATTTTAACATTGTCCGTTGTCATGTATATTTCTAAGACGCGCCAATTTACTTTAGGTCGTCGTTAGAAGCTCGTGGTTTCTCGCCTTGTCTTATTTCATTGTTTCACTCCCGTCAATCGTTATCATTGTTCGATATTCTTATCGCGAAGGTGAGTTCATAGCCTCGCTTTTATTTATTTACTTATTTTATAAAACTCGCGAGGGGGATAACATGCTTATTTCTAAAATAGAACACAAGGGACCCGATTGTATGCTTAGATGAAAGTTATTACATGAGTTAGCTTATAGCCTTAAAAGACCCATGGAATCGTGAATTGTTAATCGAAAGAACGCTAATACTATGGATAGATCTATCGGGGTGACGCCCAGTCCGGTCGCGACTAGCTATCGCGTGGTGTAGTGAAGCACTAGTAATGAAACATCGGATGCATACGTATAAGAGAAATATACGCACTTGGCTAGGTGTGTTGGGCTGAAATAATATATGTTAACGTTCAATGTCATGAGGCTTATGTAATAACACCGATAATTATGTCCGTACGACATAATTGTCTTTCGATGAATTATTAACCATGGAAGGTTATTCAGAATACTTGTGTTCTCTTTATTTAATTTAAACTCTATGGATTCACTTAACATTTTTTGTTGATTTTATAGCATGTTTTATCTCAGGTCCATAAAGAAGGTACTCAAGGAAGGTGGTTTCATGAAGCTTGCTAAATTTTGGTGACTCTGGCCCGCTTTTATAAAATATATCCATTCAAAACAACTTTCATCTTTTGATGTGTATTGTAAATATTTTAAAATTATCTGGGACCGTGTATGGATTATTATCTTTTGAATGAATGGATGGACGTTTTATTAAAATGACTCGTTTTGAGCTGTTTTCTATAATTGTGTGATTGTATCATGTAAGTAACACTCAAGGACCCTTCCGCTAATATGACCCGATTTTGAGAGTGTTACAGATTGGTATCAAGAGCTCAAGTTATAGAGAACGAAAAGATTTTCCAAAAATGATTTTTTGAAATCTTTTAACTATAACAGTTGCAAGCGAAACCTCCGAGTTGCCAATGGACGAAAGTGAGAGTATTTATATATATATATGGGATTATATATATGTTGTAATCTTTATCGATTATGTGTACTTGTAAATTACAAGGTATGTTTTCATTTATTTAATTATAAATGATAATTTTATAATTATGCGAGATATTTATACGACGTAGATTGTCACGAAGCAACCCCGTTCATTTTAATGTCGACGCCAAAGCTATTCCCGAAGTGAATCCCGTTATTCCCGAGTTTAACTATAGTGTTGGATGCCCATGATCCCAACGAAATGGTTAATATTCCTAATGATATTTATTTGGTAACAAGAATTTGATTCCTAAGTTCTTATTCTTGATATATCAATCCATTCATCTCGTTTAGTAAATTTAATCCCCATTTACATTCATCTTCGACATTCTAATGTTTCGCTAGAAACTAGTTTGTCTGAGATTGTACCTGTTGTTTGTTAGGAATTGAGGGTGATTGGTATGGTATTCACATGCCAAATAGAATTCCATATCATATCACTGATCTTTTTCTGTTTAATCAGTTTCTCCTTTGTTTTGATCTTGATCTTCTGCGTTGAGCTGGTGATGCTTAAATAAGGTGATTTATTATCATCTTGTTGAAATGAATTGGCCATTTATTTGAACAAGAAAATTATAAATTGTTGAACCACAAATTTCTAAATCTTATTTGGATGGATTTGATCAATTCATGGAAATAATGATTTATAAACGTGTGGGCGTAAGCAAATAGCATCCGCGCATTTAAAATATTATTGACTCTTAATTCGTTTGCTCGATTCATTCTTTGATTTTGTTCTTATAATTATTTGATCATGAGATGGTTGTATTGGGGCTATTCCAAAACCACCAATTGAGGTGGATATCAAGCGTCTATGAAAGACACTATAGAAATCTTTTTCTAGTAGGACCAAGGAGCCTTCTTGGCCATGTGAATTACCTAGTAACTCTTGTGGATTAGTTTATCAATTGTAGTATCTTTTTATAAATCACTAACTAAATTGTGACATCAGTTAGTAGGACTAGTCTTTTAAGTTGTATAGCATTAGACGATGACAATCTATAATGCTTAGCAATACAACTTATACTAGTTTTTGATTAATGTAATAACTATCTTTTGATTCCAAATTCTACATCGTTCAATTATTATATTTCCTTGCTTGTTTCTTCTAATCATTTGTTCCTTTTAAACCCTTCGTTCTATTTAATTATTCCTTTTCTTGTAATGCAATCATTATATGAATACTCATTATGATTAGCGTTATACTAGAATCATGCGCCAAAAATATGACTAGGCACGTATGAGCCAAGTTATTAGTGAACAAGTTTCTGGATCCTTAACTGAATTCATGGCCAACATGAATGATGGAGCTGGCGGCTCTAGTGGGTCGGTATTTCGGTTGGAGCAAGTAGTTCTGTGGTGTAGATGATTCTGGAGGAGGAGCGTGTGGAACTGGAAAAAAAAGAGTTAGGATTCCCTTAAATAACTAGACCTTACGAAGGTGATAAAAATAATTCTCAACTAAAAATTGTTTTGTGCATTAAAGCTCGTAAGAATATCGAAAGAGGTTGTGAATTATTCCTAGATCGAGTATCGGAGAAGGAATCGAAGGAGAAGCGAGTAAAAGATGTTTCAGCCATCCGTGACTATCCTAAAGTCTTTCCGGAAAATTTGTCGGGCTTCCGCCCTCAAGGAAAATAGAAAACTAAATCGATTTAATTCATGGTGCTACACCCGTGGCACGTGTGCCATATCGTTTAGCACCATCCAAACTGAAGGAATTATCTGTGTGGTTGCAAGAGCTATCTGATAATGGTTTTATTCAACCGAGCTCGTCGCCATATAGAGCTACAGTATTATTCATAAGAAGAAAGATCGATCATTTCATCGAGAACTGAATAATTTGTTGGTCAAGAACCAATATCTTTTGCCGAGCATAGATGACTTATTTGATCAGCTATAATTTTCTAATGTCTATTCTAAGATTATCTACGATCTAATTATCAACAACTTCGCATCCGCGAGGAAGATATTCCAATTACTGCGTTTAGAAATCATTATGGACATTATGAGTCCTAAGTAATGCCGTATGAATTGACCAATGCACTGGAAATATACATGGATTTCATAAATCGTGCGTGCAAGCCATATTGTGATAAATTTGTGATCATGTTCATTGATAAGGTTCTGATTTATTGTAAATATAAAGAAGAGCATGATGAACATCCAGAACTATCTTGAAATTGCTAAGGAGTGAAAAGTTATACGCAAAATTTTCGAAATGTGATTTTTGGCTTGATTACGTGCAATTTCTTAGCCATGTGATTAATAGTTGTGGGGTTCACGTCGATCCTGCAAAAATCGAAACCATTAAAAACGTAGGGTGCACCTACTACTCCGACTGAAGTGCGACAATTTTTTTTCTAGTTACGACCAAAAGTTTATTGAACGGTTTTCATTAATGTCTAAGAAGACGAGTGTGGTTAACATTGAAGAAGTTGTACTGGTGACAAAACATGAATGCGGATATTGCGACTTATGTTTGTAAATGATTGGCATGTGCTAAAATCAATGCTGAATATCGCAAAGCCATCAGGATTACTTCAACAACCGGAAATTCCTATCTAAAAGTAGAAGCTAATTACAATGGATTTCATTGCAAAGCTTCAGAAAACTTTGTTTGGATTTGATTAAATTTGGGTCATTATTGTCCAATTGATTAAATCTGCTCATTTCATTCCAATAATAAAATGATCGTGCAAACTAAGAATCATTTGTTAGTTGCTCGTAATAGACAGAAAAGTTATGACGATGTGAAGCAAAAACCTTTGTAGTTCGAGGTAGGTGGCAAAGTTATGCCGAAAGTATCACCATGAAAAGGTGTTATACATTTAGGAAAACGTGGGAAATTATGTCCCCGTTATGTTGGACCCCTCGAGATAATATCGAGAGTGGGCTTGGTGGCATACAAACTTGAATTACCTCGATATCTACTAGGAATTCACAACACTTTTCATGTGTAGAATCAAAATCAATGTCCATCCGACGAAGATATTATTATCCCTCTTGACGAAATAAGATTTGACGATTAGATAAATTTCATCGAAGAACTTGTCAAAATTATCGATAAGGAATTTAAGCAATTGAAGCAAATTCGAATACCTATTGTCAAAGTCCGATGAAACTCGAGACGATGACCAAAATACACTTGGAAAATGGATGATCAAAAAGAAATAACCTCATTTGTACGACTTCAACTAGAAGGCAGGAATAAGGCAAATTGATCTTCTAGGACGAAGATCCTAATTTGGTTGGGATGATGTGACAATCTTGATATTTTTGGTCGTTATTCTAATCTCGATTATTACATATTTTGTATTTACTTTATTGGGAAATTTAAATTATTGGCCAACCGGGAAGGTTGGCTTGAAACTTAGCGTAAGAATACCATTTAGGGTTTAACCAACTAGGAATACGTTAAGTATCGATATTTATATTCTCGTTATGACATAGAAATATTTTCTATTGTCGTCGTTTAATTTTTTTTATTTTTAGAGTATTTTTCTTAATTCACGATGTAACCTTTATGTGGCATTCGTTCATTCGGCGCGTTAACTATTTTAAGTTATTTAATTATCGAAATATAAATGTCCTCCGGATGTCGATGTTCTTATTTTATATCGAAGTTTATTTTTCGTGTCTTACGGGTATTTTTCAAATCACGTAACTTTTAAAATATCGGGTGTCCATAATACCCGTTATATTAAAACGTTGGATACAAATTTAACAAATAAAT
This sequence comes from Glebionis coronaria, assembly GCA_025667525.1. Lineage (NCBI taxonomy): Eukaryota > Viridiplantae > Streptophyta > Magnoliopsida > Asterales > Asteraceae > Glebionis > Glebionis coronaria. The sequence goes on from CM046875.1 coordinate 383,393,418, forward strand.
TCTCATTTATCTCTTCATATGGCGTGGCATCTTCATATTACAATAGATACACGTAGTATGTTATGCTTGTCCCTCAAATTAATTTTTATATTTAAATATGTCTATCCTAATCTTATATATGCATCTAAAAACAATTATACACGTTTGGCATTTCATTTATGCCGTGAGTCTCCAAGACCAAATACTTTGTAAAGAAAAAAATATAGTTTATCTAGTCCTAAGATTAAAGGTTTATGTACTATTATCATCCTTATGTTATAGCATGATAAACTAGCGTCAAACTCATCGTCTTCATGATTCTTGGAGCTGATTTTAAAAGTGTTCTCCTATGGTATTTGAAAGGGTGCATGATCTTGGCTAAAGTCTATATACTTCGAGCTTTGGTTATCAAATCGTTTGTACTCTGGTAAGACTTTATGGCTCGTTAGCCATTTTCGAGTTTGATTTTTGGTTCGAGTCTCAGGCAGATTTTACTTCTCATTTGTAATGGTGTTTACGACGGTATTTATACTCTCGCATCACAACTCCGAATCATTCTTGGTTTCACGTGGAGCTGAGGTATCAATCCTTATCAATTTTGGATTATGATGTATAAGTGGTTAAGCTATTCAAACTAAATCATCGGTATAAAAACTAGAAACATGGCTTGAAATTTCCAAATGAAAGAATGAAAGAATGAGAAAAAAAACAAGTCTACGTCATTTCAATGCAATTTGATTTCATACTAACACTTTTGGTCCTTGAAGTATTGAACTAAATACAAATAAGTAGTATTTATTCTCAAAACAACACTTTTAGTCCTTTTTCGTTTTATGCTTTTCAAAACTAATCCTAATATTATAAGTTAGTTATTTTATCAATAAATTTTGTTTATAAAAATCATTTTAACATTGTCCGTTGTCATGTATATTTCTAAGACGCGCCAATTTACTTTAGGTCGTCGTTAGAAGCTCGTGGTTTCTCGCCTTGTCTTATTTCATTGTTTCACTCCCGTCAATCGTTATCATTGTTCGATATTCTTATCGCGAAGGTGAGTTCATAGCCTCGCTTTTATTTATTTACTTATTTTATAATACTCGCGAGGGGGATAACATGCTTATTTTTAAAATAGAACACAAGGGACCCGATTGTATGCTTAGATGAAAGTTATTACATGAGTTAGCTTATAGCCTTAAAAGACCCATGGAATCGTGAATTGTTAATCGAAAGAACGCTAATACTATGGATAGATCTATCGGGGTGACGCCCAGTCCGGTCGCGACTAGCTATCGCGTGGTGTAGTGAAGCACTAGTAATGAAACATCGGATGCATACGTATAAGAGAAATATACGCACTTGGCTAGGTGTGTTGGGCTGAAATAATATATGTTAACGTTCAATGTCATGAGGCTTATGTAATAACACCGATAATTATGTCCGTACGACATAATTGTCTTTCGATGAATTATTAACCATGGAAGGTTATTCAGAATACTTGTGTTCTCTTTATTTAATTTAAACTCTATGGATTCACTCAACATTTTTTGTTGATTTTATAGCATGTTTTATCTCAGGTCCATAAAGAAGGTACTCAAGGAAGGTGGTTTCATGAAGCTTGCTAAATTTTGGTGACTCTGGCCCGCTTTTATAAAATATATCCATTCAAAACAACTTTCATCTTTTGATGTGTATTGTAAATATTTTAAAATTATCTGGGACCGTGTATGGATTATTATCTTTTGAATGAATGGATGGACGTTTTATTAAAATGACTCGTTTTGAGCTGTTTTCTATAATTGTGTGATTGTATCATGTAAGTAACACTCAAGGATCCTTCCGCTAATATGACCCGATTTTGAGAGTGTTACAATATATTATCAATATTCTGTGTATTATAAGATTGTTCTATTTTAGGAAAGTTTTGAAAATAAAGTTAAGATCGAAAATTACGGAGAAAGTCGAAAAATTAGCGAAAGGGTGTCCGGTTTCGACCCGAAAGTGTATAGAAGTATAGGTAAACATAAAATAGAAGGGGGGGTGTAAATAACCCAAGTTTAAGGGGGTGGATCGTGGATGGGCTGTTGTGGCCAACAAAAGGAAGGAAACGGGTAGGAAAGCCCCAAGTAGAGTCCCTTTTGGGCTCAAACTTGTTAAGGAGGTTACCAAAGCCTATATAAACACCCCTAGACCCCTAAAAACGACGCATAACCCTAAAATATACCTAATATCAGTTGAAACATCCATGGGGGAAGATCAAAACCGAAATCTTGCATAAGGATTAAAGGTACGTAATTAAACTAGCTCGATTAACGTTAAATTTACGTATGTAACCTAGTATGGTGGATTAGGGTTTAGGATTTCTTATTTTTGATTAGGGTTTCATACTAGGAATGATGATTTATGTAATTAATAATATTAGGGTTCTTAATTAATTAGGTTATTATGAGGCTTAATGATGATTAAAGGGTTTAATCATGTTTAAATTTGTTTTTTAAAACTGGGCATAAGTTTTGGTCCATTGTTTTGATCATATCTAGAGTTATAAAAACTTTTAATTTTAGAATTTTATGTCCATGGAAAGGTAATTGAGTTGGCTTTCAAATGAATGAAACGAGAACCAAATTGGAGGTAGGAAAGTAGGTTAAAAACAGGTTACAACAGTCGGAGGTCAAAGCCGTTTTGAAATCAGCCGGGTTTAATTTAATGTTCGAAGATGGTTAGGGTACTTAAAAGTACAATTGGACTTTAAAACGAACATGAGAGTTAGCTTATATGTTATATAAAAGATATGGAGGAGGGATAAACAAATGGGTTAGGTTAAGACCCTCTGATCATAACAAACTTTTCATATGTTCAAAATCAGTAAATTCTGGATAGATAAAAGTATATATATATACATGGAGGCCTTAGCAGTAGCTTTAAGGTTGTGGCCAAAGGTGAGAGTTAGCTAACACATGTAAGGGTATAGGGTTTATTTTACAGGGCATATTATTTTTGTTAAGGGGGTGTTCGATCAATAGTTTGGAGTATGAAAAACGGGACTGTTTTGGGTTAAATGTTAACTGGACGCGTTATGAACTAAACTAAGTTAAGGGCTTTATATATAGGGGTGTAATGAGTTTCATATGGCATATAAATGGGGTTAAGTTGTAGGATAAGGTTAGATATCCATCATAGATTGATGAGCCATTTTGGTATGTGGTTCATGTCTTGATTATATACGTTTGTGTGTTTAGATTTGTGCTAGAGCGCGGGTACTTAGAGAAGCTTGTTCAAGTGAGTTTCATAGTCCCATGTCTTTTTATGATTTGATTTCTAGATGGGATGGAAGAGACACTGTATGGTTTTGTAAAGAATGTTGTGAAATTTTTTATGGTTTGTGATGGACTTGTGTGTAGACTTATGTGATTAACAGCTATGTGATTCTTGATTGTGTTTATGATTTGGATCAGGGGACACGTACCGTCTCAGTTATTGTGGTTTGACTTAGTACCAAGGGGATGTTGACAAGGCGGGGCCTTGGGATTGGTTCATTGGTGTATGGGCGCCTATGGGACCATGGTTATTGGTAAGGCTTGTAGCCTTGGAATTGTGGTTATTGGTAAGGCTTGGTGTAACACCCCATTTTGATAATGGAAATGTCACATGCAATTATGGCGTGTCATCGAAGCATACAATGAAAAATGTCTAAACATTACTTGACCATAAAAGAAAAATACCGGAATCAAACATCGGTAGTCCAAAAGTAAAGCTCATCACACACAAACATAGTATAGTAAAGGGAAGGACTAAACAGTGTCCAAAGAAAATGTATCATAAGAAGGAAATGCATAAAGTAAAGAAGGCTAGACAACTTCCAGTCCATATGCACATACTCTTAGTGTCTACGAGCGTCCCTGAGTACCTGCCGTTTTGGGAACATAGAAAAGGAAAACGGCTGAGCAAATACGCTCAGTGCACGGATGTACAATAAAGCATGAATAGGATAAGCATATAACACATAACAGCGGAAGAAAACTAAGTCCCGAGTAACCTGGTTAAGTCTTGATAAAACTGGTTTTATAGTTTGAAAGTCTTATGTTTATCTTATAAAAACTGTTTGTCATATTTTACCATTAGCCAATATAGGTCATGAAAATCCACCGTGCATGAATACTTGGAGGGGTGACCTCATCATGCAAATTAGAGGGGTTGCCTCTAATTTAATATACTTGTTTTTAGGTAGGAGGGATCAGCTCCTTGTGAAGGATGCAAGGCACACACTACATTCACCATGAAATCCTGAATAAAAACATGTAACTAGGATGCACCCATACGCCCCACATGATAAATATAATATAAATGGCCAAAAGCTGAAGGGACGCCACGAGCAATTACTCCGCCGTGGTGAAGTCATAACATCAGTGCCTCTAATGTTATGGTTATAGTACCTCCATAACTAGGTGAAACTGGTCATGCATGTATATGGATATAGGTAATCTTAATTAAACATAAGCAATCAAACACATAACTTATACTACGGGAAAACAGTTGGCTGCATACGAGGAATCCTAATAAGGAAAGAATGTCCATACTGAAAGTCATATGATATAATGTATAGTTTAATAATTATTTCATGTAATTAAATTAAACTATAGGTTAAAATATTTAATTAAAGTATAACATGTTTTTAATTAAATAAAGTTAAATACTTAGGTTAAAACATGTATTATTATATATTAATAATATAACCTAAGTCATGTTAATTAATTAATTATAGTCATGGTTTTTAAATAATTAATTAATTATAAGTCTAAAATATAATATAATTAGGTTAATTAATTTCATGATTATAATAATTAAAATAAACTAAGTCATGTTATTAAATTAATCATATCATTTTATTAATTTAATTTTTAACATAAGATCATAAACATAAAAAAAACTAAACATACACCATGAACCGGATCTAGAATCAAAACCTTGAACCGGACATGAAATCGATACCGTACCCCGAACCAAATCGGGGTACCCCGTGTCTTGAGGCTGCCGTGGGACCCACACACACCAACCGAGACCATATATGGTCTTGGTGGTGGTCGGTTGGCCAAACCGAAACCCCTTTGGGTTCGGTGTAGGCCTGCGGCCAAAAACAAACACCCCTTAAACATACTTTTGATTTTATTAAACCCCCAAATCATGTTAGATCCATGTTTATTTATTAGGTTTTTGTAAAAACATAACATGTTCTTGATTTATAAAAAGATCAAATCAAAAGAAAAGGTTTAAAAAGGATTTACCGAATTCGTGGATCAAAAGGATGAAGAACAAACACGATCAACCACTAAAATTCCAAGATCCAAGATCACAAACCACCTCCTTGTGGTGGTTGTAGGGTGGCGGCACAAAAAGAACAAGGGAAGAGGGTTTTAGGTTTTTCTAAAATCTTCTGTGAATGAGAAAATGAGTAGTGTAAAATCCCTTTTCCCCTTTTAGTAAAATTTGACAAATGGGCTTGGCCATTTGTCCTTGTAGCCGCGGGTAGGGGCCCTACTTGGGGTACCCGTACCTTTTTCCGTGTCCCGATGTTAAGTTGTACGTTCGTGACTAATTGTGTTCGAGTTTTAAGTGTTCTCGTTACGTAAATACAGTGATCTAATATATTTAATTACGCTCGTAATAAATATATATACGTAATTAATAATAGTTCGTGTTTTAATTACGTTCATGATTTCATGATCGCATGTTCGTGATTAATTATTGTCAAATAATTATTACGTGCTCGTGTATAGTAAATACTTATCGTGTTCTAACACGTACGTAATACGTAAAATCCTAACACGTAATCGTAATCATGCTATATTAGGAAAGTTTAAATCTAGTACGTACGATCTTAAGGGTACTATTCATGGTAAAAACATGCGGGTTTTACACTTGGAGCCTTGGATTTGTGGTGATTGGTTAATCTTGAATGCTAGTTGTTAATACATAATTGTAGCACATTGTCCATATGTTCTTTTGTTAATGGTTGTTATTCACAGCTTATAACTGATTTGGTGTTGGAGTCTAAACCTATGACTCTCACCAACTTTATGTTGACGTGTTTTAGTGTCTCTTTTAGGTGAGAATGTGGTTAAGCGTGAGAATAGGAGTGGCTAGCTTGGATGCTTAGGATTGCATTTGTAGGAAACCCCTTTCCTCTTAGTCTTTATTTTATGTTTGATTAAGTGTTACGTTGTGGACAACTATATGTTGATGTGTGTATTTGTATGTCTTTGGTAAGGGGTAGACCTGTTACCTACTTACCTAGACGCCTGCATTGTTTGAGATATCTTCATGACATTGTGTCACCAATTATGATATTTCCATTTCATTTAGTTATCTCTATAGACACGCTATTGTTGTGATGATATCCATACGTCGCGCCCCATATTCCGCCATGGTGGGGTGTGACAGAATGGTATCAGAGACAATGGTTATAGAGAATTAGGTTACCTAGCCTAGTCTATAGCTTAAGGATCCCTGCATATAGGTGTCATAGGATTATGTGTGGTCTTGATTATATTTTCCTAAATTTTATTTTTTGTGAATTTTGACTAGTATGAGTTGAACTGTAGTTTCCCATACTTAGTCACCTGTTAATTTCTGTTTTGCTTTTGATATATAAATTACTTTCACCATAGTAAGTTATTTGGTGTACCTAATGTATAGTATTTTTTCTTTTGATGTTTAAGCCATGTTTCCTAAGAATCATATGGTGATTCGAGTTACTAGGAGTAGGTGGATAGGAAGGATTTTAAGTTGTTTCCACTCTTATGGGCGACATGACTTATAACTGATTATGATGTTGTGTTATAGTTTGTCAATGCTGTTTTAGCTAGACTATGGATTTATGTATTCCAAGAGTTTGACTATATTATTTTAATAGATGGAGTTTTGGACCTTATTGTTTATGTGGTTATGAGCTTTTGTGAGTAGATGGATTTATGTGTTACATGTTGTATTGATTCTTGTAAGTGTCATCATAGGAGGGAGTGCATTGAGGAAAGGGTAATTGTATAATTATGGTGGCCAACATAGTTATACAAGTACCACAACTTCAATGGGTTCTCAAGTATGATTGCATGAAAGAGGGTTAGTACATGCTTGTATATGATGAGATGTGGATTTTTAGGTATATGTATAATATATGGGTTTATGTAACGGCTTTCTACCATATGGCTATTTTTGAGTGTGTTATATGTTTTGAGTTATACTCATGTTGTGTGATTATGGGGTCACACGATATGGACTGGTTTTAGTGATGGGTTTTATGCCTTATGGTAAGATGGTGATTACGCGTATGGAAAAACGAGTGTATGACGCGATTGATTGATCTGACATGTATGGTAACGAGTATGTTTTGGGTGATTTAATAGGTATATATACGCGGATGTATATATACTAGTATGGTAACGAATGGTTGTTATGGAGTTCCAACGACGTTTTGAGTCTTTTGATGTGTGTCTACATTCGGGTATGTATTTTAATTAATGAGAACTACTAAATTTTCTTTCAAATAAGTGTGGCTAATTATAGGAAAACGGTTTTGAAAATAATTTGTTAGTGTATGGTATGATATCGTGACTTACATATTTTTTTTTAAGTTTGTGGTAGTAAGCTATAAAAAAAATTTGTCTTGAAAATAATTGGATTAGTTTTCTATGTAACATGTGATAATACATTTTAAAGGGATAAAGAAATTTTCAAAATTTTTCTTAAGTGGAGTTAAAAGTTTATAAGTATTTAACTAGACGGAAAGAGTAAAAAGGGAGATTTTATTATAGTAATGATAATAGTAACACCACACCTTGTAAACGTGTAGTAGTTTAGTTATAACCAGCCTAAATGGATTTTATAAAATAATAATAATAATAATATAGAATAAAATGAAAAAAACACTTTATTTTATAAACATGTATTGGTTTCATAATTTTAAGTGAAATAAGTTTAATACGGATAAAAAAGATAATGGTTAGAATAAGATTGTAGTATACTAACTAGTTGATATCTTTGATAAAATAATGAAGATAAAAGATGAGCTTATAGTTTAAAACGAGTATGATTGATTTTAGTAATATTGAAGTTTGGTTCTTATGAGGAGTAACTAAATGGGGCGAAAGTTTAAAATTTTCTGAGGTATCGAAATTTGGTAATACTAACCGTGACGAGTCTAATTTCTCGTTGTTGGCACACTCCATTGAATCTTTTGGATTACATTGTTTCGTTTTCAGTTGTTTTGGCTAGTATTCATTATGGTTGAGCTTTCGGTTTACCCTATATTTTTATGGGACGCGATCGTTGGAATTATTTTGGTACACGTCATGGTTGATTTAGTTATGTGGTCGTGGAAACGTTAGGATGAGAGGATAGAGTTGGGTAGTATTACTTATGGTTAGATATTAGAATGCAGAGATGTGTTTTGGTTTAAGGTTGTGTTGAAGGAATGATTAAGATTTATGGAGTTTTGAAACTTAGATTGGTTACGGGAATAAGGGAGTAAGTAAAGTTAGTTGACTGGTCGTGGGAACGAGATGTCATGCTATGAGAAGTTGGTTAAAGTACCATTAGGAGATTGATGAAAGTACCAGCATATGTGAGGGTAGAGTAGAAATTTTCTACTAATGGAAAGATTAGGAAAAACACGCAAGGGAATTGGTATAGTTATGGAGGTGAGGTAGTAGTAGACACGTGAAGGAAAACATGGATGTGAAAGAATGAATGGTAGGAGGCTGATTAATGGTGATTACAACAAGTAAGGGAGAGTGAGCCATTGAGGGGTTGAAGTACCTTTAGAAATATTGTGGTAGAGGAGTTGAAGTTACAGGCTATTGCATAGTGTGAAGTTCCTAGGTAACATCATGGAGACAAGAAGGAGTGCGTGAAGAGCTACATCGTGAAGCAAGGAGGTGAAAGGACTACGTGCCGCCTAAAAGAAGGATGCAAGAGATTTCGAAGGAGCCACAGAAGCTGCAAGGACTGGATTAGTGACAAGTACAATGATGGGAATTTCCGTATGGTTCGAGATGAAAAAGGAAAAGAATCGGGTACCGGAGTTGAGCTACGAAGGGTTGGACCAATGGATCGTGATGGAGTGACTACACAACATCATAGTTAAAGGACTTGTGGAAGTAACAAAAGGGAGTCGCGTGACTACATGAAGATAGAATTTCATGGTAGTCGATATCGAGGGATGAGTAGTGAAGCTGGAGCTGAATAAGTTCGTGACAAGTGATTTAGAGAGTCGGTTTTGTAAAGATGTTATGAAAAATCTTTGCAAGAGACAATTATGCATTATCCAATGCACCTGCGATTTCCATAGATTTGATGAATGGAGTATGAAATTTCTGTTGTACGGGATAGTGTAGGAATTAGAGAGAACCATGGAAGGAGAGAACCAAGTATTCCTAGAAGATGATGATTGAAAGTACCTCATGTTGGGTGCAAGATCAAAATAGAAGTATGAGATTTGAAACAGAATTTAAAATATGGCTTAGTTTAGACAAATGGGAACTAATATGGGTATAAGATGAAAGTGTGATCCGCATGGGATCACATCAAACTCTAGTCTGTTCCTATTAGGAGGGAGTAAGAGAACTGATTGTGAGGAAAAAACAAAGTGAAGCTACTTGGAAATTTTTTTAGGTATAGATGACTTGAAAGACGGGAAGCATAACATCGTGATGTATGTCATGAGCTGTGGAAGAAGAAGGAAGTGTGGATAGATGCGAATCATGAATGAAATAGGTCGAGATAGGAACCGAAGGTAAAACTTTGGTATAGCCTAATGAGTAGAGTAAAGCACTAAGCATGCTAATATTCTTGTAGTGTGGAAAGGAAATGGTACTGACCTATACTGTTTGATTGGAAGGCTTAGTATTGATAATCGAATGGTTGAGGAGTTATAGATGTGATGTGTCATGAGAGACGAAGGGCTTGGTCTAACTGAGACAAGATGAGGAGCACTATGACCTTGAAGGTAAGACATTGTGAAGGTATAAAGGAAGTGTTGAGTATCAGGGAAAAAAAATCTTTCATGGAGAAAAGTGAGAAAGAATTGTATAGGTGCTACTAATGATCTATCAAAATTTTATGCAAGTAGTTGTAGCATGGGTTTGGATGGTAGTTGATAGACTAACTGAGATAACCGTTCTTTTGGTGATGTGTATAGATCATAAGTTGATTTGGATTGGAAGAGCCTCGTTGTGATAAACTATTCAATATGTGAAATATCGTCATAGGTCACTTGTGTAAGAAAATTGGAATTTTTAAGTAGTTTGTGGTATGGACTAAAGGGAGTTGATGAACATGATTGGATATGAGTATATCCAGCTAATTAGAAAATGATGGACGAAGTGGGAAATTGATACAAGTATAGAAGTCGTGTTGAGAGCTTGGGTAACTGATTTAGAGGGATGTGGGAAACTCGTTAGCGATGTCTGAGTTTTCATATAATGATAGTTATCATACTAGAAGTCGATGAATGCCATTTGAGGTACTATATGGAAGGATAGGGTGAGTTGTCCTTATGGTGGACTAAAATTCGTGAAAGAGAATACTAATGTGGAAATGGTGTTTGTGGAAAGGATGAGAGTAACAAGAGATGATATGTTGAAAAAGAGGAAATCACTAGAGTTTAGTGAGAAAGTTATGTAGGAAGTTTCACCTATAGTAATGGGTGGCATATTTTGGTAAAAGGGAAAAGTTAATGACGAGTTTTGTATGTCCATTTATGATATTTGGAAAGATTGGACCAATAGCTTATGGGTATAGAATTACCTCAGAAATTGAGTGGTGTACATGATATATTTCATGTATTAAGATTTGGGAAATGTGGTTTCAGAATGCATATTTGCATGTACTGTTATTCGAGATTAATGTTAATAAGAGTCTTCGATTTGTCAAAGAGTCATTTGTGAGATTTATGGGCTGTGAAGTCAAAATTTTGGGAATGAATTTAAATATTCTTGGTTAATATATCTAGTAAATTGAGTCATGAACTAAAGTTCACGTGGAAATGAGAGAAGTTCAATTAGAACAAGTATCCTCATGTGATGTTGATTGTGTGTTTGATCCTAAGGAGTAAATCTCGGGACGAGATTTCTATTAGGAGGGAGTGATATGACAACCGTGGTTTTGAGGTTCGTCACTTAGTTGTATTTTTATGGTGTTATGCGTGACTATGTGTTTTATGTGTTTACGTGTTCATTTGGTGTGAATGAGGATGGTTTGGACATCGTTTATGAGTACGAAGTGCTCTTAAGTAAATTGATGAATGGTTATTTCATGAATTATAAGCTCACATTATAGCGACAATGAAATGAAATGAAATGAAGTGAAATGAAGTGAATTGAAATGAAATGAAGTGAAATGAAATGAGATCACGCGAAAATTCTGTAAAAGTTGAATTATCGTTTTCGTAGGATTTTGTGTATGTATCATATGTGATATATGTACATTAGATATATATTATTTATATTCTATGTATTATCAGAGTTTTCTATTTTAGTAAAATTTTGAAAATAAAGTTAAGATCGAAAATTACGCAGAAAGTCAAAAAATTAGCGAAAGGGTGTCCAGTTTCGACCCGAAAGTGTATAGAAGTATAGGTAAACATAAAATAGAAGGGGGAGAGTGTAAATAACCCAAATTTAAGGGGGTGGGTCGTGGATAGGCTGTTGTGTCCGACTAAAGGAAGGAAACGGGTAGGAAAGGCCCAAGTAGAGTCCCTTTTGGGCTCAAACTTGTTAAGGAGGTTACCTAAGCCTATATAAACACCCCTAGACCCCAAAAAGGAACCATAACCCTAAAATATACCTAATATCAGTTGAAACATCCATGGGGGAAGATCAAAACCTAAATCTTGCATAAGGATTAAAGGTACGTAATTAAACTAGCTCGATTAACGTTAAATTTACGTATGTAACCTAGTATGGTGGATTAGGGTTTAGGATTTTTTATTTTTGATTAGGGTTTCATACTGATGATTTATGTAATTAATAATATTAGGGTTCTTAATATTCAATTAATTAGGTTATTATGAGGCTTAATGATGATTAAAGGGTTTAATCATGTTTAAATTCGTTTTTGAAAATTGGACATAATGTTGGTCCATTGTTTTGATCATATCTAGAGTTCTAAAAACTTTTAATTTTAGAATCTTATGTCCATTGAAAGGTAATTGAGTTGGCTTTCAAATGCATGAAACGAGAACTAAATTAGAGGTTGGAAAGTAGGTTAAAAATAGGTTACAACAATCGGAGTTCAAAGCAGTTTTGAAATCAGTTGAGTTTAATTTAATGTTTTAAGATGGTTAAGGTACTTAGAAGTACCATTGGACTTTAAAACAAACATGAGAGTTAGTTTATATGTTATATAATAGATCTGGAGGAGGGATAAACAAATGGGTTATGGTAAGACCCTCTAATCATAACAAACTTTTCATATGTTCCAAATCAGTAAATTCTGGATAGATAAAAGTATATATATATATATATATATATATATATATATATATATATATATATATATATATATATATATATATATATATATATATATATATATATATATATATATATATATATGGAGGCCTTAGCAGTAGCTTTAAGGTTGCGGTGAAAGGGGAGAGTTAGCTAACACATGTAAGGGTATAGGGTTTCTTTTACAGGGCATATTATTTTTGTTAAGGGGGTGTTCTACCAATAGTTTAAGTATGAAGAACGGGACTGTTTTGCGTTAAATGTTAACGGGACGAGTTATGAACTAAACTAAGTTAAGGGCTTTATATAGGGGTGTAATGAGTTTCATATGGCATATAAATGGGGTTAAGTTGTAGGATAAGGTTAGATATTCATTATAGATTGATGATCTATTTTGTTATGTGTTTCATGTCTTGATTGTATACGTTTGTGTGTTTAGATTTGTGCTAGAGCGCGGGTACTTGGAGAAGCTTGTTCAAGTGAGTTTCATAGTCCCATGTCTTTTTATGATTTGATTTCTAGATGGGATGGAAGAGACGCTGTATGGTTTTGTAAAGAATGTTGTGAAATGTTTTATGGTTTGTGATGGACTTATGTGTACACTTATGTGATTAACTGCTATGTGATTCTTGATTGTGTTTATGATTTGGATCAGGGGACACGTATCGTCTCAGTTATTTTAGTTTGAATTGGTACCAAGGGGATGTTGACAAGGCGGGGCCTTGGGATTGGTTCATAGGTGTATGGGCGCCTATGGGACCATGGTTATTGGTAAGTCTTGGAGCCTTGGAATTGTGGTTATTAGTAAGGCTTGGAGCCTTGGATTTGTAGAGATTGGTTAATCTTGAATGCTAGTTGTTAATACATAATTGTAGCACATTATCCATATGTTCTTTTGTTAATGGTTGTTATTCACAGCTTATAACTGATTTGGCGTTGGAGTCTAAACCTATGACTCTCACCAACTTTATGTTGACGTGTTTTAGTGTCTCTTTCAAGTGAGAATGTGGTTAAGCGTGAGAATAGGAGTGGCTAGCTTGGATGCTTAGGATTGCATTTGGAGGAACCCCCTTTCCTCTTAGTCTTTATTTTATGTTTGATTAAGTGTTACGTTGTGGAAAACTATATGTTGATGTGTGTATTTGTATGTCTTTGGTAAGGGGTAGACCTGTTACCTACTTACCTAGACGCCTGCATTGTTTGAGATATCTTCATGACATTGTGTCACCAATTATGATATTTCCATTTCATTTAGTTCTCTCTATAGACACGCTATTGTTGTTATGATATCCATACGTCGCGCCCCATATTCCGACATGGTGGAGTGTGACACCTTTCCTTTCCATCCATCTTGGGGACAAACACAAGTTTTGCAAACGAGGAATTTGAGAAAGCGGATGGTTTTCCCAAGATAGAGGATCTATTCACTTTATAGGCATTGGGTTGTCTAAAAACAGGTTTCTTAACGCTAGGTTCCACAACTTTCCCACCCATCTTAGCAACGAGTTTCTTCAACTCTGCGATTGCTATGTCTTTTTCTTATAACTGAGCTTTCGAATCCGAAATATCAAGACTTTTTCCATTTAGTAATCGACATGACTCAGATAATTTTACTTCCAAATGTGTATCATTTGACAAGCTGCTAACTTTGTTTTGCAAAGAAAGTTCAAGTGAATGAAAATGTTTTTTAAGATAATCATATCTATGTTGAAGAAACGAAAACTCTTTTTGGTCAACTTTATTCGAAAGCTCAGTTTCAAGACGTTAACACTCTTAGACTTGATCAAGATATTTGCATGCAACATAAGAATATTCATCAATATCAGCACAAGATGTAACATAAACACACATAATATCTTTTGAGAGGCATTCTTGCAAGAGTAGATCATATGCTATAGAAAATTCGTCTCTTTCAGGTTGATGGTCGTTCACTTCTTGTTCAAGAGATTCCACATATTTCAAATCATCAAACATTTCTTGCTTAATTAATGTTTCAAATTCCAAAAAATGTTTTTTGCTTTCTTTCCGCAAGCGGAATCAAAATACTTTTCACGAGAACAGTTATATCGTGAGGAATTTCTTTGTTGCCTTTCAAACGTTCACGTTCTTTCCAGTCGTCGTCAACAACCTTTTTGAAATTTTCGATGTTTTGTTTAAGAAAACTAAGTCTTTGCTTACTCTTGCTTACAGAAGCTTTATATGGCAAGTACTCAATAAATTTTGAAACATTAGTTTTCTTAGTGGCAAAAGTTTGTCTCCATTTAATTCTTATTTGTTCACATTCGTAAAATATTTGCTCACGAGACTTCTGTTTTTGTGGTTTAAAATTTTCATAGAGACTATTTTCATAAGCATAATTATATGGTTTCACAAAGTTTTTATTCACTGATGATCTACTCTGTTCTTCAAAAATTAATGATTCATCACTATCGGGCCTAGCAATTAAACAATCAACATCGGTCCATTGGGACTCCTCAAGATATAGGCGCGGGGTCTCAGATTGAGCTTGCTCGAGGTACTTAGGACTAGCAAAACTAGCGTTACCCTTCAAAAACGAACGAAGTGCCAACATTCGCATGGTTTGAATAGATTGATTTGTTTTATAAACAATTTTCTTATAAAAATGAATTTGAACTTCAAGTTCCACGACTTTGTCAATGTATTTAGCTTGTTTAATTTTGAAATCCTTTATCAAGTTAGCAACCTCTTCCGTTTTCGCAGTGACTAGTTCAGTTTTATCCTCTTGAATAAAATCAATCTTTTGAGTTAACTCGTTCACTTTGGTGGTAGCAAGATACGTTTTGTGTCGTTCCGTACTTAAAGAGATGTTATAATTACGTTTCTCTTGTTCTAAAAGCTTAAGAGTTTCGTTGTACTTAGTTTCAAAAGCATCCTTTACAGTAGTAACAACACCCCCTTTGTACCTTGCAAGCTCTTTGTCTTTTTGAATAAGCTTAGCTCTGCAGCTTGCAAGAAACTCACTAGATTTTATGACTGAAGCTTTGCTTTCTTCAAAATTTTGAGTGAGTGTAGCGTTTGCCTTCTTTAATTGCTTTTGACTTTTTCTAGTTTTTTTGACATCTTTTTGTAAAGAAGCAATTAAGTTAGCAAGCGCAATACGCTTCTCATCATCATCATACTCATTTGCATGTTGATCATACTCAGACTCATTATTGCACATGTCTGATGAATCGGGTGTGGTATTGCTATCAACCGTTTCCATCATACATGTGCCACTAATGGCTTTGGGTAGCTCACAATGCTCATGAATATTATCAAACACATTATATTCCTCTTCAGTGTGTACCTTATCGAATTGCTTAGTATCAAAGATAGGACCATTGTCATCTTCTGTGACATTGAGAACTTCTTCAACCTTTGCCATGTATGAGTAATGTGCTTCAATTTCTTGGTCGGAGGCTTCATCATCAGTATCGTCGCATTGCTCCTTCCTCAGCCGACAATTTAACCCCAACTTCCATCTTCTTGCATAGCAGCATCTTTTCCTTATGATAACCAGAGTCCCTAATCCGTTTTGGCTTCCTACATTCCTTTGCCATATGCCCATAACCTTGAAATTTAATGCACTGAATCCCACTTTGTTGAACCACTTGAGTCCCAATAGTTTCCCTATTCCCAGCAACAGTAGCAATCCTCTGAGTATCATACTTAGCAGTTTGTCAATCATACCGTGCAGAACCCTCAACATGTGTTGGATTACGTCGATCATACCTAGGAGGACTTTCATCACGTTGACGTGTGTCATACCTTCGAGGACTCTCAACATATTAGTTCCTTGTGTTAGATGATGTTCGAAGATTATTGTTGGTGGGTTTGAAGATTTCTTGTAGGTCTTCATAATGAAAGCAATTTGTTGGTTCATCTCCCTATCCTTCTGAGCTTGTTATTCATCACTATCCTCTTCAGATGATGGCTCAGGTGATGGAGATGGTGCTCTTGGTTCTTTGCCTCGTAATCTTTTGGAAGTTGTAGAATTGGATGAAGTGGAGTATCTTGGTGAGGAGGATGTAGTGGAGTATCTTGGTGAGGAGGATGTAGTGGAGTATGACTTCGGAGCACGAGAGCGATGATCTTGGACATGTTGAGTGGTAGACACCAAAGCAAGTTGATTAGCAGTCTTTGCTACCCGTTCAGCACGAAGTTCATTTTCCTCATTCTGAAATTGTTTCAAAATGTCAAAGAGCGCGTGATAGTTGACCTCGTCCAAATTATTTTGTTGTTTCACCAAAGTTACAAATCGTGTCCACTCTGGTTGAAGTTGTTGTAGAAATTGCACATTGACTTGCATGGTGGAGACTTCCAAGTTGTTTCTTGCCATGTCATTCATCATCTTGTAGAATCTTGAGTAATATGAATCAATTGATTCCCCATCCAATGAAGTAAACTTACCAAAGTTCCAAAACAAGTTTGTGTTGACATCTTGTTTGTTTAATGATTCACCTTGTTGTAGACGTTCAATGGCAAACCACATCTATTTAGCAGTAGAGCATGCATCAACCTTGAGTAAATATTATCCCCAATCTCACTTAGAATCAAATAGATTCCTTCCTTCTCTGCATCAATCCAAGCTCGATTCTCTTTCGAAGTATTATCATATGTTTTCTTAATCGTCTGCTCAGCGGCACCTGGCGTCGAGTCAGTTGATGGAGTTGCAGGAACGGTGATTGTAGTGGGAGTATAGGGTCCGTCTGTGATGCAACAGCGAAGAACATCACCATTAGGTTTTGTGTCAAGATATCAAAGAAATCGTGATTGCCATTGTGCATATCGACCGGAAACAAGCATTGGTGGTCTCTCTTTGTTACCCGCCACCATGATGTTGTTATTAGTAACACGATATTTAGTAGTAGAATCCATCTCGAAAATGAACTGAATAGGATCTTAAGTAGATGTTGTTGTGAGTAGGTTGTGGTTGATATTCCGAGAAAGTTTGTGAAAAACCCTAAACAATGTCTTCTTAAGAAACCAAAAATTCTCAGACCAAAAAACTCGCGACACATTTTTGAAAATTTTATAACACAACAATTCTGAATATATCTTCAACAATGTCGGAATTTTTGGTATTAGAAGTCGGAATCCAAATGTGTAGTATAAGTCGGAATCCCAATTATGTAGCATAAGTCGGAATCCAAAGTATGAAGTATAAGTCAGAATCCTCAATCAGATACACAAGTTAGAATCCACAAGTCGGAATCGTCAATCAATACAAAAGTCGTAATCTACAATTCAGAATCAACAAGTCGGAATCCCCAATCAGTACACAAGTCGGAATCCACAAGTCAGAATCCTTAATCAGTACACAAGTCGGAATCCAAAATTTGTAATCCACAAGTAGGAATCCTTAATCAGTACACAAGTCGAAATCCACAATTAGGAATCCACAAGTAGGAATTCGTAATCCGGAATGTGGTTACATGGTGTAATCCGGAATAAAGGTTTAATCCAGAATATGTGTTTTCTTGTTTTAATCCGGAATCTATGTTTTCTTGGTGTAATCCGGAATAGAGGTTTAATACATAATCCAGAATGTAAGTTGGCTAAGTAATTCGGAATATGAGTTGGCTAAGTCGGAATGTTTAATCACAGACAATTCGAAATTTAAGATTATTTGGAACATGAAACAAGAATCTAATCCGGAATAAGAAACTAGAAGCTAATCCGGAATATGCTAATCAAGAAGCTAATCCGGAATATGTAATTGAGAAGCTAATCCGGAATATGTATTGAGAATATAATCCGAAATATGTAATCGAGAATCTAATCCAGAATCCACTTGCACTTTTGAAAAACCCAAATTTTCAAACAAGTCAGAATATGCTAAACCCTTGTCTTCCGACTTCTTACACCCTGTTATTCCGAATACTTGAACTAACCAAAAGCTTGATATGACGAATTTTTAATCTAATAATCAAGCCAAAACTTCCAATTTTTTCGTGAAAATCACCAAAATGACTAACACAAATTCCTTCCATAACTTTGTAGGCAATTTGTACGAAGATTTAGAGCTCGAAAATACAAAATCTTTTGAGACGAGATGATTTGATGATAAAATCACATGAATAAAAAATAATAACCATAATCTAAACACGAATCTATCCTATGGCGATTCATACCAATTGTTGTCCCAAATATATGATGATAGATTAAAGAAATGAGATGGAAAAGATATGAATTTCTAGAGAGAGAAAGTAGAGAGAGAGATGATCAACTATGTGAATATTAGATTTAGAAAATGAAATCACCAACCCTCCTAACATGCTAGGAGGGTGCTTATATAGTCCTCCCACATGCGGGCTTTCTATTAGACTATATTTGTTTTGGGTCAGGCTTGAATAAATGCTTAGTACCTTGAAAGAGGCCTTTTAAGCTAGCCATTAAGCCTGTGATCTCAGGACTAGTTTCACTAACTATTACAACGTTCTAATAAATGTTCTCAATATAAATCTATGACCAAACATTCTTGTTTGACTCAACATTTTTAGGCTAACAAACCTTTAGCTACTAAACGAGCTTTACAGGATTGTACTTTTCCGTCCATGTTGGTTTTCTTCTTGTATATCCAGTTATGTCTCACTACTTTAGCATTTGGTGGTGGTTCTACAAGAATCCAAACATCATTTACATTCATGGATTTCATTTCCTCATCCATAGCAACCATTTACTTATCCTTCTCAGGATCAAGTATGGCGGATTTATAATTAGCAGGTTCACCAAGATCCTCTACTTCATCATCATCCTCTATGTTAAGAGATATATTGTTATCTGAGTTTTTAATCCTTGCGGATCTACGTAGAGGAACTAATCCCGGTGGAACTGCCAGACTTTCTGGTTCTACAAGAATTACATCGCTAGTGTTTTCAGAAGGTAATGTATTGATGTAGTAAAATTAGTCGTTTTACTTACCTTTAGGAAAAAGCAAGCAAACACTAAAGTCGCGGTAAGTATTAATCAATACGTTTTAGGAAAAACGTAAAGACGAATAATCGAGTTCGTTCTCGAGGAGGTATGGTGTTTAGCCAACAATTATAGACGCTATTTATTTTGAGTAATTATTACGCTTATGGAATGTCAAAAACAAAATAAAACGGAAACGGACTACGCTCAAAACGGACGAAAATGCGGAAACGCACGAACGTAGACGTAAAACTCGACGAAATTTAGATATTATTTTTTTATTTTTTTTTAATGAAAGGAGCGATAAATAAAACCTAAGCTACGGGAAAGCATAAAAAGGCATTGGAAAACTTAAAACGTCTATGGGGACAAAGCAAAGGGAAAAAAATTAACTAACGGTAAAACGTAAAAACGCGACATTTAAGTAAATTAAATAATTTTAAAACCTACAAAGACAAATTTATTTTCCTAAATACTACATGACAAAATAAAATTTTAGAAGAAAGAATTACATTTTTTTGACTTTTCTATTTTTTTATTATGAATTAAATATGATTTAATCTAATTAAATGCTCTAAAAATATTAAATGATTCTTTTTTTTAAAAGCTCCTAAAAAATTACAAAAAGTGATAAACACTGTTTAAAGTCTAGGAAAAATAAAAGATCTAAAAATAAGCTACAATTAATCATCTAATTAATCTAAGTAAGCTAAATAAGGAAAATGCTAAAAAAGGTTAAATAAAATCTTTTGTAACACTTTAACAAAACTAGTAGTAGCTCAGTTGGTAAAACGTTCGGTTGTTGAGGCAATTAGTTACAGTGGGTAGGACTGGGTCAGTGGTTCGAATCCTAGCATCACCAAAACATTTTTCAATCATTTTTTTTAAACTTAAAATCCTTGCAGATTACTCTCCTAACAAAATAGGTTTAAGTAGTAAGTTATGTGGACTAAAACAACAAAAAAAATCTAGATCAGTTGGTGTTGGGTCTTTGTTGTGAAACGCTGGAAAGACAAGGAGGAGGTCACGGGTTCGAATCCCAGCCCTCTCCTAATTTTTAAAACGTTTTTAAAATGTTTTTTTTTTGTAATTAAACAAAAACACAACAACAGCTCAACTGGATACTCTACGAGCCACAAAACACATTTTCTTATCCTAATCTTAAAATCTTACTAAACATGATAAGAAACAATAACTAATATAACACTGGGAGGATTTTAAACATGATAACATTACACATTACTAAGTAGCAGATTCACATATATATGAAAACATAATAAAGAAAAGTAGAAGCAATTCGACAGTGAACAATAACAGTTGAAAACATAGCACAATAAAAAGCAATAGAAGTTCAAGAAAATAATGCAAGAGCAGATTTAAGCTAATGAAAAACTAAAAATGAACAACTTACTTCTTAAATTGAATCCAAAAAGAAATCAAACATCTCAATCAACGATACTCCAAACTATTATGAACCCGAATCCACTGATCTTGAACCGTAACAAAAATACATCTACTTCTTTGTTTGGAAACACATCAGCAATCCAAACACTTCCTTTCTTTCCATTTTTTTATCTTTCTTTTTCTTCTCGTCGTCCCCAACAGTACCAATCAATCAAACAGAAACCAACTCATTTTTGTTCTTTGATAACAAATAAGAAACGTCCCTTTTTTTGTGTGTTACGACAGTGATAACAAGAACAAAACTCCTTTTTTTTTCTTTATGGTACACAGTAACAACAATCCTTTTTTTAAGCAACAATAATAGAACACTGATAATAGAACTTCAACAAAAATCAACTTTCTGATTAAATTAACAGAAAGTTACACTTTTCGAAAACTAAGATGAGAACAGTAAAACAAGAAAATAATTAAATCTAAAAACTCCTTTTTTTCTTTGTCTCGAACGGTAACCACAACAGAAATAAAAATAATTTCAGATTAAAAACACATATATAAAAAAAAAACTGACTTTGAAAAACTTATCTTTCAAATGAAAATAAAACTGAAACCAAGAAAACACTTGCAGAAAAATAAAGAGGAACTCAGATTTAATCAAACACCAACTTTTTCATTCATAGAAAAGGGATTTACATTCATAAAAAAAATTCTGGAACAAGAAATAACTAGGACCAAAGTGCCTTATAAATAGATGGCTACAATGTATTCTAGAAACAATAAGAAGATAAACCCTAATGAATGATTACCCGAATTTGCCCTTGTAAAGATCCGAATATTCTTTAGTCTTAGTCTTTCATTCTTGTCAGCATCACATGGGTTTTTTTATCCTTGTCTTGAGGGGTCATTTTCTTCTCTTTAAACATGAAATCACGTCACCCTTGTCTTGTTTTGATCTTCACGTGGGTATGTTGGGTATGGTTGGTGATGTGGGATAGTGATGGTCAAGGGATTAGGGTTATGTGATTAACTGATAATGGTGGCTTAAACAGATGAAGGAAGGATATGTGTTTGGTGACTATGAGATAAAAACAAGAAACCCTCAAATGTATGAAATGTACGGTTTGTTTGTTTACTTCACGTGATCTCTTTTATATTTCTTTTTTTTTCGAATGTTAAAAAAAAAAGAGGAAAAGGGCCTGGGTTGGTTGGTGTTGGACTCGAGGGTTGGCTAGGCCCATTTCATTTTCAAATGAATAACATGTCGGGCCAAAATAAATAAATTTCATCTGATTTCTTTTTTTCAACGTTTTTAACTTTGTTCAAATGGAAAATTTTGGAATTTGACTTTGTTTGAAAATAAGCATATTCAAAGTTTGACTTTGTTTGAAAAAGCCTTAAAAGTTTGACTTTGCTCACGTGGGCTTATCACTTATGGGCTCAAAAACCAAAACAGCTATTGTTGTTTATATTGATATTTAAACGGGCCGAATCGGCCTGTTAGACGGGTGCGGGTCGGTCCGTTAAATATTATTTGAGATTCGAGATCGGATTTCCATTTTATAGTCGGGTCTTGGGTTGACTTTGTCTTCGACTTGTAAAATATTTTAAATTTTGTCGAGTCGATCCGGAAACGCCTGATTTTTGATCCGTTAAGTGCAATCCCGGCTTCGGTTTCTTGTACGACTTGATTCTTCAAGGACCAAATATGTAAACTCTTGATATTTTAGGGACCACAATGTAATTTTAGAGTTTTACAAGGGTATAAAATGACAAGTATTCAAACTTGGAGGACCAAACTTGACAATCTTCAATTCTTCAAGGGTATTTTTGGAAATTCATCATTCGGGTCCGGTTCATTGTGTGGCTTCGTTTCCCGTGTTCGTTTTTCTTTGTTTCTTATGATCTTTTTGTCTTTTCCTCAATATCCGTACCTAAAATACACAAGCAACAAACACGAGCATATATTTGGCAGTTTTAATGATATTTTATGCATTTTAAGCCCGATTTGGACGATGAGACTATGTATAATTGCAGTCTCATCACTCCCCCATACTAAACCATTGCCGTGTCCCCACGCAATGCTCAAATTAAGTATCATAGCACTTCCAAAATTCATTTTATGATGACATTTATTAAAAACGTAAACTTAAATAAACGACTACACGTGTTTTAGACATAATGTATTGTTTTCATCACGATTAAGTGACTTTTGGGATCATAGAACAAGAACACGTAAATGCTTCGTTAGAAATAATTTCGTCATCCTCGATTTTCACCCAATTCCATGCTAAGCGTATAACGAGATCATTGTTATTATAAGTTAGCAACACAATCATATCTCATGAGTGTTAATTACGAACCTAAACTCCCTTATTCCTACTTGGTATCTCTTATATTTTATTTTGTCTTAATGATCACGAGGATACATCATTGACTTATGCGTGAATAGAGATTAAGTCTAAAAATAGAGTTCTAACGGTGTAACCAAAATCATTAAATTAATAATTCATCCTAATAGACAATGATGTCAAAAAATTAAGTCAACAAGAAGGATCGATAAACACGGTTTTATAACGGTTTTGAACATGAGACTTATTACCAAGACTTTTATACGCCCCCTAACGGAAGGGCCTTATTATCTTTGGTTTACCTCCATCTTTTATTCAACTTCGCCATGAAGCTTTTATTATGACTTCGGTCTTGCCTTGCCTTTTATTATCCGCCTCATCGGTTGTTTTATTAGCCAAAGACGTATATCCTTACGCTAAAGCGAATTTTGGATCTTTAAAGCTTCGAAGATTAAGGCTTGATTCACTTTCAATTTGGGCATAGATTTTTCGGCCTTGTGGGGCTTCAAATTGTTTGCTTGATTTAGGTGAGCACTTGAAATCTTATTATTGGGTGAAGCTTTCGATTATTCGGGTGCCAATACTTCAAAACCGTGACGCTGGCGATACCTTAATGTCTTCCCAATTTAATTACACGGAAGCTACTAAAACAAATTAGAAACCAACAATAGTGACTAAACCGCTAAATCGATATTTATTAACAATTTATTATCAAAAGCGTGGGGAGAATAAGCTAATAATTACTACACATGAGATCGTGACGATTACGAGACTTATAAATAACTCTATCATTTCTCGTCCTCATTTAAGAGACTTAGCCTAAAAAGTTAAGGAATCGAAGCTAAGTGCTCAACAAGCACGGTCGAGTAAAAAATTACTCTTATTCTCACCATCGGAAAACCTACATTCGTCTCTTAAACACTTATGAAAAACTATAAAAAATTTAAAATTTGGCCCATTTTTAGCCTTATTTTGAAACAAAATGATAGCAAAAAGATGAATATTGGATTGCGTGGTGACGTAAGCAAGGTGAAGTATCTACTCACCCCCCATTCTTAAGTTAAACATTGTCCTCAATGTTTCGAGTCTAGGGGTGCAAACACCCCCATACTAGAGACGTAGTCGAATGCCTAATCTAGCATGGAAAGGGTGTAACCAATAAATTAACAGCCGTTTATGAAGTGTGCTAAAAACCTAAGGTTAGGACATCAAAAGGATATCATGGATATTGAGAAAGTCTTTAAAGCAAACGATCAAAGCTCGAGTGCTACGTAAAACGAACACGAGAGGCTTCAATGATGTCGATGTACCTAATGAATCACAATCACGGACAACCACGGAACAAAGGTTGGAAGGGCACAAATCCCCTCACATTAAACTAATTAGAAAGCAATAATATGTACATGGATAAGCATGGGTCTCCCCCACGAGGCACCTTGTTTTTGATAACCGAGTCAAAAGCTCGACTCGAATCCCCATAAATGTGATCATTTAGGGATTATCATGGTTCGGTCATTTTTGGTGGGACTTACATGTAATCAAGGCCCAAAAGCAACCGTGTATAAAGGTAAAACCTCTATACCGGGATCAAAGATCGTATCCTCACATTTTGTTGAAATAAAACACGCAAAGCCGGAGGATACGTCTTGTAAGGAAGAAAACTCCTTACGACGTAGGTAAACTCATCATATCCGAGGGGATGGTTAGGGATACTTTGAAACAAAGGTGAAATAGAAAAAGAATTGTCAATAATAGGAGTTTCAAAATTTCCCCCCGGATCGAAGGCAAAAGCCTCATTAAAATCCTCACTCTCATCGAGAGGCGGTCCATCGGTGAACCCCTCGTCGGGAGGGTGACTAGCAAATCCGGCTCATCGAGTTTAGAATCCTTAGAATCCTCACTCTCGATGTCCTCGAACGTCTCATCAAAGAGAGGATTTACGTCACCAAAAATGAACGCGTCATCAAATTCGAATAAAGGGTTCGAAAAGATTTTAAAATCGGTATTTTGAACGTCCTCGTCGATTAGTGACTCGTCATCACTAGCGGAAAAATCATCGTCATTGAAAAAGCGGGTTCGAAAAAGTCGTTGATTCTCTCCCCGAAGTGTCAATGGGAGAGACATCATCACAAGAAATTGATTCACACTCACTATTGTGATTTGCCTCGTTGGAATCTTCGTGGAAAAATTCATCGAGAGCAAAATCACTTACCTCATCTTCGGAAAAAACCGTAGGCTCACTTTGGATTGGAATAAGGATCTCGACACTAGGATTAGTGCTAAGATTCGTCTCCCCCATACTTAGAGAGGAATCGGTTTCCGTAGTGGGTATAGGAGTAGTTTTTCCATGATAAGTGTCGAGATTGAAAACATCGCTATCATCATCGTCGTATTGGTAATCATATGGAATCTCAAGAGACGTAGAGGCATAAGTATCTATATTTGACGCTTGCAATCGTTGCTTTTCCATTTCAATCTTTCCCCTTATACTTCTAAAAATTCTCATCACTCCTTGCAAGAATTCTTCTTCATGGTCTTGTAAGAAAGAGGCAAAGGAATTTTGTCTCTCGTTACTTGACTCATGAGAATTTTGGTGTTCGAGATCGTATGGTGGGGCCTCAAAATTATCAAAACCGGAATTATAGTATGAATTGGGTTCATTATAATGCATTGGTTGGCAAGAATAAGTATCGTTGTGTGGATAAAAATTCCCATTGTTACAATTGTAATTCATATCTTGTGGTGATTCGTCAAATCCGTTGAATTGGTTGTCGAAAGACGTATTTTGATTCATCGGTTGACAATCATATCCATAATGAGGTTCGTTTCCACAATTCTCACATGAATATGACGGTGTGTATTGGGAAGATTGGTCATAGAAATTAGGATTCAGTTTGTGGTCATTATAGTTATTCGTACAACTAAATCCGAAATCGTGCTCCAAACCGCAAAAATCACATGAATAAGACGAGGGCGGCTGTGGAGTATGGTCATATGATTGGAATTTGTAACCATAGGCGTTTTGATTCGTTTCATCGTCTTGATTATTATCACAATAATAAGACAAATCATTCGACGAATAAAACGAAGACGATTGTTGACCTTGGTCGTAAGATTGAAATCCGTCACCATTGTTGTTTTGAGGAGAGTTGTAGATATAACCCTCCCTTCCTCCTAAGATCTCGCAATTATAACAATTACCACCATCGGGCGGTCCTCCACAATATGGACACGAATAATATCCACCATCATTCGACATGATGCAACGAGAAAGTCGTTTCGAGAATTAAACGATATAGAGGGTGAAAGAAGAGAATTATGAAAATAGAGGAAAAATCAAAGAATCTTTTTGTGTTTTTGGTTTTTTAATTTTTTTTGGAATTTTGGTGTATTACGTAGAAATTAATCTACAAAAATTATCCACTAATCAAAGGTCTCGATTAATGAATCCAAGAAGAATGAAGGTAATTACGTGAAGTAAAAACCCTCGTCGACTTTGAAACGTTGGCGGAACGCCAAAACGTTTCGAGGTTCAATAATTAAAACTTACAAAAATAGATTAATAATACTTGAGTTGGCAAACCCCTAATTAATCGTCACTTTCAAAATACGCACAAGTGAGCGGAGAAAACGAGGCGGCGCGAAGCACTTAAGAGCCTTTTTTCCTTAGGTCGTGAAATACAACCGCCTTATACCCACCTTATAGTTTGTATTTATCGAGATTAAACCATTTAAGAGTATTTATCTATTTTGCCTTTGATTTCGTTTGTATTCGATACAACAATAGGGACCGGAACGCTCAACTATCGAGGTGCGATTTCTCGCGTATTTGGATAATTATTGTGTGTTAATTGTTCTACGTAAATACAATATATTATGCACAAGAAAACGAGAAAACGATTTTGGGTTAATTGAGTTCAATTTAACACTATTTATTTATATGGCTAATAGTATAGAAAAATAAAAAGAAGTATTTACGAAAAAACGTAAACACTCAAATAAACACGATAGATAAGTATGGCTAAACACACCTCCCCGTCAGCGGCACCATTTTTGATGTAGTAAAATTAGTCGTTTTACTTACCTTTAGGAAAAAGCAAGCAAACACTAAAGTCGCGGTAAGTATTAATCAATACGTTTTAGGAAAAACGTAAAGACGAATAATCAAGTTCGTTCTCGAGGAGGTATGGTGTTTAGCCAACAATTATAGACGCTATTTATTTTGAGTGATTATTACGCTTATGGAATGTCAAAAACAAAATAAAACGGAAACGGACTACGCTCAAAACGGACGAAAATGCGGAAACGCACGAACGTAGACGTAAAACTCGACGAAATTTAGACATTTTTTTTAATGAAAGGAGCGATAAATAAAATCTAAGCTACAGGAAAGCATAAAAAGGCATTGGAAAACTTATAACGTCTATGGGGACAAAGCAAAGGGAAAAAAAATTAACTAACGGTAAAACATAAAAACGCGACATTTAAGTAAATTAAATAATTTTAAAACATACAAAGACAAATTTATTTTCCTAAATACTACATGACAAAATAAAATTTTAGAAGAAAGAATTACATTTTTTTGACTTTTCTATTTTTTATTATGAATTAAATATGATTTAATCTAATTAAATGCTCTAAAAATATTAAATGATTCTTTTTTTTAAAAGCTCCTAAAAAATTACAAAAAGTGATAAACACTGTTTAAAGTCTAGGAAAGATAAAAGATCTAAAAATAAGCTATAATTAAGCATCTAATTAATCTAAGTAAGCTAAATAAGGAAAATGCTAAAAAAGGTTAAATAAAATCTTTTGTAACACTTTAACAAAACTAGTAGTAGCTCAGTTGGTAAAACGTTCGGTTGTTGAGGCAATTAGTTACAGTGGGTAGGACTGGGTCAGTGGTTCGAATCCTAGCATCACCAAAACATTTTTCAATCATTTTTTTAAACTTAAAATCCTTGCAGATAACTCTCCTAACAAAATAGGTTTAAGTAGTAAGCTATGTGGAACTAAAACAACAAAACAAATCTAGATCAGTTGGTGTTGGGTCTTTGTTGTGAAACGCTGGAAAGACAAAGAGGAGGTCACGGGTTCGAATCCCAGCCCTCTCCTAATTTTTAAAACGTTTTTAAAATGTTTTTTTTAATTAAACAAAAACACAACAACAGCTCAACTGGATACTCTACGAGCCACAAAACACATTTTCTTATCCTAATCATAAAATCTTACTAAACATGATAAGAAACAATAACTAATATAACACTGGGAGGATTTTAAACATGATAACATTACACATTACTAAGTAGCAGATTCACATATATATGAAACATAATAAAGAAAATTAGAAGCAATTCAACAGTGAACAATAACAGTTGAAAACATAGCATAATAAAAAGCAATAGAAGTTCAAGAAAATAATGCAAGAGCAGATTTAAGCTAATGAAAAACTAAAAATGAACAACTTACTTCTTAAATTGAATCCAAAAAGAAACCAAACATCTCAACCAACGATACTCCAAACTATTATGAACCCGAATCCACTGATCTTGAACCGTAAAAAAATACATCTACTTCTTTGTTTGGAAACACATCAGCAATCCAAACACTTTCTTTCTTCCCATTTTTTTATCTTTCTTTTTCTTCTCGTCGTCCCCAACAGTACCAATCAATCAAACAGAAACCAACTCATTTTTGTTCTTTGATAACAAATAAGAAACGTCCCTTTTTTTGTGTTACGACAGTGATAACAAGAACAAAACTCCTTTTTTTTTCTTTATGGTACACAGTAACAACAATCCTTTTTTTTAAGCAACAATAATAGAACACTGATAATAGAACTTCAACAAAAATCAACTTTCTGATTAAATTAACAGAAAGTTACACTTTTCGAAAACTAAGATGAGAACAGTAAAACAAGAAAATAATTAAATCTAAAAACTCCTTTTTTTTTCTTTGTCTCGAACGGTAACCACAACAGAAATAAAAATAATTCCAGATTAAAAACACATATATAAAAAAAACTAACTTTGAAAAACTTATCTTTCAAATGAAAATAAAACTGAAACCAAGAAAACACTTGCAGAAAAATAAAGAGGAACTCAAATTTAATCAAACACCAACTTTTTCATTCATAGAAAAGGGATTTACATTCATAAAAAAAAATCTGGAACAAGAAATAACTAGGACCTAAGTGCCTTATAAATAGACGGCTACAATGTATTCTAGAAACAATAAGAAGATAAACCCTAATGAATGATTACCCAGATTTGCCCTTGTAAAGATCCGAATATTCTTCAGTCTTAGTCTTTGATTCTTGTCAGCATCACATGAGTTTGTTTGTCCTTGTCTTGAGGGGTCATTTTCTTCTCTTTAAACACGAAATCACGTCACCCTTGTCTTGTTTTGATCTTCACGTGGGTATGTTGGGTATGGTTGGTGATGTGGGATAGTGATGGTCAAGGGATTAGGGTTATGTGATTAACTGATAATGGTGGCTTAAAAAGATGAAGGAAGGATATGTGTTTGGTGACTGTGAGATAAAAACAAGAAACCCTCAAATGTATGAAATGTACGGTTTGTTTGTTTACTTCACGTGATCTCTTTTATATTTCTTTTTTTTGAATGTTAGCAAAAAAAAAGAGACAAAGGGCCTGGGTTGGTTGGTGTTGGACTCGAGGGTTGGCTAGGCCCATTTCATTTTCAAATGAATAACATGTCGGGCCAAAATAAAGAAATTTCATCTGATTTCTTTTTTTCAACGTTTTTAACTTTGTTCAAATGGAAAATTTTGGAATTTGATTTTGTTTGAAAATAAGTATATTCAAAGTTTGACTTTGTTTGAATAAGCCTTAAAAGTTTGACTTTGCTCACGTGGGCTTATCACTTATGGGCTCAAAAACCAAAACAGCTATTGCTGTTTATATTGATATTTAAACGGGCCGAATCGGCCCGTTAGACGGGTGCGGGTCGGTCCGTTAAATATTATTTGAGATTCGAGATCGGATTTCCATTTAATAGTCGGGTCTTGGGTTGATTTTGTCTTCGACTTGTAAAATATTTTAAACTTTGTCGAGTCGATCCGGAAACGCCTGATTTTTGATCCGTTAAGTGCAATCCCGGCTTCGGTTTCTTGTACGACTCGATTATTCAAGGACCAAATATGTAAACTCTTGATATTTTAGGGACCACAATGTAATTTTAGAGTTTTACAAGGGTATAAAATGACAAGTCTTCAAACTTGGAGGACCAAACTTGACAATCTTCAATTCTTCAAGGGTATTTTTGGAAATTCATCATTCGGGTCCAGTTCATTGTGTGGCTTCGTTTTCCGTGTTCGTTTTTCTTTGTTTCTTATGATCTTTTTGTCTTTTCCTCAATATCCGTACCTAAAATACACAAGCAACAAACACGAGCATATATTTAGCAGTTTTAATGATATTTTATGCATTTTAAGCCCGATTTGGACGATGAGACTATGTATAATTGCAGTCTCATCATGTATCTATATGACTCTCTTCAAGATCATAATTTCTCCCACTGAACTCTTGATTTACAAGATCAGATTCAAGGAAGTATCCACACCTAGAAACAATCACTTTGTTCTAAGGTGGATAATAAAAGTAGTAACCCATAATTTCCTAAGGGTATCCTACAAAGATACATTTCACAGATCGTTGTTGGAGTTTGTCACCCGAGTCACGTTTCACATACGCCTCGCAACCCTAGACCTTTAAATAAGACAACTATGGCTTCTTTCCATGTCATAGTTCATATGGTGTCTTATCAACCTTCTTTGTGGGAACCATATTTAAAATGTAAACAGTAGACTCTAAAGCATAATCCTAAAAGGATAAAGGTAAATTTGTAAGATTAAACATAGATCTCACCATATCCAATAATGTACGATTTCTCCTTTCGGATACACCATTTTGTTGTGGAGAATAGGGAGAAGTAAGATGCTGAACAATTCTATTCTCACTAAGATAATCTATAAACTCTTGACTTAAATATTCACCACCTCTATCAGAACGAAGAGCTTTAATCTTCTTTCCTAGTTGCAGTTCTACTTCTGATTTAAACACTTTGAATGTTTCGAATACCTCATATTTATGCTTAAGTAAATAAAAATAAGCATAACGTCTATAATCATCCGTAAATGTTAAGAAGTAGCTAGCACCATTCCTTGAAAAATGTCTAAGTGGCCCGCACACATCAGTATGTATTAAACCAAGTAGATCAGTAGCTCTTTCAATATTGCTATTAAAAGGTTTCTTGGTCATCTTTCTAGAGATACAAGACTTATATTTATAGAATGATTCATCATCGATATTTTCTAAAAGACCTTCACATTGAAGCTTTTGTATACGAGTCTTTCCAATATGGGCAAGTCTACAATGCCAAAGATAAGAAGAGTTCTTGTCAAAATTTCTCTTCTTATTCATGCTAAAGACAGATTTATTATTCTTGGATTCATTATCATGCATGTCTATTTCAAACACACCATTCATAGAAATTGCATTAAAATAGAAAATACCATTTTTCCAAACAAAAATTCTATTATTATCAATCGTGTGAACGAATCCATTATTTAACAAACAAGAAAAGGAAATAACACCCCTAAAAATTGTAGGTGCATAATGACAATCATTTAAAATCAGTACTAAACCCGAAGGTAAAACTATATTAAATGTTCCTATAGCTTCAACTGTTGCTTGTGCGCCATTTCCCACTTGCAGAAATTGTTCCCCATAGGAAAGATTCCTTTTCAGATTAAATCCCTGCAGCGTATTAAAAATGTTAATACCGCATCCCGTATCATATACCCAAGAATTTAATTTGTATGTTAAATTGAACAATTCAATCATAAATAAAGTATCTGAAGCTGCAGCGTTCTGCTCAGACTTCTTCTATTCTTCTTGACAAAGTTTTTCTTAGGTTTTGAATAAGTTGCAACTTGTTTGCCCTTATCACCCTTTCCTTTGCCTTTCTTCTTGCTCGCTTGCGATTTTGGCTTACTCACTCTACCCTTTTGTATGGTTAGTACAGAAGGCGTAGCGGTAGATGCCTTGTCTTTTAACCCCTTTTCATAGTCAATGAGCATTGCATGAAAATCATTAATTGTCTTCCCCGTGCAATGCATATTATAGTTTCGAACAAAATCATTGAAGTCCTTGTTAAGGGACCTATTGATCAAGTTGATAGCCATATTATGATGGGTTGTCCTAGTGCAATGAGCTGTTCCATATAACCCCTCATCTCCATGTAATGGGCACTTACAGACTTTTCAGGAGCTTGCTTACAGCTATGTAAAGCATCTACTAGGTCATAGATCTCTACAGCTTACGGCTTCTCAAACATAGCCTTGAGCTCATCAAGCATTCGTTTTGGTGTAAATAACTCATACTTCTGTTGAAGTGGAGGAGCCATTTTACCCAGCATTAAGCAAGCCACCTCAGAGTGCTTCTTAACATTAGCAGCGTGTTCAAGCCTTTGTGCATCAGATGCTCCTTAGCAAGATCCTCCGGATAGGGAGTAGTCAAGATATCAATAGTACCCGCTGCTCTCAAGACAATTCTTAGCGAGTGGTACCAATTATTGAAGTTTGGGCCAGTAAGTTCGGGACGTTCAAAGAATGCCTTGAACGCAGAACTTATAGTTTTATTGGTGGGTTGAGCCATTTCTTTAGAAATAAGTTCAAATATTAGTATTTTTAATAACAAAATACTCTCAAGAAAATAAAATTACCCTGGTATAGAAACATATTATTTTCCTTGAATTCTAGAACTATATTGACATATATCCATTACATCAGTTGATCTGCTAGTAATGAATGTACTCAACATAGCTACTTGTCGAACAATTCAATTGACAAACAATTTTCAATTTCTAGATTTTAAGGGATTTATATTGCCAAAACGTTTTGCATTGTAAACATGTTTCATCCCTTCTGAATGCATTAAATTTCCAGATCTCACTAAGTAACTTATTTAAGTCGTCTAATCTGAGTAACGTAAAACCATCATACGAATTCTCATTCTATGAAAGTTTTCTCTCCATCACAACATCACCCAATAATCTCATTTGATGACGAAGTAATTTCAAGTGTTCGTCAATTAGGAGCATTCGACTTAAATTTTAAAGGTATAAATTTTGATGTCAAAATCAATGTATGGAGAAGCATGCATACAACTCCATATCATAAGTTTAATAAAACATTTAGTAAACTTTTTTACGAGACTAAAATTCTACATAAATTATGTTGAGGTATTGGTTAAACCAATAAAAGAATATACCCGCAACTTATTCACAACATACTTTTGCTAGAACTCGGCTAAAACAATACCCTTATTCATTGTGTTTAGGATGTGAATTTGTGGTAAATCACCCTTAAGGTAAAATTCAATTAATAATCGTAGGTAATTTCAATTTGACACACAAGCGAGCCAGGAACTTGGTCAGCGACTAATGGCATAATACATCCTTCCTTAACCGGGTACATGACTAGCGGTGCGTAAAACCCACTTTATAGTTTGTCAAAAGGAGTAGGCCGTTAGATTATTATTGCAATTCATCAATCAACGTAATCTTATGTAATTTAGATCTATAACAAATCATTATTTTTAATATGATTTAGTCCATATTATTTATTTTCATAAAAAAACCCTTGTTTACAACAATTCAACAATTTTTTTAATATAAACAAGTAAAAAAAAATTTAAATCATAAATACATAATAACAATTTATATGTGCAATAAATGAATCAAATAGCCACATGCATATGATTTATTCAATAATCATCAAATCTAGGTCTTTATATTTGTATAAAAGTCTTCTCTAATTCTAGATTTATTGAATCAAATAATCACGTAGCTCATAAAATCATATAAACACATAACTTTACGATCCATGAAAACATGCAAGTTATCATGGATTCCCCACAAATCTTAACAATTAAATCTCTTCGGATCGTAACCATACATGACATAACAATTAATCATGCAATTTAATCTAAAGTTATCCCACATGTAATTTAGGGTTTCAAAACAATTCTCTTTTTTTATTAAAAATTTGCCCAAAAACCCTAATTTTTAAAAAACAAAACCCTATTTTTAAGAAAACCTAAACATCATGTAGTTTTAACTCAAAACAATTATTAGTTAAAAAACTTTAGGTTTTCGATAATATAACATGTTGAAACGGCTCTCAATGCCACTGAAGGTTTATTAATATCATAACAATTATATAAAACCCTAAACGAGATCAAAGCACATATAGCGAAAGCGATCTAACAAGATCATAATAATAACACAATTATAATTAATCGAATTAGGTTTACATACCTTTACGCTAAAGCAAATCCACAAGATGAAGAACGAATCACCAATTCGGGTTTATACCTTATATCACCAAGATATAGTCTAAAGTAAGACTGTATTACGATCTTGTACACACGTAATACAACGAGCTAACCGTGATTCTAGCACGTGCAAATCGAGCTATAACGCTTGTGGAAAATCTACCCAACAACCCTAGAGAGGGGCTAGGACTAAATTATAAACACAATCGATTAACCAAGAAAACCAACCGAATACCCTTTGTGGGTATACCATGCGATCAAACAAGAGAAGAGGAGAGGTAAGAGATTCAAGTTATATTGATTATGAGGTGTAAGGAGATGTATTTATAGGACTAGAAGTCATTGTAGCCCAAACAAATAAAAGGAAAGTTTTGCCTTCCCCTTGTGTGCCCTAACCGACCGTCGAACACCCCCATATGGGGTGTTCCAGAACCTTCCATCCTTCTTCCTTTTTAATTCCCTTTCTATATATTATTTAGCACTCGTTAATACTTAAATCTTAATTAATTAATGATCGTTAAAGTTATATAGTTATATATCTCTATTTAATTAAATAAATATAATATATTTATTTATTAAATAAATTAATAAATAAAATAAATATATTCATTAATTAAATTAACTCTTTACGTATTGTGTACAATCTCGTAATCTCGAGTTCGATCCTATCACACGACTATTAAATATAAGTCCATAAACTTTCACCTTGCACATACAATCAAGTAATCACAATGTACATGTAAACAAAGCACAATAAGTATCAAATGCCAAAATGTAAAATTTAGAAAGTACAAGTGCTAATTATGAAAACTTGAAAACTATAAGGACTGAAATTATAAAATATGTAAACTAAATGCCAAATGTAACAAACTTACCAAACTTGTAACAAAATCTAACCACTCCTAACAACTCTGAGGACTAAACTACAAACCCTAACAATTTTTAACTAATTAACAGAAATTTAACAAGATTAACAAGTCCAAGGACCTAAATGCAATTTTAAAATATTTTAAACTAAAAACGGGTGTAAGACATTAATAAGCTAGATAAGCTGTTCTATGCCATATCAAAACTTCTAGTTTTTTGCAAATTGCTTTAAATGTAAAATAAGCTAGTCATCTAAAAGCAATTCGCATGAATTGTGCTAAAACGTTTTTAAGCTTTTTCTAATAAGCTACTTTTAAGCTAGAGGCTTATCTGATCAGTCACTTAAGCTTAAAATGAAAGGGAACTATAAAAGACCCCTAATAAGGAACGTGTCAAAAAGAATTACTCAAAAATCTCAAAAGAATAAGCCAAAATCTAAAAATAAGCCAAAACGAGCTTATGTTGACCAAATGTTGACTTTCGTTGACCAAAGTTTGACTTAAGCTAAAACTTATTTTAAACACTTTCCTAACTAATTTGTGAAAGAAAATGGCAAGATTA
This sequence comes from Glebionis coronaria, assembly GCA_025667525.1. Lineage (NCBI taxonomy): Eukaryota > Viridiplantae > Streptophyta > Magnoliopsida > Asterales > Asteraceae > Glebionis > Glebionis coronaria. The sequence goes on from CM046875.1 coordinate 383,429,349, forward strand.
ATGAAGAAACTCAATGGGAAATGGAAATCAGACTTGGCAAATAAGCACTTTTGTTATAAAGACTTTTAAGCTGTTCTAGCTTATTCTATAGTGAAATTCAAGACTTGAAACTTATAAGTCCTACAAGTTCATATGTTTAACTATCCAAAACACTAAATCTCAAGTTCTAACTCCAAGATTTGATCAAGTTCTATGGATTTGAAAATGGTTGTTTTGAGTATACAAGACTGACCCAAACTATTATATGCTCATTTGCCTGTTTGACCCAATGCTTTGACTTGAAACTTGGCACAAGTGTTTTCTATCAGTTAACTAGTGACTTCAAACAAGAATTACTCCATTTCATTAACATAATTGAAAGATCATAGATAAACCAAACAACACTTAAGCTATGAAAGGGATTTTAAAGCAAGGCTAAACAGATTAAGCTAGGAGATTAAGGCTATAACTGCTCAAACAAGTCAAATAGGTCTAGTAGAATAAGTAGCATACAAATTCAAGCAAGATTACACTAAAGTACTAGAATTAAGCATGCAGACTTGTTTAGAGGAAGTTAAAACAATATTTGAGCACTTTTTAGCTAGATGCATCCTTTGATGGAGAAGAGAGTGCTGAACTCTCTTATTCAGCAACCAATCAACACTAACAAACTCCAAGAACATCAAATAACTCCATGAATCACCATCATCATTAACTGCTACTGGCTGAATTGGCTAATGGCTAGAATTGGATGGTTTAGCTATCAACTGCAACAATCTTGCTTCAACAATACTTCCAAAACACTAACACGTTCAATTTATTCAAGATGAATAACACAATCTATAGATTCTTAGATTATGATCAATAGAATGTATGATAATGAAGATAATTGAGGAGTTAAATGTGAACTGAAAATTTCATTAATGGTGAAATTTGTTACAAGTTGCTATAACTGCTAACTGATTACAATAGTATGTTTGTCAAACACACTATTGTGACAAAACTAAAGGAAGTGAAAACAAGAGGGAATTTACGCTAAGTGTGTGAATTTCACACACTATCTACATTACAACAAATGAAACTAAACAGGGTATTTATAGATAAGAAATGAGATGTAATTGAGGTCCATGACGTGTCTGCTCCACTAGAAATCTTCCACGTGTCCAAAATCTTGCAATTTGTTCTTGAGGTGTTCTTGATTAAATTGGGGTTTATTTATTCATTTGATTTCATGTTAATTAGATAGCTGGGTTGTGGTCGTCTCATCCTTGTGATCTATTTTCATATAGAACTCTTCTTGTGAAAACGCCTCTAGCTAAATCCACGTTCTGGGGAAGATAAGAGCACGTGGCATGTTAAGATTGGTTGTTAAACGTGCACACAGATCATTATCTTGAAACTGAAATATGATTGGTTAGCAGGTGTGTGGGATGCACTGTTGAGATCCCTTCTCTCCTCATTTATGGAGCTAAAGCTGGCAATCCAAGTGGAAAAATTCTTGGCTTCTGATTGGCTAGGAAGTGCATCACTCAGATCAAGCTTCAAGTATCTTTCCAAAATGGCAGTTTCAGCCCCTTTGGTTTGCAGAATTGTAATTCCATGTTATAACTTTGATATCTTGTCCTTTTGAGCCCTTTTACTTTCTTTGACTTGACAAATTAATCCCTTAACTTGTTGACTTAGCATCTTTGACTCCTTGACTTTCTTGAATTGACACTTTAAGTCCTTCATCTTCTTGAATTATCATGTAAGGCCCTTAAACTTCAAATACTTGCCATGAATGGTCCTTCTTTTGTCTTTTTCTTCATAATTATGCCTTGGAATCCGTGTTTGCACCAAATTGTATCATTTTACCTACACAATCACAAACAACAAAGAATACCACATAATTCTGCTTTATCACATTAAAACTTGGTATTTTCCTTATGTTTTAGGGTTTTATATGTTATAATTGATATGAGATTTCACTCATATCAAATCCCCTACACAAGATCATTGCCATGGCCTCATGCAATGCAATATTTTATAGCTCTAAAGTACATTTTTCTCATAGTTAATCAACCTTGGCCAAGATGAAATGCTTCTACACTAAGATATTGTTGTCCCATATATTTAGATGATATAAGATAGAAATAAAGAAGAAAATAAGATGGATTATAGAGAGAGAAAGTAGTGAGAGAAAGTAGAGAGAATGAGGTTATAAACTTGGTGAAATTAGATTAAGAATTATGAGAACATCCACCCTCCTAACATGCTAGGAGGGTGCTTATATAGTCCACCCACATGCGGGATTTCTAATGGACTATATTGTTTTGGGTCGGGCTTGAATAAATGCTTAGTACCTTGAAAGAGGCCTTTTAAGCTAACCATCAAGCCCGTGATGTCATGACTATGTTAACTAACTATTACAACGTTCTAATAAATATTACAATATAAACTTATGACCGAACATTCTTGTTTGACGCAATATTTTAAGGCTAACAATCTCCCCTAATGTGAGGTCATTCCTCTTCGATATTTGGAGTTCAATGGAGATTACAAATTTCGTCATAATGAGTCTTGAATGTGTAATAGTAGTATTTTTCTTGATGTTGTGATCTTTGAGCCTTTGTCATTGTCTTTCGACTTTGTCTTTTAAACTTGAGATCTTCAAATTTTACTTGACTTGTCTTTGCCATCTTGCGATCTTGTGTCTTCATCCATATACTCATACTTTGCATAATCTTGAAAGCTTGCTAACAATCTCCCTTTGAAGAGAAGTCATTCCTCTACATTAATTGATAAGGAAGATTTTGATCATCAGAGTTGCGGGAGTCTTTAGCTTTCTTGATTGTTGAATGTCTTTGGACATGAGTATGTGATTTTGAATCTTTGACTTTGCTTAGTACACCGTAACGTCACCTTCTCAAGACAAAACTTAGACACGGACTGAATGGCTTTGACATTCATCCTACATCGGCAGTGTTTTACCTCCGGTCGGTGAAGACCGTTACACGATATTAAATATTGTACCTATGATTAGGTAGTTTCAATTAAGAATCTCCTTGACAGGGTTTTGCGGCAGTACTAGCCGTTCTCTTTACTCGACCGTCTCAAAGCAAGACTGCGAACATAAAGAGTGAATCAATTGGATAAATATCCGCTTGATTAAAGTCGTCAATTCAAATTCCTGGAACAAGTTTGATTCATTAAGAATCTTACCATTGTTGCTTTCCAGTTGAAACAAGCTTGATTCATAAGAATCTCGCAAGTTACCTACCGTAGCGCTGTTTAATGTTGACGCTAGAAGGATTTCCATTCGTCACTGTAAATATTAATGAATATCACTCTGAATGTTCTGGCAAGACCATAAAGATATTGCGTAGAAACCTGAAATGAGTTTGAAACAATTCAGAATCAAACCACTGTTGATTTTCAGTTTACACATGTTCAATTCTAAAATAATCTTACACGTGACCTACCGCAATGCTGTTTGAAGTTAACACTAGAAGGATTTCCACTCATCATTGTGAATACTAGGTAGTATCACTCTAAGTGTTCTAGCGATATCACAAGGATATAGCGTAGGACTCTCTTGATCGTCATCCGTGTGTCCTAACGAGATTTGATCTCTTGGCTCTAGACTCGATTTGTGCACTTTTAGTGATCGGAGGCTGGAGCAGATGCCACCTATTCAATATCAACTATCTCGGAGTGAGAAAGTCAATAGAAGTCTTGTTGATCTCCGTGACAATGAAATAAACTTCTTTTGAGAGAAGCCTGAGTTAGCTGGGGAAGGGTTGTGCATTACATCACTGGGTCCATGATGCGTTATCTTCATGATGTGTTGACCCGGTTTCTGCCTAAGTTGTATGGAGGGCTTCTTTCTTTACACCCTTTATCCTTACATTTCTTTTTCATTCTTCAACCCCTTCATTGCTTACCAAGACATCATTACTAACAACTTGTTGTGATTGTTCCAGTGCTAGCATCAGTACTTAGGCGGCATTTAGCTTCGTTCACATTCTACTCCATCTTTCCTAAGGACTTCTAATAATCTATTGGATTGCCCCTGGGAAGATCCCTCCGGTTCTGGTTGGATTATAGGACTTAAATCTAACCACCCTTTTGACACCAATAACATCGTGGATTAAAGATGTTGTGGGTATTTGATCGTAACCATAAGTGCTTGAGTCTTTAGATCACATTTTAATCACATTTTCTCCCCTATATCTAATATATAAAATCGTTTGATATTAGAGATACCAAATTTGATTAAAATATATTATGAAAAATAGTCTTGAAAAACTTTCAGGAGAAAGATGTGTCAAACTTAGCATGAAATTGGAACGCTCCCCCTCAAAAATTGATCCAATGGAATTGTCATTACGAGGATATGATCCACATTAAACTTTTGAGGATAGGAGTTGTTGAACACACAATTTTTGAAATATTTTGAATATCATTGAGAAATTCTTGAAAAAATTGTGTTCAACGCTTTTTGAAAAACTCTATTTCTGTTTGGCGAGAAAGTTTTTCTAAAGTATAAACTTGAGTTCATAGAATTTGAATGTCTTGACAAATCCACTCAAGTGTAAGAAGATTTCTCTTCTTTTGCTGAGGGTAAGGGCACTAAAGCGTACACTCCCCCGTGAACATAGATCCGGGTTGCAATCTGAAAGTGATTACAAGCCATAGTGTTGAGCTCAAAACGTTGAATGTTTTGTGACAAGATCAACCCGAGATAGATTTCTCTACCCGTTGATGGAAATATTGTCCAAAAGAGACAATTTCCTTTATAAAAGATAGAAATGACATGTTTTAAAAAATATTTACAACTTTCATTCGAGCTTTATGTACACACCCATGTCGTTATTGAATGACATTTCTAGGTACGTCCATATTATCGATACTGAAAGACATGTCGAGAAGAATATTTTTGGATTTTCAAAGATTTTCCATTTTGTATTTTGCTTTTTCATTAATATTTACATTTAGATGTTTGATAGATGAATCAAGCAGGCTTCTTTGCCAGAATCTCTAGTTCCGTTGGAGTCAAACATCTCATACCAATTTGCCTAACTAGATACGCAAACCTCTCTTTCGAAATAGCTTTTGTAAACAAGTCAGCTAATTGGTAATCAGTTCCAACAAAGTATAATTCAACGATACCCTTTTCAACTTGTTCCTTAATGAAGTGATATCTGACATCAATGTGCTTCGTGCGGGACTGCTGTACCGGGTTGCAGGAGATGGCTATGGCGGACTTTGAGTCACAGTACATAGGTACTTTATCAAAGTGGAAGCCATAATCCGTGAGTTGTGTTCTCATACAAAGAACTTGAGCACAACACGCAGATAAAGACACATACTCCGCTTTGGCTAATGACAATGATGTGCAATCCTGCTTCTTGGAAGACCATCCCACAAGTTTATCTTGACCTAGAAATTGTGCACCACCAGAAGTAATTTTACGTGTATCTGCATGATCAGAATCTGAATAGGCCGTTAGAAAGAAACCGGTTTCCCTCGGATAACAGAGTCCCATGTGAATGGTATTCTTAAAGTACCGAAAGATCCGTTTAACCTCCTTGAGGTGCTTTTCAGTGGGTCGTGCTTGATATCGTGCACAATAACACATAGCATGTGATATATCTGGTCGGCTTGTTGTTAAGTACATGAGGGAGCCGATCATGGAACGATATCTCGTCTGATCTGTGAAAACTCCCTCCAAATCAGCATCTAGGGATGTGGTTGATAATGGTGTCCCAACGGGGTCACATGAGGTCATACCATGCTTTTTAATTATCTCTTGACAATACTTAGCTTGGTTGATAAAGATACCACTTGGGGATTGGTGAACTTGATGTCCTAGAAAGAATTTTAGTTCGTCTATCATAGACATTTCAAATTTGTTGTGCATTACTTTTTCAAACCATTTTGAAAGTTTTGGGTTTGTAGACCCGACAATAACGTCATCAACATAAATTTGCACAAGCAAAATGTCATCCCCATATTTATAAGTGACCAAAGTTAGATCAATGGAACCTTTTAAGAAACCTTTGGATACCAGAAATTTCGAGAGCTCGTCGTACCACGCCTTTGGAGCTTGCTTGAGTCCATAAAGTGCTTTGTGGAGACGATACACCTTGTCAGGATAATGAGGATTTACGAATCCTTCCGGCTGTGTGACATAGACTTCTTCCTTTAAAGGACCGTTAAGAAATGCCGTCTTTACGTCCATTTGATAAACCATAAATCCCTTATGTGCAGCATAATCAAGGAAAATCCTGACCGCTTCCAAACGAGCTACTGGTGCAAATGATTCTTCAAAATCAATACCCTCTTTCTGGCCATACCCTTTAGCCACTAGCCTAGATTTATTCTTGATGATCGTGTTCTCTTCATCCATCTTGTTTTTCCAGATCCATCAAAGATTTAATGGTATTACATCGTATGGTCTGTCAACAAGTTCCCAGACTTTAAGTCTTTCAAATTGTTAAAGTTCATCCTTCATCGATTCAATCCAAGCATGATCAGCCATGGCTTCTTTGATGTTTTTCGGTTCAGTTTAACTCACGGCGAGTGCGAACATACAAACATCGCCATCGGTTTCAAGTTGTCATCTTGTGCGAACAGGCTGTGAAGGGTTTCCAATTACTTGAACCAAAGGATGATCTCGGGTCCAATGATGTGTTGAAGGATGTCGTTGGTAGAACGTATGCATATTTGACGGATCAACATGGCGAGTAGAAGACTCTCCAGTTTCGTGTACCGGTGTACCGAATGGGTTGATAAATTCGTCTTCGTCAGATAATGCATTGTCTGCTTGATTTGTGTTCTCTGGAGCAATGACAGTAGTTGTGGATGTTGTAGGAGCGGTTGTTGATGTGATATTCTGAGGAGTTAAATCTGCAGCAACCCGTGTTGAATTAGATGAAGTTGTATCCTTTTGTTAACGATGATCGGTATCATCATTCTTTCATGAGTGACAACGGAAGACTTCGATACAACTTGTTTCTCCCCCATGAAATATTCATCATACATTGGTCCATATAACATTTCCGACTCTTCAAGTGTCGTGTTGACTGTCATATCTGCTCTTGGAACATGTCCTTGAACCAGCGTTGAACTTGACGGTTCATTGTTGTGGTCTTGAGTTCCGAGTTCCGTGCGGTTGTGAACGGAAGTCGTGTGTCGTTGTGGTTCTGGACTTTAACTGTTTTGTTCAAGTGACATTTCTTGTAATTCATCAAATAGGATGTGAATAGTCTCGACTATCAATTTTGTTCTCTTGTTGTACACTCTATATCCCTTAGACTAAGTTGCATATCCCACTAGAATACATGCATCACCTTTCTCTTTCATCTTGTCCAGATTTTCACCATCTCGAATAATGTAGCAAGTGCATCCAAAAACATGAAGGTGTTTGAGTGAAGGTTTTCGATCATTAATTATGTGATTTGGTGTCTTTTCGTTTCTTGGGATAATTAAGGATCGGTTTTGTGTGTAGCATGCAGTTGACACGGCTTCGGCCCAAAAGTATAATGGTAGTTTTGAAGCGGATAATAATGTTCAAGCAGCCTCAACCAGAGTACGGTTTCGTCTTTCAACAACACCATTTTGTTCGGGTGTTCGAGCAATAGATGTTTCATGTTCAATTCCTTCGGCTTCAAAATAGTTTCTCAGAGTTGAATTCAAAAATTTGGTACCTCTATCAGTACGAACCACTTTTACTTGTGCTTGAAGACCACATTGTATCAGTTTAAGGAAGCTGATGAGAACTTCGGGTGTTTCATCCTTGGATCTCGAGAAGTGATTCCATGTGTACCTTGAGTAATCATCGACAATTACCATAACATATTTTTTCCCATTGATACTTTGAACACGCATGCGACCACACAGATCTATATGAAGAAGATCTAACCGTCCTTTAAAGCTTGGTGTAGTCTTTGTTTTGAAGCTACTTCATTTAGCTTTACAAAGCTCACAAGAAGAACAACCATGATCTTTGATGAATTTCAAGCTTGGAAGGCCTCTCACAATATCTTTCTTGGAAAGCAAGTTGATGGTATCAAAATTAAGATGAGATAAACATTGATGCCATAACCATGCCTGAGTCGTTGAAGCTTTAGCCATGAAGCAAATTGGAGTTGATGAAGTTGTGTCTTGAAATGAAATAGTGTAGAGATCAGTACCCCGTGTACGGGTAAGTAAGTCATTCCCATCATAATCACGAACAAAACATGTCTTATTTCCGAAAGCAACTTCCAAATATGCATCACAGAATTGACCAACCGAGAAAATATTATGATTGAGCCCTTCGACGTAGTATCATTTTGATCGTGATATTCCCCTGAACCAAATCTCCATATCCTAGGATCGATGCAAATTGATCATTTCCGAATAGGACCGTACCCAGGAACTTCTCCACGAAGCTAATTAGAAGCTTGAGATTCCCTGTCATGTGCTTCGTGCATCTGGAGTCCAGTATGAAGAGAATTATTTGTATCACCTACAGAAGAGTTAGAACACGATGGAGCATTTGCTAAATTGGATACCACAGTAGTTGTGATTATAGAATCATTAGTGTCCTTAGCAACAATTAAAGACATACTAACAGTTGTTGTCACATTTTCTGTCCTAACTTTAGGCATCCATTTATATCCTGGAGGACATTGATTAGCAAACCACCATTTCCAAGACTTGCTAGCAGACTCATATAGTTCCCTAATTCTGCTTCTAGGGTTCTTAGTGGTGGAGTCTGATGCATTACTTTTCTTAGTGGGGGTTGCACCAGAATGGTTCACTTTGCGTTTGGGTTTAATAGCACTAATAAGCATCACAACTTGCTTCTTAGTTCTAGTATCTACACCTTTGACATTATTGATAGCAGACATAGAATGATTAGCATTAGCACATTTTCCACATTTGACACAAACAAATTTCACATTCATAGCATTCAAATCATTCAAATCGTCATTATACGCGATTACAGACTTTTTATTCATAAAAACATTCAAATTCCTAGGGTGTTATTCTACTTCCTTCATCTTCTCTTGACTCTTGTGTTTCCAGACCTTATCATTCACTTGAGTGCTCTTAAGCTGAGGCCAACTAAAACTAGCAGTGGAGACTACTCCTGTAGTAGAAGACACACGAATATTAGTGTTTCTAGAAGTCTGAGGCGAGTGACTAACGTTGTTTGTGGGTTTAGTGGTCATTCTATACATCCATGGTTTAATCACATTGTTGTGCTTAACGCTTGGTGCTATAGCATTCCTTAATGGTTGAGTATGTGGTAACCTTTCCTTTCCATCCATCATGGGGGCAAACACAGGTTTTGCAAAGGAAGAATTTGAGAAAGCAGATGGTTTTCCCAAGATTGAGGATCTATTCACTTTAGAGGCATTAGGTTGTCTACCAACAGGTTTCTTAACGCTAGGTTCCACAACTTTCCCACCAATCTTAGCAACGAGTTTCTTCAACTCTTCTATTGCTATGTCTTCTTCTTGTAACTGAGCTTTCAAATCCGAAATATCAAGACTTTTTTCGTTTAGTAATCGACATGACTTAGATAATTTTTCTTCCAAAGGTGTATCATTTGAAAAGTTGCCAACTTTCTTTTGCAAAGCAAGTTCAAGTGAGTGACAATGTTTTTGAAGATAATCATATCTATGTTGTTGTAACGAAAACTATTTTTGGTCAACTTTATTCGAAAGCTCAGTTTCAAGACGTTCACATTCTTTAACTTGATCAATATATTTGCATGCAACATCAGAATATTCATCAATATCAGCACAAGATGTAACATATGCACGCATAATATCTTTTGAGAGACATTCATGTAAGAGTAGATCATATGCTTTAGAAAACTCGTGTCTTTCAGGTTGATGGTCGTTCACTTCTTGTTCAAGAGATTCCACATATTTCAAATCATCAAAAATTTCTTGCTTAATTAGTGTTTTAAATTCCAAAATATGTTTTTGCGTTCTTTCCGCAAGCGGAATCAAAATACTTTTAACAAGCATAGTTATATCGTGAGGAATTTATTTTTCTCCTTTCGAAAGTTTATGTTTTTTCCAGTCATCATCAACAACCTTTTTGAAATTTTCAATGTTACTCTTGTGAATACTAAGTGCTTGCTTACTCTTGCTTACATAAGCTTTAAATGGCAAGTATTCAATAAATTTTGAAAGATTAGTTTTCTTAGTGGCAAAATCTTGTCTCCATTTAATTCTTATTTGTTCACATTCGAAAAATATTTGCTCACGAGTTTTCTGTGTTTGCGGTTTGAAAAGACCATAAAGACTGTTTTCATAAGCATAATTATATGGTTTAACGAATTCTTTATTAACTTTTGGTCTACTCTCTTCTTCCAAATCGTTTGTCTCTTCACTATCGGGCCTAACAACGAGACAATCAAGATCAGTCCATTGGGACTCATCAAGATATAAGTGCTAATTCGCAGATTGAGCTTGCTCAAGGTACTTAGGATTTTCAAAGCTAGGTCTATCCTTGAAGAACGAACGAGGTGCCAACATTCTCATGGTTTGAATTGATTGATTAGTTTTGTAAACAATTTTCTTGTATAAATCAATTTGAGTTTCAAGTTCCACCATTTTGTCGATGTCATTCGCTTGTTTAGTTTTGAAATCCTTTTCCTTGTTTTCAACCACAGCTTTCTTTTCATTAACAAGTTTAGTTTTATCCTCTTGAAGAAAACCATTTACTTGAGTTAGCTCATTGACTTTAGTGGTAGCAAGATACGTTTTGTGACGTTCAGTACTCAAAGAGGTGTTATAATTACGTTTCTCTTGTTCAAGAAGCTCAAGAGTTTCGTATATTTCTGTTGAAAATCGTCCTTCTTAACATTAGTTAAACACTCTTTGTACCCCTCAATCTCATTAGTCTTTTGAAGAAGCTGAGCTCTATAGCTATCAATGGTCTCACTAGATTTAATTAGGGCAGCTTTGCATTCTTTAAAATTTTGAGTGAGCGTAGCGTTTGCCTTCTTTAATTGCTTTTGACTCTTTCTAGTTTCTTTGACATCTTTTTGTAAAGAAGCAATTAAGTTAGCAAGCGCAATACGCTCCTCGTTATCATAATACTCATTTGCATGTTGATCATCCTCAGACTCATTATTGAACATGTCTGATGAATCGGGTGTGGTATTGCTATCAACCATTTCCATCATACATGTGTCATTAATGGCTTTGGGTAGCTCACAATGCTCATGAATATTACCAAACACATTATATTCCTCTTCAGTGTGTACCTTATCGATTGGCTCAGTATCAAAGATAGGACCATTGTCATCTTCAGTGACGTTGATAACTTCTTCAACCTTTGCCATGTACGAGTAATGTGCTTTAAGTTCTTGATCGGAGGATTCATCAAGCATTGCTCCTTCCTCAGCCGACAATTTAACCCCAGCTTCCATCTTCTTGCATAGCAGCATCTTTTCCTTATGATAGCCAGAGTTCCTAACCCGTTTCGGCTTCCTACATTCCTTTGCCATATGCCCATAGCCTTGACAATTAAAGCACTAAATCCCACTTTGCTGAACCACTTGAGTACCAACAGTTTCCCTATTCCCAGTAGCAGTAGCAATCCTCTGAGCATCATACTTAGCAGTTTGTCGATCATACCGTGCAGAACCCTCAACATGTGTTGGATTACGTCGATCATACCTTGGAGGAATTTCATCACGTTGACGTGTGTCATACCTTCGAGGAGTCTCAACATAATGATTCCTTGTATTTGATGATGTTCGAATATTGTTTTTGGTAGGTTTGAAGATTTTCTTGTAGGTCTTCATAATGAAAGCAATTTGTTGCTTCATCTCCCTATCCTTCTGAGCTAGTTCTTCATCACTGTCCTCTTCAGATGATGGCTCAGGTGATGGTTATGCTGCTCTTGGTTCTTTGTATCGTGATCTTGTGGGAGCTGAATACTTAGATGAAGTGGAGTATCTTTTGTGAGGAGGATGTAGTGGAGTACCTTGGTGAGGAGGATGTAGTGGAGTATGACTTTCGAGCATGAGAGCGATGATCTTGTGTGCGTTGAGTGGTAGACACCAAAGCAAGTGGATTAGCAGTCTTTGCTATCCTTTCAACTCGAAGTTCATTTTCCTCATTCTGAAATTGTTTCAAAATGTCAAAGAGCGTGTGATAGTTGACCTCGTCTAACTTACTTTGTTGTTTCACCAAAGTTACAAATCGTGTACACTCTGGTTGAAGTTGTTGTAGAAATTGCACATTGACTTGCATGGTGGAGACATGCAAATTGTTTCTTGTCATGTCATTCATCATCTTGTAGAACCTTGAGTAATATGAATCAATTGATTCCCCATCCAATGAAGTAAACTTACCAAAGTTCCAGAACAAGTTAGTTTTTACATCTTGCTTGTTAAGTGATTCACCTTGTTGCAAACGTTCAATGGCAAACCACATCTCTTTAGCAGTAGAGCATGCATCAATCGTTGAGTAAATATCTTCCCCAATCCCACTTAGAATCAAATAGATTGCTTCTTTCTCTGCATCAATCCAAGCACGTTTCTCTTTCGAAGTATTCTCATATGTTTCCTCAATTGTTTGCTCATCGGAACCAGTCGGAATCCAGTCGTCGAGTCAGTTGATGGAATTGCAGGAATGGTTATTGTAGTGGGAGTATAGGGTCCTCTTTGATGCAACGTCGAAGAACATCACCATTGGGTTTGGTGTCAAGATATCGAAGGAATCGTGATTGCCATTGTGAATAGCGACCCGTCACAAGCATTGGTGGTCTTTCTTTGTTACCCGCCACCATGATGTTGTTGTTTGTAACACGATACTCTTGAGTAGAATCCATTGCGAGATGCTTGAAATTGTTGAAGTGTAAAAGATCTTAAGTAGATGTGTTGTGATTCTTGTTGTCGAAGAAATATGTTAAAATCCCCTAAATAATTGTCTTCACAAGAAACCAAAAATTCTAAGGCAAAAAACACACGATTTAAAAATTTTCACTTTCGCAAAAATAAAAATCCTTTTGTTGAAACAAAGTTTCGTAGAAAGCTTTCGTAGAAAAGAACTTTCGAAGAAAATGACCTTTCGTAGAATCTTTTCGTAGAAACCGTTCGTAGAAACCTTTCGAAGAATCCTTTCGCAGGAACAACCTCTCGGAGGAACTTAAACCTTTCGTAGCTAAATGCCTTTCGTAACTTGATTCCTTTTGTAACTTGATTCCTTTCGTAACTAAAATCCTTTCGTAGCCAAAATCCTTTCGTAACCAAAATCCTTTCGTATCTCTTTCGCTGAAATCCTTTCGTAACCAAAATCCTTTCGTAGATCACAACTTTCGTAGAAACAAGCTTTCGCAGAAAGCTTTCGGAAGAAGAAGGTTTCGTAGAAGAAAAGCTTTCGTAACAAAATCCTTTCGTAGGAATTAGGTTTCGTAAAAGAAAACCTTTCGTAACAAAATCCTTTCGTAGCAAAAACCTTTCATTTAATCCTTTCGTAGAAACCTTTCAGAGAATCCTTTCGTAGGATAAAGCTTTCGTAGGAATCCTTTCGTAACTATGAACTTTCGTAACATAAAATCTTTCGTAAGATATGGATCCTAAAACCCTTTTACGAAAGGAAACATTCTGACTAAATCTAAAACCCTTTTATGAAAGGAATAACAACCAACCTCAAAGCTAAACCGAGCCAACTGTTTACAAACCGTAACCCAAAATCAATCTAAAACGCCCCAAAAACCTGTGATTTTAACCATAATAACTAATCTAAATCCCTACCACAACATTGTAGGTGATTTAAATCAAGATGTAGAGCTCGAAGAACACTAAAAAAAATTAATTCGTGATGATTTATGAATAAATCACACAAATCAAACCAATAACAACAACCAATCACTAATTTACCCCATGGCGATTGATACCAATTGTTGTCCCATATATTTAGATGATATAAGATAGAAATAAAGAAGAAAATAAGAAGTGGATTCTAGAGATAGAAAGTAGTGAGAGAAAGTAGACAGAAGGAGATGATAAACTTGGTGAAATTAGATTACGAATTATGAGAACATCCACCCTCCTAACATGCTAGGAGGGTGCTTATATAGTCCACCCACATGCGGGCTCTCTAATGGACTATATTGTTTTGGGCCAGGCTTGAATAAATGCTTAGTACCTTGAAAGAGGCCTTTTAAGCTAACCATCAAGACCGTAATGTCACGACTATGTTAACTAACTATTACAACGTTCTAATAAATATTACAATATAACCTTGTGACCGAACATTCTTTTTTACTCAATACTTTGAGGCTAACAAATACACTATATGATGCATGATTTTGGAATTTTTCAATGCAATGTAAGGAATACAATTCTATTTATATATTTTTGTATTATATTGAAATAGTTTGATGGAAATAACTCATAAAGAAATCAATGACGTTGATTAGGGATTTTGTACCTTAAATATTTATCATCCTCAAGTTTCACGTTCCCCATACCAAGCTTAAAAACGAGATCATTGTTATTCATAAGTGAAAGTGCATCTACTTATTCATAAAAATTAATTGTGTTACCATTATACCCGCACTTATTTTGTCTCTATCTAATTTTAAATGATCAAATTGCTTTTGAGAAAATTTGTCTTTATTTGGCGTGAAATATAAGAAATGTAAAATCTGAAAATAAGGAAGCACAGTTTTAATCCTAAGTAACCATCTTATCCATTACTTGAAAAACCGCCCACAATTGATATAATTCCGACCTAGAATAATAAGTCATTCGTCTTATATGTAAGAAACTTATGTCATGCATTAATAAGTAGCTACTCATTCGCTAAGAAAAGGAAAATAAAACTCACGTAATAATTTATATCCGCCGCCTTTTTGAGACATTGGATCTTCAATCCCGCAACCCGTCAAGGTAATATTGGATTGGAGCAACTATTAAATCCCCGCAACCCTTGTGAGAGTAATATTGGAATTTAATAGCTACTATAATTAACACCACACTGCCCCTCTTGGGAGTCTTGTATAATTATGTTTTTCTCTTTTTTCTCTTTTTTTTCTAGCCACTCATTTTTTATATGCCGCTCTTATTTTTCTTGATTCCTCAAAAAGAATAGAAAATAATTAAAAGAAAAACACCCGTTAAGTATTAAGCATGATATAAGTATAATACACATAAAACTTCCTAACTTAGAATCTTAAGATGTACTTATATCAACCACGAATGATTAGTCAAAAATGCGTAAGAGACTAAAAACCGATTAAAACCATTCTTGATTATTTATTAACAATATATACATGCGTTGACAAGAAACTAAATGTTACGAAAGGGGATATAAAAGCCACAAGTAATCAATATGAGGTTTATCTAGCTCTTTACACTTACTTCGAACTCTATCATTTCTCGTTCTCCATAATTTAAAATATCAAATAATGAGACTCGTGGATGCTTAGCCTAATAAACCAATAGAAGGTTTACATGGCTAAGGATACTAGCTAGAGTAAGCTTGAATAAGCACACTCGGGTTGAGTCAAAATATACATGATGGGACTAATATGTCAAAGACTTCTAAACTTGTTAAACCATATCCTTTATTATACATTTTTTTTCTTTTCATTTAATTTTAAAATAAATAAAAGACAACGCAAATGTGTTATGCAAATGAAAAATGATTTATGCAAAAATGATGAATGCGATATTTTTGTGGTCGAAGTAGATAAAAAATTTGAAAAATGTTGAAGAATTAATTTTTCCAATTATCATGAAGGCAAAGGCAATGGTCTAGGTAAGGTCACTTCGATAGAAGACCCCCCTACACTTAAGATAAACATTGACCTCAATGTTTAAGAGTATTGGAGTAAACTCCCCTACACTTAGGACATTGCGTACCTTGTTTAACTCGAGCTAAGGAAAGGTCTACTAAAGTGAATTCATTTTATACATTATTAATAGTCATGTTTGAATCATAAAAGTATCAAAGTTTACCCGATACGAAGGCCTCCTCCATAAGCTCCATGCATGAAATGAGAGAGAGCAACCCTACAAACACCAAAAAGACAAAAGAAAGGCACCCCCCCTTGCACTTCATCTCGACTATATCACCCTCTTATTATTCCTAACCTACTAAAATCTACTCTAGATGATCTAACCTAGTTATTCAAGCTTGATTTAAGGAGTCTCTAGCTCGACTCTTCCCACAATGAATTAATTCATAGGGAAAATGGGGGTCTCTTGGACCATTTCAACGGAAATGTCCTCCCTAAAATAATGCTTCACACGATGTCCATTCACTTTAAAATTGGGGCCATTTGGTTGAGATAACTCAATCGTCCCATATGGAAACACATGAGCGATAGTGAACGGACCGGTCCATCGTGACTTAAGCTTGCCCGTAAAAAGTTTCAACCGCGAGTTATAGAGTAAAACAGACTCTTCAACTTTGAACTCACGGTTCTTAATCTTGGCATCATGAATTTGCTTAGTCTTTTACTCGTAAAGCAATGAATTCTCATAAGCATCGGTTCTATAAGCTCATTCATCTCATTGAGTTGGTTCTTCCTTTGTGAACTGGCTTGGTTAAGATCAAAGTTAGCCCATTTTAAAGCCCAGGAAGCATTATGTTCCAACTCAAAAAGGAGGTGGCATGCTTTTCCATATATAAGACGATAAGGTGTGCAACCTATAGGTGTCTTAAATGCGGTTCGAAAAGCCCACAATGCATCATCAAGTTTATCCGACCAAGAAGCTCGATGCTCTCCCTCGTACGTTCCAAAATTCTTTTCAAACCATGATTAGTAACCTCGGGTTTCCCATTGGTTTATGGGTGATACGCGGTAAAAAGTCTATGGTTAACACAATATTTCTTCATGACTCTTGTGAATTGATCATTACAAAAATGAGTCTCGCGATCACTAATAATGGCACGAGGTACACCAAATCTAGCAAACAATTTCTTCAAAAATTTGACTACAAATCGAGCATCATTAGTAGGCAAGGCTTTAGCCTCAACCCACTTTGACACATAATCCACCGCTACGAGTATGTACTTATTTCTCTTGGAAGATGGAAAAGGTCCCATAAAATCTATGCCCCACACATCAAATATCTCACATTTTTGTATGAAATTTTGTGGCATCTCATCACGTTGATTAATTTTCCTTTTATTTGGCATACATCACAATATTTCACCATTTCTTGGGCATCCTTGTAGATTGAAGGACAATAGTAACCCGAATCAAAGACTTTCTTAGCCGTGTAGTTAGCCCAAAATGGCCCCCCGTGGCTCCTTTATGGCAAGTTTCTAAGATATTAAAGGGTTCAGGCCCATCTACACATCGTCTAATGATTTGATCCGCACATTGCCTAAAGTGGTAAGGGTCGTCCCAAAAGTAGTATTTAGCTTCTTTTGGAAACTTCTTCTTTTGTTGGGAAGTAAGACCCTCAATTAGCACATCCCTCACAAGATAGTTTGCAATATCTGCAAACCAAGGGGTGGCATCCTCTTGTGAAGAGATAGACATGAGTTCCTCAAGTGTAAAGGATTCATTTATTTCCTTATGAGGCAAGTCTCCTTGAAAAGGATACTCAAGTCTACTCAAATGATCCGCGGCTAAATTCTCGGCTCCCCTTTTATCACGAATCTCTATAGAAAAATCTTGGAACAACAAAACCCATCTCAACAATCTAGGCTTAGCATCTTTCTTTTCCATAAGGTACTTAAGGGCGGAATGGTCCGTATACACTATGGTCTTCGAAAGAACAAGATAGGGGCGAAATTTCTCAAAAGCATAGACAATGGCTAATAATTATTTTTCCGTGGTAGTGTAATGCAATTGAGCACCCGTCATTGTATTACTAGCATAGTGTATAGCTTGGAAGTGTTTATTTATCCTTTGTTCCAAAACGGCCCCCACCGCATAATCACTAGCATCACACATGAGCTCAAAAGGCAAATCCCAATTCGGTGAAACCAAAACTAGAGCCTTGGTCAATTTTTCCTTAAGGGTCTCAAAAGATTCTAAACACTCTTGTGTGAATATGAGGGGGAGCCTCTTTTTGCAAGAGGTGGGTCATGGGTCTAGCTATCTTAGAAAAGTCTTGTATGAAACGTCTATAGAAACCCGCATGTCCCAAAAAGCTCCTAACTCCTTTCATAGTAGTTGGTCGAGGAAGTTTAGCAATAACATCGACTGTAGCACGATCCACTTCTAATCCTTTCTTAGAAATCTTATGGCCCAAAACTATCCCTTCTTTAACCATGAAATGGAACTTCTCCCAATTTAGAACAAGGCGGGTTTCTTCACACCTTTTAAGGATACATTGTAAATAGGAGAGGCAAAAAGTGAATGAATCTCCAAACACCGAGAAATCATCCATAAACACTTCCATGTGTGCTCGATAATATCATGAAAGATTGCCATCATATACCTTTGAAATGTCCCAGGAGCATTGCACAAGCCAAAAGGCATTCGTTTGTAGGCAAATGTTCCATAGGGGCAGTGAATGTGGTCTTTTCTTGATCTTTTGGATCAATGGGTATTTGAAATTAACCTGAGAATCCATCAAGAAAGCAAAGTATTCATTTCCCGCTAAACGCTCTAGCATTTGGTCCATGAAAGTTAAGGGAAAATGGTCTTTCCTAGTGGCATCATTAAGCTTTCGATAGTCTATACAAACTCTCCAACCCGTGACAAGTCTTGTGGGAATAAACTTGTTGTTTTCATTTAGAACAACAGTGATTCCATCCTTTTTAGGAACACAATGCACTGGGCTACCCATGGTGAGTTGGATATTGGGTAAATCATACCCGCATCAAGGAGTTTGATGACTTCCTTTTTTATGACTTCATGGATTTTTGGGTTAACCCTTCTTTGATTTTGAATGGCGGGTTTATAATCATCCTCCATAAGGATCTTATGAGTGCAAAAGTTAGTATCAATCCCCCTTATTTCGGATATTTTCCAAGCAATAGCATTTTTGTGCTTTTGAAGAACTTCAATAATCTTCTTCTTTTCATCTTCCTTCAAATCCTTAGCAATGATAACGGCTAGCTTATCTTCTCCTTCTAAGAAAGCATACTCAAGGTGTGATGGTAAATCCTTAAGCTATAAAGTAGGTGGACTCTCAATAGAAGGTTTGACTAATGATGGATCATCATTGGTAACTTCCTTAGGAGTAGGTGGAGAAATATGGTCCTCATTGAGAAGTTTCTCAATGGTACGAATGTCTTCTTCCCAATCGGTAAGAGAATCGTCATATTGTAAATCCACATCTCCTAAACTTGCTTCGAATTCTTGCAAAAGAAAATCACTTACTCCAAAAGGAGACAAAGAATGAGAAATATAAGCTACGGTCTCAACATATGGAATGTCCTCATTACTACTTTTGCAAGCATCATGAAAGTGTTCATGACAAACTTCATCAAGAACATCCACAATGTTAACGGTTTCACACCCTTGATATTTCTTAGTGACTTTTCCCATCTTAAACACAACTTTCTCATCCTCTACCCTCATAATAAGTTCCCCTTCCGCAACATCAATAAGAGTGCGACTGGTTCTTAAGAAAGGTCTTCCTACAATAAGGGGAATTCTAGGATCCATATCCTAATCCACAACGACAAAGTCCACGGGGAATGTGAACTTGTCAACTCCTACAAAAACATCTTCCTCTATCCCCACCGGATAAGAAATTGAACGATTTGCTAATTCGAGGGTCATTCTAGTGGGGGTAAGCTCGGGAAAGGAGAGTTGTTTCCAAACCGATAAAGGCATCAAATTTATGCTAGCACCAAGATCCGCTAAAGCCATACAATTCTCTACCCCCGGAAAATTACATGGAATTAAGAACCGGCCCGGATCACCGAGTTTAATAGGTAAAGTCTTTAACAACACCGCGGGACAATTCTCATTCAATGAAGTATTAGGCACGTCAACCAATTTTTCTTTGTTTGAGAGAAGGTCCTTAAAAATCTTGGCAAATTTAGGCATGTAAGCTAAAGCCTCCGCAAAAGATATGTTGATATTCAATTGCTTAAACATCCTCAAGAAATTGGACACTTGTATGTCATATTTATTCTTTAAATTCTCCTTCCTCAACCTAGAAGGGTATGGTAGATTGGGTTTGGGTGAAGTTTGATTAGAGGGTGTTGAAGGAATCTTCTCTTGAGTTTCTTCAAGGATAGGATTAGAAGGTATAGGGTCGATTAATGGTGGAATGTCACAAGGAGGGACTGTGGGAGGAGTCACCGAAGGGGAGTAGGATTACTCATTGTTACCTTCGGGCCTTGTTCCCCCTTTGATGGCAGAGGAATGGAAGGTCCCATGGTGGTTTTCCCACTTCTTGTAGTAATGGAATTAACATTAGCTCGAGGGTTGGTTTGGGTGTTTGAGGGTAAAGCACCTTAAGGCCTTTGGTTTAAGAGAAACATAAACTTCTTATTTGTCTCCTCTTGCATTTCCTTTAATCTCCTCTCATTTACTTGAAATCTCCTTTCATTATCTTGATACATCTTATGAATAAGCTCAATAGTGTTACAATCATTTGGCCCATTCCCTTGAAATCCATGGTTTTGGAAAGGTGGATGTGGATTGTGAAACCCTTGTTTATTGCCATGAAAGTTGTTTGGCCCTCTATTGTTGTTATTCCTTTGATAATTTCCTCTTGTCCCTTGCTTTTTATTAAGCGTTTTTGGATTGTTTCCTTGGGTTTGGGTGGGTTGATGGGGAGGGAAACCCGGTGGAGCAAGGTAATTGTTGGATTTGTAAGAAAGGTGATTAGGGTTGATGTTTGGTTTGAAATGTGCACTTCCATCATCATTATAAGTATAACATTCTTCTTGATAGTTTTGAACTTTATCACAATTCAAGTATGAGTGAGGGCCTCCACATGTCTCACATTGAAGGGTAATGGCATTAACATTGTTGGTAGAAGAGTTGCTCAATTGATTTTCCAAAAGTAGTTGCATCATATCACTAAGTTTATCAACCTTTTGATATAAAGTCTTCTCAATTGATTGAGTAGCACACTCTTGCACCACATGTACCACCTCATCTCTATCCCTATTACTTTAGACCATGGACATAGTTTCAGTGATATCCCATGCAACGTGGATGGACTTAGCAAGAATGATTCCACCCGCGGACGAGTTAAGGGAATCTTGATGGTGTGGTCTCAAACCATTATAGAAAGTATTGATTTGGTGGACTTGGTCAAAACCGTGGTTAGGGCACCTTCTTAACAACTCTTTTAATTTATCCCAAGCCTCACTAAAGGTTTGATCTTTCTTTTGTTGAAAGCCTATGATTTGATTCCTTAATGCGGTGGTTCGTTAAGGTGGAAAGAACTTGTTCACAATTTATTCTTTAAGTCCTCCCAAGTGAGAATGCTATTGGAGGGTTGCTTATCTAGCCAAATCCTAGCATTCCCCTCCAAAGAGAAAGGGGATAACATTAACTTAACCGCCTCTTGAGGCACCCCATTATACTTGATGGTGTTAAATATGGATAAGAATCTCTTGATATGATCATGAGGGTCATCCATAGATCTACCTAGGAAAGGTATAGTGGAAACTATTTATATCACACATGTCTTAAGTTCAAAATTGTTAGCGACTGTCTCGGGAATGACTATGGCATCTTCATTCCCATCCACGTTGGATTAGAGAATCTCAATCAATAGACGTTGATCCATGGCTTTGTTTAAGTTGTCAAAAGCGCGATGCTCGTGATCGGCTTGAAGGACGACTTTGTTCTTATTCTTCCTCTTGGAAGGATGAGGTACACCACTCGGTATGTGTGCACGCGCTCGAGTGCGCATACAACAAAACACGAGGAATGAGAGAGGAGCTCTTGGTCGACTTTGAAAGAGAAGAGATTATCTCCTTCGAGGTTCAATATGAAAACCTACAAGAAAATATATAGATATTTAATACTACTTGGGCGGCAAAACCCTCAACAAGCCTTCCTTCTCAAAATACTCACAAGTGAACAGGGGAAATGAGGTGGCGTGAAGCACTTAAGTACCTAGCTTCCCTTAGGGTTGCATTTTATAGCAAAGCCTCCTTTCTATTCACCGTATAGTTCGTATTTATCAAATTCTTGCTTATTGAAAGTATTTATCTATTTTTGCCTTTATTTTCTTTGATTGATACACGTATATGGGACCGGAACCACCCCAAATACGGTGTATTGCCAAGGCAATACTTATGGAATAGTGTGTATTAAGATTCATATCTACATATACTTATTTACATATAATACTATAAAGAAAATATTTTTGTATTTATTTGATTTTTTTAAGAAATTATAATATGTACGTAAAAAGAGTGAATACACTATATACAATATAATTTTTGGTGTAATCTTTTAGGAAAAAAATTAGTTTTTTATTTTTTATTTGTTTGGTTAAATTCTTAGGAAAGAATTGGTTTTTATGAATTTTATATTTTTTATATTTTATATTTTTATATTTTTTATGTTTTTGATTTAACAAAAAGGAACGTTCACAAGTGAACGGATTCCAAAATCCAATATGTAACTCTCAATCAACCAACAATCTCCACGCAAAAAACCCGCAGCAGCGCCATTTAATATGTCTCTTTTAAGGTTCGTTTTTCTCTCGGTCTTTACGAATTGATTAATCGATATCAATTAAGCCACGTAATTGTTTTTTGTTGTAAAAATAAGATTTTGGTAATCTATGTCTAATTGTCACAAAGCAGTTAAAAAAGGTAAAAATATTATCACCTACGTATACGTATTATTCTAAAAACACCTTGCACATACAATCAAGTAATCACAATGTACAAGTAAACAAAGCACTATAAGTATCAAATGCCAAAATGTAAAATTTAGAAAGTACAAGTGCTAATAATGAAAACTTGAAAACTACAAGGACTAAAATTGTAAAATATGTAAACTAAATGCTAAACGTAACAAACTTACCAAACTTGTAACAAAATATAACCACCCCTAACAACTCTGAGGACTAAACTGCAAACCCTAACAAATTTTAAATAAACAAGTCCAAGGACCTAAATGCAATTTAAAAAAGTTTTAAACTAAAAAACGGGTATAAGCCATTAATAAGCTAGATAAGTTGTTCTAGGCCATATCAAAACTTCTAGTTTTTTAACAAATTGCTTTAAATGTAAAATAAGCTAGTCAGCTAAAAGGAATTCGCTTGAATTGAGCTAAAACGTTTTTAAGCTTTTTCTAATAAGCTACTTTAAAGCTACAGGCTTATCTGATCAGACACTTAAGCTAAAAACTATTGGAAACTATAAAAGACCCCTAATAAGGAACGTGTCAAAAAGAATAACTCAAAAATCTCAAAAGAATAAGCCAGAATCTAAAAATAAGCCAAAACGAGCTTATGTTGACCAAATGTTGACTTTCATTAACCAAAGTTTGACTTAAGCTAAAACTTATTTTCAACCCTTTCCTAACTTATTTGTGAAAGAAAATGGCAAGATTTATGAAGTAACTCAATTGGAAATGGAAATCAGACTTGGTAGATAAGCACTTTTATTAAAGAGACTTTTAAGTTGTTTTAGCTTATTCTATAGTGAAATTAAAAACTTGAAACTTAAAAGTCCTACAAGTTTATATATTCAGCTATCCAAAACACTAAATCTCAAGTTCTAACTCCAAGATTTGATCAAGTTCTATGGATTGAAAATGGTTGTTTTGAGTATACAAAACTAACCCAAACTATTTTATGTTCATTTGCCTGTTTGACCCAATGCTTTGACTTAAAACTTGGACAAGTGTTTTCTATCAGTTAACTAGTGACTTCAGGCAAGAATTACTCCATTTCATTAATAGAACTAAAAGATCACAGATAAACCAAAAAACACTTAAGCTATGAAACAGATTTTAAAGCAAGGCTAAACAGATTAAGCTAGGAGATTAAGGCTATAACTGCTCAAACAAGTCAAATAGGTCTAGTAGAACAAGTAGCATATAAATTCAAGCAAGATTACACTAAAGTACTAGAATTAAGCATGCAAACTTGTTTAGAGAAGTTAAAACAGGATTTGAGCACTTTTTAGCTAGATGCCTCCTTTGATGGAGAAGAGAGTGTTGAACTCTCTTAATCAGTAACCAATCAACACTAACAAACTCCAAGAACATCAAAGAACTCCATGAATCACCATCATCATTAACTGCTACTGGTTGAATTGGCTAATGGCTAGAACTGGATGATTTAGCTATCAACTACAACAATCTTGCTTCAAGAATGCTTCCAAAACACTAACACATTCTGTTTCTTCAAGATGTATAACAGAATCCATGTATTCTTGGATTATAATCAATCGAATGCTAAGATAATGAAGATAATTGAGGAGTTAAATATGAACTAAAAATTTCATTAATGGTGAAATTTGTTACAAGTTGTTATAACTGCTAACTGATTACAATAGTGTGTTTGTCAGACACACTATTGTAACAGAACTAAAGGAAGTGAAAACAAGAGGGAATTTAAGCTAAGTGTGTAAATTTCACACACTATCTACATTACAACAAATGAAACTAAAAAGGGTATTTATAAACAAGAAATGAGATGTAGATGAGGTCCATGACGTGTCTGCTCCACTAGAAATCTTCCACGTGTCCAAAATCTGGCAATTTGTTCTTGAGGTGTTCTTGATCAAATTCGGGTTTATTTATTCACTTGATTTCATGTTAATTTGATAGATGGGCTATGGTCGTCTCATCCTTGCGATCAATTTCATATAGAACTCTTCTTGTAAAAACGCCTCTAGCTAAATCCATGATTTGGGGAAGAAGGAGCGCGTGACATGTTAAGATTGGTTGTTAAACGTGCACACGGCTCATTATCCTGAAACTAAAATATGATTGGTTAGCAGGTGTGAGTGGGATGCACTGTTGAGATCCCCTCTTTCCTCATTTATAGAGCTAAAGCTAGCAATCCAAGTGGAATTATTCATGGCTTCTTATTGGCTAAGAAGTGCATCACTCGGATCAAGCTTCAAGTATCTTTCCAAAATGGTAGTTTCAGTCTCTTTGGTTAGCAGAATTGTAATTCCATGCTATAACTTTGATATCTTGTCCTTTTGAGCCCTTTTACTTTCTTTGACTTGACAAATTAACATCCTTGACTTGTTGAGTTAGCATCTTTGACTCCTTGACTTTCTTGAATTGACACTTTAAGTCCTTCATCTTCTTGAATTATCATGTAAGGTCCTTGAACTTTGAAGAATTGCCATGAATGGTCCTTCTTTTGTCTTTTTCTTCATAATTATGCCTTGGAATCCATGTTTTCTCCAAATTGTATCATTTTACCTACACAATCACAAACAACAAAGAATACCACATAATTCTGCTTTATCACATTAAACCTTGGTAGTTTCCTTGTGTTTTAGGGTTTTATATGTTATAATTGATATGACATTTCACTCATATCAGGCACACACAACAGTTACCATGTAATCTGCTAACATATTCTAAGATGCACCCATTCGTCCCACATGATAATAATATAATAGGCCAAATAACTGAAAGGGACGCCGCGAACAATCACTCTCACCGCGAAAGAGTCATAACATCGGTGCCTCTAGTGTTATGGTTATGGTACCTCCATAACTAAGGGGAACTGGCATGCATGTATATAGCTTAGGCAATCTAAAATATTAATCAAATTAATTACTGATAAGTTTAATGTAAACTTTTGGGAAAACAGATGGCTGCATACGGGAAATCCTAAGTATAGGAAGAGAGTGTCCTTACTGAAGGACGGAATATCTATACATTATGTCTAGTAATGAAAGATAAAAACAAAAGCGAAAGATCTACTCCAACTTCACAAGTGCTTCATAATAAAATGGACATGAATGAGTTGTTTGTTTAACGTATACTTACTGGTTATTAGTTTATTTGACGTGTTTCTTAACTTGTTTTACTTGTTCTTGTCTTGTTTTATTGTTTCATGTTTTTCATGTGATTCTTAGTGTTTCATGTGTTCTTGATTAGTGTATTTCATGTTTTATGTGGTATAGTACTTGTTCTAGCATAATGAGTAACTTTCTAGAATTAGTAGGTTTCTATATATAGTAACTTTTCAAAATAGCAGCTTTCCATATATAGTAACTTTCCAAAAATAGCAAGTTTCCCATAAATATTAAGTTTCCAAATAGAAAGTTTACATAATTAGTAAGTTCCCAAAAATAGAAATTTTCCATATTTTGTATGTTTTCATAAATAGCATGTTTCCATATTTAGTATGTTTCTATAAATAGCATGTTTCCACAATTAGTATGTTTCCATATTTAGTAATAAGCTTATATTATAAGTCATGATTATTAAATATAATAATCTAGTAAAGTTTATTAATAATAATACTTTAAATCTTAACATATGATTATTAATTAATAATATAATACATGATATTATAAGTAATTATTAATTAATAATATTACATGATTTATTAATTAAATTTTACCTTAAATGATTATTGTATAATTAAATTAAAGTATAGTATTAATTTAATTACACCTTGGTTAAAATGAAATAAATTAATTAAGATATGTTTCTTACTTAATTAAATGTACATGTACTTATATCATGAATAACTATTTTTAGTAATTATTATAACCTATAGTTTATTTTAATAACATGACCATGTATAATATCATGAAAATAATACAAAGTAATTCATAACCTAGGTCCCAATTTAATTAATCAAATTAAATGTACATGATTAAATTAATTTATTAATTAACTTAACCCTTGTAATATCTTAACAAAATAAAAATCCAAACACACCCCTTTATGTGTTGTCGTGTACCCGAGCCCCTAAACCCGAGCCTACCGAGACACCCATGTCTCGGTCGTACTTAAACAAACAAAGCATCACAGCCTTGCGGTTGTGGTATGCAACTGGCCTGACCAACGCAGCCCCCTGGTATGCTGTTGGTTCCTCCTGGCGAGCCAAACCCACCCCCTGCTGGGGGTTGGTGTTGTGGCGACTACACAAGGCATCTACTGGCCTGCTGCCGGTTCCCCTTGTTTGACCCAGAATACCCACTGAGACCCTAGTCTCGGCTGACCCTGCCTGAACAAACGCCCTACTGGGCTTGTTGTTGTTGCGGCCGTTCAAAGGAACCAGCCACCGGGCTAGCAAGCCGACGGCTGTTGGTCAAAATCCACCACCAAGACCCCTCTAAGGAGGCTCTTGGCTCGCGTGTAACTCCAAAACAACCCAACCAATCTTAATACTTGTTTTAATGTTTAAAACGCATGCTTAATAATTTAAATTATAGAAATCGTGATTCAATAAATAAAAGAAAGGAAAAGACGATTACTGAGCCTATGTGATCTTAGAATAAGCCAACATGAACACACACCCTCTCCTTTTTTCTTTTGTTCCCGGTGGCCAAGACACACAGCACAAACCCTGACTTTGTTTTTTTGTAAATATGAAAATGAAAGAACAAAATGTCATTCCTTGTGATTTAATTTTGATACCGGGTCGGGCCTTGGGCCTCTTTTTCTTCTTTTAAAATCCTGCCACACAACCCTTGTATACATATTTATTTTGTTTTCGTGTTCAATTAAATCACGCGTATTATTATAAGTAACATGTGTTCGTGTTTTGCTGACGCGTTTTAATTCTTGTCGTGTTTTACGTGTTATACGTAAATACTTATTGTGTAAGTTATTTACATACGTAATACTTGAACTAAATAATAAATAATTTATGTAATGCTCGTATTAAATATTCATGATACGTGTCGTGCTTTAATTATTTATAAAGTTTTTAATTTATCCGTTTTTCATGCACTTAATGTTCTTAGGTATTTAATGTGGGTTTTACACCCCTCATACTTGATGTGACCTCCCTTAGGGGGAGATTGTTGGAAATACGTTTTACGTATTTAGAAAGGATTGGTCACTCAAACAATATATTAAGTAGTATCTCGTAGTCCAAGTAAACATTAGTTGGACTTTAATTAGTTTAACTATAGAAGTATATGGCCGACCTATTTACATGTAAGCCCATGACCAATAGTCATGTATATATAAGCCCTCTCCTTTGATGGAAAGGGATGGTTGCTCATTTCATTTTACACATAGTAAAAGTGTGTTTCTTTACTTTCTCTCTCTAAGTGTGCGTGTGTTCAACCCTTTCTCTCTCTACCATTTCTCTCTCTAGATATATAGAGTTACAATATTTTACTGTGACAATCCGTCAATTTCAGGTCGATATTTTAATCTCGACTATTAAGTATTATATGATTACTTTATTGAGAAATTTAAATTATCGGCTAATCGGGAAGGTTAAGGTTTGAAACTTAGCGTAAGAATGTCATTTAGGTTATAACCGGCAAGGAATACGTTAGGTATCGATATTTATATCTCGTTATGACATAAAAATATTTTATATTGTTGTCGTTAAATTTTTCTTTTATTTTCTTTTATTTTTAATATTTTCTTTTAAAAGTATTTTTCGTAATTTACGATAAACCTTTAAGTGTCGTTCGTTTATATAACGTGCTAACATTTTATATAATTCAAGCCTCAATTTTTATATTAAAATATCGACGTTGTCCGAATGCCAAAGTTTTTATTTTATATTGAGCGTTTATTTTTCATGTTTTACGTGTATCTTTCAAATCGCGTAAATTTTAAAATATCGGTATTCGATAACACCCGCTTTTCAATTTGTGGAGTAAGATTAATATATAATCTCACCCCACTTGTTCATGTCTCACGTCACACACATACAAATTATCAATTATCAATATTAGTAACATGATGGTATATATTAAAATATACAAAAACTTATATACTAACATATTTTAAATGATATTTAAAGTTGAGATATATCTTACATTAGAAATGAAATATGATGAGGCATATACGTGTCCAACATTGGGCATGTCTAGTTTTCTTAGGCTAAACGTTTGGAATTTTTTTCAATATAATAAAGATAAACTACATCAAATGGATATCTTCCTATCGAAACTTATACTACTTAAATCTAAGTAGTACTAAAGATATAACAGTTTGAACATAATTCGTGCGAGTCCTGTGGGCTAAATAAGATGATGAAATTGATGGTTCGGAATTGACTGAATCGATCGATGTAGGTCGTTATTAGAGGCTCGTGGTTTCTCAGCTTATCGTATTTCATCATTTGACTACTTTCACTATTACCTCGATCGTTATCCTCGTTTCATATCGAAATCGCTAAGGTGAGTTCATAGCCTCGCTTTTATTTATTTACTTGTTTTATAAAACCCGCGAGGGGATAACATGCTTATTTATTAAAAATAAAGAGTACAATTATAAGTTGCGGCAAACCAATTGAATGGTACAACTAGTAGTTGTGGAAGCTCTATTTACTTGAAAAGTAATTATTGAAAATGAATGGTACAACAAGAGTTGTTGTAAACCCATGAATGGGTGCAACCAAAAGTTGTGATAAACCCTATTTATTTTAAAATAGAACACAAGGGACCCGATTTTATGCGTATATGAAAGTTATTACATAAGTTAGCTTACAGCCTTAAAAAGACCCACATCCCATCATGAATTGTTAATCGAAAGAACGCTAATACTATGGATAGATCTATCGGGGTGACACCCAGTCCGATGCGATTAGCTATCGCAATGTGTAGTGAAGCACATGTGTATTGGAGCACATCGGATGCATTAGTATAAGAGAAATATACGCACTTGGCTGGTGTGTTGGTGGGCTGAAATAAATATATGTTAACGTTCAATGTCATGAGGCTTATGTAATAACACCGATAATTATGTCCGTACAACATAATTGTCTTTCGATGAATTATTAACCATGGAAGGTTATTCAGAATACTTGTGTTCTCTTTATTTAATTTAAACTCTATGGATTCACTCAACAATTTTTGTTGATTTTATAGCATGTTTTATCTCAGGTCCATAAAGAAGGTACTCAAGGAAGGTGGTTTCATGAAGCTTGCTAAATTTTAGTGACTCCGGCCCGCTTTTATAAATTATATCCATTCAAAATAACTTTTATCTTTTGATGTGTAATGTAAATATTTTAAAATTATCTGGGACCGTGTATGGATTATTTTTATTTTTGAATGGATGAATGAATGTTTTTATCAAAACGACTTGTTTTGAGTCGTTTTCTATAATTGTGTGATTGTATCATGTAAGTAACACTCAAGGACCCTTCCGCTCATGTGACCCGATTTGAGAGTGTTACAGATTGGTATCAAGAGCTCAAGTTATAGTGAAGGAAAAGATTTTCTAAAAATGAATTTTTGAAATCTTTTGGCTATAACAGTTGCAAGCGAAACCTCCGAGTTACCAATAGACGAGAATGAGAAAATTTTATATATTGGAAAATATATATATATATATATATATGTTGTAATGATTATTGATTAATTGTACTTGTGGATTGCAAGTCATGTTTTCATTTATTTAATTATAACTGATAGTTTTATACTTATACAAGATATTTATACGACGTAGATTGTCACGAAGCCACCTTAGTCATTTTAATGCTAGCGTCGAAGCTTTTTCTGAATGAATCATGTTATTCTCGAGACTAACTAAGTTGTGGATATACATGATCCCAACGAAATGGTTAATATTCTTGATTATATTCTTTTGTTTACAAGGATTTTGATTTCCTTGGTTCTTATTCTTGATTTATCAACCTGTTCATTTCGTTTAGCAAATTTAATCTGCATTTTCATTCATCTTCGACATCCTATTGTTTTGCTAGAAACAAGTTTGTCTGAGATGGTACTATTGATTGTTAGGAATTGAGATTGATTGTTATGGTATTCACATGCCAACCAGGATTCCATATCATATCATTGATCATTTTCTGTTAAATCAATTTCTCGTTTGTTTTGATCCTGATCTGTTGCGTTGAGCTGACGATGCTTAAATAAGGTGATTCATAATCGTCTTGTTGAAATGAATTGGCCATTTATTTGAACAAGGAAATTATAAATTGTTAAACCACAAATTTCTAAATCTTATTTGGATGGATTTGATCAATCCATGGAAATAATGATTCATAAACGTGTGGGCATAGGCATATAGCATCTGCGTGATTAAACTCTTATTGACTCGTAATTCGTGTGCTCGATTCATTCTTTGATTTTGTTCTTCTAATCCTGTGGTCGTGGGATGGTTGTATTGGGGCTGTTCCAAAATCGCCAATTGAGGAGGATATCAAGTGTCTCTTAAAGACACTGTAGAAATCTTCTTCTAGTGGGACCGAGGAGCCTTCTTAGCCACGTGAATTAACTAGTAGCTTTTATGGGTTAGTTTATCTGTTGTAGTATCTTTCATAAATCACTAACTAAACTGTGACATCAGTTAGTAGGACTAGTCTTTTTCAGTTGTATAGCATTAGACGATGATAATCTATAATGCTTGACAATACAATTCATACTAATTCGTGATTAATGGAATGACTATCTTTTGATTCCTAATTCTACATCGTTCTATTATTATCTTTCTTTGATTTTCTATTTTAATTCCTATGGTAACACGCAACCATTGAATGGATACTCGTTATGATTTGATTTGCGTTGCAAAAAAATCACGCAGTCAATGAAAGTTACGACTGAAGCACGAATGCGCCAAGTTATTAGTGAATAAGTTGTTGTATCTTTAACTGAATTTATGGCCAACATGAATGATGGATCAGGCACTGGAGCTAAAGCTACAACTGGTGGAACTAGAAACTGGTGGAGCTGGAGCTGGGGCCATTAATGCTAGTGGTCCTAATTGACCAAATGTGACCAAAATTATAGGCCGTAACTACACTTCATCCATGAAATGCAAACCGCAAACTTTGAAGGTGACTGAAGATGATGTAAGATTTTGTTAGTGGTTTGAGATTCTAGAGTCAGTTTTTCGAATCAACGACTATCTTGACGTCTTTCTGAAGATTTGTCGGGGCTTCCGCCCCCAAGGCAAATAGAATTCTAAATCGATCTAATTCCTGGTGCTGCACCCGTGTCCCATGAGCCATATCGTTTTGTACCATCTAAACTGAAGGAAAGCTATCTAATTAAAATTTTATTCAACCGAGCTCGTCGCTATGGAGAGCTCCTGTATTATTCGTAAGAAGAAATATGGATCGTTTCATCGAGAGCCAAATAAATTGTCGATCAAGAACCAATATCCTTTGCCGAGGATTGATGACATATTTGATCTGCTGTAAGTTTCTACTCTCATATTGATCTACGGTTTGGTTATCATCAACTTCGCATCCGCGAGGAAGATATTCTAATTACTACGTTTAGAAATCATTATGGACAATTATGAGTTCTAAGTAATGCCGTATGAATTGACCAATGCACCGGCAGTATACATGGATTTCATGAATCGTGCGTGCAAGTCATATCTATATAAATTTGTCATCATGTTCATATATAATGTTCTGATTTATTGTAAAAATAAAGAATACCATGGTGAACATTTGGAGACTATCTTGAATTTGCTAAGGATTAAAAAGTTGTATGCCAATTTTTTGAAATGTGATTTTTGGCTTGAATGCATGAAATTTCTTAGCTATGTGATTAATAGCAGCGGAGTTCTCGTCGATTTCGCAAAATAAAAAAATAAATAAATAAATAAAAAATAAAAATGTTTGGATTTGATTCAATGTGGGTCATTGTCGTCCGATTGACTAAATCTGTCCATTTCATTCCAATAATAAAATGATCGTGCAAACTATGAATCGTTTGTTAGTTGCTCGTAGTAGACAAAAATTTTTTTATTATGATGTGAAGTAAAAACCTTTGGATTTTGAGGTCGTTGGAAAAGTTATGCCGAAAATATCACCATAGAAAGGTGGTATACATTTTGGAAAATGAGGGAAGTTAAGTCCCCGTTAGTTTGGACCGTTCGAGATGTTATCAAGAGTAGGTCCGGTGGCATGAAAACTTAAATTATCTCGATAGATACAAGGAATTCACAATACTTTTTCATATGTCGAACCTAAAGAAGTTTCTTTCCGACAAAGATCTTACTATCCCTCTTGATGAAGTATGAATCGACGTTAAGTTGCATTTCATTAACGAACTTGTTGATATTATCAATAAGGAAGTTAAGCAACTGAAACAAAGTCGGATTTCTATTGTCAAATCTGATGGAACTCAAGACGAGGACCAAAATACAATTATCTCTTTGATTTCAACGAGCGATCAAGGAAGAACGCAAGTTGATCTTCGGGACGAAGATCCCAATTTGGTGGGGATGATGTGACAATCCATCAATTTCAGGTCGATATTTTAATCTCGACTATTAAGTATTATATGATTACTTTATTGAGAAATTTAAATTATCGGCTAATCGGGAAGGTTAAGGTTTGAAACTTAGCGTAAGAATGTCATTTAGGTTATAACCGGCAAGGAATACGTTAGGTATCGATATTTATATCTCGTTATGACATAAAAATATTTTATATTGTTGTCGTTTAATTTTTCTTTTATTTTCTTTTATTTTTAATATTTTCTTTTAAAAGTATTTTTCGTAATTTACGATAAACCTTTAAGTGTCGTTCGTTTATATAACGTGCTAATATTTTATATAATTCAAGCCTCAATTTTTATATTAAAATATCGACGTTGTCCGAATGCCAAAGTTTTTATTTTATATTGAGCGTTTATTTTTCATGTTTTACATGTATCTTTCAAATCGCGTAAATTTTAAAATATCGGTATTCGATAACACCCGCTTTTCAATTTGTGGAGCAAGATTAATATATAATCTCAGCCCACTTGTTCATGTCTCACGTCACACACATGCAAATTATCAATTATCAATATTAGTAACATGATGGTATATATTAAAATATACAAAAACTTATATACTAACATATTTTAAATGATATTTAAAGTTGAGATATATTTTACATTAGAAATGAAATATGATGAGGCATATACGTGTCCAACATTGGGCATGTCTAGTTTTCTTAGGCTAAACGTTTGGAATTTTTTTTAATATAATAAAGATAAACTACATCAAATGGATATCTTCCTATGGAAACTTATACTACTTAAATCTAAGTATTACTAAAGATATAACAGTTTGAACATAATTCGTGCGAGTCCTGTGGGCTGAATAAGATGATGAAATTGATGGTTCATAATTGACTGAATCGATCGATGTAGGTCGTTATTAGAGGCTCGTGGTTTCTCAGCTTATCGTATTTCATCATTTGACTACTTTCACTATTACCTCGATCGTTATCCTCGTTTCATATCGAAATCGCTAAGGTGAGTTCATAGCCTCGCTTTTATTTATTTACTTGTTTTATAAAACCCGCGAGGGGATAACATGCTTATTTATTAAAAATAAAGAGTACAATTATAAGTTGCGGCAAACCAATTGAATGGTACAACTAGTAGTTGTGGAAGCTCTATTTACTTGAAAAGTAATTATTGAAAATGAATGGTACAACAAGAGTTGTTGTAAACCCATGAATGGGTGCAACCAAAAGTTGTGATAAACCCTATTTATTTTAAAATAGAACACAAGGGACCCGATTTTATGTGTATATGAAAGTTATTACATAAGTTAGCTTACAGCCTTAAAAAGACCCACATCCCATCATGAATTGTTAATCGAAAGAACGCTAATACTATGGATAGATCTATCGGGGTGACGCCCAGTCCGATGCGATTAGCTATCGCAATGTGTAGTGAAGCACATGTGTATTGGAGCACATCGGATGCATTAGTATAAGAGAAATATACGCACTTGGCTGGTGTGTTGGTGGGCTGAAATAAATATATGTTAACGTTCAATGTCATGAGGCTTATGTAATAACACCGATATTTATGTCCGTACAACATAATTGTCTTTCGATGAATTATTAACCATGGAAGGTTATTCAGAATACTTGTGTTCTCTTTATTTAATTTAAACTCTACGGATTCACTCAACAATTTTTGTTGATTTTATAGCATGTTTTATCTCAGGTCCATAAAGAAGGTACTCAAGGAAGGTGGTTTCATGAAGCTTGCTAAATTTTAGTGACTCTGGCCCGCTTTTATAAATTATATCCATTCAAAACAACTTTTATCTTTTGATGTGTAATGTAAATATTTTAAAATTATCTGGGACCGTGTATGGATTATTTTTATTTTTGAATGGATGAATGAATGTTTTTATCAAAACGACTTGTTTTGAGTCGTTTTCTATAATTGTGTGATTGTATCATGTAAGTAACACTCAAGGACCCTTCCGCTCATGTGACCCGATTTGAGAGTGTTACATTTACAAATAGTTTATCGGTTACAATTACGTCTTCCAAATTTATTGCTTGTCAAAAGATTAGATTTGAGTTTATGTTAATTATAATTGAAAGAAATATGAATCACGAGTAATAACTACTAACTATAAATGTAAATGACAAGTAAGTAAAAGGTAATAATACAAGGGAAGGAACAATCAGACCACACAACCAAGATGTATAGTAGTCCGGCTACGAAGATCTTCTTTGCCCTAATCCACTCCTCGAGTACCCTACTCGAGCTTCCACTATGTCAACAAGCTCCCTTCAAGTCGGAGAAAACCGTATAAACGTTGCTTACAACTTCTACCGACACCAAACTAGATGTCGAGTCCTAATATTTGCTAGAACCAATCTACACTCTTACTTCATCTCTTAGAAAGTATACTTACGATCACCCGATCTATCTACTACGCACTTTGATCACACCGGATCACAAGTAATTGCACACCTTGAAAGTACTCTTATAAATTACAAGAATGTCTACACTACGAGCTTTCACAAGATCATACAAATCTATAATAAACGTATGATGTACAAAAATGAGCACACTAGTATGAACACTATACTTTAATACTTGATCTTTAAAGGAATCACAAGTATTATATTGCTCAAAGTGGTTACCAAAGAATTGAATCACTTGTAAAAAGATTAATAGAAGTTATATGATCAAAAGAAGAAAGAATTAGAAAGGAAGATTTAAACAGAAGCTTTTTAGTTTTTTCAAGAGGTATTTTGTAACACTCCCAAATTGGTCAGAATGCAGCGGAATAGTACTTGGGGAGTTACTTGGTGGATCGATAGCAAATAGTATACAAAGTATGATCATAAAGTATCATTTAAACATATTACATGAATCAAATGTGCAGATTTAATAATTTGTCTTGAAATCAACATTTATTATTATTTTTAGAAATATCCCAGCCCAATGTAAATGTAGGTCCTTAATTTCTTAGGATTGTAGATGTGTTTGTAAAGATCTAAAGAGATGGAAGGAAAAGGAAGAACTAGAGAGAGAAAGCTAGAAAGAGAAAGGAGAGAAGGAGAGAATGAAAGATGTGATTAATCAAAAGTGAAATGAACAAATGACCAACCCCTCCTAACATGCTAGGAGGGGGTATATATCGCCCACCCTACATGTGGGCTATATGGGTTATACTGTTTACATACTGGATCACGAGCCCAATACTTGAATATATTATTAGAGTGATCGATCCTTTCTAAATACGTAAAAACGTATTTCCAACAATCTCCCCCTAAGGGAGGTCACTCCAAGTTACAATGTCCTAAATAGTC
Organism: Glebionis coronaria; assembly: GCA_025667525.1. Classification (NCBI taxonomy): domain Eukaryota; kingdom Viridiplantae; phylum Streptophyta; class Magnoliopsida; order Asterales; family Asteraceae; genus Glebionis; species Glebionis coronaria. Next base: position 383,465,890 of record CM046875.1, read on the forward strand.
TATAGCTCGTGATCTATGCTAACAATGATGTGACCGAGACTTTCCTTGGAAAAACGTATTTCCAACGATCTCCCCCTAAAGGAGGTCACACCATTTTACAAAATCTTAAACCTAGCATACTATGCTTGAGTCTTCGATCTTATTCTTGTGAATATGCTGATGAGATCTTTGACTTTAGTCTTGAGCATGTTTCCTTGCCTTGACCTTGTGCATTCATCACTTATGAAATTTTCCTCCTCGTTACTTCATGTTCCACATACTTATACCTTTATAAATCTTTGAAAGCTTCAGAGTTTGATACAGCGGAAGACTTGACTTTTATGCTTTCTTGAATTTATTGAAGTATTAAGTGCAAAAAGCATAAGCATGTGTTTACGACTTCTTCTGGATTGTACACTGCAATGCCACCTTCTTGTTACACTGCATAAGACAGTTAACAACAAAACACATACACGGATGAAATGGTCTTGAACAATTCATTCTAATTTGGTAGCATTTTACCTCCAGTCGTTGAAGACCGTTGGACGATATTAAATATCCTAGTTGTGGCAGGTAGTTTCAATTAAGAACCTCCTTTACAAGATTTCACGGATAAACCCGTTCTCTTTATTCGACCGTCCAAAGCTGACTGCGAACATAAAGAGTGAATCATTTGGATAATAATATCCGCATGATTTGAAGCCGTCAATTCATGTTCCTGGAACAAGTGAATTTTTGTTAAGATATTCACCATCGTTGCTTTCTAGTTGTCACGAGATTGATTCTGATAGAATCCTACTTGTCACCTACCGCAGTGCTGTTTGATGTTGACACTGGAAGGATTTCCACTCATCACTGTGAACACTAAGGTATCATTCTGAGTGTTCTGGCAAGATCACTAAGATATTGCGTAGAGGCCTGGAACGTGTTTAAATTCAGTTAAGAATTAAACCATTGTTGCTTTCCAGTTATCACAAGTTCGATTCATAAAGAATCGCACAAGTCACCTACCATGAGCTTTTTGATATTCGCTCAAGAAGGATTTCCATCTTCATTGTAAATACTTTCGTATTACTCGGATGTTCAGGCAAGGTCATGAAAATTTTGCGTAGGACTCTTAAGATCTTTCTTACTTTTCATAGTGTGTGAAGAAGCAAGGAAATATGAAAGTGTGTCCTAATGAGATATTTGATGATCTCAAATGGCTCTAGACTCGATCGTGCATTTTGGATTTTAGTGATCGGAGGCTGGAGAGGAGTGCCACCATTTCAATACCAATTTATTCAGAGTGAATAAATCAATAGATAATGCGTTGTCTCCGTGTGATTAAAACAAATACCTTTTGAGAGATATCTGAGTTAGTTAGGATGGGTTGTGCATTGCATCACTGGGTCCATGATGTCTATCTTCAATATAGAGCATCATTAAAATGATCTCAATAGCATATGTGTTGACCCGGTTTCTGCCTAAGGTTGTAAGGAGGGCTTCTTTCTTTACACCCTGTATCTTTACAATTATTTTTCATTCTTAAACCCATTCAATGCTTACCAATACGTCATAACTAGCACCTTGTTGTGATTGTTCCAGTGCTAACTTAACTACTTGGTCGGCATTCAGCTACGTTCACAATCTTTCTCCATCTTTCCTAAGGACTACTATTTCTAGCTATAGAATGTCCTTGGGAAGATTCCTCCGGTTTTAGAAGAATCATTAGACTTAACCTATCCTACCATCTTTATGTCACCACAATCGTCACCGTCGTGAATAGAGATGTTGTGGGTAAGTATATGTCACCATGAAATCCATTTTGATATCCAAATCCATTTTGCTCCCCCTTAACATATGCCACGATATTCGAAAACATTTCGCACATGTCGGGATGAGCCAGCACATTAAGTCAAACCATTAAATTGATTGATCTCATTATTAAATCACATTTTCTCCCCCATATTAAAAATATTAACCCAATCAATGTTTTTAATATCAATTGATTTAATAAAGTTTTAAGAAAATTTGGGAAGAAAAATGCAAATCCAATTATCTTCATGCTTTACACAAGCTCCCCCTCAAATTAATGAGGGTGTACTTGAAACGTGAATGAAGTACCTTTTAAACACAAGTGTAAGGTACTTATCACATGCAAAGATCATATATGATAATGTATTCACAAGATTAGCAATTTAGGAGGTTGGACCTGAATGATGGAGAACATCATATGAAAGAATCACATGGTTCTTGTTCACGAATGTTGGTCGCCTCGTCACGTCTGAAATTATCTCTTAACTCCATGTGTACGATTGATATCGTTGTCTTGACACCAATATGTGAACTTGTCACTTTCAGCGTTAAAGATTTTGAATGCTGGGCAATTGCTCCCCCTCAATTGTTGACCCGTGTTCTATTGAAAGAGCTGTAGTCGCCGCTTGAGTAGTCGCATCGTCGAGTATGTAGATATCAATTGTAAATTGCTATGATTGGTGGAGATGATAACTTCATAAATACAAGATTTATCTTGTTTTAACAAATAAATGCACTGATACGTACATATATTCGTGTTAGATTGTGTTATTATGTAAACACAATCCTTTACATGGTTATAAAGTAAACCATGCTCGAGAAAATTAATTCCCGTTGTTGAGTCAAAGCTTTCCGGTGAAATGCTTGACTTGAGTATGAAAAACGGGTTACTATCTGAAATAATAGCAAACCATTTTGAGCATGTTTTAAAACATTCGAACTTCTGCTCGAACTTTATTTACAACCCCGTGTCATTATTGAATGATATTTCAAGTATCGTAAGTATTATCGATTCTAGAAGACATGCTCTTTTTATCAAAAACATTTTTGAACACACAATTTTGAAATATTTAGAAAAAACCTTTTGAGAAATTCTCGAAAAATTGTGTTTAATGTTTTGAAAACCAATTACTTGAGCTTAAGATGTTGAATATCTTACAAAACGAGCTCAAGTCCGTGAAGTTGTAAACTTCCCGCTGTGAGGATAAGTTTATCATCGACGATAAACTTTCCTTTTAACTGAAGAGCGAGTTCTAAGCTGACATTTACTTAGAAGTCATTTTCATGAGCTTGAAAAACTTTTGAATGTTTTAACGTAAAGCTCATGACCGAGAAAGATGAATTTCTCGTTATGAGGAAAAGTTCTCTTATTTAAAAGATACACTTTCCTTTTTGAGGTTAAAACTTGGAATGTTTTTAAAACAAGCTCAAGACCTAGAAAAATGAATTTCTCGTTAAGAGGATAAGTTATCATATAGGATAAGCTTTCATAACATTGAAGTCCGAGTTACAGTCTGATATTTAACTGTAAGTCATTGTGCATGAGCTTAAAAAACTTTGAATGTTTTTAATATTAGCTCATGCCCGAGAAAAAATATTTTCTCGTTGTGAGGATAAGTTTATCATCGGCGATAAACTTTCCTTTCTTTGAAGTCCGGGGCATAATCTGAAATGTGATTATACGCCATTTACACGAGCTTAAAAACCTTTGAATAGTTTGAATGTAAGCTCGTGTCCGAGAAAATCTAATTTCTCGTTAATGAGGATAAGTTTATCATCGGCGATAAACTTTCCTTTCTTATAATTGCGGGTTACAATCTGACATGTGACTACAAGCCGTTGTGCATGAGCTTAAAAGCTTTTAATGTTTTTAATATAAGCTCATGCCCGAGAAAAATTAATTTCTTGTTGTGAGGGTAAGTTATCGTTGACAAGATAAACTTCCCTTTATTTGAAGTCCGGGTCATTGTCTGGCATTTAACAATGAACCGTTTACACGAGCTTAAAACCTTTGAATAGTTTAAATGTAAGCTCGTGTCCGAAAAATTTAATTTCTCGTTTGTGAGGATAAGTTTATCATTGGAGATAAACTTTCCTTTATGTGAAGATCGGGTTATCGTCTAATATTTAATGATAAGCTATATACACACGAACTTAAAACCTTTGAATGGTCTTAGTGTAAGCTCGTGTCCGAGAAAAATTAGTTTCTCATTTTTGAGGATAAGTTTATCATCGGCGATAAACTTTCCTTTATGTGAAGATCGGTTCATCGTCTGACATTTAACGATGAGCCTTTACACGAGCTTATAACCTTTTGATGGTCTTAGTGTAAGCCCCGTGTCTGAGAAAACTTAATTTCTCGTTTTGAGGGTAAGTTATCGTTGCGTAGATAAACTTCCCTTTCTCTGATGTCCGGGTCATAGTCTGTCATTTAAAGAGGAGCGATATACACGAGCTCATAACTTTTGAATAGTTTTAATATAAGCTCGTGTCCGAGAAAATTTAATTTCTCGTTTTGAGGGTAAGTTATCGTTAACGAGATAAACTTCCCTTTCTTTGAAGTTCGGGTCACAGACTGTGATTTGACTGTGAGCCGTTGTGCATGATCTTAAAAACTTGGAATGTTTTTTATATAAGCTCATGCCCAAGAAAAATGAATTTCTCGTTGTAAGGATAAGTTTATCATCGGCGATAAAATTTCCTTTCTTTGATGAACGAGTTACAGTCTGTGATGTGACTATAAGTCCTATACATTGTAAGCTTAACTGCAAATCCCCCGAGGCACTTATTTCTCTGATATCAGCTTCTTCAGTAACCAAACTCTGAGAGTGTCCTTAGTTGAGCGATATATAAAGTTCGGACCGGTTTGTTTTTGTTGATCCTTGACTTTGGTACCTGCATTCTCATTTGATGTTTGTATGCTTTTATGTGGGTTAGCGATATCTATCTTAGAACCCTGCGGGGATTCACGGTTTTCTTTTCTTGTGCCAGAGGTGACCTGAGGAGATGATTCACTTGTCGTAACTGGCAAACATTTCCTTTTATAGAAAATCTTAAGTTTAGGCTTAAGTGATGTATCATCCTTTTCACTTTCCTCCCTAGTAGTCTTAGTGGAATCAGAGACTATCCTAGTTAAAGGGCACTCGTTTCCTACAAGAGTTAAAGTTCTACAAGTGGAGCGCCACATTTTACCAATGGGTTTGATTTTAGCTACCCACTGGGATTTAAGTCTAGCACGGAATTTCACCTCATTGAGTAATTTCTTGACACAAGAATCATGATTGGATTTAAAGACACATTTCCTACATGTTTTACAAGTAGCATATTTAATGTCTGAGTAAGATCTAGAATTCCTAGACGATTGATTGATGCTCCTAGGATATGACATGCTACGGTTAACAGTATTAGGTAATCAAGAAGGCATCTGACTAGGTTTGAAATTCCTATCTCTTACTTGTGTCTTTTGAATAGCTTCCCTTGGACCAACATTATGGCGAACATCATTTGAACTAGTTCTAGACGTGTTCTTTGTATTCATAGAGAAACTAGAGGCAATCATGTGATTCGGTCTTGCTAACGCTGATTTAGTCACATTAGGCCTAGTTGGTGGAGTGACTGTTCTAGAAATATGAACCATATCAACTTGGGAGGCAAACCGCGGTCTCGAGGATTGTGGTCGCTCGGATCTAAATGCAGTCGGTTGTCTAACGGACTGATTTGTAGGCGGTTTACCCAAGATTTATGGTTTTTCAAGCTTAGTGTCCACACTAGTTCCTTTAGTTTTCCTCAATTCGTTTTTCAACGCAGCTATAGCAAAGACCTTTTCCTGTACTTGAGCCTTTAAAGTCTCATTCTCTTTGAGCAATTCATCTTGGGATGCCAACTTAGATTCTAGCAACTTAATTTGTTTCAAAAGATTATCCTTTTCAGCTTTAGAATTTATAACTTTTTGATCCAATTTTCGTTCAAGAACAAAGTTTGACTTTTCAAAATTTTCAAAATATGTTTCAAACTTGTCGGTTCTCTTAGAAAATTCTAGTTTGGCATTGATAAGTGTGAAAACACTCATCAATAATGATCCAAAAACCACTCAAAACACAGTCAAATACGTAATATTTAACTTTAAAATATCAGAATTACGCGTGTATTTGTGTTTTGTGTGTTTAAGGTAAAATAGATACATTTTGGAGCAAACATGCATTTTCAAGGGATTTATATCAGAAAAGACGAAGAAAAGGACGAATGAGCTTTTAAGGACATTACTTGCCATCATTTACCAAGATCAAGGACTTAAGTTGGAATTTCTACAAAGATGAAGGATGAAAATGAGATTTGCTTAGACTTATATTACACTTTTGATAAAAGAGATAAAAGTGAGGGATTGAAAAGAAACAATGAGGAAAGTTATAAACTTGGTCAATGACCAAGACTTGGTCAAACACAAATACACGTCTCATCTTTCTTCATCACCGAGAAGAGAGAGAAAAAGATAAGCAGACATTTTTTTTCTTCCACCACCAAGAACCTGCAAGTCCATTTTAAGAAGGTTCAAGAACGTTTCAGGCGAAACTCAAAGAAGCAAAAGTGTTTTTCTTTATCTCCTCTACAAGAAGATGTGAATTAATTAGATCAAGAGTTGAAGACGAAGAAAACCCCAAATCAAGAATGAAGAACGAGTCATCAAACCTCGTATTTTACACGTGTCTTCACCGGATTGGCCAAGACACGTCACTTCTCCTCTCTCGACGCCTATAAATAGAAGATGAAGACCTTCATTTCAGACGGTTAGCTAGGAGTAGATAACACATAGTTAGTGTAAAGTTAGTTAGGAGTAGTTAATTCAGTTTTCTTTCACAAATTTTGTTCTTATTTTCAGTTACTCAATTAGTTAAAAGTCATATTCAATTCTGTTAAATCAGTTGTAACCGCTACCTTTTTCTTCCATTAATGAATGATTAAGCTTTTGTCTTCTTATCTTTACCTCTTGTTTCTAACGCACCATTACTGTTCACTGTCTAGATGATGAAGTTGTTATGTTCAGTAGTTAAGATTTTAGTTATAATCTTTAAATGACTTTTTCATTGATGAAGTTTTTGGTATCTTGTTAATCACTTCGGTTGAGATACAGTGACTTGTGAATTTAGATTAGAGTTAATGTCACTGTTTGGGTGGTTATTCAGATGAAACCAGTTCTCCTTTTTCTGCCATTGATGAATCGATTCAGTTTATTTTTTTGTTTACAAGTTTAAGTTTGTTTCTTGTCTTAATTTAGCTTTTCTGAATCGTCTTCAAAGAGTAGTATGATTTTTCGAGTTCACACAAGATTTCCTAGCCTTTACTGATAAACGTAGATTTTTCTTAAGTTCAATAACTCATTAGAGTTTTCAGGAGTTTTTGTTATGAGTTTAAAGGAATTCAGTAAATAGGATTTTAGATACAGGGAAGATTCATGTTTTTCATGAATGAGAATCAAGTTTGATTTAGTTTGAAGTTTACAGGTAATGTAGCTTATTGAATTCATAGAGTTTCGGTCCAGAAGTTGTATCAAAGTTCAGATTAACTGGATTTGTCGATTTCGAGTTTTCTTTGTTTGGATATTCAGTTTTGCAGGATTACATTCAGCAAGGAGTAAGATAGCAGTAGGTTCGAAGTAAAGGTGCGGTTGGTTTTAAGCGAGCTCAGCGCTCCGCTTCTCCTTAAAGGAGGCCTTGATATTCTTGGTTAAGCACGATTAATTTTCTGTATAATGTTCTGCTTAATCTGCTATTCTTTTACGTGGAAAGTGTAGTTTGTTCGCAACGTTTTTTTCATTCGTTATATAGTAACTTGTTCAATATGGTTTAAGTTTAGTTTACTAGTCTGTTATAGATTTCAGTGTTCGTTATCATTCATTAGCTGATGTTTAGTATTAGCAGGTTAGGATCTTTATTTTCAGTCTGCTTGAAGTTTAAGTTTTCTGAAATTTGGTTAGCATGGTTTGGCATTATCGTTTTTTCAAATGATGGCAGTTTGGGTATGTTTAATAATTTGTATTCATTTCTAGCTGGTTAAGATTTCATTAAGTGTTAATAGTTTGAATATATCTGTTACACATTTGAGAGAATTTAGATAAGTAGTGTTTGGAACTTGGCTTTACAATGTGTGCTTAAAAAAATCAATACTATACAAGTTTAATCGTAGTACCAGTTTGTCCCTTCATTGTGTATTATTGTGTAACAACCACAGTCCAGGTCGTTAGGTTTAACCATTTGATATACATTCCTAAAAATCAGTAACAATTTTGGTCCTTGCCGTTACTTGCTTGTTGGGCCAGTTAATCTTGTTTTGGGCCAACAGCTTTAATCTCGTTTCTACTGAAATGATTTGTTTTTACATTTTAAATATTTCAACTTCCATTTTTAGTTTTATAAAAGTTTTATTTTGGTTCAATCAAATTCAGTTTAAATTCATTTTTACTTTTATAAAAATTACGTGTAGCTTTATATTTTGAATTTGGTATTTTTCTTTCTCATTTGTAGTATAAAGTTGTATTTTACATTTTGTGTGTTTAAATGTTGTAATTACAAAATGTTTCTAGATTAGTACGTATACGTAGTATAGAGTAGTATTTTACATTTTTTTAAATGCTTTGTGCCAATTAGATATAGATTACCATTCAACTTTTATCACCAAAAACAATTAAGTCGAGCTTGAAAAGTTATATCAATTCGAATTGTGTCGAGAAAAACGAACTAAAAAAACGAATATTAGGCATCCTCAAGATCTTTTGATTGCTGAGCTACGATCGTTTCGAGCTCTTTAATCATGGAATCGGAATCAGTTAACGAAGCAGTCATAAAGCATGTATCATGATATACTATAGCATTCTGAACAATCTCTCCCCCATTATGACGCAAATCGGATGAATCTGAGGTGGTAAAACTATCACCCTTTTCCATCCCATATTTGTCATAAATAGGTTCGGAATGCTCAACATGCGGTAGTTCATCGGCATAAACATCATATACAACATTACATTGTACCGTATTTGTATGATCTTCGTCATAAATAAGTATGGTGTCATCATAAGAGATGTATGTAATATTTCCTAACGTGTTGCTGATGTCATGCGTAACTGTTGAATCCATGTCCTTGCAATCTTTAGCAGCCTCCAATGCGTCAATTGTATGAGCATGTTCCTCTGGCATCGTAGTTTCTTGCACTCCATTATCATATGTTTGCTTTAGTCGAAATCTTTCATAAATCGAAGATGAGACCAATGTCATGAGTTTCATTAGTGTACCACGGAAATCTTGAAGCTCGGTATGTGTGTCTCGAAGAAATGACTGGCAAATCATTGAACTTTCAGACTTGACGATATTGAATTGGAGAAAAGGTGTGACTTGTGTCACGAGAGCCTTATATGCAAGTGCCGTTGCAGAGTGATTGAATTCTTCATTGTGGAGTTGCTCTGCTAGTTGGTTCAAGATGATGAACATTGATTCCATGAATATATGACGATCTTGACCAAAGAGTGTCACAAATTCGCTTCCTCTTTGAAGCCATGAATGAGTCACTAAATGAGACTGAAGTAGTCGAAATGAAGTGATTGCACTTTCACTAGCTTTGTCTTGCATTTGATGTGATTCTCCCTCTTGAAACGTCAAAGTCAACGATTCCATTGAAGTTCGATGAAGATAAAGTAAGGATTACTTAGCGATGAAAAATTCGTCTTCACTTTCAAATAATAATACCCAATCAAAAATCCGTAGCCACAAAAAAATAAATCCTGTCACTTTGTCTCGTCTTTTTGTCTTCAAATCTTGTCACTTTTTGACTCGTTACTTTATCACGTTGTCTGTCTCTTTGTCTTTCCGTTTCCAAACACTTATTTTCTCACCAACAATAAGCCCCAAACGTGTTATCACACTTAGCCCGTTTACAAACGTGTCCAAGCCACCAACAATGTTGACAAAAATAGTGAATACCACGTGGCGTATTTAACTTTGTAACCTCCGCCCCACTCAGATATTTATACGAATAAAACAATACCCTGTCTAACATAAACTCTGTCTCTTTCTTTCCAACGCAGACACCAAACAAACCAAATAACTTCACATATACCTTGACGAAAAAGTAAACAAAACCCACAAAGTGTTGACTGACTTGTTTTGACGTAAAAAAGTTTTATAAAATATTTAGTTTATAAAATATTGAGTTTTTATACCTTGTAGATATACTATTTAGACAAAAAATTTATAAAAGCCCACTTGTCATATTTAGTCAAAAAAATACGTGGCTTCCTAATTGTTAAATGGTACAAAATACTAAACGTGGAAAAAGCTTTGTAAACTCCGTCCAAGACTTTTTCAATACCTCAAAATTATGTATTAAAATAGCACCTACCCTAATCTCATTCACTATCCACCGTCTCTTTCTTCTATATTTTCTCTCAAAAAACTAACACCCCCGCTTTCCACTCCAATCTCAATCAACAAGAATCTTAATCATAAACCCAAAAATCTGCTCCTATCTTCACTTCTATAATCAAACCCACGAAAAAAAATCGAAGATTTTGATACACAAATCTGTGATAAACCCCAAAAATCTGCCCCCTCGAAAAGGATCACGAATCACAATGATTCGTTTCTTATTGGCTGATATATCTCACGAATCGAAACCTATTAAGATTAAAGAACCAAGATTTTCGTCATCAAGATCATGCAAATGGTCTCGGGTAGGTACTTTTTGTTTTTATTTTTTGGTTTCGAGTCAGTGATCGAGGATGGTCTTCAACTGAGATCGTGTTTTGAGTCTTTGATCGAGGAAGGTTTTTTGAAACTGAGATCTTGAGTTGTTTTGGAGTCTTGTTTGAATGGTTGTGGGTAATGATGAGTCGTGTCTGTTTTGTGTCGAGTCGAACTGTTTGAGTCTAGACGATGATAGGTTTGTTAAGTTTTCGGATAAATAGAGTCTAGGTGAAATTAGTCTTCAGGGAAGAGGAGGTATTGAGTCGAGTCAGTTTAAAAAAAATAGAGTCTTGACTGATTTGTTTGTCTTTTGGTTTTTGTGAGTCAGAATATGTGTGTCGAGAGAATGGGTCTGAGAGAGTGTGTTGGAGTCGAGAATTTGAGTGTGTTGGTTGAGTTATGTGTTGATTTCAAAAATGTCGAGTCTTGTGTGTGTCTTTTGGTTTAAGGTTAGTTAGTTGAGTCGAGACGAGTGGTTGAGAATTGAGAGTGAGTGAGTTTTGTCTAGTCTTGTGATTAAGTGGTAATGTGTTCGAGGTGTAATGGGAGTCGAAGCTGTGTTGAGAATTGAGAGTGAGTTTTGGTTGTGTTTGGTTTTGTTGAGGACTTAGCTTTTTCACAAAACACTTATCGGGAATCCATCATGTTTCCAACCTTATTCGGAATACTGAAATTCCAACCTTATCCGGAATCGGTTCCTAGCTTATCCGGAATATGTTTTTGCTAACCTAAGTCAGAATGTGTCATTTCTCACCTAATCCGGAATCCATCATGTTTCCAACCTTATTCAGAATCCTTCATTCCCATCGTTATCCGGAACACTCAAATCTTATCCGGAATACATATTTCTCAAATCTTATCCGGAATAAACCTAACTTCTTATCCGGAATCCGTCCAACTTCTTATCCGGAATACGTTTAACTTCATATCCGGAATCAAGCCAAAACTTCTTATCCGGAATGAAGATATATATATGTGGCTAATCCAGAATAACCCTATGTCTTATCTGGAATGCAAATATGGCTTATCCGCAATATTGGATCTGAATAAGACAAAAAATTGTCTATTTGAATCAATTTCAATCTTATGACTTTTTAGACCAAAAACTCTAATCGAGACTTGAAATGTAGTATAATGCAAGTTCGTTTTCTCAGTTCTTAACCAATAGAAAGTCCAATCAATATCAGATTTATAATTGTTCTTGGTTGTTCAAGCTTGCTTGGTAATCTATTGCTAATTCAAACAACACTATTTAAAAATGAAAAATATAAACCTACTTATACGTAAAACAAGTTGCAAATACCAAATTTTTATTCAAACAAAATTAAAATTGCAAAATATAAAACTAAGAGGACTGAAAATGTAAATTCTAGGAAAATTAAATGCTTGAAATGTAAGTTCTATCAACTATAGGGACTAAAAATGTAAAACAGTTAACTATAAGGACCAAACTTGTAAAACTGATAACAACCTAACCAAATAAACTTGATAACTGAAATTTAACAAACTTCAAATGTAAAGGACTGAATTTTGCAAATACCACAAAATTAGGAAGTTTAGCTAGGTTTTAGAACTGATTAAACTTCTAGGGACTAAAGTGCAATTTTTACAAACTTTTAACTAAAAACGGGACACAAACAAGATTAAGCTCGTTTGAGCTTATTACTCAACCAATTAAGCTGAAACAACTTGCAAAACTCTTAAAATCCAATTAAGACTACGTGTGTTCAAGGAAATAAGCTAAAAGTCAGAATTAATCAAATGAGTGCTTATTAATAAGCACAAAATAAGCTACAGCTTATTTCAATCAGTCACAACCTGTTTTTTGTAAAGAAACTGATTAAGCACTTGATTACAAGAACGGGAAATCAAACTAGAACCATTTTCATCAAGTAATGAATGAAAAATCTGAAATAAGCTCTTTTGAGCTTATGTTGACCAGGTTTGACCAATTTTTATGAAAAAGCTCAAAACTTCAAATCTTGATATTCAACACTTTCTAAATGGATTTGTGAAAGAAAACCAAGACTTTTGTGAAGAGGATTAAGAGAACCAGTAAAACAGTAGGCACTTTACATCAGAGAATGAAATTTGCTCAATCCTTGACTAAAAAGCTAATTCCTAGCTTATTACCTAAAACTGTAGATTTTCCTCTTAGAAACTAAAAGTTTATGATGTAAGCTATAACTAGAAACGTTTGAGCAAATTTAACCAAGTAATGAAAGAGAATTCAGCAATTGAAAGTAACAAGTTTTCAAAACAAAGCTGATAAAAAGGATGACCCAAACTATTTTAGTACCAATTGCCTTTTTGACTATTTTTATTGCTTGTAAAAGACTTAAAACCAATTGTTAACACCTAATGACTAGAAATGAACTCTTAAACACCAATTATCAACACTTGAAAACCACTTAAAAGCTACTACCAAACACTCCTTTATCTGTTTTGATCAAGATTTTACAAAAGCTTTTTAAGTTCTGGATTAAGCTGATACAAAAGCTATAGCAGACTAGTTTCAATGGACAAAATGAAGTGTATTCAAGCTAAGAACAAACAATAACCAAGGCTAGAACTGAAAGTAAGCTATTATGCTAAAAAGTAACTGAATTATGCAGAAACTACAACTAGAACACAATTATGCAAGATCAAGCTACAAAACACTAGAATCAATCAAACATCAACTACTCATCAAGTAAAACAGGCAGCCATCAAGATTAACTAGGAAAATTAAGCATGCAATTGACTGATTTAGAGGAACAAAAATCAAGAGCTATAGAACCTATTGTAGAAGTCCTTTGGGAAGAAGAGGAGCGCTGAGCTCTCTTGCACTAGTGATACCACCACCTATCACTAGTAATCAACTCAAATCATTCAACAATCAACTGCAAATCATCAAACTGCTATGAAATCTTCAAGAACAATGGAAATACTTGAATTCTGATCAAACAGCTACAAAACTTCACCAATGTCAGTTATGATCATTGGATGATCATAACAAACATCAAACAGCAACTAGTATATCCAATAGCAACAAGAATCAATAGGAATTTGAAGAACAGAATTTGGCGGGAAAATGAAGTTTGAATTTTATTGCATGAATTCAGTTACAAATGTTTGTTACAAGCTAACAACTAACTAACTGACTCAAGAGTTTGTCAGACTCTTGAGTAGTTAGGGGAAAAGTGAGGGAAAAAGGGAAAGGGAAAATTTAACTATGTGTTTTACAAAATTAAGCTACAATGAGAAATGAGGTACAAGCTATCTATTTATAGGCAAGATATGAGAGTTTGTTGGAGTTGTGACGTGTCAGAACCAGTAGTAAATTGCCACGTGGAAAAATTCTGCATTTGCTCTTTGAAGGTGATGAACACTGAATTGGGGTTTTTTGATTGAATGGATAATTTGTTAATTGGATTGCACCATTGTATTCCTCTCTTCAAAACGAGCAAATTTGGTGTTTTGATCTTCTCATGAAACGCCTTCTATCAAAATCCCGATCCTGGAAATATTTTTTGTTAAAGAAGATGACACGTGTCATCTTCTTATTGGTTGAGGAGAAGTGTTGCGGATTACACTGTTGAGATATGGTAATAAATGAAAGGCGGCAGTAGTGGGCTTATGTGGTGATCCGTGTGAAGTGAATTCTCCTTTCCCATTGGTTTAACTCTTGACACATGGATTCAACTTGCATTTCTTTCCAAAGTTGGCAGATTTGGTCCCTATACTTGGCAGATTCCCATTTCAAGCTAGGATCTTCATTCCTTTGTCATTTTTGGTCCTTTAACATTGATAACTTGTACAAAATGGCCCTTTGACTGAGTTGACTTGATAGTTGACCAGGTTTGACTTGGATCTTGACTTTTCATAATTTGCACTTCTAGTCCTTCAACTTTCATAACTTGTCAAGATAGGTCCTTGAACTTCAAAGTCTTGTCACTTTTGATCCTCTTTTGTCTTTTTCATCCATTTGAGCTTGGTTTTTCCTTGTTTGCTTGAAAATGTATCTCCTTACCTACAAAAGTGTACACAAACACAAACATACCACATAACACTGCTTTTCACAAGATAAATGGGTATTTTGCTTCATGTTTTAGGGTTATTTGTTGATAAAAGGATATGAGTTTAAGCTCATATCAAATTCCCCTACACTTGAGCATTGCCATGTCCTCATGCAATATTATATTTCAAGGCTTAAAAATTTACATTTCCCTCATAATTAATCCACCTTGGCCATATGAGATGCACCTATACTACTCTAAACTAGATGATGCATGATTTTGACTTGCAATGAATCAAAATACAATTCTATCTATATCTTTTTGATTTTCCTTGAAATGGTTTTGATGGAAATAACTCATAAAGAATTCAATGACTTGGATTAGGGCTTGGATACCATGAACATTTATCACCCTCAAGTTTCACTTTCCCCATACCAAGCTAATAAATGGGATCATTGCATTCACAAGTAAAAAGTGCATCAACGTATTCATGACAATTAAATGTGGAACCGGTTATTAATTGAGCAAATTGCTTGTGGGCAAATTTGTCATTATTCAAGCGTGAAATATAAGAAATGTAAAATCCAAAAATAAGGAAGCACGGTTTTAATCCTAAGTAATCTTCTCATCCATTACTTGAAAAACCGCTCACAATTAATATAAGTCCGTATTAAGAATAATAAGTCATTCGCCTTATGTGTAAAATCCTCATGTCATGCTTTCATAAGTAACTACACACTCGCTAAGGAAAGAAAAATAAAACTCACGCAATAATTTACATCCGCATCTTTTTGAGATTTTGGATCTTCAACCCCGCAACCCGTCAAGGTAATATTGGATTGGAGCAATCTATTGAATCCCCGCAACCCGTCAAGGTAATATTGGAACTCAATAGTCACTATAATTAACCCACACTGCCCCTCTTGGGAGTCTTGCATTATTTTTTTTCTTTTTCTTTTTTTTTCTAGCCACTCATTTTTTTTCATAAGCCGCTCTTATTTTTCTTTATTCCTCACCAAAAAATTTGAAAAGAAGAAAAGGAAAAACACCCGCTAAATATGGAGCATGACATAAGTCTAGTACACATAAAACGTGCTAACTTAGAATCTTAAGACGTACTCATATCAACCATGAATGATTAGCCAAAAATGCATAAGAGATTACAAACCAATTAAAACCGTACTTGATTATTTATTAACAATTATATACAAGCGAAGAAAATAGAGATAAAGAAGAGAAGGGTTTAGCCACAAGTAATTGCCATGAAGTCTATCTAGCCCTTTTACACTTGCTTCAACTCTATCATTTCCCATTCTCCACAAATTTAAAATTTCAAAGAATGAAATTGGTGGAAGCTTAGCCTAATAGACCAATGAAGGACTACATGGTTAAGGATACTAGCTAGAGAATGCTAAAATAAGCAAACTCGGGTTGAGTCAAAATATCCATGGCGGGCCTAATATGTCAAAGAAGTCTAAACTTGTTAAAACCATGTTTTATTATATTTTTTTTCCTTTTTATATATTTTTGATGAAAAATAAAAGAAGAAATATATACAATGCAAATGTGATATGCAAATGAAAAATGATTAATGCAAAAAATATGAATGCATATTTTTGGTGGCCAAAGTAGATCAAAAATTTGAAAAATGTTGAAAATTCAATTTTCCATGTTATCATGCAAGACAATGACAAGTTCTAGGTAAGGTCACTTCGATAGAAGACCCCCCTACACTTAAGCTAAACATTGTCCTCAATGTTTAAGAGCATGGAAGTATAAAAACTTCCCCTACACTTATGACAATGAATAGACTTTGCTTAACCCAAGTTAAGGAAAGGACTACTATTAGTGAAATCATGTTTAAGCACAAGGTGTCAATGAAAAATCACTAAAGTAACGAAGTGAACCGGATACAAGGGCCTCCTCCATAAGCTCCAAAGCATGAGATGAGTGAGCAACCCTACAAACAAGCATGAAGACAAAAGAAGGTCTCCCCTACACTTATCTCCAAATCTATGCCTTTATTTCTAACCTACAACACTCTAAACCTAGTCATACGATGCTTGAGTTAATGAGTCTCTAGCTCGACTCGTCCCTCAATGAATTAATTCATGGGGAAAATGGGGACCTCTTGGACCATTTCGACGGAAATGTCCTCCCCAAAGTAGTGTTTAACACGGTGACCATTCACTTTAAAATTTGGACCATCGTTTTGGGACAACTCAAGAGTTCCATATGGAAACACTTGAGCAATAGTGAATGGACCGGACCATCTCGACTTAAGCTTGCCCGCAAAAAGCTTCAATCTTGAGTTAAAGAGGAGAACCGGCTCTCCAACTTTAAACTCACGATTCTTAATCTTAGCATCATGCAATTTCTTAGTCTTTTCCTTGTATAGCAAAGAATTCTCATAGGCATTGGCTCTCAACTCATCCATCTCATTGATTTGATCTTTCCTATGTGAACCGGCTTGGTTTAAATCAAAGTTAGCCCACTTGAGAGCCCAAGATGCCTTATGTTCTAACTCAAATGGGAGGTGGCACGCTTTTCCATAGACAAGCCTATAAGGAGTACAACCAATTGGTGTCTTAAAGGCCGTCCTAAACGCCCACAAAGCATCATCAAGCTTATCCGACCAAGAAGCTCTATGCTCTCCCACCGTTCTCTCTAAAATCCTCTTTAAACCACGATTTGTGACCTCGGTTTGACCATTTGTTTGAGGGTGATACGCGGTAGAAAGTCTATGATTCACTCCATATTTCTTCATAACTCTTGTGAATTGATCATTACAAAAGTGCGTACCACGATCACTTATGATGGCCCGAGGTACACCAAATCTAGCAAACAATTGTTTCAAAAACTTTACAACCACTCTAGCATCATTAGTAGGTAAGGCTTTAGCTTCCACCCACTTAGACACATAATCCACCGCCACAAGTATATACTTGTTTCCCTTAGAGGATGGAAAAGGTCCCATGAAATCTATTCCCCATACATCAAATATCTCACACTCTTGGATAAAATTTTGTGGCATCTCATCACGTTGTGTAATTTTTCCTTGTCTTTGACAAACATCACAAAATTTCACCATCTCTTGAGCATCCTTGTAAATGGAAGGCCAATAGTAACCCGAATCAAAGACTTTCTTGGCGGTGTAGTTAGGCCCAAAATGTCCACCCGTAGGTCCTTTATGACATGCCTCTAAGATTTTAAATGCCTCGGGCCCATCTACACACCGTCTAATGATTTGGTCCGCACATTGCCTAAAAAGATATGGATCATCCCAAAAGTAATACTTCACTTCCTTAAGAAACTTTTTCTTTTGTTGGTAAGTAAGACCCTCAATAAGCACATTGCCCACAAGATAGTTTGCAATATCCGCAAACCAAGGTGTGGCATCCTCTTGGGAAGAAATAGACATGAGCTCCTCTAGTGGAAAGGATTCATTGATTTCTTGATGTGGGAAATCTCCTTGAAAAGGATGCTCAAGTCTACTCAAATGATCCGCCGCTAAATTCTCGGCCCTTTTTTTATCACGAATCTCTATCTTAAACTCTTGAAGCAACAAAACCCATCTCAAAAGCCTAGGCTTAGCATCTTGTTTTGTCATAAGATACTTGAGAGCGGAATGATCCGTATACACTATGGTCTTGGAAAGCACAAGGTATGGTCTAAACTTCTCAAAAGCATATACTATAGCAAGCAACTCTTTTTCCGTGGTAGTGTAATGAAGTTGTGCACCGGTCATGGTTTTACTCGCATAGTGTATAGGTTGGAAATGCTTATTAACTCTTTGTCCTAAGACGGCCCCCACCGCATAATCACTAGCGTCGCACATAAGCTCAAAAGGTAATTCCCAATTTGGAGAAACCAAAACGGGAGCCTTAGTCAATTTTTCCTTAAGTGTCTCAAAAGATTCTAAACAAGCTTGGTCAAAAATGAAAGGAGCCTCTTTCTCCAAGAGATGAGTCATCGGTCTAGCTATCTTAGAGAAATCTTGTATAAAGCGCCTATAAAAACCCGCATGACCTAAGAAACTCCTCACACCTTTAACCGAGGTGGGTGGGGGAAGCTTAGCAATCACATCAATTTTAGCTCGATCAACTTCTAATCCCTTATTGGATATCTTGTGTCCTAAAACAATCCCCTCTTTTACCATAAAGTGACATTTCTCCCAATTAAGCACCAAACGTGTTTCCTCACAACGCTTAAGCATTCTCTCAAGATTGGTGAGACAAGAGCTAAAGGAGTTCCCAAATACGGAAAAGTCATCCATAAAAACCTCCATGGTTTGCTCTATCATGTCATGGAAAATCGCCATCATGCACCTTTGAAACGTCCCCGGTGCATTACATAGGCCAAAAGGCATCCTCTTGTAAGCAAAGGTACCGTATGGACAAGTGAATGTGGTCTTTTCTTGATCCTTAGGGTCAATGGGTATTTGGAAATAACCCGAAAAGCCATCAAGAAAACAATAGTACTCATTTCCCGCTAAGCGTTCAAGCATTTGATCCATAAAGGGAAGCGGGAAATGGTTTTTCCTAGTTGCCTCATTGAGTTTTCTATAATCAATGCAAACTCTCCAACCGGTTACAAGTCTCGTGGGAATAAGCTCATTGTTCTCATTAGGCACCACGGTGATTCAACCCTTCTTTGGAACACAATGAACCGGGCTAACCCATGGAGAGTCGGAAATGGGGTAAATCATACCCGCATCTAAGAGTTTAATCACTTCCTTCTTAATAACCTCATGAATTTTTGGGTTACATAAGGATTTTGTGAGTACAAAAATGTGGATCAATTCCCCTTATGTCGGATATTTTCCATGCTAAGGCTTTCTTATGTTTCTTAAGGACTTCAATAAGTTGCTCCTTCTCATCCTCTTTCAATTCCTTAGCAATAATCACCGGTAATTGGTCTTTTCCTTCTAAGAAAGCATATTCTAAGTGGGATGGAAATTCCTTAAGTTCAATGGGAGGTGGACTTTCTATGGAAGGTTTTACTATGGAAGGTTCCTCAATGGTAATCTCTTGTGGAATAGGAGAAGGAATAGGGTCCTCATTGAGCAACTTTTGGATCGTAAGAATATCTTCTTCCCAATTAATGGGAGAATCATCATCACCAAGAAAGTTGGACTCAAATTCCTCCAAGAGGAAATCACTCTCTCCAAAAGGTGTTAAAGAGGGAGCAATTGAGGCCACGGTTTCAACATGTGGAATCTCATCACTAGCATTCTTACAAGCATCATGAAAGTGTTCATTACACACTTCATCTAGCACATCCACAATGTTAATAGTCTCACAAGGTCTAGACTCCTTAACCTCTTTTCTATCACAAACTTTCCCTAACTTAAACACCACTTTCTCATCCTCTACTCTCATAATTAATTCTCCTTCCGCCACATCTATCAAAGTACGACCCGTTCTCAAAAACGGTCTACCAACAATCAAAGGCACTCTAGGATCCATGTCATAATCGACCACTACAAAGTCGGCCGGAAAGGTAAACTTATCCACACCTACAAACACATCTTCCGCTATACCTACGGGGTGAGCTATGGTTCGGTTGGCTAGTTCAAGAGTCATCCTAGTGGGAGTGAGCTCGGGAAGAGATAGTTGTTTCCAAACCGATAAAGGCATGAGATTTATGCTCGCCCCTAAATCCGCCAAAGCCATGCAATTTTCAACACCGGGAAAATTACAAGGTATCAAGAAGCGCCCCGGATCTCCAAGTTTTGTTGGTAAGGTTTTAAGTAACACCGCGGAACAATTTTCATTAAGTGATGTGTTGGGCAAATCAACCAATTTTTCTTTGTTTGAGAGCAAATCCTTGAACATCTTAGCAAACTTTGGCATATAAGCAAGAGCTTCCGCAAAGGATATGTTGATATTGAGTTGCTTGAACATCCTTAAGAAATTGGAAACTTGTATGTCATCTTTGTTCTTTAACTTGTCCTTTTTCAACCTTGAAGGGTATGGAAGAGTAGGTTTTGGTGTAGGTGGAATAGGTGTTGTGGTGGAAGATTTGTCTTTGTTAGCCTCTTCATTGGGAAGTGCGGAAGGTAAAGGAGAAGTATGAGGTGGTTGAGAAGGTGTGTTTGAGTGAATAGGAGCACTTTGAGGAGGTGGAGTAGAAGTAGAAGGCTTATCACAAGTAGGAGCACAAGTAGGTTGAACAATAGTAGGTTTAGGAGGTGAAGGATCCTTTGTTGTTGTACCACTCCTTGTTGTAATAGCATTAACATTGGCCCTAGGATTTTTTTGTGTGTTGGAAGGTAAAGCCCCTTGTGGTCTTTGATTTAATGCCATCAAAAGCTTATTGAATTGGTCATTCATTTTCTTGTCTATAGCTTGGAATTTCTTTTCATTCTCTTGATTCATCTTTTGCAAAAGATCCATTGTATTTAACTCTTGTGGCACATAACCTTGAAAACCTTGAGGTTGGAAAGGTAAAGGTTGGGAGTTAAATCCTTGATTTGGTGGATAAAAGGTACTTGCTTGAGGTTGAAATTGATTTGGTGCCTTGTAGTTATTTCCTTGGTATGGTTGTCTTTGCCCTTGATTCCTTGCTAAAATTTGAGGAGGATTTTGTGGAATTTGGGTGGGTGGTTGGGGTGGGAAGCCGGGTGGAGTAAGGTAATTTTGGGATTTGTAAGAAAGGTTATTTGGATTGATGTTAGGCTTGAAGTGTTCACGGTGTTCCTCTTGATAAGCATAACATTCCCCTTGATACCCTTGCACCTTGTCACATTGTTCATAAGAGTGGGGACCTCCACAAGTAACACAAGAAATGGTGATGGCATTCATATTGTTTGAGGAATTGTTCAATGTCATGCTCTTAAAGGCTTGAACTATCTCTTGAGTCATTTCTTGTTGTCCTTGTTTGACTTGTTGAAGGATCTCTTGGTGATATTTAAGGAATTGGTTATCACAAGGTGTTTGAGAAGTGTTTTGGATAACATGAACTCTTTCTTCAAATGGATCGTTTGTTTGAACCATTGCCTTAGTCTCAATAATGTTCAAAGCCTCATGGTATGTCTTGAAATGAATACTCCCTCCCGCGGAAGCATTTAGTGAATCTTGGTGGTGAGGTTTAAGGCCATTGTAGAAGGTATTGATTTGGCCTAGATCATCCATTCCATGGTTAGGGCATCGCCTCAACAACTCACTATACTCTTCCCAAGCATCACCAAAGGATTGACTAGGTTTTTGTGTAAAGCCCATAATCAAATTCCTCAAAGCCATAGTCTTTTGTGGAGGAAAGAATTTGTTCAAAAACTTAGTGGTAAAATCATCCCATGTGGTGATACTATCGGGTGGTTGGGTGTCTAACCAATGCTTAGCACTCCCATCTAAGGAAAATGACACTAACATCAATCTAATGACCTCATGTGGAACCCCATTATGCTTAATGGTGTTGCAAAGTGAAAGGAATCTCTTAAGGTGAGCATGAGGATCCTCATTTTGTTTTCCAAAGAAAGGTGATGCAGCAACCATATTGATCATAGATGTATGTAGCTCAAATGTGTTAGCGGGATAGTCGGGAATCTTAATGGCACTAGCATATCCATGAATGTTGGATTGCATACGTTCATACAAAGTACGATTATCAATAGCCATGGCTTCTTGTGGTGGTGACAAAGCACGATTCTCGTGATCGGCTTGGTGGACGGTGGTGGTCTTACTCTTTCTCTTTTTCTTCCTTTTCGGAGGAAGAGGTTGTACACCAATCGGTATTTGTGCACGCCCGCGAGTGAGCATGCAACTCAATACGAGGAATGAGAGAGAAGCTCTCGTGTGACTTTGAAGAGAAATGGATTATCCTCTTCGAGTTTCGATATTAAATATCCACAAGAAAATAACAATATATGTATTACTACTTTGGGTGCAAGACCCTCAATGAAGCTTTCCTTCTTAGAATACTCCCAAGTGAACGGGGGGTTAGGTGGCGCGAAGCACTTAAGTACCTATTGACCCTTAGATGGCATTTTATAGCACATCGCCTTTCTATTCACTTAAATGTTCGTATTCTTTGAATTATTGCTTATTGAGAGTATTTATCTATTCTTGCTTTATTTTGTTTGATCGATACGCGTGTCAAGGACCGGAACGCCCCTCAACACGGTGTATTGCCTCGGCAATACTTATGGAAGATATGTAGATTGATTGTTCTTATACGTATACGTATTTACTTATAATAATATATGGAAAATATTTTTGTATTTATGAGTTTTTATTGGAAAATAATATATGTACATAAAAACCGAGAGAATCCAATAATATATATTTTTGGGTGCAATCTCTTAGGAAAAAGATTGCTTTTTGGATTTTTTAATTTTTTTGGTCAATTCTTTAGGAAAAGAATTGTTTTGTTAATTTTTTAGTTTTTATATATTTTTATATGTTTGATTTTTTATTTGTTTTTGATTTATGATACGTAAAAATAACGTTCACCAAATGAACGGATCCCAAAAGCCAATGAAAACCGTCAATCGATAGTCTCTCGTGTAGTCAAAGAACCGGCAGCGGCGCCATTTGAAATGTAGTATAATGCAAGTTCGTTTTCTCAGTTCTTAACCAATAGAAAGTCCAATCAATATCAGATTTATAATTGTTCTTGGTTGTTCAAGCTTGCTTGGTAATCTATTGCTAATTCAAACAACACTATTTAAAAATGAAAAATATAAACCTACTTATACGTAAAACAAGTTGCAAATACCAAATTTTTATTCAAACAAAATTAAAATTGCAAAATATAAAACTAAGAGGACTGAAAATGTAAATTCTAGGAAAATTAAATGCTTGAAATGTAAGTTCTATCAACTATAGGGACTAAAAATGTAAAACAGTTAACTATAAGGACCAAACTTGTAAAACTGATAACAACCTAACCAAATAATAACAAACTAACAAACTTGATAACTGAAATTTAACAAACTTCAAATGTAAAGGACTGAATTTTGCAAATACCACAAAATTAGGAAGTTTAGCTAGGTTTTAGAACTGATTAAACTTCTAGGGACTAAAGTGCAATTTTTACAAACTTTTAACTAAAAACGGGACACAAACAAGATTAAGCTCGTTTGAGCTTATTACTCAACCAATTAAGCTGAAACAACTTGCAAAACTCTTAAAATCCAATTAAGACTACGTGTGTTCAAGGAAATAAGCTAAAAGTCAGAATTAATCAAATGAGTGCTTATTAATAAGCACAAAATAAGCTACAGCTTATTTCAATCAGTCACAACCTGTTTTTTGTAAAGAAACTGATTAAGCACTTGATTACAAGAACGGGAAATCAAACTAGAACCATTTTCATCAAGTAATGAATGAAAAATCTGAAATAAGCTCTTTTGAGCTTATGTTGACCAGGTTTGACCAATTTTTATGAAAAAGCTCAAAACTTCAAATCTTGATATTCAACACTTTCTAAATGGATTTGTGAAAGAAAACCAAGACTTTTGTGAAGAGGATTAAGAGAACCAGTAAAACAGTAGGCACTTTACATCAGAGAATGAAATTTGCTCAATCCTTGACTAAAAAGCTAATTCCTAGCTTATTACCTAAAACTGTAGATTTTCCTCTTAGAAACTAAAAGTTTATGATGTAAGCTATAACTAGAAACAAGTTTGAGCAAATTTAACCAAGTAATGAAAGAGAATTCAGCAATTGAAAGTAACAAGTTTTCAAAACAAAGCTGATAAAAAGGATGACCCAAACTATTTTAGTACCAATTGCCTTTTTGACTATTTTTATTGCTTGTAAAAGACTTAAAACCAATTGTTAACACCTAATGACTAGAAATGAACTCTTAAACACCAATTATCAACACTTGAAAACCACTTAAAAGCTACTACCAAACACTCCTTTATCTGTTTTGATCAAGATTTTACAAAAGCTTTTTAAGTTCTGGATTAAGCTGATACAAAAGCTATAGCAGACTAGTTTCAATGGACAAAATGAAGTGTATTCAAGCTAAGAACAAACAATAACCAAGGCTAGAACTGAAAGTAAGCTATTATGCTAAAAAGTAACTGAATTATGCAGAAACTACAACTAGAACACAATTATGCAAGATCAAGCTACAAAACACTAGAATCAATCAAACATCAACTACTCATCAAGTAAAACAGGCAGCCATCAAGATTAACTAGGAAAATTAAGCATGCAATTGACTGATTTAGAGGAACAAAAATCAAGAGCTATAGAACCTATTGTAGAAGTCCTTTGGGAAGAAGAGGAGCGCTGAGCTCTCTTGCACTAGTGATACCACCACCTATCACTAGTAATCAACTCAAATCATTCAACAATCAACTGCAAATCATCAAACTGCTATGAAATCTTCAAGAACAATGGAAATACTTGAATTCTGATCAAACAGCTACAAAACTTCACCAATGTCAGTTATGATCATTGGATGATCATAACAAACATCAAACAGCAACTAGTATATCCAATAGCAACAAGAATCAACAGGAATTTGAAGAACAGAATTTGGCGGGAAAATGAAGTTTGAATTTTATTGCATGAATTCAGTTACAAATGTTTGTTACAAGCTAACAACTAACTAACTGACTCAAGAGTTTGTCAGACTCTTGAGTAGTTAGGGGAAAAGTGAGGGAAAAAGGGAAAGGGAAAATTTAACTATGTGTTTTACAAAATTAAGCTACAATGAGAAATGAGGTACAAGCTATCTATTTATAGGCAAGATATGAGAGTTTGTTGGAGTTGTGACGTGTCAGAACCAGTAGTAAATTGCCACGTGGAAAAATTCTGCATTTGCTCTTTGAAGGTGATGAACACTGAATTGGGGTTTTTTGATTGAATGGATAATTTGTTAATTGGATTGCACCATTGTATTCCTCTCTTCAAAACGAGCAAATTTGGTGTTTTGATCTTCTCATGAAACGCCTTCTATCAAAATCCCGATCCTGGAAATATTTTTTGTTAAAGAAGATGACACGTGTCATCTTCTTATTGGTTGAGGAGAAGTGTTGCGGATTACACTGTTGAGATATGGTAATAAATGAAAGGCGGCAGTAGTGGGCTTATGTGGTGATCCGTGTGAAGTGAATTCTCCTTTCCCATTGGTTTAACTCTTGACACATGGATTCAACTTGCATTTCTTTCCAAAGTTGGCAGATTTGGTCCCTATACTTGGCAGATTCCCATTTCAAGCTAGGATCTTCATTCCTTTGTCATTTTTGGTCCTTTAACTTTGATAACTTGTACAAAATGGCCCTTTGACTGAGTTGACTTGATAGTTGACCAGGTTTGACTTGGATCTTGACTTTTCATAATTTGCACTTCTAGTCCTTCAACTTTCATAACTTGTCAAGATAGGTCCTTGAACTTCAAAGTCTTGTCACTTTTGATCCTCTTTTGTCTTTTTCATCCATTTGAGCTTGGTTTTTCCTTGTTTGCTTGAAAATGTATCTCCTTACCTACAAAAGTGTACACAAACACAAACATACCACATAACACTGCTTTTCACAAGATAAATGGGTATTTTGCTTCATGTTTTAGGGTTATTTGTTGATAAAAGGATATGAGTTTAAGCTCATATCAAGACTTATAACACAGATTGAGACAAAAAGAGATAAAAACTATATTTGGACAAAAATTGTGAGTAAGAACTTTTTGGATAAAAGCAGTAGTATAAAAAAAATTAATAACCGATCCAAGTTTTGTTATATTATAAACAAATTTGACCACCAAATCAATAGATAAAAACACACAAATCCAAAGATTCAACCATAGCTCTTGATACCAATTGTAGGTCCTTAATTTCTTAGGATTGTATATGTGTTTGTAAAGATCTAAAGATATGGAAGGAAAAGGAAGAACTAGAGAGAGAAAGCTAGAGAGAGAAAGGAGAGAATGAGAGAATGAAAGATGTGATTAATGAAAAGTGAAATGAACAAATGACCAACCCCTCCTAACATGCTAGGAGGGGGTATATATAGCCCACCCTACATGTGAGCTATATGGGCTATACTGTTTACATACTGGATCACGAGCCCAATACTTGAATATATCATTGGAGTGACCAATCCTTTCTAAATACGTAAAAACGTATTTCCAACAATCTCACCCTAAGGGAGGTCACTCCAAGTTACAATGTCCTAAATAGTCTATAGCTCGTGATCTATGCTAACAATGATGTGACCGAGGCTTTCCTTTGAAAAACGTATTTCCAACAGTAAACATGATGCTTCCTATGATGCTGGAATCCAATACACATGAACCTGCTTATTTTTCTGAGAAACATGTTTAAAGAGGGTCAACACGAGGTTGGTGAATTCATAGAGTTTAGCTTATTAAATAAATGTACTGATATGCAAAACACCACGAAGATAGTAGAGCACCAAGCTACATACTATAGTAGTTCCTATTGCACTGTAATAGAAGCTAGACAATGTTTCTCAGGTGCCTATCTGGATCATCCTGATGTGAGACCCTCAGTCCGAAAATGAAATAAACCTGTTGCTTGGCCTAAGCGTTTCGTGATAGCTAGTCACGCAGGCCGGGCATTGTCAATACCCAAATAGATCTATTTATAACATTCTGCGCTACACTATTAACTATTACAGTCCACGAGAATAAATGGGGCAAACTATAGGCATTAAATTTGTTGTTGTCTGTATGTGTTTGCATATACAATAATTAAGTATGTTTTCTCCCCAGTTATAAAACAGTAAAAGGTGGGGTCATAAACTCACCTTAGTAGTAATGCAGTATTGATGAAGTAGTGATAAAGTCATTGAATAAATTGGCACAGTATGATAACGAAGCAGTAGGATTACATATGTAATTTATGTGGGTCTCGGTAAATGCACAAATAGAATGCACATATAAATGCAGTTGATGAAAATGCATGATCACAGATTTAATAAGTTGTTACCATTTTAAGTGTTAAACTTATAGTAAGTTATCGAAACATGTACACTTTTAATTTAATAAAATGTATTTACCTCGTTCGAACTGTAACAGTTTAAATGAATTAAATAAAATGAATTTTATTTAATTTAGACTTATAGAATATAATATTTCATAAAAGTCCTTGAAGTTTCGATTGTACACAATTAGTCCTCCACGTTTCACGAATTACGATATACCCCTTATAGTTTATTAAATTAAATAACATTAATAAAACTTAAGTTAAATTACACACGAGTCCTTGATTATTATAATGCTTGCAAAACAGCCCCTAGGACTTGTAGTACTTTTAGAAAATGGCAAGATTAGTCCTTGTGTTCCAAAAACCTTAGAGCACAAATATGCAGCAAAGGAATGGAATCCATAGCAATAAGGTTAATAAAGAAAATGGTGAGGAAGTGATGAGTTCTGATAATAGGTTTAATGTGTTAGCTAGTGAAGATAGTTATGAAGAATTAGCAAATTGGAAGAGTTTTTGTCATAAAATTGATACTATGTGTGATGCTGGTATGGCGGTTAGTAATGATACTAAAAGGAGATGGTCTATTAGAGAGATTGAATATTATGAAAAGAAATGGAAGGAATGCAATGTTGATGTGGTCTCGCCTGAAGATGTCCTTAAGAATACTATAGCAGAGTTAAATGATAAAATATTAAGTGGGAAGGAGAACATTATTGAAAAGGCTACTATTGTTGCTAAGCGTAGAGTAGTAAATGAGTGTGGAGGTAGGAATAATAGTGATGCTTTCAACAATTTTTTGCTCAAGCTCAGCAAAAGGATGTGGATAAAATCAGTAAATTGGAATGGGATAGAGATGTAGCTATGGTTGATTTATTTAGTCTTTCTGGACAACCACTGTCTGATGAAATTAAGGCGTCATGGTCTACTGATATGGTGGATTATTTTTGCTGTGATCAGGAAGGGATAGATAGTGATAGAATTAATGGGCATTATAATGAAGTAGAGCATGGTGGGAATGCTACTGCTGAGTTTATTGCGCAAGAGGAAATTAAGAATGTTAATGATATTTCTATGACAGATGTGCAAGGTGGGATTGCCTCCAATCATTCTAATTTTAAATGATAGGTAATCTTGCTGCTTGGAATGTTAAGGGCATGAATTCGACCCTTAGACAAAAGGAAATTAAGAATTTAATCCAAAGAAATAAAATTAGTATGTTAGCTATTATTGAGACTCAATTTAGGAAGAAGTCGGTTAATTCTGTTTGTAATGAAGTATTTGGTAGTTGGAGTTGGGTTTCTAACTCGGTAGATAGCAGGAAGGGTTGTAGGATTGCTGTTGGTTGGGATCCGTTTGGTTTTAGAGCTAAGTTGATTTCTCAGTTTGGTCAAGTTATGCATTTTGAGGTTATTCATCTTCACAGCCAAATGAAGTTGTATGTGTCGTTTATTTATGGGGAAAACAGAGAGAATAGCCGGAAACTCTTGTGGAAGAATTTAATGGACTATAGTGTTTCTATTGGGTCTCTACCATGGGCTTTGTTAGGAGATTTTAACGTATCTTTATCTTTTGAAGAAAGTTCTAGCTGTTTTAAAGCTAGGGATAATGGTATGGAAGAATTTAAGGAGTGTGTTAGGATGCTAGAGCTGGAAGATGTGAACAGCTTTGGATTTTATTACACTTGGATTGAAAAGCGAATAAATCCAGAATGTAGTATTTTAAAGAAGTTAGATAGGGTCATGGGGAATGACTGTTTTATTCACAGTTTTTCGGATTGCTGTGCTAATTTCTTTCCTTTCTTGACTTCGGATCACTGTCTCGTTGTCCTTTTATTTCCTGATGCTAGACCTTTGAAACCTAGATCCTTTAGATTTATGAACTTTCTTGCTGATAAGGATGGTTTTATTTCAACTATTAAGGACAATTGGTTTATTGATGTTAAAGGTTTTAATATGTTTGTTCTTGCTAAGCGGTTGAAGAACATGAAGAAATTTATGAGAAGGTTTAATAAGGATAATGGTAATGTTTTCGAGAAGGTTAAAGTTTTGAGAGCTGAGATTATCAATGTTCAAAAGAGTCTTGATAAAAATCCTCATGATGTTAGTTTAAGAGAGGATGAATTTCTCTGGTCAAAGGCTTATAATGATGCTCTTATTGATGAAGAAAAGTTGCTGAAGCAAAAAACTAAAATAGAATGGTTAAGGGAGGGTGATAATAATTCTGCTTATTTTCATCGTATTTTGAAAGGTAGGTGGAATAAGAAGATGATTGAAGTTGTATATGATGGTGATGGTAAAGCTTTTCATGGTAATGATATTCCTTCAATGTTTGTGGATCATTTTTCAAAAATTTTTAAAGCTAGTGAGGATATTATTATAATGGAAGACTGTGAGGGGTTATTTGTTAAGAAGCTTGATCCGGTTGTGGCAGAGTTCATGGTTAGACCTGTTACTGATAATGAAGTGAAAGATGTGATGTTTAGTATTAAGGATGACAAGGCTCCTAGTCCTAACGGATACACGTCTAAGTTTTTTAAGAAAGCTTGGAATATTGTTGGCCCGGATGTTTGTAGTGCTGTTAAGGAGTTCTTTTCTTCGGAGAAAATTCTAAGTGAGTTGAATTCTAATCTTATTTCCCTTATACCTAAATCTGATGTTCCGTTTAATGTTTCTGATTATAGACCCATTGCTTGTTGCAATGTGGTTTATAAATGCATTAGTAAGGTTTTAACGAAACGTCTTAAAGAGAGTATTTCTGAGATTGTTGATTTGAATCAGTGTGCTTTTATTCCGGGTAGGAAGATTAGTGATAATGTCTTACTTGCTCAAGAGTTAATGGTTGGGTATGACTGGAATAGCGGGACTAGAAAATGTGCTTTTAAGGTTGATATCAAGAAAGCTTATGATACTGTAGATTGGGGTTTTCTTAGGTCTAGTCTCTTGCATTTTGGCTTCCATGTTAAGATGATTGACTGGATTATGACTTGTCTCACCACTACTTCGTTTTCTGTATGTATTAATGGGTAATCTCACAGGTTTTTTAAGAGTTATAGGGGTCTTAGGCAGGGTGACCCTATTTCACCTTATCTATTTACTCTGGTCATGGAAGTATTAAATCTTATGCTTAAAAGACATATTAAAAATGATGGGAGGTTCAAGTATCATCCTGATTGCAAGAGGATTGGTTTGACTCACCTTTGTTTTGCGGATGACTTTCTTTTTTCTGTCATGGTGATATTAACTCGGCTTGCATTATCAGAAGAGCTTTGGATGAGTTTAGTATGTGTTATGGGCTTTATCCAAGTATTGAAAAAAGTACGGTGTTTTTAGCAATGTTCCTGATGATGTGAAGGTTCAAATTTTGATGGCGCTTCCTTTTGTAGAAGTTACTTTGCCTGTCAGATATCTTGGTGTCCCAATGATGACAAAGAAACTTTGCAACTTTGACTGTAGAGTTCTTTTGGATAAAGTCAAGAAAATAATTTTAGATTGGAGAAATAAGCTTTTGTCTTATGCAGGTAAGCTTCAACTTATTGCTTCTGTTTTGTCTTCTGTTAATATATATTGGGCCTCGATGTTTGTTCTTCCAAAACATATATGTGAGAGTATAGATAAAATGTGTAAGAATTTTCTGTGGGGAATTGACCCAAATAAAAAGGGTATTGCTAGTGTTTCTTGGGAGGAGGTGTGTAAACCAAAATCGCAGGGTGGTTTAAGATTGAGGTCTATGTCCATTATGAATGAGGCTCTTATGATCAAATACTTGTGGAATGTTATTAGTAATAAAGAGTCCTTATGGGTTAAATGGGTGAATGAATATAGACTTAGAGGTTCATGTGTTTGGAATCTTACTGGTTGGAAGAAAAATGCTTGGACCTGGAGGCAAATTATGCATTTTAGGGATATGATTAAGAGTTTTGTAGGATGTAAGATTGGTAATGGAAAAATCTGTTTTGTCTGGTTTAATAAATGGCATTCCCAGGGCCCTCTTAGTAAACTCATTTCAAAAAGCTTTCTTATTTCTAAAGGGATCAATTTAAACGATAGGGTTTGCAAGTGGACTGAGGATGGAAAATGGTTATGGCCAAATGATTGGGTTACCAGATTTAGGAGGGTGCTTGAGGTTCCTAGTCGTATCTTGAATGATATTGATGATAAAGCTATTTGGCTAAACAAGAAAGGGGAAGTTGTTAATTTTAGCATAAGGGAAGTCTGTAATGCTTTAAGAGTATATGGGCCTGTGGTTTTATGGTATAAGCATGTCTGGTTTACTCATTGTATCCCACGACATGCCTTCATTCTATGGCTTGCGCTTAAAGGAAAGCTTAAGACTCAGGATAGGCTATCTAGATGGTTCACTCTGAATGATAATCTTTGTCCTTTATGTGAATCATGTATGGATTCCCATAGTCACGTGTTTTTCAGTTGTACTTTCTCAAATGACCTATGGAACAGGGTTAAGGTTTTAGCAAAACTGGAAAAATTTTCGTCAGTTTGGGCTGAGATTGTGTTGGGATTATGTAATATCAAAGCTAGTAATTCTGGATGGAGTATTGTTCAAAGATTAGTGGTAAGTGCTACTGTGTACTTTGTTTGGCAGGAGCGTAATTGCCACTTGATTGAGAATAGGTTCCGTACCTCGGATGTGGTTTTTAATATCATTGTTTGTACTATGAGACTAAAGCTTCTTTCCTTTACTGTCAAATGGTCTAGAGACACTGATTTGATTTCTAGGCTTTGGAAGATTCCATGGCCGAATGTTAGACGTAATGAGATTATTCCAGATTATATAGATTGCGATGATAGTTCTTCCTAATTTTGAGTGTTTCCTCTTACTACATAAGTGGGTGTATGACTTATGGCAGTTGTTGGATGGGTTGTTATTATCTTACAGCTACAGGCTTTGGAGTTACTGATCTTACTATTGGTATGGTTATTATGATATGGGTTATTTCCTTGTTACTTATGGTTGTAGTTTTTACTGGTCTGAAGAACCAAAGTTTCAAGAAAAACTTATGTGTTTTTTTTCCCATGGTTTTGTCTGCGTAAAATCCTTTGGTTTTGTTCCCGTTATATGACTGTTCTATATCCTGGTGAGTTTTTATGATGAGTTGAAGGTTTTCTTGATGATGATATTGAGTTAGTATTGTTGAGGTATTGGGAGGAATTTTTTTGGTTGTTACAGGGGAGGTTTGATGTGCTACTAGTGGTCTTATAGATTGTGCTTGGGGGAGTGTGTTAGGCTAATACAAGGTTATTGGCCGAGTATAAAATAATTTCGTTGGTTCCGATCTCTTCGAATTGATTACTGTTAATTAGTGCGACTCAATTGTCTTTTGGTGATCAAGAGGATGGTTTGTTTGATTATCTATTTTTAAACTAAAAGCAAATAATTATCGTTGAGTAAAATAAGAAATTTTAAAACTTAAACTACAAATAAAAGTGTGCAATCTTTGGAAATTAAAACTTAAATAATAAACTAAGTAAAAATGGTGGGAGAAATTAAATTTGAAACCTAATAAAAACAAAACAAAAGCCTGAGTCAGATCGCAATGCGATCGCACTCAAATAGTAATCCAGATCGCACTCAATGCGATCGCAACTTAGGAAACAGATCGCACTCACTAGTGCGATGGGTAGGAGTGATCGTACTCACCGATCGCAACCACGATCGCGATGAGTGATCGTGGTCTTTGATCGTAACACAATGATCGCAATCAATGCGATTGTAACAAGAAAACGTGTCAAGATCGCACCCACATATCGCAATGAGTGATCGTGGTGTGTGATCGTACCAGGAAAGAATGAACGGATCACAATCTATGCGATCGAAGCCAAGAGATCGTATCTAGGGGAAAACCCTCCTAAGATGGGAAAGACGTCCAAAAGGTAACCAAGCTTAAACGAATAGCAGTAACTATGATAAGCACTTACCAACTTATACAAGAGTAAATAAGCACAAATTTGGCAACTTTTCAAGACACAGATACAAGCTTGATTAATCAAACTTCCAAAAGACGAAATTTTTAGGAAAACTTAAAAGAAACAATAAGCTATAACAACGTAATAAGCTAATAAGCACAATAAGCTTATAGCTTATTCCATATAAAAGCTTAATAAGTAGTAAAAAGATTAACTTTTTAAACTCTAGACTATCAAATTCAAACGCGAATAAAGAACTATTCGGATCAAAAATGAAGTTTAGGATCAAGGACAAAGCAAAATCAAGAAATGTTGAAAGAGATTAAAGAACAAAAAGCTTAACTTGAACTTGTAATTAAATGAAATCCAAATACAAGAATGATTCAACCCTTAAACTTGAAAGAAAAAGATGAAACTTAGTGAGAGAAAGTTGGGAACTTTCTCTCTCTAAAAACTAGAAAGGAAAAATGAAAAACTAAAACTAGCTAACCCCCCTCCTAATGTGATTAGGAGGGTATTTATAGGGAAATGGGGAGTGCATGTGAGGTGTGCTTCCTT
The DNA here is from genome assembly GCA_025667525.1 of Glebionis coronaria. Taxonomy (NCBI): domain Eukaryota; kingdom Viridiplantae; phylum Streptophyta; class Magnoliopsida; order Asterales; family Asteraceae; genus Glebionis; species Glebionis coronaria. The sequence continues at coordinate 383,499,772 of CM046875.1, forward strand.
CTTTCTTTTCTTCTCGACTCGATTTAAATCTTTGTCTTTTCTCGACGTCGTCTCGGGACTTGAACTTGTCTTAATAATTTTCTTCTATAATTTAGACTTGAGTTCTTCGACTTCATTAAACTTCCGTCTTTAGACTTTTTCTTCGATAAATCTTCAGAATAGGTCTTCGACATTCGTTCTTTTAGCACTCTTGATCTTTTGACTTCGTCTTTTCTCGTTTTCTTTGATAAAAGCCCGTGAAAGCCCGTGTTTTCTTCCTTTTTCATCTTTTGGTCCTAAAGCACAATAAAAACACAAACCACACATAATTCCGACTTTTACGACATAAATTACACGTTTTGGTCTTGTTATAATTGGAAATAAGCGGTAAAAGGATAAGTGTTTTCACACTTATTAAATCCCCAACACTTGACCATTGCAATGCCCTCATGCAATGCATTAATTTTAAAGCGCGGTTTACATTTTCCATCATAAATAACCCACCTTGACCTTTATTAAATATTAAACTTTAAGGAAAATAAAAAGATAGAAACAAGTAAACAAATTAAAGACTTACATTGGGTTTTGGCTGCCATGAACGTTTATCATCCTCAAGTTTCACGTTCCCCATAGCAAACTAACACGAATTCATGTGGGCCAATTATTTACTTAGACTCCCTTATTTCTAGGTGTATCTCTTATAATTTATTTTTGTCTTGAATGATCACGAGGATTCATTGTTTGACTTATTTGGATAGTTTATTAAGGCCGAAAATAAAGTGGACGATTTAATTAATAGTTAGCTAGAGGACAAAATCTTTTAAAACTGCTTCTCGGGACCTCTTAAAGCTCATATCTTGGCATAACTCGCTTCACGATTTGAGACCTTTCTCGAACCGATATTTGGCAGCGACTTTATACTTCAAATCTTGAGAGACTTTCTTGAAATTATGGCCTTCTCTTCATAATAGGAATTTCTTCACTTGAACTTTTTGAGAGATTCTTCATCTTTGGACCACGACTTCTTCATTTTTCTCCAATCTTTATTTTGGACTTTTATATACAACGATCCGCTTCCTTTTAGGACTTGGATCTATTTATCCTCGTACCTTGTTAGGGCCTTTTTCGATAGACTTCTCCATGATCTTTTGGGGAGTTTTTGCTTTTCGTCGTGTGTCTCGATCCTTCATATTGATTCTCGATAAATGATTCTTCACATCACTTTTGGATCTTTAGCAACAAAATGTAGCCCTCATTCCTTGTTAGGGCCTTTTCGGACTCGCTAATCTTCGCATCCCGCTTCAATAAGTTATGCCTTGGCTATGAACTCTAATTAATACTGAGAAACTTTTAAACGATTTTGGGCTAGAAGCTAAGTAACTTTTCAAATCGTACAACCTTATTTATTGCAGATACATTTATTAACAGGCGATGGGAGAATATGCTCATAATTAACTTACATAAATTCACGAAAGAATACCAAACTTATAATTGACTCTATCATCTCTCGTCCTCCACAGTTTAAAATCTCAAGAAATGAGACTCGTGGATGCTTAGCCAATTAAATCAAAGTTTTGGGTTTTCGAGCCGTCTATAGGATCTTGCAAACTCTTAGACTTTTTCAAGTTTAGAATTTGCATTTTAAAGTTCCCTTGATAAACGACTCTCTAAGATCAATTATAGGAACTTGCGAAAAGTTCTTGTTCTTAACCCGTGAGAGTTAAGACTTTCGCGTTTTAAATTTCCCTATATAAAATCCTAGCAAAACTTGACTTAAACACGTTAAGGATACTAGCTAGAGTAAACTTAGATAAGTAAACTCGGGTTGAGTCAAAATATTCACGACTTTGAAAAATTTAAAACCACTTTATTAAACTTTTTTTTAATTTTTAGCAAGGAAAGTAAATAACGATAGCAATGGAAAACTACAAGGCCAAAATAGATTAAAATTTTTAAAAAATGTCGAAAAATCAAGTTTTTCTGTTAAAATGAGGGCAAATTCATGGAAAAGACCACTTACTTCGATAGAAGTCCCCCCTACACTTGATATAAACATTGTCCTCAATGTTTAAGCATGTGGGAGTAAACTCCCCTACACTTAGGACATTTTGCACGTTGTTTAAATCTTGCTAAGGAAAGGACAACTAAAGTGATTTCAATGTGAACATATAAGATATGAAATATTGAATCACGATAGTTTAGGATATAACAAGGAAGACGGGAACACGGAATCACGGTTCGTCAAAAGTCATCGAGGTGCACTTTGAAGCTTGAATCCCTGCAGAGAATAAGAAACAAGACAACAAACACATACGGGCCCCCCTACACTTATTATGAAAGCGGTAAAGGATAGATCACGGGTTGCCTCCCAAGAAGCGCTTGTTTTTTATAACCGAGTCACGAGCCTGACTTGACCCAAAACTAGTTCATGGGAAACGTGGTGAGGGATGGAATCATCTTATGAGAGATGTCCTCACCAAAGTACAACTTCACGCGCTGGCCATTCACCTTAAAATTGGGCCCATTTGGCTGAGAAAGCTCAATGGTGCCATAGGGAAAGACTTTGGCGACGGTGAATGGACCAGACCAGCGGCTTTTCAACTTGCCAGAGAAGATCTCCAACCGAGAGTTAAAAAGTAAGACTTGATCACCAACGTGGAACTCTCGGTTCTTAATTCTAGCATCGTGGATGATCTTGGTCTTCTCCTTGTAGATCAATGAGTTCTCGTAAGCTTCATTCCTCAGTTCATTTAGCTCGTTGAGTTGAATCTTCCGAAGATCACCGGCTTTGTTGATTTCGAAGTTGGCCCACTTCAAGGCCCGGTATGCCTTATGTTCCAGCTCGATAGGGAGGTGGCATGCTTTCCCGTACACAAGACGATAAGGTGTACAACCAATCGGGGTCTTATATGCGGTACGGAAAGCACACAAAGCATCATCTAACTTATCGGCCCACGCGGCACGATGGTCTCCCACAGTACGTTCCAGAATTCGCTTCAATCCACGGTTGGAAATCTCGGCTTGCCCATTGGTTTGGGGATGATAGGCGGTGGAAAGAAGGTGATTGACGCCATACTTAGCCATGACTCTTGCGAATTGATCATTGCAAAAATGAGTCCCGCGGTCATTGATGATAGCACGAGGAGCACTGAATCGAGCAAAAAGCTTCTTCAAAAAGTTCACAACCACCCTCGCATCGTTCGTAGGAAGAGCCTTAGCTTCAACCCATTTAGAAACGCAGTCAATGGCTACGAGGATGTACTTGTACCCTTTAGATGAAGGAAATGGCCCCATAAATTCGATACCCCATACATCAAAGATTTCACATTCTTGTATGAAATTTTGAGGCATCTCATCTTTATGTGTGATCTTGCCTTGTCGTTGGCAAGCATCACAATGCTTAACCATCTCGTTAGCGTCATGATAAATGGTGGGCCAATAGAATCGAGAGTCGAATACTTTCTTCGTGGTGTAATTGGGACCAAAGTGACCACCGGTGGGTCCTTTATGGAAAGCATCAAGGATTTGTAAAGCTGCTGGTCCATCAACACATCGACGAATGATCAGATCAGCACATTGTTTGAAGAGACAAGGGTAATCCCAGAAGTAAGTCTTAACATCTTTAAAGAACTTCTTCTTTTGTTGGGATGTTAACCCTTTGATGAGAATACCACCCGCTAAGTAGTTTGCAATGTCCGCAAACCACGGGTGTCATCAAGATTGGAGTGAATAGACATTAAGGTCTCAAGGGGAAAAGAGTCATTGATCTCTTGATTTGGATGATCCCCTTGATAAGGATCTTCAAGTCTACTTAGATGATCCGTGGCTAGGTTTTCGGCTCCCCTCTTGTCACGAATTTCAATGTTGAATTCTTGAAGGAGCAAAACCCAACGAAGAAGTCTTGGCTTAGAATCTTGTTTAGTCAATAAGTACTTCAACGCGGAATGGTCGGTATACACGATGGTGGTGGAAAGGACAAGATAGGGGCGAAATTTTTCAAAAGCATACACTACAGCTAAAAGCTCTTTTTCGGTAGTGGTATAATGCAAATGAGCCCCCGTCAATGTCTTGCTAGCATAATGGATTGGTTGGAAGTGTTTGTTCACTCTTTGGCCCAAAACCGCTCCAATAGCAAAGTCGCTAGCATCACACATCAATTCGAAAGGTAGCTCCCAGTTAGGGGTAACCAAGACCGGTGCCTTAGTAAGCTTATCCTTAAGAAGATTGAAGGATTCAAGACACTCTTTGGAAAAGATGAAAGGAGTATCTTTTTCCAAGAGGTGGGTCATCGGGCGAGCGATTTTAGAAAAATCCTGAATAAAATGACGATAGAAGCCCGCATGAACTAGGAAACATCTCACACCCTTCACGGTTGAAGGTGGAGGTAATTTGGCTATGAGATCCACTTTAGCACGGTCCACTTCAAGACCGGCTTTAGAGATTTTATGTCCCAGCACAATGCCTTCTTTCACCATGAAATCGCATTTTTCCCAATTTAGAACAAGGCGAGTGTCTTCACACCGCTTAAGCATGCGTTCCAAATTGGCAAGGCAAGTAGAAAAGGAATCACCATAGACCGAGAAATCATCCATTAACTTCTATAGTTTCTTTAACCATGTCATGGAAGATAGCCATCATACACCTTTGGGAATGTCCCAGGAGCATTGCATAAGCCGAAAGGAATTCTTTTGTAAGCAAATGTTCCATAAGGACAAGTGAATGTGGTTTTCTCTTGGTCTTGGGGATCGATGGGTATTTGAAAATAACCCGAGAAACCGTCTAAAAAGCATTAATAGTCATTACCCAGGCGTTCAAGCATTTGGTCCATGAAAGGAAGGGGAAAATGATCCTTTCTCGTAGCATCATTGAGTTTGCGATAGTCTATACAAACTCTCCACCTTGTAACGAGACGAGTAGGAATAAACTCGTTGTTTTCATTGGAAACAACGGTGATTCCGCCTTTCTTAGGCACACAATGGACGGGACTAACCCATGGTGAATCTGAGATAGGATAGATCATGCCCGCATCAAGAAGTTTGATAACCTCTTTTTTGATAACGCCATGGATCTTAGTATTCACCCTTCTTTGGCTTTGAATAGTGGGTTTAAAATCATCCTCCATGAGAATTTTATGTGTGCAAAAGTGAGGATCAATTCCACGAATATCAGAGATTTTCCATGCAATAGCTTTCTTATGATTTTTCAGCACGACGATAAGTCGGGATTTTTCTTCTTCTTTCAGGTCCTTTGCAATGATGACGGGTGACTTCTTGTTGTCTTCAAGGAAAACGTACTCGAGATGAGACGGAAGATCCTTAAGCTCTAAATCCGGAGGATTTTCGATGGACGGCGGAGTCCAAGTCGGATCATCGATGAAGATATCCTTAGGAGATGGTGGAGAAATATGGTCCTCATTGAGAAGTTTCTCAATGGTACGAATGTCTTCATCCCAATTGGAGGGAGAATCGTCATATTGCAAGTCCACATCTCCGAAAGTTGCTTCGAATTCCTTCAAGATGAAATCACTTTCTCCAAATGGAGTTAGTGATGGAGCAATAGAGGCAACGGTCTCAACAGTGGGTAGAGAAGAAGAACCACTTTTACAAGCGTCTTTGAAATGTTCTTCACAAGCCTCATCGACAACGTCAATGAAATTAACGTTCTCATTTTCAGAAGGCTGCTTAGAAAGTTTACCCATGTTGAAGACGATTTTATCGTCACCAACTCTCATGATTAATTTGCCAGCGGCTACATCAATAAGAGTGCGACCGGTCCTCAGGAATGGACGTCCAACGATTAATGGAACATGGAGTCCATCTCGTAGTCAACAACAACAAAATCCGCCGGAAAGGTGAATTTGTCGACACCAACGAAGACGTCTTCGGCTATCCCTACTGGATAAGCAACCGTACGGTTAGCTAATTCGAAAGTCATTCGTGTGGGGACTAGCTCGGGTAGAGACAATTGTTTCCAAACGCTTAAAGGCATTAAGTTGATACTAGCACCTAGATCGGCTAGGGCCATACAATTCTCTACCCCATGGAAGTTGCAAGGAATCAAGAAACGAACCGGATCACCAAGTTTGGTTGGTAATTTCCTTAAGAGGACTGTAGAGCAATTCTCATTAAGTTGGGTCTGAGCGATATCAAGGAGTTTCTCCTTATCACTGAGAAGATCTTTAAATATTTTGGCATATTTTGGCATGTGAGCGAGAGCCTCAGCAAAGGAGATATTGAAATTCAGTTGTTTAAACATTTTGAGAAAGTTAGAAACCTGAATATCATCCTTGTTCTTCAATTTCTCTTTCCTCAACCTTGAATGATAAGGTATATTGGGTTGAGATGAAGGCTTTGGTATGGAATTCTCACTCACATCCTTGGGTGGTGGAGGGGTGGAAGTATAAGGTGGTGGAATTAGAGAAGGGGGCTCGTTTTCCTTTGTCACAATCACCTGTGTAGGTGTAGGAATCTCGGGTTCCTTTAAACCTTTGCCACTGCGAGTGATGATTGCTTTCATCTCCCCTCTGGGATTAGCAACGGTGTTACTCGGAAGAGTACCCGAACCAGAGGCTTGATTACTTGGGAAAAAACTAGCCATCATATCCCTTAAGTTATTCGTTTGATTGTTCATAGAGTTTCTCATGTCGGCTTGAAGAGCATTTCCTTGCTTTGCCATGTCATTCCTTAGCTCGGCTCGAATATCGTTCCCTTGTTTTGCCATGTCACCTTTCAAGTTAATGAATTGGCTTTAAAGATTCGTCACCATCTCTCTGTTGGTCCTCATGTAAACTTCGAGGTCTTGGTTCAATGCCATGGGTTGATTGAGAGGTGGGGCTTGGTAAGCTGAATTATTTCCTTGAAGTGGATATGGGTTTCTTTGGGGTTGATATTGATTGGTAGCTCGAGGTTGGCTTTGATTGTTGCGGTTGAAATTGTTTTGGTTTTGGTTTTGAGGAGAAAAACCGGGTGGAGATAGATAATTGTTGGAACGATAACTTAGCAAATTACGATCTCCTTGAGGACGTGCTTGGTAGCCAAAGTTACCGTTAGCGGCGTACACATTTTCCGAATTGTCAAGAGTAGAAGGACAATCGGTGTACGAATGAGAACCCCCGCAAATCTCACAAGAAGTGGCTATAGTTTTAGCTTGTTGAAATTGGTTTGTAGCCATGGTTAAGAAGTTTTTGTTCATCTCAGCTATTTGGCGAGTAAGTTCGGTGAGCTCTGGGTTAGATGGTGTAGAAGAAACATTGTCCCTCTGGTTATTCCGTGAAGATGCAGATGAGTCCCAATTTTTGTGGTGAGTGGTCATGTTCTCTATCAGCTGTCTACACTCCTCAGGTCTTCTCTTCATGAATGTACCACCAGCGGCAGCATTAATCGTATCACGATCACGAAAAGTTAGACCATTATAGAAAGTATCAATCAAAGTAACGGGGAGCATGTTATGGTTAGGAAAACGGTCGATCAAAACATTATAGCGTTCCCAAGCATCGAAAAGCGACTCATCAGGTTCTTGTGTGAATCCACTGATTTGGTTGCGAAGACTAGTGACCATGGATGGTGGAAAGTAGCGCGACAAAAACTTTTGAGTCATGTCATCCCATGTTTGAATTGAGTTTTTGGGGAGACGATCAAACCATTTTTCGGCATGATGGGATAAAGTGTGTGGAAAAAGGTGAAGACGAAGAAAATCCATGGAAGCACCAGGTAGTTTCATACTTTGAGTGACGGTAATGAACTTGTCTAGATGTTTGTTGGCATCATCATCCGGTAATCCACGAAACGGGCAAGTGTTTTGAACTTGCTGGATCATGTGATGCTTCAACGAAAATTTAGGAGTCGTGATTTGCATCGGCGCAATCGGTCCTCCGCGTCCGTTCATGGTGGGTTGACACAGTTCCTCCATTGTTCGTAAATCGGGTAGGGGAACATTGTTCTTGTTGTTATTTAAATTGGGAAGAGGTGGGTTGTTGTGGTTGTTATGCACACCAGCCATATCTAAATCTTCACGAGTCTCGGGCTCAGAATAATTTGAAGATCTAGTACGCATATACCTGTAGAAGAGAAAAGTACCAAAGAAAATATATATAATCTTTTTGGTGCAAAACCTTTGGAAGAATTGCTTTTCATGATTTTTTTTAGTGTTTTTGTATTTTTGAAAAGTTTTTAATTTTTGTGGATTTTTGAAATTTTTAGCAAGGAAAATAACGTTCCTAAAAGAACGGATCCTAAAATTCAATGCGTCTCTCACTAAAAACTGTTAATCTTAACGAAAAGAGCCGGCAGCGGCGCCATTTAATACAAGGTTATTGGCCGAGTATAAAATAATTTCGTTGATTCCGATCTCTTCGAATTGATTACCGTTAATTAGTGCGACTCAATTGTCTTTTGGTGATCAAGAGGATGGTTTGTTTGATTATATATTTTTAAACTAAAGGCAAATAATTGGCGTTTAGTAAAATAAGAAATTTTAAAACTTAAACTAAAAATAAAAGTGTGCAATCTTTGGAAATTAAAACTTAAATAATAAACTAAGTAAAAATGGCGGGAGAAATTAAATTTGAAACCTAAGAAAAACAAAACAAAATCCTGAGTCCGATCGCAATGCGATCGCACTCAAATAGTAATCCAGATCGCATTCAATGCGATCGCAACTTAGGAAACAGATCGCACTCACTAGTACGATGGGTAGGAGTGATCGTACTCACCGATCGCAACCACGATCGCGATGAGTGATCGTGGTCTTTGATCGTAACACAATGATCGCAATCAATGCGATTGTAACAAGAAAACGTGCCACGATCGCATCCACAGATCACAATGAGTGATCGTGGTGTGTGATCGTACCAGGAAAGAACGAACGGATCGCAATCTATGCGATGGAAGCCAAGAGATAGTATCTAGGGGAAAACCCTCCTAAGATGGGAAAGACGTCCAAAAGGTAACCAAGCTTAAACGAATAAGCAGTAACTATGATAAGCACTTACCAACTTATACAAGAGTAAATTAGCACAAATTTGGCAACTTTTCAAGACACGGATACAAGCTTGATTAATCAAACATCCAAAAGACGAAATTTTTAGGAAAACATAAAAGAAACAATAAGCTATAACAACGTAATAAGCCAATAAGCACAATAAGCTTATAGCTTATGCCATATAAAAGCTTAATAAGGAGTAAAAAGATTAACTTTTTAAACTCTAGAACATCAAATTCAAACGCGCATAAAGAACTATTCGGATCAAAAATGAAGTTTAGGATCAAGGACAAAGCAAAATCAAGAAATGTAGAAAGAGATTAAAGAACAAAAAGCTTAACTTGAACTTGTAATTAAATGAAATCCAAATACAAGAATGATTTAAACCTTAAACTTGAAAGAAAAAGATGAAACTTAGTGAGAGAAAGTTGGGTACTTTCTCTCTCTAAAAACTAGAAAGGAAAAATGAAAAACTAAAACTAGCTAACCCCCCCTCCTAATGTGATTATGAGGGTATTTATAGGGAAATGGGGAGTGCATGTGTGGTGTGCTTCCTTCTTTCTTTTCTTCTCGACTCGATTTAAATCTTTGTCTTTTCTCGACGTCGTCTCGGGACTTGAACTTGTCTTAATAATTTTCTTCTATAATTTAGACTTGAGTTCTTCAACTTCATTAAACTTCCGTCTTTAGACTTTTTCTTCGATAAATCTTCAGAATAGGTCTTGGACATTCGTTCTTTTATCACTCTTGATCTTTTGACTTCGTCTTTTCTCGTTTTCTTCGATAAAAGCCCGTGAAAGCCCGTGTTTTCTTCCTTTTTCATCTTTTGGTCCTAAAACACAATAAAAACACAAACCACACATAATTCCGACTTTTACGACATAAATTACACGTTTTGGTCTTGTTATTATTGGAAATAAGCGGTAAAAGGATAAGTGTTTTCACACTTATTATAGGCCTTCTAGAGCGTGCTGAAAGATGTGTCGTCTTTGCAAGGTTTAGCATTTTCTCTCTTTTGCCCTTTCTATTTTGAACAATTTTTAGTTTCCAACCCTATTTTTGATGATGCTTTGTCCTCCCTTATGTTTTATTATAACCTTGTATCTGTTTATTGTCAAGCTGATAGATATATAGGTTATTTCATCATGAGAGGATTCATGTTTAGTTTGTACTCTTTCCCCCTTCTATGGTTTCCCACTGGGTTTTACATAGTTGGGGGTTTTTAGGAGGCAATAAATGTGATGTGCTACACTGGCACCTCTCTTTTATTTTTGCATTTGGTCTGATGGCGTTTTTGAGTAGGTCTATTTTACCTACTTAGCTTGTTTTTTAGTTTAGGGTGGGGTTTTCCATTGGGATGGATTGGTTGTTTTTTGTTCTCTTCCCTTTGTGGTTGAATCAAGAACAGCCATGGATTCTGAAGTGGTTTCCTCATCTCAGCTAAAAAACTGGTATTTTATTAGTAGTGCCATGGATTGCAGGAGCTTGGTCTTATCTGTGACAACCCTGGTTTTGAGGTTCGTCACTTAGTTTTGTTTTGTGCTAGTTACGTGTCTTTACGTGTTTATGTGCTAATTGGTGTGAATAGATTGTGGCTTGGATATCGTTTCCGGTACGGGGTACCTTGTGAGTGAAATGATGTGTGATGATTTCATGTTCATGAGTTCACATGGTGGTGACTATGAAGTGAGATGGTGTTATTTAGTGGTTTTACGTATACGTATATGTATTATAGAAAATCGTATTTTTACGATTTACGGTTTAGCATTTAGAGGTCTCGGATGAGGTAATTAGTCATATGAATATTTTTTGGGATGGTTTTAAGTCATTTAGGACTTATTTATAAAGTTTATTTCAAATTTTGAGATTTTTATTAAAAGTGTATATTTTACGTCTTTTACAGTAAAACGCGTAAATTTGACTAGTTTGACGGTTTTGAGGTTTTGGAAGCTTTAGGAGCTGAAACAAATTAAAGTAAATTAAGGTAATGTTAATAACATAATATTAAATAATAAAAAAAACGAAATTAGGGGTGTTTGGGTCGGTTTAGACGCACCAAAGAAAAGAAAAGGGGAAAAAAGGGAAAAAGGGAACCGGGCTTTTGTATATGGGCCAAGGACTTGTTAGGAAATAATAGAAAGCCTTATTTCTATCAAAACACTTCATAAAATCCCTGGAGATTAAGTATGGGTCGACATCCATGGAGAAAATTAGGGTTCTTCATCAAAAATCTTGTTTTCCAAAAAAATCTAAGGTAAAATCTTCAAACCCTTTTCAATTAAATTGTTTTTATGATTTCTTTAATCATCTTATGATGGATTTAGGTTAGGGTTTAATTTAAAAACAGTAAATTAATGTTGTATTAATCATAATATGATGATTACATAAATTAGGGCTTGTAATTAGAGGGATTAGGGTTAATTAGTGAGGTTGATTTTGTTAAACCCGTTTTTAAAAACTGGGCAGAATTTTGAGTCAATTGTTTTGATCATATCGGGAGTTCTAGGAACATTCAAGATGCGATCCAAGTATCCCTGAAAAGGTAATTGAAGTGGATTTCCAATGCAAGAAACTAGAACTAAATTGGATGTGGGTAATTGGGTCAAAAACAGGTTACAACAGTCGGAGGTCAAAACAGTTTTGTAATCAGCCTGTTTTCTTTTTAAGTTTTGGGTTGTTTGGGGTACTTAGGGTTGCATTGGGATCTTCTCACGAACATGAGAGATGGTTTATATATTTTGGTAAGTATATGCACTTGGGCTAAGATTGTGGTTTAGGGTAAGACCCCTTAATTGTAACAAACTTTTAGTATGTTTAAAATCAGGAAATATGGAATGACAAAAGTATATATATATATATATATATCGGGGCTTTAACAGTAGTCTTAAGGTTGGGGCAAGTGGGAGTTCTTAGCTAACATATGTAAAGGCATAAATATTTCCTTTATAGAGATCATGGGTGTGTTTAAGTGGGCGTTTGGTTTATAGTTTGGAGACCTAAAACTGGGACTGTTTTTGTGTAAAATATGAACGAGATAGTTATTAAACTTAACCAATTTAAGGACTTGTTAGGGAAGGGTAATGGGGTGATTAGAGCTTATCAATGAGGTATTTATATGGGAATAGGCTAGATGTCCATCATAGGTTGATGAGCCATCTTAGTGATTGGTTCATGTATTGATTGCGTGTTTTTGGTTTGTTAGCTTGTTGCTAGTGCGAGGACTTGTGAAGAAGCAATCTGGTGAGTTTCATAGTCTCATGTTTACTATTGATTTTGACTTCCAGATGGGATGGAAGAGACACTGTGTTGAGTTATTTGTAAATAATGATGTGAATGTTTTTATGGGTTGTGATGGACTTGTTTGTACACTTATGTGATTAACTGCTATGTGATTCTTGATTGTGTATGATTTGGATCGGGGGACACGTGCCGTCTCAGTTATTGTGGTTTGACAAGGTAGGGGCCTTGGGATAGGTACATAGCGTGATCGTCTATGGGACCAATGGATAATGATAAGGTAGATGCCTTGGAAATTATGGTTGTTGGTAAGGCGTGATGCCTTAGAAATTATGGTTGTTGGTAAGGCGTGATGCCTTGGTAATTGTGGTTGTTGGTAAGGCGTGATGCCTTGGAATTATGATGATTGATTGAATTTGAATGCTAGTTGTTAATACATAATTGTAGCGCATTGTCCATATGTTATTGTGTTGATGGTTGTTATTCACAGCTTATAACTGTTTTGGCGTTGTAGTCTAAACCTGTGACTCTCACCAACTTTATGTTGACGTGTTTTAGTGTCTCTTTCAGGTGTGAATGTGGTTAAGCGTGAGGATAGAAGTGGCTAGACTTGGATGCCTTAGGATTGCATATACAAGGAGATCCCTGTTCCTTCTTAGTTTACCTTTATGTTTTTTGAATAAGTGATACTGTTGGCACCTATATGTTTGTTTTGTTTGTGTTACTTGTTTGTCTTGGGTAAGAGGTAGGACTGTTACCTACTTACCTAAACTCCTGCATTGTTGGGATATTGTCATGACATTTGTGTCACCATTTTATGACATTTCTTATATCATTTAGTTATCTCTATAGACACGCTATTATTGTGATGATATCCATACGTCGTGCCCCATATTCCGCCATGGTGGGGTGTGACAGAATGGTATCAGAGACAATGGTTATAGAGAATTAGGTTGCCTAGTCGTGTGGCCTAGTCTATAGCTTAAGGGTCCCTACATATAGGCGTCATAGGAGTATGTGTGCATTTTATAATAATTGATTTGTTTGGATGTTATTTATTGCGATGTTTTGACTAGTATGAATTGAACCATAGTATGTTCATACTTAGTCACATGTTATTTTCTTTTCGGGTTTGTGACTGGTGCGGGTTAAACCATAATCGTCCACGCTAGTCATTGTTGTATTTTGCTTAAATTGTACATTATAGTACATAATTTGGTACAAGGTAGTTTCTATCTTTTGTCGAGTTATTTTACATACATGAGGTATGTTATTTTTCTTTTGATGTTTAAGTCATGTTCCCTAAGAATCGTGTGGTGGTTCGAGTTACTAGGAGTACATGGGTAGGAAGGATTTTAAGCTGTTTCCACTCTTATGGGCGTCATGACTTATAACTGATTATGTTTTTCGTTTTGGATTTAGTCTATGTTGTTTTAGCTAGACTATGGATTTCGGTATTCCAAGAGTTTTACTATGTTATTTTAATAGATGGGGTTTTGGACCTATTTGGTTATGTGGTTATGAGGTTATGTGAGTAGATGGATTTATGTGTTATATGTTGTATTGATTCTTATAAGTGTCATCATAGGAGGGAGTGCATTGGGGAAAGGGTAATTGTATAAGTATGGTGGCCAACATAGTTATACAAGTACCACAACTTCAATGGGTTCTCAAGTATGATTGCATGAAAGAGAGTTAGTACATGCTTGTATATGATGAGATGTGGATTTCGGGTATATTTATAATATATGGGTTTATGTAACGGCTGCATACGATATGGCTATTTTTATTAGTGTGTTATATGTTTTGGGTTATAGTCGTGTTGTGTGATTATAGGGTCACACGATATGGTTTGGTTTTGGAGGTGGGCTTTATGCCTTGTTGTGGCATGGTGAGATGGTGAGAAGGTGATTACTCGTATGGAAAAACGAGCGTATAAAGCGATTGATTGACTTACGTGTATGATAACGAGTATGTTTGGGAGATTCGATAGGTATACATATGCGGATGTATATATACTAATAGATGTTATGTTATGGTTTACGGTCGTTCAGTAGTTATTATAACTTGAACGTACCTAGTACACTCTTGTGTTTAAACAATTTATTAGAGCTCGAGTTTGGTGGAGGTCCAACGAAGTTTTGAATATTTTGAAGTGTGTCTTGTAGCGTACGCTTTGAGTTTCGTATTTCACGTGTACGTTTTAAAATGGTGTTTTTGGTTTCAAGCCTATTGAAATAACTTGGGATTTCTTTTGAGATAATGAAATCTTTTGTGTTGGGTCTTGCATTTCTTTTGGTCGGTATTGATAACTAGATTTTGCTAGGTTCAATTATTGTTCTCGGTATCTATTCGAATTGATCTAGGTTCTCTATGTGACTCTATTGATCTTGGTGAAACAAATATTTTTGGTTGTTTTTAAATAAAGGTGCAAAACTTTAAAGTAAAAGTGCTCTTAAAGTAAATCTAAGTCTAATTAAAAATAATGGGCAGGTATTTAAAAGCGTGACTGAAATTAAAGGGCACTAAAAGTAAATGACGCAAATTTAAATCTATCTAAGGCAATCTTAAAACGCAACTAAAAGTTAAACTAAGGCAAGGCTAAAATAAAGCTAAGACAAGTAATCTTAAAGTGCAATTAAATAAAAAGGCGGGAAAAATAAAGCTTGAAAATGAAAGACAGAAATTTAAAAACAGATACTAACAAAAACCTGAAAGAAACCTTGATTCGGAATTTTGAGTCGGAACTTGTTGATTCGGAACTCTTCCGAATGAATGCTTGACTCGGAACTTTTTGAGTTCCGAATAAACCTTCTTGATCCGGAACTTTTTGAGTTCCGAATAAACCTTGGTGATCCGGAACTTTTCGTTCGGAAGTCTTGACTCGGAAGATTTCGTCCGGAACTTGACTCGGAAGATTCGTTCGGAACTTCTAATGTTCCGAATGAATTTGCTGATCCGGAACTTCCCCTTGATCCGGAAGTTTTCATCCGGAAGTCTTCGTCCGGAAGTTTTCGTCCGGAACTTTGAATGTTCCGGATGAAGCCCCCTTGAGTCGGAACTTTCGTCTTGACTCGGAACTTTGAATGTTCCGGATGAAACCCACTGGTTCGGAACTTGGAAAGTTCCGAATGAACTAACTCCTTCTCTTGGCTCGGAACTCTTTCGAATGAACAAAGACCTGGTCCGAAGCTTTCCTGGGAATCACAAGATACAGAAACAAACTCCCCCGAAGAACAAGGGATCAAAATAACACGACTCTAACCACAAATTAACCAAAATCAAACACACGATTAAACTAAACTAATAACAAAACATTCAGTAATCATAAACAAACAATCTAAATCAACAAAACTAACAAATTTAACCACAATAATCAAAAACCAACTTGATCAAAATAAGAACATGAACATGAACATAAACATAAACATAAACATAAAAATCAAAGATTAAGAAAGGTAGATGAGAGATTAACAAGATAAAGTAAAGATTGACAAGAATTAAATGAAAACTTACTTGAAATTAAAGGAATTTAAGGTGCAAGACAAGGTATTTAAATTGACAAGTATTTAAATGACATGAAATTTAAGGTGCAAGGTAAATAAAATGGAAGACTAATTGTCACACTTAGCCAACAAGAAATAAAATTAACTAGTCCTAATCTATATATAGGGGAGGATTAGGAAGCTTCCTCCCCTCTTTCCTTTTCTCTTAATTACAAGATTAAGTCCTTCCTTCTTTAATCTTCATTAATTGCATGCTTAGTCCTTTTCTTCTTATCTTCTTTAATCTTGGACTTTTAATGACTTTTGGCTCGGGATTTCTTTGAACTCGTCTTTTAATTCTTCGATAAAATAGACTTGAGTTCTTCGGCTTTAAGTAAACTTCCGTCTTTTGACTTTTTCTTCGATAAATCTTCAGAATTGGTCTTGGACTTCCGTTCTTTTTACACTCTTGACTTCTCGACTTCGTCTTTCATCTTTTTCTTCAATAAAAGCCGTGAATGCCCGTGTTTTCTCCACTTTTCACCTTTTCGTCCTAAATCACAACAAAAACACAAACCGCGCATAATTCCGACATAAAAGACATAAAATACACGTTTTGGCTCGGTTATTATTGTAATTAAGTGGTAGAAAGGATGGGTGTTTACACACCTATCAAATCCCCTACACTTGACCATTGCAATGTCCTCATGCAATGCATTAGTTACAAAGCACGTTTACACTTTTCATCATAATCAATCCATAGTGGCCTTTATTAAAGAGATAGAAAATTATAAACATTCAAAATAAAGAAATCAAAAGCATACCTTGGGTTTTGGAAGTGTTATGAATAATCATCATCCTCAAGTTTTTACTTTCTCCAAACCAAGCTTAAAAACGAGATCATTGTTATTATAAGTTAGTAGACTAACACGAACTCATGTGGGCCAATTACTCACTTAGACTCCCTTATTCTTAGGTGTATCTCTTATATTTTATTGTTGTCTTGAATGATCACGAGGATGCATTTTTGACTTATTTCGATAGTTATTAAGCCGAAAATAAAGTGAACGATTTAATCAATAGTTAGCTAAAGGACAAAATCTTTTAAAACTGCTTCTCGGGACCTCATAAAGTTCATATCTTGGCATAACTTGCTTCGCGATTTGAGACCTTTCTCGGACCGATATTTGGCAGCGACTTCATACTTCAAACCTTGAGAGACGTTCATGAAATTATGGTCTTCTCTTCATAAATGGAATTTCTTCACTTGAACTTTTTGAGAGATTCATACTTGGACCACGACTTCTTCATTTTTCTCCAATCTTTATTTTGGACTTTGATATACAACGATCCGCCTCCTTTTATGACTTGGATCTATTTATCCTCATACCTTGTTAGGGTCTTTTCGGATACACTTCTCCATGACTTTTGGGAGTTTTTGCTTTTCGTCGTGTGTCTCGATCCTTCATATTGATTTTTGATAAATGATTCTTCACATCACTTTGGATCTTTAGCAAAAAATATAGCCCTCATGCCTTGTTAGGGCCTTTTCGGACTCGCCAATCTTCGCATCCCGCTTCAATAAGTTATGCCTTGGCTATGAACTCTAATCCATACCGAGCAACTTTTAAACGATCTTGGGCTAGAAGCTAAGTAACTTTTCAAATAGTACAACCTTATTTATTAGCAGATAAATTTATTAGCAAGCGATGGGAGAATAGGCTTATAATTAACTCACATAAATTCACGAAAGAATACCGAACTTATAATTGGCTCTATCATCTCTCGTTCTCCACAGCTTAAAATCTCAAGAAATGAGACTCGTGGATACTTAGCCTATTAAATCAACGTTTTGGGTTTTCGAGTCGCCTATAGGATCTTGCAAATTCTTAGACTTTTTCAAGTTTAGAAATCGCATTTTAAAGTTCCCTTGATAAACGACTCTCTAGGATCAATTATAGGAACTTGCGAAAAGTTCTTGTTCTTAACCCGTGAAAGTTAAGACTTTCGCGTTTTATAGCTCCCTATATAAAAGCCTAGCAAAACTTGACTTAAACACGTTAAGGATACTAGCTAGAGTAACTTAGATAAGTAAACTCGGGTTAAGTCAAAAGATTCACAACGTTTAAAAATTAAAACCACTTTATTAAACATTTATTTTAATAAGGAAAGAAAATAACTATACAAAGGGAAAAACTAATAGGCCAAAATAGATCAAAAATTTTGAAAAATGTCGAAAAATTGATTTTCCGGTTAAAATGAGGACAAATACAAGGAAAAGGCCACTTAACTTCGATAGAAATCCCCCCTACACTTAAGATAAACATTGTCCTCAATGTTTAAGCATGTGGGAGTAAACTCCCCTACACTTAGGACATTGTGCACGTTGTTTAAATCTCGCTAAGGAAAAGACAACTAAAGAGATTCCTATTTTAATATTGAGAAAATATAAAATAGTGAATCGAAAAGAGTTTAGGATAGAACCGGGATAAAGGGAACACGGAATCACGGGTCGTCAAGAATCATCAAGAGTGTGTCTTTGAAGCTCGAATCCTTGATTGTAAGAAGGGAGAGGAAATAGCAAACCAAAGGGTCTCCCCTACACTTATGATAAAGAAAGCGAAAAGATAGATGCATGGGTTGCCTCCCAAAAAGCGCTTGATTTTTGTTAACCGAGTCATTAGCCTGACTCGACCTTGATCATCAACGGAAGAAGCATGAAACATATCCACCAGGATCAAAGACATAGTTTTCGTCCATCAAATAGCACAAGCTTAAGGCGAACAAGGTAAGCCAAAGAAGAAGTGGCAAGGTTCCCTTAAGCAGCGATGGAGCACGGTGGAAGCAAGGGTGAAGTGGTGCAAGCAGATTTCCATAAGTCCCAAAGATATTTCCTTTTATTTCATCAGGTGGATACTGAGATGGCTTAAAGATTTCAATACCGGGGTCGAACACCTTTTCCTTTAGGGGAAAATAGCACTCAGGCTCAGCAGAGTGTGAAGAAAATCCGCGAAGAAGCACAACCTCGTCCTCAGAAGTGGGACAAAGAGGTGTTAACTCATACGTGCTGCGGATTTCGGTGTCGACCGGTTTCTTCTCCTTAGAAAGAATGTGCTTCAAATCCAAAGTAGGATCAAGACGATAATCTTCAAAGTCATAAGGAGGAGCATCACTCTCATGAGGGAAGTAAGTGTTGAGAAATTCAGAGAAGTCTTCCTCAAATGAGTAATCGTCCAAAGTAGGATCGAGTGATGGCGGAGGATCTTCATCATGTGAAGAATCGCTCGAAAAAGTATCAGCCTCATCAAAATCATCATATGTGGGCAACTCAGGATACTCAGAAGTAAGGTCATCATAATCATCCGAATCTGAGCTAGAATCATCATCATCGTAAGCATCAAAGACCGGTGGAGAATCATAAATGGGAGAAGCTTCCAAAGTAGGGAGAGAATCATCCACATCATCTTGAAAAAGTGGATTATCAGTGGAAAACTCGAATAGAGGATTGTTGTAGACGACGAAATCCTCATGCACATTAATCATATTCACTGATTCTCGGCCTCCAAAGGATTTTCCTGTAAGCTTCCCCATTTTAAAAATTTGTGAATCATCCCCGACTCTTAAGATTAACTCACCTTCGGCCACATCCACTAAAGCTCTTCCGGTTCTCAAGAATGGCCGACCAAGTATAAAAGGAATACGAGGGTCCATTTCATAATCAACAACCACAAAGTCAACCGGGAAAGTAAATGTGCCAACTTTAATAAACACGTCTTCGGCTATACCAACGGGGTAAGCGAGAGTGCGATTTGCAAGTTCAAGAGTCATCTTTGTTGGAGTGAGGTCGGGCAATGATAGTGTTTTCCAAACACTTAATGGCATCAAATTAATACTGGCCCCGAGATCAGCAAGGGTAGTAAAATCTTCAGTTTTGTTGAACACGCAAGGCAACACAAAACGACCGGGATCTCCAAGCTTTTCCGGAAGTTCTTTAAGAATGACGGCAGAGCAGTTTTCATTTAAGCGAGTGTTGGCGAGCTCAATCAATTTCTCCTTCTTGTTAAGCAATTCCTTAAATGCTTTAACAAATTTGGGCATGTGGACAAGTGCTTCAAGAAAACTAATGTTGAAGTTCATTTGAGAAATCATCTTGATATAGTTTGTCACTTGAGAGTCCTCCTTTGTTAGCAAGTTAGGTTTGTTCAAGCGAGAAGGATAAGGGATATTGGGTTTGGGTGGTGAAGGTGCAGGTGTAGGTAAAGGTTGGGATGTTGAAGGGTTCTTCTTGGGGACATCGTCATGACGAGGCGGAGACGGTAATGGTGCACTAATACTAGGTGTAGGAGGAGTAGGGATAAATGGTGGTGGAGGAGGGGTAGATGATGGGGGCGGGATAGGTGGTCCTACGATGGTAACTCCACTACGAGTAGTTATAGCACTCACATTAGCTCGCGGATTAGTGACGGTGTTTGAAGGTAGAGAACTTGAAGTAGAAGGTTGAGTAGAGGGCAAGAAACTAGCCAACATATTCTTTAATTCATTCGTTTGAGTGCTGAAGGAGGATTGAATGTTATCGCGAACCTCGAATCTTATCTCATTTCCTTGCTTCATGATATCTCCTTTCAAATTGATTATTTGGCTCTGTAGATTCTTGATTTGCTCACCTTGGGTTCTCATGATGGCTTCAACATCGGGGTTAATGGGTGGGGTTTGTTGAGCGGGTGGGTTATAAGGATTAGAAGCTCTTGGTGGGATTTGGTTGCTTCTATTGTATTTGTTGGCGGTGTTTTGGTTTTGAGGAGAAAAACAGGGTGAAAGGTAGTTGTTAGATCGGTAACTCAGCAGATTTCTATCCCCTTGAGGCCGAGCTTGGTAATTTTCCGGTGAATAATTACCATAAGCTGCATACACATTTTCCGGATTTCCTTGTGTCGAAGGACAATCGGTGTATGAGTGAGGACCGCCGCATGTTTCACAAGGAGTAGCAACAACTTTAACTTGTTGTTGTTGTTGGTTTGAAGCCAAGAGTTGCATACTTCTGCTCATTTTAGTCAGCACACGGGTGAGGTCGGTCATATCAGGTTTTTCTGAGGTGGAGGAAACATTGTCTCTCGGGTTGTTCCTAGAAGATGCGGAAGAATCCCAGTTTTTGTGGTGAGTAGTCATGTTCTCAATAAGCTCTCTACACTCCTCGGGTCTCCTTTTCATAAATGTGCCACCGGCGGCTGCATTGATCGTATCACGATCTCGAAAAGTCAAACCGTTGTAGAAAGTATCAATTAAGGTCACAGGGAGCATGTTGTGGTTTGGACATCTATTGATCAAGACATTATATCGCTCCCAAGCATCAAAAAGAGATTCATCAGGGTCTTGCATGAACCCGCTGATTTGATTGCGAAGGCTCGTGACCATGGATGGTGGAAAGTAGCGCGACAAAAAGCGTTGAGTCATGTCATCCCAAGCGTGAATAGAATTCTTCGGGAGACGATCAAACCATTTCTCGGCATGATGTAATAAAGTGTGTGGAAAGAGTTGCAGGCGAAATTCATCCATTGTGGCACCAGCCAACTTCATGCTTTGGGTGATTGTAATGAACTTGTCGAGGTGTTTGTTGGCATCATCATCAGGCAATCCACGGAATGGGTTTGTTTGCACTTGCTGAATCATGTGGTGCTTCAACGAAAACTCAGGAGCGTTGATTTGCATCGGCGCAATCGGTCCTCCTCGTCCAAACATGGTAGGTTGACAAAGCTCCTCCATGGTCCGAAGATCGGGCTGTGGAAGAACATTGTTGTTATTATTAGGGTGCGGTGGATTATTGTTGTTTACACCTGACATAGCTAAATCTTCCTGAGTCTCGGGCTCTTGATAATTAGAAGATCTAGTACGCATACACCTGAAAATGCAAAAGAAAAAGAAACCAAACACAAAGACAATATATATACACAATAAAGATAAAATCTTTTTGGATTTTTGAAATTTTTAATTTTTATGTATTTTTATCAATTTTTAATTTTTATGATTTTTTGAATTTTTTAACAAGAAAATAACGCTCACAAGTGAACGGATCTCAAAAAGCAACGCGTCTCTCACAAAAAACCGTTAGTCTTTACGAAAAGTCCCGGCAGCGGCGCCATTTGATAACTAGATTTTGCTAGGTTCAATTATTGTTCTCGGTATCTATTCAAATTGACTAGGTTCTCTATGTGACTCTATTGATCTTGGTGAAACAAATATTTTTGGTTGTTTTTAAATAAAGGTGCAAAACTTTAAAGTAAAAGTGCTCTTAAAGTAAATCTAAGTCTAATTAAAAATAATGGGCAGGTATTTAAAAGCGTGACTGAATTAAAGGGCACTAAAAGTAAATGACGCAAATTTAAATCTATCTAAGGAAATCTTAAAACGCAACTAAAACTTAAACTAAGGCAAGGCTAAAATAAAGCTAAGACAAGTAATCTTAAAGTGCAATTAAATAAAAAGGCGGGAAAAATAAAGCTTGAAAATGAAAGACAGAAATTTAAAAACAGATACTAACAAAAACCTGAAAAAAACCTTGATTCGGATGTTTTGAGTCGGAACTTGTTGATTGGGAACTCTTCCGAATGAATGCTTGACTCGGAACTTTTTGAGTTCCGAATAAACCTTCTTGATCCGGAACTTTTTGAGTTCCGAATAAACCTTGGTGATCCGGAACTTTTCTTTCGGAAGTCTTGACTCGGAAGATTTCGTCCGGAACTTGACTCGGAAGATTTGTTCGGAACTTCTAATGTTCCGAATGAATTTGCTGATCCGGAACTTCCCCTTGATCCGGAAGTTTTCGTCCGGAAGTTTTCGTCCGGAACTTTGAATGTTCCGGATGAAGCCCCCTTGAGTCGGAACTTTCGTTCGAAAGTCTTGACTCGGAACTTTGAATGTTCCGGATGAAACCCACTGGTTCGGAACTTGGAAAGTTCCGAATGAACTAACTCCTTCTCTTGGCTCGGAACTCTTCCGAATGAACAAAGACCTGGTCCGAAGCTTTCCTGGGAATCACAAAATACAGAAACAAACTCCCCCGAAGAACAAGGGATCAAAATAACACGACTCTAACCACAAATTAACCAAAATCAAACACACGATTAAACTAAACTAATAACAAAACATTCAGTAATCATAAACAAACAATCTAAATCAACAAAACTAACAAATTTAACCACAATAATCAAAAACCCACTTGATCAAAATAAGAACATGAACATGAACATAAACATAAACATAAACATAAAAATCAAAGATTAAGAAAGGTAGATGAGAGATTAACAAGATAAAGTAAAGATTGACAAGAATTAAATGAAAACTTACTTGAAATTAAAGGAATTTAAGGTGCAAGACAAGGTATTTAAATTGACAAGTATTTAAATGACATGAAATTTAAGGTGCAAGGTAAATAAAATGGAAGACTAATTGTCACACTTAGCCAACAAGAAAGAAAATTAACTAGTCCTAATCTATATATAGGGGAGGATTAGGAAGCTTCCTCCCCTCTTTCCTTTTCTCTTAATTACAAGATTAAGTCCTTCCTTCTTTAATCTTCATTAATTGCATGCTTAGTCCTTTTCTTCTTATCTTCTTTAATCTTGGACTTTTAATGACTTTTGGCTCGGGATTTCTTTGAACTCGTCTTTTAATTCTTCGATAAAATAGACTTGAGTTCTTCGGCTTTAAGTAAACTTCCGTCTTTTGACTTTTTCTTCGATAAATCTTCAGAATTGGTCTTGGACTTCCGTTCTTTTTGCACTCTTGACTTATCGACTTCGTCTTTCATCTTTTTCTTCAATAAAAGCCATGAATGCCCGTGTTTTCTCCACTTTTCACCTTTTCGTCCTAAATCACAACAAAAACACAAACCGCGCATAACTCCGACATAAAAGACATAAAATACACGTTTTGGCTCGGTTATTATTGTAATTAAGTGGTAGAAAGGATGGGTGTTTACACACCTATCAGGTATATATTGAGTTAGGTGGTTGGTTGTATTCGGTAAAATAAGGGTAAGGTGTTGGAGTCGTGTTTGAAACAAGATGTAACATAGGATTTCTTTTAATCAACACTTATTTATTTCAAATTTTAAAAGACTTTCTTTAAAATAAAGCGAAGTAAAATTTCTTTCTACTTACATAGTTTATATAATTGGGTTTAACCGATTCACGTCATTTATAATTATTAATACAAGGTTAAATTGAGTTTATGAAGATTTCACATACAATTTTATCTTTCATTAATATAAAACTGTTTTGGTCATAACTTGTTCGTTTTTAAAGCTTTTTGGATGATTCAAAAGCCTAAAAATATGTACTCGGAACGTATGTTTCAAATATTCAGAATGTATAGTCATGGGAGGTCAGTATCTTGGCCGAAATTATTGTACAAGTGTCGGGTTAAAGGTTGAGTTTGAATAGTAGTTTATTTTTATGATTTGGGATGCACGGGATACCTAGTTTTTGAGTTGAGTTTTAAGTTCGTCAAGAGGGTTGTTTGTAGATTGTTTGAGTCACTTAGATGTGGTAGGTAATAATAAATAAATAAAAAGGAGATATATATTCTTTTGGAAAAGTCGATCTTTTGCACGGTTTAAATAATATGTCACAGGGCGTAATATGTTTTGGTTGCCATTGGGTGTTTATTGGATTATTTTTCGTTGTCATGGGTCATTTTGAATTGATACATGTTCTGGGTTTGAGTTTTCTTTTGAGTCTCGTGGTTTTTGACTTGTTTTAATTGGTGCACGTGAAATGTCGTTAGTTATCCGTGGGTTTGATTCGTTGATCGTATCTGATGGATTCAGGATGTAGTTTTGGTTTCGTATTGTTCGGGAGCGTTGAGGTAGTCATATGAAAGACTTGGTCACGCCTACACAATTAAGTAGGTGACCATGAGAGAACGGTCGGAATACCCTTAGTGGGGAGGAAAGAAGTTCGTAGACGAACTAATGTGGTCTGATGAGAGAAACTGTTGGTCTGTTAAAATGCGTGTAGAATTTCACAAGTAGAACAAGGTAGGAATTTATTCGTATTGCCTCTAATAGAGGATGCAAGGAGGACATAGTTGAAACTGCTAAGGATGTTGTATGAACGCTTTGGGTTTACGGTTATGCATTTGGCTTCGCTAAAGCACTAGCGGTTTTCACGGTGTCAATGAACCAAGTGTGCATGAACGTGTATAAACGAGTTATCATCGGGAGCATCGACGACGTCTTGATCTACTCAAATCTGAGAAGGAGAGTGAGGCGAATTATGTGTTGGTTTTGGAGTGGAGTTATACGCGAGATTTTCGAGTGTGAGTTTTGGTATTAAGTTTACCATGATGAGTAGTTAGAGATGATGGCATATCATGGAACCAACAAGGGGCGAAGTAAAGAAGGATGAGGGAGCGTTTTGGAGGCTGAAGAGGTGGATTGGATAATGAGCAGGTCTTGGCATTATCGGAAGGACTGGCTGAATTCGCGAAGCATGACGATACGTGGAGCAAGGATTTGGACGCGTACGAGAACGACAAAGACAGGAGATCGTTTATACGTTGCAGGAACTGAAGATTTGGAAGAACTGGATAGACTTAGTTAGTGGAGCTGGATTGTTATATCTGTCTAGAATGCTAGAGGCATTTGGTGTACGAGACGTGGAGAATGATCTATACGGATCATGAACGTCTCCAACACATATTCAATCATCTTGATTGAACTTTTGGAAAAGGTGATGGGTGGAGTTAATTGATGAAAGAAAAATTGCAAGGCCAAGTACCATCTGGGAAAGGCAAGCATGGTCGATGAGACATGGAATAAGAAGGATGAGGTGAAACTGAGACGAACTTGAACTATAGGGATGACGTATTAGGGCTGTTTGGATAAAGGATATAGGTTGCACGAGTTGAGTTGTCTAAAGCAGAGAACGCGTCAACATGTATGTTGCGTGGCTTGGACAATCATATAGAGAAAAGGGACGTAGACTATACTTCCTACATAGATAGGAGTAGTTTAGAAAGGGCGATGTAAGGACGAAGTTGGTGGAAGGGATACATAATGCAGGGGAGGATTAAGTAAGATGAGAGTTGGGTGATAGTCGATAGACTGACTAATTCATCTCATATTTCAAGAGGAATGAGAAGTCACGTAGTTGAGAAGTTGGAAGGATTGCGTACGGATGTGATGGAATAGAGGGTTTTGCATAAGAGATAGCCTAATATGTATGGAATGCCTTATGAAGGATTATGGCAAGGGAAGAAACGATGGGAAGCATCACATCGTGATGTATGGTAGGAGTCGAGGAAGGAGAAGGAAATGTATATAGAAGCGAAGCATGAATTAAATAGGTCGAGATAGGAACCGAAGGTAAAACTTTGGTAGAGCCTAATGAGTAGAATAAAGCACAACGTAGGATAATGTTGTCGTAGTATGGAAAAAGGAAATGGCACTGACCTATATTGATCGTTTGGGAGGCTTAGTATCGATAATCGATTGGATGAGGAGTTATAGGTGTGACGTGCCATAGGGACGAAGGGCTTGGTCAAACTGAGATAACCGTCCTTTTGATGATGTGTATAGCTCATAAGTTGATTTGGATTGGAAGAACTAATGGATATGTGAAAGACCATCATAGGTCACTTTGTAAGGAAATTGGAAATTTTTAAGTAGTTTGGGGTACAGACTAAAGGGAGTTGATGTAGAGTTTTGTAGGTCCATTTATGATCCTTGGAAAGATCAGGCCATTAGCTTATGAGCATAGAATTACCTGGGGGGAAATGAGTTGTATACATGATACATTTCATGTATTGAGATTGGTAAAGGTTGTTTGAGAATGCATTTTGCATGTACGGTTATTCGGGACTTGTGTTAGTAAGAGTCTTTGTTTTATCAAAGAGTCATCTGTGAGATTTATTGACTGTGAGGTCAAGAGTTTGGCAATGAGTTTAATTATTTTTGGTTTGTATATGTGGTATTTTGAAACTTGAACTAAAGTTCACATGGAATTGAGAGGAGTTCGTTTAGAACAAGTATCCTCATGTGGTTTGTTGTTTGTGTGTTTCATCCTAAGGAGTAAATCTCGGGACGAGATTTCTATTAGGAGGGAGTGATGTGACAACCCTGGTTTTGAGGTTCGTCACTTAGTTTTGTTTTGTGCTAGTTACGTGTCTTTATGTGTTTATGTGCTAATTGGTGTGAATAGATTGTGGTTTGGATATCGTTTCCGGTACGGGGTACCTTGTGAGTGAAACGATGTGTGATGATTTCATGTTCATGATTTCACATGGTGGTGACTATGAAGTGAGATGGTGTTATTTAGTGGTTTTACGTATACGTATATGTATTATAGATAATCGTATTTTTACGATTTATGGTTTAGCATTTAGAGGTCTCGGATGAGGTAATTAGTCATATGAATATTTTTCGGGATGGTTTTAAGTCATTTAGGACTTATTTATAAAGTTTATTTCAAAATTTAAGATTTTTATTAAAAGTGTATATTTTACGTCTTTTACGATAAAACGCGTATATTTGACTAGTTTGACGGTTTTGAGGTTTTGGAAGCTTTAGGAGCTGAAATAAATTAAGGTAAATTAAGATAATGTTAATAACATGATATTAAATAATAAAAATAAAAAAAACGAAATTAGGGGTGTTTGGGTCGGTTTAGACGCACCAAAGAAAAGAAAAGGGGAAAAAGGGAAAAAGGGAACCGGGATTTTGTATATGGGCCAAGGACTTGTTAGGAAAGAATAGAAAGCCTTATTTTTATCAAAACACTTCATAAAATCCCTGGAGATCAAGTATGGGTCGACATCCATGGAGAAAATTAGGGTTCTTCATCAAAAATCTTGTTTTCCAAAAAAATATAAGGTAAAATCTTCAAACCCTTTTCAATTAAATTGTTTTTATGATTTCTTTAATCATCTTATGATGGATTTAGGTTAGGATTTAATTTAAAAACAGTAAATTAATGTTGTATTAATCATAATATGATGACTACATAAATTAGGGCTTGTAATTAGAGGGATTAGGGTTAATTAGTGAGGTTGATTTTGTTAAACCCGTTTTTAAAAACTAGGCAGAATTTTGAGTCAATTGTTTTGATCATATCGGGAGTTCTAGGAACATTCAAGATGCGATCCAAGTATCCCTGAAAAGGTAATTGAAGTGGCTTTCCAAATCAAGAAACTAGAACTAAATTGGAGGTCGGGAATTGGGTCAAAAACAGTTTACAACAGTCGGAGGTCAAAACAGTTTTGTAATCAGCCTGTTTTCTTTTTAAGTTTTAGGTTGTTTGGGGTACTTAGGGTTGCATTGGGATCTTCTCACTAACATGAGAGATGGTTTATATATTTTGGTAAGTATATGAACTTGGGATAAGGTTGTGGTTTAGGGTAAGACCCCTTAATTGTAACAAACTTATAGTATGTTTAAAATCAGGAAATCTGGAATGACAAAAGTATATATATATATATATCGGGGACTTAACAGTAGCCTTAAGGTTGGGGCAAGTGGGAGTTCTTAGATAACATATGTAAAGGCATAAATATTCCCTTTATAGAGATCATGGGTGTGTTTAAGTGGGCGTTTGGTTTATAGTTTGGAGACCTAAAACTGGAACTGTTTTTGTGTAAAATATGAACGGGATAGTTATTAAACTTAACCAAGTTAAGGACTTGTTAGGGAAGGGTAATGGGGTGATTAGAGCTTATCAATGAGGTATTTATATGGGAATAGGCTAGATGTCCATCATAGGTTTATGAGCCATCTTAGTGATTGGTTCATGTATTGATTGCGTGTTTTTGGTTTGTTAGCTTGTTGCTAGTGCGAGGACTTGTGAAGAAGCAATCAGGTGAGTTTCATAGTCCCATGTTTACTATTGATTTTGACTTTCAGATGGGATGGAAGAGACACTGTGTTGAGTTATTTGTAAATAATGTTGTGAATGTTTTTATGGGTTGTGATGGACTTGTGTGTACACTTATGTGATTAACTGCTATGTGATTCTTGATTGTGTATGATTTGGATCGGGGGACACGTGCCGTCTCAGTTATTGTTTGACAAGGTAGGGGCCTTGGGATAGGTACATAGCGTGATCGTCTATGGGACCAATGGATAATGATAAGGTAGATGCCTTGGAAATTATGGTTGTTGGTAAGGCGTGATGCCTTAGAAATTATGGTTGTTGGTAAGGCGTGATGCCTTGGTAATTGTGGTTGTTGGTAAGGCGTGATGCCTTGGAATTATGATGATTGATTGAATTTGAATGCTAGTTGTTAATACATAATTGTAGCGCATTGTCCATATGTTATTGTGTTGATGGTTGTTATTCATAGCTTATAACTGTTTTGGCGTTGGAGTCTAAACCTGTGACTCTCACCAACTTTATGTTGACGTGTTTTAGTGTCTCTTTCAGGTGTGAATGTGGTTAAGCGTGATGATATAAGTGGCTAGACTTGGATGCCTTAGGATTGCATATAGAAGGAGATCCCTGTTCCTTCTTAGTTTACCTTTATGTTTTTTGAATAAGTGATACTGTTGGCACCTATATGTTTGTTTTGTTTGTGTTACTTGTTTGTCTTGGGTAAGAGGTAGGACTGTTAACTACTTACCTAGACTCCTGCATTGTTGGGATATTGTCATGATATTTGTGTCACCATTTTATGACATTTCTTATATCATTTAGTTATCTCTATAGACACGCTATTGTTGTGATGATATCCATACGTCGTGCCCCATATTCCGCCATGGTGGGGTGTGACATTATCTATGGGGATCAAGATTTAGTGTTGGGAAGCAGCTATTTGTTCTTCTTTTAGTTGCTTAGCTTGTTATATCTGTGTAATGAACATGGGTGTTGTCCATTGCCATTAACAGTTGTACTATTATTGAGTATGGGATTTTTCCATGCCAATTCTTTTTATTGCTAGAGCTTGTTAGTTGGGGATTTGTCCCATCTAATTTTTGTAAGCTTTTTAGCTTTGTACTTTGCCTTTGTGGCCTTTTCTTAATATATTTTACCGTTAAGAAAAAAAACGTAATATCAGGATGGAACATCTTTAGTACAAATATCCCTACTAACATGGCATGTTTATATGTTTCATTAAATACCTTAAATATTTTAATAGCTTCATAAGGATATTAACCAATCGTAATATGTAAAGCATGTAAAGGGTTAGTTCACATAATATGTATGCTCTATATGTTATACGCCTAACTATTACGGTCCCCAAAAATCAATTTTTCCTTAAACTGATTTTTATATTCAGTTATAGTCTAGTTTAAAATTTTTATTATTTAAATTTTTTTTTAAGTTTTTGATCTGGTTCTTTATAAGTATCTCTTTGATACCATTTCTGTAACACCCCCAAATTGGTCAGAATGCAGCGGAATAGTACTTGGGGTGTTACTTGGTGGATCGATAGCAAATAATATACAGAGCATGATCATAAAGTATCATTTAAACATCAAGAATCACATGTGCAGATTTAATAATTTGTCTTGAACTCAACATTTATTATTATTTGTAGAAATATCTCAGCCCGATGGTAAACATGATGCTTCCTATGATGCTGGAATCCAATGCACATGAACCTGCTTATTTTCCTGAGAAAATATGTTTAAAGAGGGTCAACATGAGGTTGGTGAATTCATAGATTTTAGTTTATAAAATAAATGTACTGATATGAAAAACACCACGAAGATAGTAGAGCACCAAGCTACAACCTATAGTAGTTCCTATTGCCCTGTAATAGAAGCTAGACAATGTTTCTCAGGTGCCTATCTGGATCATCCGGATGTGAGACCCCCAGTCCAACAATGAAATAAACCTGTTGCTTGGCCTAAGCATTTTGTGATAGCTAGTCACGCAAGTTGGGCATTGTCAATACCCAAATAGATCTATTTATAACATTTCGCGCTACACTATTAAATATTACAGTCCACGGGAATAAATGGGGCAAACATAGGCTGTAATCTGTTATTGTCTATAATTGTTTGCATATACAATAATGAAGTATTTTTCTCCCCCAGTTATAAAACATTAAAAGATGGGGCCATGAACTCACCTTAGTAGTAATGCAGTAGTGATGAAGTAGTGATGAAGTCATTGAATAAATTGGCGCAATATGATCACGAAGCAGTAGGATTACCTATGTAATTTATGTGGGTCTCAGTAAATACACAAATAGAATGCACATATAAATGCAGTTAATGAAAATGCATGATCACATATTTAATAAGTTGTTACCATTTTAAGTGTTAATCTTATAGTATGTTATCGAAGCATGTACACTCTTAATTAATAAAGTGTATTTACCTCGTTCGAATTGTAACACTTTAAGTGAATTAAATAAAATGATTTTTATTTAATTAAGACTTATAGAATATAATATTTCATAAAAGTCCTTGAAGTTTTGATTGTACACAATTAGTCCTTCACGTTTCACGAATTACGATATACCCCTTATAGTTTATTAAATTAAATAATATTAATAAAACTTAAGTTAAAATGCACACGAGTCCTTGATTTTTATAATGCTTACAAACAGCCCCTAGGGCTTGTATTACTTTCAGAAAATGGCAAGATTAGTCCTTGTGTTCCAAAAACCTTAGGTACAAGTATAATGTAAATGCTGATTTTTGAAAGCCATTAACGGGTTCATTACTTAACCATAAAACGAACGGAAAACATATTTGTATTCTCGGACATGCTGTGACAACCACGGTTTTTAGGTTCGTCACTTAGTTTTATTTTGTGCAAGTTACGTGTCTTTACTTGTTTATGTGCTAATTGGTGTGTATAGATTGTGGTTTGGATATCGTTTTGGGTACGGGGTACCTTGTGAGTGAAACGATGTTTGATGATTTCATGTTCATGAGATCACAATGTAGTGAATATGTAATGAGATGTTGTTGTTTAGTGGTTTTACGTATACATATATGTATTATAGAAAATCGTATTTTTACGGTTTAGGGTTTTGCATTTAGGGGTCTCGGAAGAGGTATTTAGTGACGGGAATAATTTACGGGATGGTTTTAAGTCATTTAGGACTTAGTTATATAGTTTATTTTATATTCTAAGAGTTTTTATAAAACTGTATATATTTACGTCTTTTACGGTATACGCGTAAATTTGACTAGTTTTGCAGTTTTGAGGTTTCAGAGGCTTTAGGAGCTGAAATAAATTAAGGGAATTTAAGGTAATAATAATTAATAGTTAATTTACAGTAATTAAATTAAAAATGTCGGCCATAGGGTGTTGGGCTTGGTTTTGGGCCGAATTTTGCTTAAGGAAGGGAAGGGGAGCCCAGTTTGAGTACTATTAGGCTTCCTGGTTAGTTTTAATTACCATACTAATCCCTTTAGCCCCAAAAACGATTTTAGCATTCCCTAAACCTAATATCAGTCGTTTCTATCAATGGAGGAGCAAGAAAACCCAATAATTTAATTATGGTTTAAGGTATGCACTAAAACTATGCTTAATTAACGTTTAATTTACGTATTTAACCTAATATGATGGATTAGGGTTTAACATTCATAATTTTTATTTAGTTTTTGTTAATAATCTGTAATTAATGATGTACTTACTTGTTTTTTATCATTGGAAATCGTTTTTAGGTTTTAATTAGGGTTTATGTATGATTAATTAGATTAATTATGAGAAAATCGTTTTTTAAAAACTGGGCAGAACTTTAGGTCAATTGTTTTGACCATATATAGAGTTATACAAACTCTTATTTTACGATCCAAGTATCCCTGGAAAGGTAATTCAGTTGGCTTTCAATTGCAAGAAACGAGAACTAAATTGGAGGTAGGGAGGTGGGTCAAAAACAAGTTACATCAGTCGGAGGTCAAAACAGTTTTGAAATCAGTCGGGTTTAATTTAATGTTTTAAGGTGATTGGGGTACTTAGGAGTACACTTGAGCCCTCTAATGAGCATGGATGTTGGTTTATATATTAAATAAGAGACCTGAAGGGTGGCTAAGCAAATGGGTTAGGGTAAGACACCCTAATCATAACAAACGTTTTGTATGTTCAAAATCGGTAAAATACGGATAGGCAGAAGTATATATATATATATATATATATATATATATATATATATATATATATATATATATATATATATATATATATATATATATATATATATATATATATATATATATATATATATATATATATATATATATATATATATATATATATATATATATATATATATATATATATATATATATATATATATATATATATATATATATATCGGCGCCTTAACAGTAGCTTTAAGGTTGGGGCAAAGGGGAGGCGTTAGCTACAATATGTAAGGGAATAGGTTTTCCTTTACAGGGATCATGGGTATGTTTAGGTGGGTGTTTGTCTTATAGTTTGGAGTCCTAAAAACCCGGGCTGTTTTGGGTAAAATGTTAATGAGACGGGTTATGAAGTAAACTAAGTTAAGGGTTTTATAGAGGGGTGTAATGAGATGCTTAGAGCATATAAATGAGGTATGTATATGGGAGAATGTTAGATGTCCATTATAGGTTGATGAGCCATTTTAGTGTTTGGTTCATTTTTTGATTGTATGCTTTTGTTTGTTAGCTTTTTTCTAGTGCGCGGACTTTTGGAGAAGCTCAATCAGGTGAGTTTCATAGACCCATTTCTACTTATGATTTTAACTTCTAGATGGGATGGAAGAGACACTGTCTTGTTTTTATAAATTATGTTGTGAATGTTTTTGTCGTTTGCGATGGACTTGTGTGTGCACTTATGTGATTAACTGCTATGTGATTCTTGATTGTGTTTATGACTTGGATCGGGGGACACGTACCGTCTCAGTTATTGTGGTTTGACTTGGTACCAAGGGGATGTTGACAAGGCGGGGCCTTGGGGAGGTACATAGATGTGTGAGCATCTATGGGACCAATGGATAATGACAAGGCGGGGCCTTGGGATTGGTACATAGGTGTATGGGTGCCTATGGTACCATGGTGTTTGGTAAGGCTGGGAGCCTTGGATTTGGTTTGGAATGATTGGTCTTGAATGTTAGTTGTTAATACATAATTGTAGCACATTGTCCATATGTTCTTTTGTTAATGGTTGTTATTCACAGCTTATAACTGTTTTGGGGTTGGATTCTAAACCTATGACTCTCACCAACTTTATGTTGACGTGTTTTAGTGTCTCTTTCAGGTGAGAATGTGGTTAAGCATGAGAATAGGAGAGCTAGCTGGAAGGCTTAGGATTGCATTTGGAGGAACCCCCTTTCCTCTTAGTCTTTATTTATGTTTGAATAAGTGATACTTTGTAGACACCTATATGTTTGTTATTTGTTAATTGTATGTCTTTGGTAAGAGGTAGACCTGTTACCTACTTACCTAGACGCCTGCATTGTTTGAGATATCTTCATGACATTGTGTCACCATTTATGATATTTCCATTTCATTTAGTTATCTCTATAGACACGCTATTGTTGTGATGATATCCATACGTCGCGCCCTATATTCCGCCATGGTGGGGTGTGACAGAATGGTATCAGAGACAATGGTTATAGAGAATTAGGTTGCCTAGTCTAGTAGCCTAGTCTATAGCTTAAGGATCCCTGCATATAGGCGTCATAGGAATATGTGTGTATGGTTTTGATTGTATTTTCTGAGTATTGTTGATTCGTTTTCTGTGAGTTTTGTCTAGTATGGATTGAAGTATAGTCGTCCATACTTAGTCACATGTTAATTTATGTTTTGCTTTTGGTATATAAATTTCTTTCACCATAGTAAGTTATTTGGTGTACCTAATGTATAGTATTTTTCTTTTGATGTTTAAGTCATGTTCCCTAAGAATCATGTAGGAGTAGCTGGATAGGAAGGATTTTAAGTTGTTTCCACTCTTATGGGCGACATGACTTATAACTGATTATGTTCTCGTTTTGGTTTTTGTTTATGATGTTTTAGCTAGACTATGGATTTATGTAACCCTAAGAGTTTGACTATATTATGTTAGTAGATGGAGTTTGGACCTTATTGGTTATGTGGTTATGAGCTTATGTGAGTAGACGTATTTATGTGTTATATGTTGTATTGATTCTTATAAGTGTCATAATAGGAGGGAGTGCATTGGGGAAATGGTAATAGTATAAGTATGGTGGCCAACATAGTTATACAAGTACCACAACTTCAATGGGTTCTCAAGTATGATTGCATGAAAGAGGGTTAGTACATGCTTGTATATGATGAGATGTGGATTTTGGGTATATTTATAATATATGGGTTTATGTAACAGCTGCCTATGATCTGGCTATTTTTTAGTGTGTTATATGTTTTGGGTTATACTCATGTTGTGTGATTATGGGGTCACACGATATGGACTCGTTTTTAGTGATGGGTTTTATGCCTTATGGTAAGATGGTGATTTCTCGTACGGAAAAACGAGTGTATGACGCGATTGATTGATCTGACATGTATGGTAACGAGGGTGATTTAATAGGTATATACATGCGGATGTATATATACTAGTATGTGTTAAGTTATGATATATGGTCGTTCAGTAGTTATTAATTAATTATAACTTGAACGTACCTTATGTTTGCTCGTGTTTTATGGTGCTGGAGTTTAATGGAGTTCCAACGACGTTTTGAGTCTTTTGATGTGTGTCTACATTCGGGGTATGTATTTAATTAATGAGAACTACTAAATTTTCTTGCAAATAATTCTGGTTAATTATAGGAAATCTATTTTGAAAATATTTGTAAGTGTATGGTATGATAACGTGACTTAAATATTTGTTTAGCTTGTTGCAATAAGTTATAAAAAAATTTTGTCTTGAAAATAATTGGATTAGTTTTCTATGTAACATGTGATAATACATTTTAAAGGGGTAAAGAAATTTTACAATAATTTTTTTAGTTGATTTTAATTTTAGAAGTATTTAACTAGACGGAAAGAGTAAGACGGAGATTGTATTATAGTAATGATAATAATAACACCACACCTTGTAAAGGTGTAATAGTTTAGTTATAACCAGCCTAAATGGATTATATAAAATAATAATAATAATAATAATAATAATAATAATAATAATAATATAGAAGAAAATGAAGAAAAACAAACACTGTATTTTATAAACATGTATTGGTTCCATAATAACAAGTAAAATAAGTTTAATGTGAGTAAACAAGATAATGGTTAGAATAAGATTGTAGTATACTAACTAGTTGAAAACTTTGATAAAGCAATGATAATAAAAGATGAGTTTATGGATAAAAATGAGTATGATTGATTTTAGTAGTATTGAATTTTGGTTCTTATGAGAAGTAACTAATTGGGACGAGAGTTTAAAATTTTCTAAGGTATCGGAATTTGGTAATACTAATCGTGATGAGTTTAATGTTTTGTTGTTGGCAAACTCCATTGATCTTTCGGATTACATTGTTTTGTTTTCAGTTGTTTTGGCTATGGTTCGTTTTACCCTATATTTTATTTTGGGACACGATTGTTTAGAATTCTTTTGTTACACGTCATGGTTGATTTAGTTATGCGGTTGTGGGAACATTAGGATGAGAGGATTGAGTTGGGTAGTATTACTTATGGTTAGATATTAGAATGGAGAGATGTGTTTTGGTTTAAAGGTTGTGTTGAAGGAATGATTAAGATTTGTGTAGTTTTGAAACTTAGATTAGTTACGGGAATAAGGGAGTAAGTAAAGTTAGTTGACTGGTCGTGGGAACGATGTCATACTATGAGAAGTTGGTTGAAGTACCATTAGGAGATTGATGAAAGTACCGACGGATGTGAGGGTAGAGCAGAAATTTTCTACTAATGGAAAGATTGGGCAAATAACACGCAAGGGAATTAGTATAGTTATGGAGACAAGGTAGTAGTAGAAACGTGAAGGAAAACATGGATGTGAAATAATGATTGGTAGGAGGCTGATTAATGGTGAGTACAACAAGTAAGGAAGAGTGAACCATTTAGGGGTTGAAGCACCTTTAGAAATATTGTGGTAGATGAGTTGATGTTAGAAGCTACTGGGTAGTGTGAAGTTCTTAGGTAACATCATAGAGACGGGAAGGAGTGCGTGAAGAGCTAGATCGTGAAGCAAGAAGCTGCAAGGACTACGTGCCGGCTGCAAGAAGAATGCAAGAGATCTCAGAGGAGCCGCAGAAGTTGCTAGTACTGGATTAGTGACAAGTACAAGTATGGAAAAATTTCCTTACAGTTAGAGATGAAGAAGGAAAAAAAATCAGGTAGCAGAGTGGAGCTACGAAGAGCTGGACCAATAGATCACGATAGAGTGACTACACAACATATGAGTTAAAGGACTTGTGGAAGTAACAAGAGAGAGTCGCGTGCTACACGAAGATTAAATCTCTGGGTAGTCGATATCGAGGGGTGAGTAGTGAAGCTGGAGCTGAATAAATTCGTAGACAAGTGATTAGAGAGAGTTGGTTTTGTGAAGGTATTATGAAAGATCTTTGGAAGAGACAATTATGCATTATTCAATGCACTAGTGATTCCAAATTAGATTTGATGAATGGAGTATGGAATTTCTGTTGGATGGGATAGTGTAGGAATTAGGGAGAACAATGGAAGGAGAGGACCAAGTATTCCTAGAAGATGATGATAGAAAGTACCTCATGATTAGGTGCAAGATCATAATAGAAGTATGAGACTTGAGTAAGAATTTAGAATATGGCTTAGTTTAGACAAATGGAAACTAATATGGGTATAAGATGAAAGGGTGATATGCATGTAATCACAGGAAACTCTAGTCTGTCCCTATTAGGAGGGAGCAGGATAACTGGTCGTGAGGAAAACAATGAAGCTAATTGGAAAATTTTGACGTACAGATGACTTGAAAGACGGGAAGCATAACATCGTGATGTATGCCATGAGTTGAGGAAGAAGAAGGAAGTGTCGATAGATGCGAATCATAAATGAAATAGGTCAAGATAGGAACCGATGGTAAAACTTTGGTATAGCCTAATGAGTAGACTAAGGCACTAAGCATGCTGATATTGCTGTAGTGTGGAAAGGAAATGGTACTGACCTATACTGTTTGATTGGAAGGCTTAGTATCGATAATCGAATGGATGAGGAGTTATAGATGGGATGTGTCATGAGGGACGAAGGGCTTGGAATAACTGTGACAGGATGAGGAGCACTATAACCTTGGAGGTAAGACATTGTATAAGTATAAAAAAAGTGTTGAGTATCAAAAAAAAAATCTTTCATGGAGAAAAGTGAGAAGGAAGTGTATAGGTGATACTATTGAGCTATCCAAATTTAATGGAAGTAGTTGTAGCATGGGTTTGGATGGCAGTTGATAGACTAACTGAGATAACCGTCCTTTTGGTGATATGTATAGATCATAAGTTGATTTCGATTGGAAGATCCTTGTTATGATGAACTAATTAATATGTGAAATATTGTCA
Organism: Glebionis coronaria; assembly: GCA_025667525.1. NCBI lineage: Eukaryota > Viridiplantae > Streptophyta > Magnoliopsida > Asterales > Asteraceae > Glebionis > Glebionis coronaria. The sequence goes on from CM046875.1 coordinate 383,537,883, forward strand.
TAGGTCAATTGTGTAAGGAAATTGTAATTTTAAGTAGTTTGCGGTATGGACTAAAGGGAGTTGATGAACATGATTGGATATGAGTATATCCAGCTAATTGGAAAAGGATGGACGAAGTGGGAAATTAATACAAGTATAGGAGTCGTGTTGAGAGCTTGGGTGACTGATTTAGAGGGATGTGGGAAACTCGTTAGCGATGTCTGAGTTTTCATAGAATGATAGTTATCATACTAGAAGTCGATGAATGCCATTTGAGGCACTATATGGAAGGATAGGGTGAGTTCCTTATGGTGGACTAAAATTCGTGAAAAAGACTACTAATGTGGAAATGGTGTTTGTGGGAAAGGATGAGAGCAACAAGATATGCTATGTTGGAAAGGATGAAACGACTAGAGTTTAGTGACAAAGTTATGTAGGAAGTTTCACCCATAGTAACGGGTGGTATGTTTTGGTAAAATGGAAAAGTTGATGTAGATTTTTGTAGGTCTATTTATGATATTTGGAAAGATCGGACCAGTAGCTTATGAGTATATAATTACCTGGGGGAATTAAGTGGTATACATGATATATTTCAAGTATTAAGATTGATAAATGTTGTTTTAGAATGCATATTTGCATGTTCGCTTATTCGGGATTTGTGTTAATAAGAGTCTTTGTTTTTTTCAAAAAGTCATTTGTGATATTTATTGGCTGTGAGGTCAAGAGTTTTGGAATGAATTTAAATATTGTTGGTTAGTATATGTGGTAATTTGAGACTTGAACTAAAGTACACATGGAAATGAGAGGAGTTTATTTAGAACAAGTATCCACATATGATTTGTGGTTTGTGTGTTTGATCCTAAGGAGTAAATCTCGGGATGAGATTTCTATTAGGAGGGAGTGATGTGACAACCACGGTTTTGAGGTTCGTCACTTAGTTTTATTTTGTGCAAGTTACGTGTCTTTACGTGTTTATGTGCTAATTGGTGTGTATAGATTGTGGTTTGGATATCGTTTTGGGTACGGGGTACCTTGTGAGTGAAACGATGTGTGATGATTTCATGTTCATGAGATCACAATGTAGTGAATATGTAATGAGATGGTGTTGTTTAGTGGTTTTACGTATACGTATATGTATTATAGAAAATCGTATTTTTACAGTTTAGGGTTTTGCATTTAGAGGTCTCGGAAGAGGTATTTAGTGACGGGAATAATTTACGGGATGGTTTTAAGTCATTTAGGACTTAGTTATATAGTTTATTTTATATTCTAAGAGTTTTTATAAAACTGTATATTTTTACGTCTTTTACGGTATACGCGTAAATTTGACTAGTTTTGCGGTTTTGAGGTTTCGGAGGCATTAGGAGCTGAAATAAATTAAGGGAATTTAAGGTAATAATAATTAATAGTTAATTTACAGTAATTAAATTAAAAAATCCGGCCATAGGGTGTTGGGCTTGGTTTTGGGCCGAATTTTGCTTAAGGAAGGGAAGGGGAGCCCAGTTTGAGTACTATTAGGCTTCCTGGTTAGTTTTAATTACCCATACTAATCCCTTTAGCCCCAAAACGATTTTAGCATTCCCTAAACCTAATATCAGTCGTTTCTATCAATGGAGGAGAAAGAAAACCCAATAATTCAATTATGGTTTAAGGTATGCACTAAAACTATGCTTAATTAACGTTTAATTTACGTATGTAACCTAATATGATGGATTAGGGTTTAACATTCATAATTTTTATTTAGTTTTTGTTAATAATCTGTAATTAATGATGTACTTAATTGGTTTTTATCATTGGAAATCGATTTTAGGTTTTAATTAGGGTTTATGTATGATTAATTAGATTAATTATGAGAAAATCGTTTTTTTAAAACTGGGCAGAATTTTAGGTCAATTGTTTTGACCATATATAGAGTTATACAAACTCTTATTTTTGCGATCCAAGTATCCCTGGAAATGTAATTGAGTTGGCTTTCAAATGCAAGAAACTAGAACTAAATTGGAGGTCGGGAGGTGGGTCAAAAACAGGTTACATCAGTCGAAGGTCAAAACAGTTTTGAAATCAGTCGGGTTTAATTTAATGTTTTAAGGTGATTGGGGTACTTAGGGGTACACTTGAACCCTCTAATGAGCATGGGTGTTGGTTTATATATTAAATAAGAGACCTGAAGGGTGACTAAGCAAATGGGTTAGGGTAAGACCCCCTAATCATAACAAACTTTTTGTATGTTCAAAATCGGTAAAATACGGATAGGCAGAAGTATATATATATATATATATATATATATATATATATATATATATATATATATATATATATATATATATATATATATATATATATATATATATATATATATATATATATATATATATATATATATATATATATATATATATATATATATCGGGGCCTTAACAGTAGCTTTAAGATTGGGGCAAAAGGGAGGAGTTAGCTAACATATGTAAGGGCATAGGTTTTCCTTTACAGGGATCATGGGTATGTTTAGGTGGCGTTTGTCTTATAGTTTGGAGACCTAAAAACCGGGGCTGTTTTGGGTAAAATGTTAACGAGACGGGTGATGTGATCGTGATAGTATAGTGATAATTAGATACGTTATAGGGTAAATTAGAAAATTACCTTTAGGAAAAAGTAATAGAATAATATTACCAATAACGAATTCAATTAAACACGTGATGAACCAAGTTCGTTGTACACGAAGATCGAGTGAATTTTAGACGTTTCGTTTCGTTTTGGACAATTGATTTGAATTGGTTTTCGGTTTTTAAACTAGAAATTAATTCTACCAATTTTAAACTATTTAAAATTATCCTAAAGTGAATGAATCGTTAACCCCCAAAATTATTTTAATCTAATAACAATCACTTAAAATTAAGACAATTAAAATTTAAACTATTTAATAATCTATAAAAAATTAATCTATTAAAATAACTTTTAGACTATTATTAGAAATCTAATTAACTTTTTTAAACTAATTAACTTTATTAAAATTTATTTATACTAAATCTATTTTTTAAAACTAATTTTATTTAAATCTTAAAATTATAAAAATCTAATTATTAAAACAAACTAATTAAGCTTTTAAATTAATAAAAACATTTTTTTATTTTTTTTATTATCTTTTTTAATTATATTTATTAATCTATTTATACTAATTATTTTTTTAAACTAAATAAAAAAAACTTTTATTTAATTAAAAAGAATTAAATTTATAACTAACTAAGAAAAACGTATTACTAAAGCTGAAAGGTCAAAAGTAAATTATGTATAATAATTAAATAGTGCAAATTAAAACTAAAAAGAGCATTAACTCAGATGGTTAACACGTTGCGTATTGAACGTGAGGTCTCGAGGTCGAGCCTCACTTGGGACAGATTTTTGGTTATTAATCCTTTTTAAATAGAATTGATTTTACAATGTCACAGGAGGTGACTTTTGCACAAAAATAATTAAAAGCTGAAAAGGATTTCAACTTGTGGGCTAATCAGATCAAAGGGATCTGATAAGTTGTTTGCTTAAACAAAAATACAGTAACTAAATGGAATAAACCACAATGAACATACAGCTAACAAATCAGTTACCATAAACCACACGCAAATACAGTCATCCAGATTACACAGCACAACAAGTAAACCAATTGTGCAAAATGAACTAGTTATTCAGCCAATCATAAATAGTAAATTCTCATAAGAAATATCAGCAAAGATAACCCTTATCAAATCTTAAATCAGGCAATCAAGCAATTCAGTTGAGTAAACATGTATCAGCAAAGTAAAATTCCCACAAGTTTTAGCATACTAAACCTTCTAAATCAGTTAATATTTCAAACAGATTAATCCAAAGACAAAACGTAGCAGCATAGAGACTTATACAACTATCAAACTTGAATTAAATCCTACTACTTCAACTTAATCTTATTTAGACTAGTGAACATATTTATAAACCAAATCGTAACTTTCAGATTAACTAAGCCCAACCAAATAACTCTACTAATTCAAGCAGTCCTAAGATTTAGCAGATTCAAAATCTCATTATACATCAGATTACTCAATATCAGTTAAGCAACTTTAGCTTATCAGATAAAAACTCACAATATAAATCCCAAATCCTAGCATCCATACAGTTTAATTCACAATGAACATCAAGAGCTTATAAACAATATAACGGATTAATCTTAAGCAGATTCAATTCAACTTCTAAGAACAATAAAACTAAATCAACAAATTTATTAAAACATACAAAATGAAACATAAAATGAAAAGAGCTTAAGACCTTTTTGTAGTAAACCGTTGAGAAGTAGGTTGTGCTGAACAACCTAGTGAAACCGATTCTACACCACCATCAACCACCATTCATCTCAGATCCTCGAACTGGATTCGTAACTCGGACCACCTTTTATTATTTTTTTATTAATCAAACCAGTAGCATTTGATTTCTAATCCAAATCTCACTTTATACTTATTTGATTCAAGCTATAGTATCAGCTTAATCAAACAAGCTTATATATTATAAGGACTAAATTAAACAGTAGACAATATTTTAAACTTTGACAGTAAAGAAAAACTATAATTAAAATAACAACGAGATTCTCAAATAAACTTTTATTAAATCATCAAAAGGATTACAAAACTATTAAATTTAAATACAATATTTCCTACTCCTAATTTAGCATTATAACATTAAAAGTAAAAGTTGGATGATGATTACAAGTAATTTTAAGGGTTTTTATAGCCATCCCAAGGCTGTTGAGGGAGCATCTTCGAATCTTCACCAGCATATTCCTTCTTCATATTGGCCCTTAGATCATCTATTCCTCTTTCTCTTTCTTGTTTGTTTTCATTGTATGGCTGAAAATACACAACTAGCACACGGATTGCCAACGTGGCATCCGTGTGTGCTAGTTGTGTTTCTTGATTGCTGAGGTGTCTCTTTATGATACGCTGATTGAGGAGGGTGAGGTGTTTCATCCAGTAGATGGTTGCCACGTAGCCAAGCCTCTTCCACCTTTCTCTTCCTTAAAACATGGGGAATTAATTCACACACGCTTGAATCATATGTGTGCCAAAAAGCCCCAATTATTTGGCCAATTTATTTATCTATGGTTTTGTGGAATAGTGTTTTCGTCTGGTTATTGTGGTTGGGGAAGAGAAGGAAGGCATAGTTTATATCGACATTTATTTTATTATTGAGTGTGTGAAACGAGTGAATTTAAGTGGGTGAGGGACATTTATTTATTTATTATGTGGAAAGATGGAAAACGTGTGGTGGTGTTGTGTAGACCTTTGACTGATTGTGAGTTAAATAATTCAACAATCGTTTATATCATGTAACCCTCAAACCAATCCCATTTTATTACGCAGCAAGAGTATGGGCTTGTGGCCCATATTGCACACAGTCCATCCCATTTATTTCCCTCACTGGGCCATTGTTGGGCCTTTTGATAAATTATTCGTCACAAATAGCAAATTGGACCTTGTATTGGGCCCTTTATCTTTAAGACTTCATTACTGGGCTTCTAGGCCCATTTAACAAATGTGGGACCCACTTGGCCCATTTCCTTCTTGAAATTTAAATTTGTGAATAAAATCGACTTGTATTTGGCTTCCTCGATCTTTTCATCAAACTTGTGTCGGTTTTGCCGGTTTTTCGTGATCTTGGTACCTACACACATTAAAACAAGAAACAAACATATACAAGGCAAATTTCATACATTAAATGCATTATTTCATTGTTTTAAGATACAAATGATATGAGTAAAATCACTCATATCAACGGGTTATGAAGTAAACTAAGTTAAGGGCTTTATAGAGAGGTGTAATGAGATGCTTAGGGCATATAATGAGGTATATATATGGGAGAATGTTAGATGTCCATCATAGGTTGATGAGCCATTTTAGTGTTTGGTTCATGTTTTGATTGTGTGCTTTTGTTTGTTAGCTTTTTGCTAGTGCGCGGACTTTTGGAGAAGCTCAATCAGGTGAGTTTCATAGTCCTATGTCTACTAATGATTTTGATTTCCAGATGGGATAGAAGAGACACTGTCTTGTTTTTATATATTATGTTGTGAATGTTTTTGTCGTTTGCGATGGACTTGTGTGTGCACTTATGTGATTAACTGCTATGTGATTCTTGATTGTATTAATGATTTTGATCGGGGGACACGTACCGTCTCAGTTATTGTGGTTTGACTTGGTACCAAGGGGATGTTGACAAGGCGGGGCCTTGGGGAGGTACATAGATGTGTGAGCATCTATGGGACCAATGGATAATGACAAGGCGGGGCCTTGGGATTGGTACATAGGTGTATAGGAGCCTATGGTACCATGGTGTTTGGTAAGGCTGGGAGCCTTGGATTTGGTTTAGAATGATTGGTCTTGAATGTTAGTTGTTAATACATAATTGTAGCACATTGTCCATATGTTCTTTTGTTAATGGTTGTTATTCACAGCTTATAACTGTTTTGAGGTTGGAGTCTAAACCTATGACTCTCATCAACTTTATGTTGACGTGTTTTAGTGTCTCTTTCAGGTGAGAATGTGGTTAAGCGTGAGAATAAGAGAGGCTAGCTGGAAGGCTTAGGATTGTATTTGGAGGAACCCCCTTTCCTCTTAGTCCTTATTTATGTTTGAATAAGTGATACTTTGTAGACACCTATATGTTTGTTATTTGTTAATTGTATGTCTTTGGTAAGAGGTATACCTGTTACCTACTTACCTAGACGCCTGCATTGTTTGAGATATCTTCATGACATTGTGTCACCATTTATGATATTTCCATTTCATTTAGTTATCTCTATAGACAGGATATTGTTGTGATGATATCCATACGTCGCTCCCCATATTCCGCCATGGTGGGGTGTGACACATGCCGTCTACAAGTTTTGTTCTTGAAGTTTTGCGTGAAAATGGCTTTAAAGTGGGTAAAAACGCGTGTAAAGTCAGCGGGTCAAAACTCATTTCTTTCATCAGCTTTTTAAAGTGTGCGAGACAGATTTTCAAAGGGCCGTAACTTATTCGTTTTTGATCCGTTTTAAGTGTTCTTGGTGTCTATGGAAAGGTAGCCAGGATATCTACAACATCATAGCTGGTGTTGGGTTCTGGTTCTAACTCTAACTCGCTCAAAAACGAGGCTAAAGTCGACTGGTCAGGCTATATGTAAATGTTGTCAGCTTTTTATAAAGTGTTGACAACTTTGAGTGTCTATGCGCAAATTTTCTAATTCTGTTTCCCGCTTCGTTATAGCTTCGTTTTAGTTGATTCAAGAGACTACGGAAAGCTGGCTAGGTGTTCTACGAAATGCCCCCATAACATGATCCATACACGAGATCCTACTAGGTCTAAACATGCTCTAAAGATGGTTGTCCGGACTGTTTTTACACAAAAAATAACGCTTAAGATTTATTTGTTTAGCATAGCAAACGTGTTCCGTTTACGTTCAAATTTAGCAAGGACACTAACTAAGGGTTAACTTAAGACCTAGTATTCATGTTTTTGCCCAACTCGTGTTTTAAGTGTGCGTTTCCCAATGGTTATGAATTACATCAGGAGGTTGTTTTTAAGCTTTTCATTTGGGATTAATGCTAGGTAAACTAGTATGTTCGCTTCCTATTTTATTTATTATGACATAGATAATGAGTGGGAATGAATGCATATGACGAGAAAAGAAACTTAAGAGAACGAGGGTTTTGAGAACTTACGAAGGGTTGGAGGCGTGAACACATGGTTGGAACTCCAGGACTTCTTGGAGTCGTTTAGACATCTTAGCACATAGCAGCCCACTACTCCTTTGTTGATGCTGCTAGGTGATGTGTCGTGGAATGTATATTAATTAGATACGTTATAGGGTAAAATAGAAAATTACCTTTAGGAATAAGTAATAGACTAAAGTTTACCAAAGACGGATTTAATTAAACACGATGATGAACCAAGTTCGTTGTACACGAAGATCAAGTGAATTTGAGACGTTTTTGTTTTGATTTGGACAATTGATTTGAATGGGTTATCGGTTTTTAATCTAATATTACTCCTACCATTTTTAATTAAAATCCTAAAGTGCATGAATCGTTCCCCATTATTTAATCTAAAGTCAATTATTTAAAATTTAAAGATATTTAAAAATTTAAACTATTTAAAAATCTATTTAAATTTAACTATTTAATTAAAATAACTTTTACACTATTTAAAAATATATTTAGCAAACTATTTTATTTAAAATCTAAATTAATTAAAATCTAATTATTTAAAAACTAATTATTAATAACTAATTAAATTTCTAAAATTAATAAAACATTTTTTATTTTTATTTTTTTTATATTTTTATTTTTATTTATTTATTTATTTTTAAAACTTTATAAAAGTAAAATTTAATAAAACTAATTATAATATTAATAAATGAAAATCAGTCTTTAAAACTATATAAGAAACTGACAGCCCACTTAGTAAGCTATATTAAGTATCAAAACAGTATTAAAACAAAACTAGTGTCTAGCAAAAATGGTAAATACGTTTGGTTGATATCCATGAGGTCATGGGTTCGAGTCCCATGGGGGACATTTTTGTTGATTATTATTTTTGACAATGAAAAACGTAAACCAAGGTCACAGGAATGACCTTGTGATGGAATATTAGACTGTTAACTCAGATTTGAACTACCAGACTAAATGAGTCTGGTAGCTTTTGCTATTCAGCTAACAAACAATATCAGTAAAACCAAAACTTATATCAGCAGAACAAGAAACTAACAAAGCTTATATTAGCTACAAATTTGAACAATTAACCAAATAATCCAACAGACATTGATATACTTAGCAGGCATGTGAAGAACAAACTTATATCAAATACTCAAATGATGTATAAATTCTAAAAGAAAAACTCACAAGCTAGCAGACTAAACAAGTAACAGCAAAAATAAATCCATATGCAGATTCACTCAACTCAGACTTCATTTCAGACTTCTAAAACGATTTTTATCATCCAGCAAAGTAAATGTTCAAAGGACTTTTAAACAAAAATACTAAATCAGTTACAAAGTTTCAGCAGACTTACTGAACCTAGCACCCAATTACAGTAGCCACGTTTAATGATTCATCAATAAAACATCAGGTTATAACCCTAATCATGGAACACTTAATCAAAAATTAGTGTAAGCAGATTCCTAAAAATTCCACCTTAGTTAACCAAAACTGCGAAACAGATCCAATCAAGTATTAAATCAGCTTAACAGATTTAAAACTTTCAGTAAAAATTTACTTCAAACAATTTAATAAACTTCCACTCTCAAATCCAAACAATACACATATCTAACATTACACAGATAAACACACTACACATATCATCTAAATAGTAACATCATGACTCCTTAAATTCTTAAACTATATAACATAAAAAAAAATAAAAAGGAATTAAAACCTTTTGTAGAGATCCTTTGAGAAGAAGATATGCGCTGAGCAATCTTATGAAACCGGATAAACACCATCATTCACCACCATTCGAACACCATCCTCGAACCATCAATAATCATTCGAACCAGTATTATATAAAAAATTTCAAGTGGGGAAAGTTTTTCCCCAATTTTTACTTAATATATCAAACTCAAACTATTATTTAGCTTGATCAAATATATTTAATATTATACCAAATAAGATTCAATGACAGGAATAAAATGCAATAAACTTTATCAGTAATTAAATGGAGAAATTCAATCTCGAAATATCTTTTTGTTAATCTCAAAAACAGATTACAATACTTAAGAAAAGAAAATTATAGTTTTAATCCTAAACCTAATTTAGCATAATAACAATAAAGTAAAAAAAGGGATAAAAAATACAATTAGAAAGCGGGTTTTTATAGTTGAACCCGAGGCTATTGGTGATGGTTTGTTGAAGACGAATCTTTATCCACAACCCTTGATCTTATCTTTTCTCTTTCTTGGATTGATCTCACGGCTGATAATAGCCAATAGCACACGGATTGCCAGCTTGGCATCCGAGTGTGCTAGTTGTGCTAGTCTGGTGCTGATGTGTCTCCTTTTTTATTGGAGGATTGGTGGGATTGAGGTGTCTCAGCCAATGAAACGCTGCCACGTCTGTAGATGCCCTCCATCTTCTCTTCCTTAAAACTTGGGAATTAATTCTCATACGTGTGAATCACACGTTCCAAGCAAAAGCCCCAATTTATTTGATATATTTTCTTTGTGATTAGGGTTAAAATTAATAGTGAAGTTATAGGTAACTTTTGGGTGAAAGAGATGAGAATGATGGAACTTTGGTTTTATCGCAAAGTATGTGTGAGTTGTGTGGGTGGGTGAACACGTATATAACACGTTTGACTAACTGAAAATGTTTTTATAAACTTTCTCACATAAAAACTTGTTTGAACCTAATGGGTTTATAAAAGCCCATTAACTCCACGTTTGAAAATAACTTATTTACAACTTGGGCTTTTGACCCATTAATCCAATCCGATCATGATACTTGGTATTGGGCCTTGTTGGACTATTGGTGAAAAAGAAGTTAACTTGTTAATGGGCCTTTTAGCCCATTAGTCCGAATGTGGGAACCACAAGCCTATTAATCTTCATAAAATATCAAATTCACTAAAATCGAGCTTAAGTTTGGCTTTGTTGATATTTTCTTCAAACTCGTGCCGATTTTGCCGGTTTTCGCGAACTTCGGTAGCTACACACATTAAACAATAAACAAACGAATACAAGGCCATTTTCATGCAATTTAAGCATTTATTATTTGTTTTATGATATACTTGATATGAGCAAAATCACTCATATCAAACTCCCCCTTGCTAAGCAATTGTCGTGTCCTCACGCAATGATAAAATTAAACACTAACTACACTCTTATTCAACTTTTGAAACTTTATTTTGCAAAGACATAATGTATTGCTTTCATTATTTGAAAAATAACTTTTAGGATTATAAAACTCAAATAGATTCATCGTCCTCGACTTTTCACTTTTCCATGCCAAGTGTAAAAACAAGATCATTGCCAATCATAAGCCCCAAAATTAAAACAACTCATACAAGTAATTTGTGTTAAACTCAATCTCCTATTATTCCTAATTGTATCTCTAGATTTTATTTGTCATTCACCCAAAGGCTCATTTGACTTTATTTGATATTTATTAGTCCAAAAATTAAGGCAAAAACGGTGTAAACTCAACACTCAAAACCTAACCTCGACTTCAAAAACCGTTGTCACTAAAGAAAGCCCACATAAAGGATAACTTAACACGATTTGAGGGATAAATCCCGGGATCCGAAATTTAGATAATAGGACTACTTAAAAGAAACAATAAAACCTCAAAAGTCAATTATGACCTTATTAATGGAGTTAGCAACAACTACATCATAACACCTTGTGGCTCTTTAAGATGCAATTGTGCTCCTTATTTAAAATCCACACCCGAAGGCTCCTAGGACAAAAATAAGGGAATTGACATTCACCATCCCACCTTATGGCTCATGATGATGAAGCAATTTTTATTCAACACGTCCCCTTGCCATACACCCTAAGGCTCTAATGACAAGGTTAGTGCTACATGACTCCCACCCGAAGGCTCCTAGACAACATGTTTTTATTTATGCTTCTTTATTAATATGATATTTATAGTAAGCCAAATTTCCGCAATCCCATGCTCAAAAGTCCATGACGCTGACACCCTTAATGTGTTCTCACTTTAATTACAAGGGAAGAAAAAGAAGGAGTTACGAGTTAAGATATTAAGCCTAAACCGCTAAAAACTTCATTTATTAAGCAATTATTATTCAAGCGTGGAAATTAAATACGAGGAGATTAAATCAAACACAAAAATACTTACACAAAGAAGAATTAACTTTAGAAACTTATGATTAAACTCTATCATCTCTTGTTCTCCATATTGTAAAATTTCAAAAATGTGAAATCAATGGATACTTAGCCTATTAAATCAAAGTTTTGGGTTTTGAAGTCATCTATAGGATCTTGCATCTTCTTATACTTTTTCAAGTTTTAGAATTTGCGTTTTAAAGTTCCCTTGATAAATGACTTTCTAGGATCAATTATAGGAACTTGCGAAAAGTTCTCGTTCTTAACCCGTATGTGTTAAGACTTTCGCGTTTTAAAGTTCCCTATATAAAAGCCTAGCAAAACTTAATTCAAACACGTTAAGGAAAAGCTAAGGTAAAAACCGAGTCGAGTCAAAAACTATTTTTATTTTCACCAACGGAAAGCCTACATTTGTGTCAAAAGCACTTATTTTATTTATTAAAACTTAAAAATAACATTAAAAATTTAAAATTTTTATGAAAAACAAGAAAAACAATTACGTTTAGACACGACAAAAGCAATTGCAAGCGATTATATCGATTGAATCCCCCATGCTAAAACCAAAAATTGTCCTTAATGTTTCTTAGCTCAAGAGTAACACCCCCTTGCTAAAACACGAAGAGTCTAATGCAAAATCCTAACATGGAAAGAGCACGCAAATCTATAAGCCGTTTATTAATTATGCCTCAAGATAAAACGTTAGTCGATAAAAATCAAAGGATAGAGAGTGTTCCCCTTTTTGGCAATCAAAGATTGGAAGATCAAGTGGACCGACACAAGAGTCTTTAATGATTAGGGTCATACCTAAGATTCACAACACAACAAAACACGAGCACGAACTTGAAAGATCAAGCCTTATTAGTGTTAGAAAATAGAAAGAAGATAGAATGTATAGGACTCCCCCACAAGGCACCTCGTTTTTGTTCACCGAGTCATGAGCTCGACTCGATCCCCGCATTCATTGTTCCTTAGGGAAAAATGGTGAAAACCGGCATAATGGAATAGAATCCAACTTAAAGCGCGATGCCGGGGTCAAAGATTACATCCTCGTTGTCGGGTGACAAACGAAAGGATAAAACTCCAACATAAATCTCTAAAAAGAGATGGTAGTCACAAATCACGATATGGATGTAGCATGCTCCCCGAGATAAACTCGCACCAAATGACGAAAAGTCTTTCAATTATTGCATCGGTGAAAGGCCGAGATTTCCCTAAATCAACGATTCCTGGGTCGAATACCTCGTCCTCGGGAGAGAAAGGAATGAACAACACGGTGTCGTCCCCTCATGCTAATCCAAAATCATATAAAGCACATGGTAAAGGTGGGTTAAAAGTCTCAACACTAGTGGTATCAACTTGCATGACTTTGTTGACCTTATCACTCTTATGAATGTGAACAAAGGGGTCATGGTACTCAAAATGAGTCGCATGTAAAACCCGCACATTAAGATCAAAGCGAGTGAGAAGGATAATTGGAGTAAAAGTAATTTCTCCCTCCGGGTCAACATTATCATCATCGTAAATCGGGTGATCAAACCAAAGATTTTCATCACCGTCATAAGACTCTTCCTCAAATTCCGAAGGAATGTCTATGTAAAGAAACTCATCAACCTCCTTCAAGAGAAGTTCATCATCACAAGGGTTGTGAGATGTAGGAAGCATGATGCTCTCAAAATCCTCTTGAAACAATTGATTATTGTTCATTGAAGCTTCAAATAGAGGATTTGAGTAAGTCACAAAAGTGTCATCAATCTTGTCATCACAAGAAATATCCGACAAAGTATCAAGTGTGTCACACTCGTATACAAGATCATCATTCTTATTTGAAGGAAATTCATCGGAGAATTCCTCGAGAATGGTAGGTAAAACATGAGAATTACGCTCGATTTCGAAATCGGTAACGTCTTCACTTCCCCGTGGAAGTGGATCAACAAGTTCATCGGCGAACTTATCGAATGAATAGTCACTAACCTCACTCGGTGTGGAGTTAGGAATCAAAGTCTCTTCAAATGATTATTGTGCCTTAGGGTTATCAATTTGGTCCTACCTAAGAGAGTGAAAATCAGTCCATTTTCAATGATTTTTCAATTAAAGCAATATCTCTCTCGGGATCAAAATTCTCATTATCAAACTCACTAGCATCAAATGATGCACTAAGGTAGTCATCAATTTCCTTTTCAATTTTAGAACTATCATCCTCGAGTGGAGACGAGATAATTTTACAACACGATTCAACAAAACAAGAATCTTTCTTTGAAATTAACTTTTCTTCTTCACAAAATGAGGGTTCCATAGTTGGCAAATCACCTTTCTACAAGAGAGATTCCTTGTTTGTGTTATTTTCAATAGGTTTAACAAGTTTCACACTTTCCACATTCTTAGAAACCAATCTTGGAATTTTTTCCGGTTTGAAAATCATATGTTTATCCCCATAACACAATTTAATCTCCTCTTCTCTCATATCAACTATAACATTATCCGTGCACAAAAATGGTCGTCCTAAAGTTATAGGCACACGAGGATTTGGCTCATAATCAATTATTGCAAAATCGGCAAGGTAAATGAACTCCCCCACTTTAACAATGACATTTTCCACTATACCAACCGGATGGGTGGTGGTACCATTAGCGAGATCAATGATCATTCGAGTGGGCCTAAGTCATTCATAGTCAAGAGTCTTCCAAATGGCTAAGGGCATTACGTTAATACTAGCTCCTAGATCGGCTAGAGCTTTGTATTCCCCAAGCTCATCAAAAACACAAGGTATCAAGAATTGACCCAGATCTTTATATTTCTCGAGAAAGAAATCAAATAAATCCGAGGTACTAATAACATTTAAAGTAGCCTTGGTGACATCAAGAAAGGTCTCTTTAGGCGGAATATAAAGCTCAATCACTCTTTCTAAATTATCATCATCATAAGTGGTGATAGCCTTAAGCTCTCCCCTCAGGTTTGGAATGGTATTGCTAGGTAAGCAACCCGAAGAAGAAGATGGTTTGGACATAAATCCCTCAAACATCGAAAGCAATTTATTTTGACCTTGTTCCAAACTTTGTTGCATACGATTTTGACTTTGCTCTATTTTTTGCTCAAAACGGTTTTGGTTTTGCTCTAATCTTTGTTCAATTCTTAGTTGGTTAAGCTCAATCTTGTTATTTTTCCCCTTAAGCGTATTTTGAAACTCATTTTTCAAAGTTGTCATTTGTCCTTGAATATTGTTTTGAAAAGCTTTCAAATTTGCCTCATTTGTTTTAATGTAGCTTGACAAATCATTTTGGTTATTATGAAAACCTTGATTGTTTTGATTAGCATTAAACCCATTTCCTTGATTGAAATTCCCTTGGTTACCACGGTTAAAATTATTCCCATTGTTTCCATTATTGTACCTATTTTGAACCGGTGGAAAACCTGGTGGAGCAACATGATTTTGAGGAACTTGACCGTTGGAGCCATAAGTTCCCGTCGCGGCAAAAGCACTAGCTTGATCAAACCCCATGGTTGAACAAGCATAATTAGGATGTGCTCCACCACATGATACACAAAAATTCTCAACCATATTAATCGATCCATGAGGATTCTTCCCAATCTCACTTAACAATGTAGCAAATCCATTATCAATCTTAGAGTCCAATCTAGCAATCTCGGTATTAGATGAATTCACATTGGAAACAACCGGTGTGTTTCGTGAATATTGCACTCTAGACTTATTCTCAATTATACCCCACGCGTCTCTCGGAGATTTCCTTAAAAGATTACCACCTGCGGCGGCATTTAAAGAATCTTGTTAAACAATATTAAGCCCATTATAAAAAGTATTGATTTGATGCAATTCCGAGAAACCGTGGTGTGGACATTGTCTTAACAAATCTTTAAACCTTTCCCAAGCAACCCCAAACGATTCATGCACTTTTTGTTCAAATCTAGTGATCTCGTTCTTAATGTGTGTTGTCTTAGATGGTGGAAAGAAATAATTCATGAACTTAGACACTAAATCATCCAATGTCAAAATCGAACCCGGTGGTTCTTTCTCATACCAAATCTTAGCGTTACCCTCGAGCGAGTACAGAAAAAGCATGAGCTTAATCGCGTCATTCGGCACATCTCTAAACTTGAGAGTCGAGGTAATACGAAGAAAACTCCGAATGTGAGAGTGCGGGTTATCGGTCTCATTGCCACGAAATTGGTCGGAACAAATGAGTGATAAAAGACCCGTCTTAATCTCAAAATGATCCACCAAAATAGCCGGCACAACGATTGCTTCCCCATAACCTTCGGTGGGTGCACGGAGAAATTCCTCCATTGTTCGGTTATCGGCCATCTCTACAACAATAGGTGGAAGCTCGGGTTCCACTATTCGTTGTTGACGATTTCTATTTCTACGAGGAGTATTTTCAAGCCTATTGTAATCAATCGAAAGTCGAGAAGATCGTAATTTCATAAACCAAAGTGACGAGAATTTTAGAGGATTGAAGAAAAGAAATTAGACAAGAAGAAGATTATTTTTGGTATTTTTATTTGGTATTGCTCAATCAAAATGATCGATAAAAAACAAGGAATAAGGATAACTACTATGGAAGTAAATTACCCTCGGTCGACTTTGAAACGATAGGTGAAAACCTAAACGTCTCGAGGTTCAATAAGTAAACTGCAAAAATAAGATATAATACTACTTGAGTTGGCAAACCAATAATCGGTCGTCCCTCTCAATATACGTACAAGCAAGCGGGGAAACGAGGTGGCACAAAGCACTTAAAAACCTTTTTCCTTAGACGGCCTTTTATAGCTCGTCGCCTTATACCCACCTTATAGTTTGTATAAATCGAGTTCAAACTTTTTATTAGTATTTATCTATTTTGCCTTTTTTTCGTTTTGGATTCGAATACAATAGCTAGGTGATGAAATCCCAACTAAGGTCTTATTTGGAAGTAGGTAATTTATTGTTCTACGTAATATAATATAATAATCACAAAAACACGAAAAACGATACATACTATAATAATAGAAAAATAACAAAACTTTCCGAGGACGGAAAGGGTCTTCAAATCAACGATCAACAAATCTCACAAAGACGAATCATACACAAGATCCCCGGCAGCGGCGCCAAAATATTTGACGTGTCATGGAATGTATATTAATTAGATACGTTATAGGGTAAAATAGAAAATTACCTTTAGGAAAAAGTAATAGACTAAAATTTACCAAAGACGGATTTACTTAAACACGATGATGAACCAAGTTCGTTGTACACGAAGATCAAGTGAATTGAGACGTTTTTGTTTCGATTTGGACAATTGATTTGAATGGGTTATCGGTTTTTAATCTAATATTACTCCTACAATTTTTAATTAAAATCCTAAAGTGCATGAATTGTTCCCTATTATTTAATCTAAAGTCAATTATTTAAAATTTAAAGCTATTTAAAAATTTAAACTATTTAAAAATCTATTTAAAATTAACTATTTTATTAAAATAACTTTTACACTATTTAAAAATATATTTATGAAACCATTCTATTTAAAATCTAAATTAATTAGAATATAATTATTTAAAAACTAATTTTTAATAACTAATTAAATTTCTAAAATTAATAAAACATTTTTTTATTTTTATTTTTTCTTTATATATTTTTATTTATTTATTTATTTATTTTTAAAACGTTATAAAAGTAAAATTTAATAAAACTAATTATAATATTAATAAATGAAAATCAGTCTTTAAAACTATATAAGAAACTGACAACCCACTTAGTAAGCTATATTAAGTATCAAAACAGTATTAAAACAAAACTAGTGTCTAGCAAAGATGGTAAATGCGTTTGGTTGATATCCATGAGGTCATGGGTTCGAGTCCCATGGGGGACATTTTTGTTGATTATTATTTTTGACAATGAAAAACATAAACCAAGGTCACAGGAATGACCTTGTGATCGAATATTAGACTGTTAACTCAGATTTGAACTACCAGACTAAATGAGTCTTGTAGCTTTTGCTATTCAACTAACAAACAATATCAGTAAAACCAAAACTTATATCAGCAGAACAAGAAACTAACAAAGCTTATATTAGCTACAAATCTGAACAATTAACCAAATAATCCAGCAGACGTTGATATACTCAGCAGGCATGTGAAGAACAAACTCATATCAGATACTCAAATGTTGTAGAAATTCTAAAAGAAAAACTCACAAGCTAGCAGACTAAACAAGTAACAGCAAAAATAAATCCATATGCAGATTCTCTCAACTCAGACTTCATTTCAGACTTCTAAAACGATTTTTATCATCCAGCAAAGTAAATGTTCAAAGGACTTTTAAACAAAAATACTAAATCAGTTACAAAGTTTCAGCAGACTTACTGAACCTAGCACCCAATTACAGTAGCCATGTTTAATGATTCATCAATAAAACATCAGGTTATAACCCTAATCATGGAACACTTAATCAAAAATTAGTGCAAGCAGATTCATACAAATTCCACCTTAGTTAACCGAAACAGCGAAACAGATCCAATCAAGTATTAAATCAGCTTAACAGATTTAAAACTTTCAATAAAAATTTACTTCAAACAATTTAATTAACTTCCACTCTCAAATCCAAACAATACACATATCTAACATTACACAGATAAACACACTACACATATCATCTAAACAGTAACATCATGACTCCTTAAATTATTAAACTATATAACATAAACAAAAATAGAAAGGAATTAAAACCTTTTGTAGAGATCCTTTGAGAAGAAGATATGCGCTGAGCAATCTTATGAAACCGGATAAACACCATCATTCACCACCATTCGAACACCATCCTCGAACCATCAATAATCATTCGAACCAGTATTATATAAAAAATTTCCAGTGGGGAAAGTTTTTCCCCAATTTTTACTTAATATATCAAACTCAAACTATTATTTAGCTTGATCAAATATATTTAATATTATACCAAATAAGATTCAATGGCAGGAATAAAATGCAATAAACTTCAACAGTAATTAAATGGACAAATTCAATCTCGAAATATCTTTTTATTAATCTCAAAAATAGATTACAATACTTAAGAAAAGAAAATTACAATTTTAATCCTAAACTTAATTTAGCATAATAACAATAAAGTAAAAAATGGGATAAAAATTACAATTAGAAAGGGATTTTTTATAGTTGAACCCGAGGCTATTGGTGATGGTTTGTTGAAGACGAATCTTTATCCACAGCCATTGATCTTACATTTTCTCTTTCTTGGATTGATCTCACGGCTGATAATAGCCAACTAGCACACGGATTGCCAACTTGGCATCCGAGTGTGCTAGTTGTGTTAGTCTGTTGCTGATGTGTCTCCTTTTTATTAGAGGATTGGTGGGATTGAGGTGTCTCAGCCAATGAAATGCTGCCACATCTGTAGATGCCCTCCATCTTTTCTTCCTTAAAACTTGGGAATTAATTCTCATACGTGTGAATCACACGTTCCAAGCAAAAGCCCCAATTTATTTGATATATTTTCTTTGTGATTTGGGTTAAAATGAATAGTGAAGTTACAAGTAACTTTTGGGTGAAAGAGATGAGAATGATGGAACTTTGGTTTTATCACAAAGTATGTGTGAGTTGTGTGGGTGGGTGAACACATATATAACACGTTTGACTAACTAAAAATGTTTTTATAAACTTTCTCACATAAAAATTTGTTTTAACCTAATGGGTTTAGAAAATCCCATTAACTCCACGTTTGAAAATAACTTATTTGCAACTTGGGCTTTTGACCCATTAATCCAATCCGATCATGATACTTGGTATTGGGCCTTGTTGGACTATTGTTGAAAAAGAAGTTAACTTGTTAATGGGCCTTTTAGCCCATTAGTCCGAATGTGGGACCCACAAGCCTATTAATCTTCATAAAATATCAAATCCACTAAAATCGAGCTTGAGTTTGGCTTTGTTGATCTTTTCTTCAAACTCGTGCCGATTTTGCCGGTTTTCGCTAACTTCGATACCTACACACATTAAACAACAAACAAACGAATACAAGGCCATTTTCATGCAATTTAAGAATTTATTATTTGTTTTATGATATAATTGATATGAGTAAAATCACTCATATCACTAGGCAACGTATGAATGGTGGTGTTTTGGTCTTCACTCCTCGACCAAGAACAAGGAAAATAGTGTGCTTGGTTTAGTGTATGTTCCGAACACGAGAGACTAGAAACCAGGAAGTATGAGTTATAAATTTGTGATGTTTGGGTAGTTTCTACAAGATCAAGTAGGTATATGTAGTACCATGCTTTTCAAGTAGGTTGCAAAATATCAAGGGTGTTGGGGTCGACGTGGGTAGAAGGCAAGCCAAGGGAGGAGTATGTGGTCTTTGGCATGCTTGCATCACCACCTATGTGTCCCCTTTCAAGCCTTGTATAAGGTTTGGTTAGAGATGTGGTGTAGGAGGAGCCACAAGGATTAAGTTTGATGCAATGCTATTATGTGGTAAACGATGTTGCACATCACCATGGTTTGATTTATCTAGAAGGGAAGTGATGTGTTCGGTTCTAGGTGGAAGAGAGTAGATATGTTGTCATAGGACTATCTAGCTATCTTAGGCAGATTTAAATGAGATGTGTACAAGCTACTAGCCAAATGAAAGTTGATTTTCTTTGATATTGTGGAGTATTACCCAACGTGTGAAAAAGAAAGGATCCAAGGGAAGATTAACTTGATGGCTTTGTTATGTTTAAAAAATAATCTAAGTTTAGTCTAATTTATTTTGTATCTTGTACATGAAAATAAATGGTCAAGGTGTTCTAAAATATTTTATTGAGTCGAGTTATTGTACTAAAAGTTTATGTTCAAAAATTAATGTATATAGTCTTAGTGCGTAATATTTTTGGATAGTCATTATTAATTATAATAAATATAATTAGTAATTATTTATGCACATAAAATGTGTCTAAAAATTGAAAAAGATAGCTCCATGGTTAAAATGTCAAGTTTTCAAGTAATATAAGTGAATAAATAATATTTACTATATTGTGATCTCGTTTGTAAAAGTCGTCTGATAAGAATAATATAAGATGGATGATAATAATAATGAAGCCGGTGACGTGTCCAAAAGGTAAAACCAAGGGTTTTACATATTTCAGCAAGTTTAACAGTGAGCTATTTATATTGAGAGACTCACAAAGGGATCATGGCCGGTGCATTAATTAACACAGTCGGTGCACTAAGGTCAAGTGCACTAGCTAGGCTAGGCGCTCCCTTTTGTATTTTAGTGGTAAATGTATTATCTGGTGTAGCTTTTAAACCGTTAGGAGGGAGAAATTTGAAATTAAAATCTTTATTTTGGTCTAAAACGTTTTATATAAATAGAAAAATACCTTGTAAATTTTATACACTTTGTGTATATTTTACAAAATTCTAGTTTATAAAAGACTTGTTTTCCTTGATCACTTTGCACCTATTTAATTTTTTATACAAACCTTGAGTGATATAATGTCAGAATAAATTTTAACGACTGAAAGTTTGCTTACGTTTAATTTTATATAGAACGTTTTTGCATTTTGTAATAACCAAAACACCGAGAAGTTGAAAAATATAAATAACATTTTACGGTATTATTTGTATTAACATAATGGTCTCACTAATGGAATTGAATAACAATAAGTGTAAGTGTATATATAAACCTTGAACACTAAGAGGTCACTGGGTAAACAGTCACTCAGTGAGTTTCCTTTGAGATCTCAGCCCGAGTCTACAAGGAAGACTCAAGTATTTAGTGAGGCGTGATGAGACTACAATTATTCATAGTCTCTCGTCCAAATTGGGCTTAAAACGCTTAAAAATGTCATAAAATTGTAACACCCTATTTGTTAAGATGGAATGCTACAGTAAATTATGGCGTGTCATCAAAGCATGCAAGGTAAATGTCTAAACATTCATGACCATAAATAGAAATACCGGAATCAAACATCGGTAGTCTAGTAACTCACACACAAGCAATATTAAGTATTATAAATGAAAGGACTAAAAAATGTCCAAAAGAACTAAAGTATGAAAAGTAGGAATAAATGCATAAGGTAAAAGAGGCCGGATAGCTTCCAATCCGAATGCACATACTCTGGAGTTCCTACTTGCGACCTTGGGTACCTGCTGTTTGGGAACATGGAAAAGTAGACGACTGAGCATAACGCTCAGTGCACGGATATAAAAATAAAGCATGGAAGACATAGAATATAAAAGCATATAAAGAGCATAAAGCATGAATAGCAGCGGAAATGAATAAGTCCTGGGAAAACCTAGATGTATGTCATGTTTACTGGTTTTAGTTCTGAAAACATAGCTTATGTTACTTATTAAAATCTGTATTAGTTTAATATACCAAAAGCCAACATATGTCATGATGTCAACAACGTGCATGAATACTTGGAGGGGTGACCTCGTCATGCAAATTAGAGGGGATGCCTCTAAATAATTGGTAATGGGTAGGAGGGATCAGCTCCTTGTGAAGGATGCAAGGCACACACCACATTCACCATAAAATCTTGACTGAAACATGTAACTAGGATGCACTCATACGCCCCACATGATAACATAAGAAATATAATGGCCAAATAACTGAAAGGAACGCCACGAGCTATCACTCCGTCGTGGTGAAGTCATAACACTAGTGCCTCTAGTGTTATGGTTATGGTACCTCCATAACTAGGTGAAACTGGTCATGCATGTATATGGCTAAGGCAACTAATAAATCTGTAACTATTGGGAAAACAGTTGGCTGCATACAGGAAATCCTAATGAAGGAAGAGATTGTCCTTACTGAAGGACGGGAAATCCGTACCTTATGTCCAGTAGAAGCTAATGAAAACGATGAAGACTTCTCCGCCTTGACGGATAATACTACACAAAAAATATGGATGTTTATGAGTTGTCTGAATTACGTGTGTTTTACTGGTTTTGAGTGTTCTCAGCTTATTATACGTATTATGTCATGTTTTACTGTTTACTGTGTTAATTGTAGTTATACTGATGTTCTGTTATGTATCATTCATGTATGAGTGTATTATAATACTTGTATTGTAATACTAAGTAACTTTCTAAAAATAGCCGGTTTTCATAAATAGTAAGTTTCTAAAAATATAAAGTTTCCAAAAATAGTAAGTTTCCATAATTAGAAATAAGTTGGATTATAAATAATAAGTAAAGTTTAAATAGTATAATACAAGTCATGGTTATAGCTTATTAATTAAATAATTAGTTAATTAACTAAACTATACGTTATATAGAATTTAATTAAAAATACATGTTTTAATTAAATTAAACTAAGTTAAATACTTTAGGTTATACATGTAATATTAATTTTAATATTTAACCTAAGTCATGAAATTAATTAAATTAAAAAGTCTAGTAATTAATTTAATTGAACATATTTTTTGATTTTAATAATTAACCCGAGACCCGAACCCGTGTTTTAAAAAAAATAACCCGAAGCCCGAATCACATATAAGCTGAAACATCACAGCCCCACCAGTGGCTAGACCGGCTAGCCGGTTGCCACTGGTGGCACTCGGTACCCACTGCCGAGCCACGGATCACAACGGTTGTGACTGGTTCCCCCTGCTCTGGTTTGTTCGGTTCCCATCGTTAGCCAAAAAGCCCCACCGAGACCCTATAGGTATCGGTTGGCACTCGGTTCAACACAAAACCCCACCCCGACACTAAGTCGGGGTCCCCTTGTTGCGTTCGACCCACGAGAACCCCACACTAAGACCATGAGGTCTCGATTGGACGAATCAAACACCACCGAGAGCCCACATGCTCTCGGTTTGGTGCTCGGCCAAAACAAACAAACACAAACACCCCCTTTATTATGATTTAATTAATCACATGTGTTTTATTAACTTGTTTTAATGATTAATTAAATAAATAACATGAATTCATAAGAATTAAAAATAAAAAGGAAGTATTTAATTTACCGAACACGTGGAAAGAAAAGGTTATGAACACGATCACGTACACACGAATAATCAATGACCAAAAACGTCTGGTTTGTCCTTGTGGTTTGTGTTGGCCGGCGGCAAGAGAAAAAAGGAGGCAAGAGGAGAAATTTTTCTGTAACCTAATTTTATGTTTTATGTTTCTTGTGTTTTCACTTGTTATGGTTTTTAAGTTGGGTCATGGGCCAAAGCCCATCCCTTCCTTTTCCTCTTGTCTAGCCGCAGCCTAAAGGGAGTCCACGGGAAACCCGTAGTTTTCCTGAGTTCAATTATTTACGTGATCGTTCATGTTTAATTATCATGATTTTATATGTCGTGTACTTAATCACATTTATAATATATACGTAACTACATGTTATTAAATATCATGACACGTGAATTATATTATAAATGGGAAGTTTTAAATTTATCATATTTTCGTGTGTGTACTGTTCATGGTATTTTAATGCGAGTTTTACAACTCTTCCCCTCTAAAAGAACAATTCGTCCTCGAATTGGAGAAACATAAACTGAAAGAAACATACCCGAATTAGAACTGGAAATGAGGGTAAGAAGTCCGTATAGACTCCTCCGTCTCCCAAGTGGCTTCCCGCTCAGGATGGTCCCTCCAAAGGATTTTGACGAAAGGAATCGTCTTCTTCCGCATGACACGATCTTGTCGTTTAAAAACTCTCTCGGGTTCTTCGACATATGAAAGATCCTCTCGAATCTGATCAAGTGCTTACTGGACAACATGAACTGGATGATATTTGTATCCTCTGAGTAAGGACACATGGAACACGTTGTAAACATGTGATAGCTGAGGCGGTAACGCTAAATGATATGACACTTCACGAGCGCGTTCTATGATGTCGAATGGTCTGATGAAGCGAGGACTGAGCTTCCCTCTGATTCCAAAACCTTTAACTCCTCATGCAGGTGATACCTTGAGGAAAACGTGATCACCTATGTTGAAAGATACATCTCTACAACGTTTATCAGCATAGCTCTTCTGACGAGCACGAGCTTCCTGAAGCTTCGCCTTGGCGACGGCGACCTTCTCATTGGTCACCTCAATCATCTCTGGACCCTCAAGCAATCGTTCGCCCACCTGATCCCAGCAGATTGGAGCGCGACACTTTCTACCATACAACATCTCAAAAGGATCACACTTGATGCTAGCGTGCCAGCTGTTGTTGTATGCAAATTCTACTAGAAATATATAATCATCCCAGCTCCCTGACCACTCTAGATCATATGACCACAGCATGTCCTCCAATGTCCGAATGGTACGTTCCGACTGTCCGTCGGCCTGAGGATGAAAGGTAGTGCTGAGCTTGAGTCTGGTGCCCTAAACTTTCTGCAGACTCTGCCAGAAACGTGATGTGAAACAGGGATCTCTGTCAGAGATGATTTCTAATGGAGTACCATGTTGTCTTATGATCTCCTTCTGGAATGTGTCTGCTAATTTGCTGATCGGATGCTCCTTGCGGATCGACAGAAAATGAGCAGATTTAGTCAACCTATCAACAATAACCCAGATAGCGTCGTTCTTCTTCTAAGTAACAGGAAGACTAGTAACAAAATCCATGGAGATTTTGTACCACTTCCATGCTGGAATATCTAATGGTTGTAGTAAACCACTAGCTCTCTGGTGTTCGATCTTAACCTGCTGGCAGATCATACATTTAGAAACGAAGGTGGCAACATCCTGCTTCATACCACTCCACCAAAAGTGTTGCTTGATGTCGTGGTACATCTTGGTAGAACCAGGATGTCATGGTAAATAAAGAGTTGTGAGCTTCAGTCAGCACAACTTCCCTGAGTGTAGAGTCATCAGGAACCACTAGTCTAGTGCCCTACCATAAGATACCGTCATTGTCAACACGAACCTCCGTCTGTTGATCAAGGTTCTGAATGATAGCCCAAATCTCACCATCGTCCTTCTGAGCTTCCTTGATCCTAGAATGTAAGTCTGGTTCCACTCTAAGATTAGCCCAGTAACCATGTTGTCCTCGTACACAAAACTCAATATCAGTCATCTCTAGGTCACGGATGATCTCCTTTGCAATCCAAATGCCAACAATCATACCCGACCTTCTGCTTAGAGCATCTACACCACATTTGCCTTACCGGGATGGTACTGAATGTTGGTGTCGTAGTCCTTCAATAGCTCTAACCATCTCCTCTGTCTTATTTTTAGTTCCTTCTGGGTGAAGATGTACTTGAGACTGTTGTGATCGATGAATATGTCACATGATTCACTATACAAATAATGTCTCCAGATTTTCAATGCGAAGACAACTGCTGCAAGCTCTAAATCGTGAGTAGGATAGTTTTCTTCATAAGGTTTCAGCTGTCACGATGAGTATGCAATAACTTTCCCATGTTGCATGAGAACACAGCCGATACCCTTTCTTGACGCGTCAATATAGATCTGAAATCCACCTGAGCCAGATGGGAGAGTAAGAATAGGTGCAGTCACTAACTTCTGCTTAAGATCTTCAAAGCTCTTCTCTCGTTCTTCTGTCCAAACGAATTTCTCTCCTTTCCTCATCAGCTTAGTTGAAGGTAAGGCTAACCGTAAAAAGTTCTCTACAAACCTATGGTAGTAGCCAGCTAAACCCAGAAAACTTCTAACTTCAGTTGCAGATGTAGGTCTCGGTCATTTAGTGATAGATTCAACCTTTGCAGGATCCATAGTGTTCCCCTCTGCATATACAATATGGCCCAGAAATTCCACCTTGCTTAACCAGAACTCACACTTAGAGAACTTGGCATACAGCTGCTTCTGACGAAGAATCTGCAAGACTGTACGAAGGTGTTCCTCATGTTCCTCCTTGGATTTGGAGAAAATCAGGATGTCATCAATGAACACGATAACGAACTTGTCCAGAAACTCATGGAAGACACGGTTCATCAAATCCATGGAGACAGCTGGAGCATTAGTGAGTCCGAATTGCATGACTACGAACTCGTAGTGCCCATAACGTGTACGGAAAGTAGTCTTGGAGATGTCCTTCTCTTTAACCTGTAATTGATGGTAGCCGGACCTCAGATCGATCTTTGAGAAATACTTGGCGCCCTGAAGTTGATCGAAAAGATCATCAATACGAGGCAAAGGATAACAATTTATGATCGTGATCTTGTTCAGCTCACGATAGTCTATACACAACCGCATGTTGCCGTCTTTCTTCTTCACAAATAGTACTGGTGCACCCTATGGTGATGCACTAGGATGGATGAAACCTCGCTCAAGAAGTTCCTGCGGCTGGTCCTTCAACTCTTTAAGCTCAATGGGAGCCATGCGGTAAGGAGCTTTGGAAATTGGCTATGCACCTGGAATGAGCTCAATTTCAAACTCGACTTCACGAACAGGTGGTATGACCGAAAGTTCATCTGGAAATACGTCAAGAAATTCTGACACAATAGGCTGATCTTGGATCGATGGAGACTCGGTAGAAATGTCATGAATATTGGCTATGAAGCCCTGACAGCCATGCGATAGCAATACACGCGCCTTCATGGATGAAATAATTTGCACTGACCTGCCTGGCAGAAAACCATGGTGTATGTGGTCTGGAGATTTAACATCACCGAAGATGACCCGATAAGTGTGGTAGTCAATTGTAGCCTGGTGTTTGGATAACCAGTCCATGCCCAAAATCAAGTCAAAATTGCACATGTCTAAAGGAAGTGTGTCAACTCTGCGGATCTTATCATCAAATTCTAGGGGAAGATCTCTGTACACCTGAGTGATTCGTACAGAGTCCCTAAGTGGCGTGGAAATGCATAAGGCAGTATCTAATGGCATAGGGGAAATCCTAACACGTACAGCAAAAGTAGTGGATATGACTGAATGAGTCGCTCCAGTATCAAATAGAACACATGCTGCCAAACCATTCATAATGAGATTTCTGGTGATGGTACCTGAAGTCTTGTTCGCCTGATCTCTAGTAGTAGTGAACATGCAACCAGAAGTAGGAGGTGGCTTGGTGTCGGCATGTCCAGAGGTGCCTTCTATCTCACCCTGGCGACAGTCCTTTTGCTGACGGCCTTGTTGGCCACACTTGAAACAACCACCAGTACCTCGACGGCAAACACCAGAATGTCTGCGCGAACATGTAGGACAGATAGGATGCGTGAATCCTCCAGTAGGCGTCCTAGTTATCTGAGAGCCTGTTTCAGGATTACATGCATGAGAAATGATCGTGGAACATAAACATGATTACATAGAAGGTTTAATAAATACCAGATGAGGTAGAACGGTTAGGATGTAAACCTCTACGGTCCTGATCCCTGCCGTTACCATTGTTCCTGAATTAACAATTGTTGGAGTGTCAGAATACCATAACATAAGATAGTTTACATGAAAGAAAGTTAATGTACGGACCTTCTGTTTTTCGAGTTGTTAGCGTTGTTACGGTAATTATCATTACCGCCACGCCTCTCAGAACCAGAACGCTCGTTCGTCTGACCGTTTCCCTTAGATGCTTGCTGTTGAGCGGCTGCAGTCTTGCGGTCTTTAGTCTTCTGCCTGGAATATAAGGTTGAACAGAGGATTATATGAAAATTAAAATACTAATGGAAATGAAAGGTTTACAATTGGTCATTGAAGATACCTCTTCACTGCTCTGTCATCACCAAACTCCTCTCGTTTCTGAAGCATCTCGAGCTTACGGGCTGCATCGACTACTTGTGCCACTATAGTGAAAGTAGCACATACCAAGTTGTTGGCGACCGAAGTGCGAAGTGCCGAACAAAACTTCTCAGCTTGCTCCGCAGCAGTCCCTGCGTCTAGACCCAGAAATCCTGCTAAACGGAGAAACCTCTACATGAACTCATTGTTGTTTTCACCAGCAACCTGCCGAATGTTGTGGTAGTCCCTGATGAGACTGCTTTTATACATAGTCTCATCGTCCAAAAAGGGCTTAAAATGCATTAAATATCATCAAAATACCCATATATATGCTTTTGTTTGTTGCTTGTGTATTTTAGGTACGGATATTGAGAAAATGACAAAAGATCACAAGAATCATGCAAAAACGAACACGGGAAACGAAGCCGCACAATGAACCAAGCCCTAATGAAGTTTTCCCAAGAAAAGCCCTTGAAGATTTGAAGACTTATGAAGAAGGGTCCTCCAATATGGAAGAATTGACACTTTATACCCTTGTATCTTCATAATTACAAGTTTGGTCCCTAAAGTTTGTCAATATTGCAAAAAGGGCCCTCCACTTTGAAGAATTGGCAATTTTAGCCCCTCAACAAAGCTAAAATGTCAATATTTGTCATCCTCAAAGTCAAACGTACCTAGAAGGACTCCAAGTTACAAGAATTACAAGATTGGTCCTTTGAAAATATCAAAATTACAAAAAAGGACCCTTGACTTTGAAGATTTGGCAAAAATGGTCCCTCAGCAAACATGAATTTGAAATTTTAGTCCTCCAAAATGTCAATCATACAAGTTTAGACCATTATCCTTGAAGAAAATACCAAACCAGTCCTTCAAGAATCACAAAATGGCAAGAATTACCCCTGAATTCACTTTATAAAACATTTTGGGGCAAAAGTGTAAAAAGGCAAAAGTTGTTATGAAGAGTTTGGGCGTTGACAAGGTTTTGAGCTGAAAAGACAAGGAAAAGAAAGAAAGGGGATTAAACATGGCCAGACAACATACTTACCTAGACTAATCCCCTCCTGCCATGTGCCCTACTCACCCCTCTCCTCCAATCATATCCCACCAAAGCTCCACCTCACACATCCACTCAGCATTTATTTAACTAACCTTAACTGATTAGTTTAAATAACGCGCTAAACATCTTTTTTAAACACAAAAGAAGATCAAACCGTCTGTTCTTAGTGCTCTTGGCAAATTTGGGTTTTTTCAAATCACTTGCAATTACACCTTAATTCACTCCATATATGTGATTAAGGTGAGAATAAACCCAACCCCACCTTAAAACCTTGGCCACGTCACCATACCAGCTCACATGATAAACCCTTCTACACCACCTTTGGGAAAATGCCAGTAGAATCCAGAGAATCAACAACTCAGATTCCTGCTTACTCCTTAAGCTTGATATACACCATTGAATGCATTTTCACACTTGCCACCTCCACAAAATGCCAATTCAGAGTCACATGAAGCCAAGATTTTCAAAATTCAGCAAGGGTATTTTGGGACTTCTACAAGTTAGGGTTTTTAGTTTTTAGCTTATGCAGACCATGTACACCCTCTATATAAAGGGTATAGGGTCTCTCATTTACGTTTGCTTTTGGTTTTTCCTTGTTCAACAACTTGTAAATCCCCTTTTCTGATTAATGAAAGTGTGTTAAGTTTGTTGAAGAAAGAGCAAGTGCCATTGTTATAATCTGTTTATTTTTGTTCTTTGTTCATTATTCTTGAATCTCAAAACCTGTTTTTAAGGAGAGTGCAAAAGTTTGCATTTTTCCTTCAAGCTTGATATTTTGCTAAGTTCTTGTTCAAACCTTGGAATTCTTGGGCTATAGGGCTGATCATAGCATCCTGATATTGTGTTATCAAGGTGTGGTGAGGCTTATAACTTGGGGATAATAAAGTGTGGGGTAACAAGGTTGCATCAATCAAGGCTTTTTACTTTTCTGATTTTGATATTGTGCTTCTAACCTTGTTGAATCTTAGCAGGGTTGCTGTTGGAAGCTTGTGCTTGTTCTTGCTAGCACATAAGCTCTAACATTCTTGGATGTGGATGTACATCCATGAGGTTTGTCTTAAAACCTTGAAAATCTGATAAATATTGGATTTTTTGTGGATTTGTGCCCTACTTGTGTTCTTGTTGTTTTCTTGGCTTGAATCTGCTTAATCTTGCATGATAATGTTGTTTATATGCTAGATTAATCATTTGGTAAACTAAATCACACTTATACTTGTTTAATTTTTGGATTGAAAAGTTAAAAGGGTGTTTGGGACTACCTGTTTGAGTTCAAATCTTGTTATTATGTGAAGGAAAGTTTGTGTTTGTGCTCTATATCTGATATATGCTTGGTTGAGAGTGTTTTGTTGCATGTTTTGGAGTTTGAAACCTTGAATCACATAATCTGCTATAACTTGTTGATTTTAACTGAATTTTGACCTAAGATTTTGGTGAAATCTAGTATTTGTGCATGCTTAGGGTTAAAAGTTGTTAAAACATCATTATTATAACATATGTGATAGATTTGAGGTGTTGAATCTGGCTTGTTGGTCAAATACATCCGCAAAGTATAAAACTGCATGTTCTTGTGTTCATCAGTAACTTAAGGTGCTTGAATCTTTCTTAAAACTTTGAATCATTGCATGAAACTTGTTTAGACTTGCTTATTTAAGTTTAATATAGCTTGTGTATGCATTTGGTTAAGTTTGGCTGGCTGAATATTGCTAAAAGTGCTTATTGACCCTGTTCTTCTTATTGTTCTAAGTCTGTGACAGATCTGGTGCTTAATTGAATTAACTATACAAATTGGCTGTTGCTTGTTGTGATTTACTGATTGTTATTGACTCCTTATGATCCAATGATCATTTGGGTGCCTTGTTGTAACTTGAATCTCCAAAAAAGTCACTAAAGACAAAAAAAGTCTACAAGTCAAGCAGTGGGAAAAGTTCCCACTGCTTAACACCCAAAACTAGCCCCTGCTAGTGTTAATTTATACTCAGCTTATCAATAAGCTATTTTAGCTTATCCAGACCTGCAACAACTTATTTTTTGAGATAGATCTTCATTATTTGACCCATTTGATTACACTAGAGCTTATTGGACTTTGCCTTTGACTTTTTGCTAGAAAACTAACTTAATTGACTTTTTCATAAGTGCTTATTTGCTTTTTTCCAGCTTATTGAGTCAGCTTATTTGAAAACTTTTTGTTGAAATAGCTTATTTAAGTCATTTAAAAGCTTTAGAAACTTGAATCAGCTCTTGGGGTGGCCTAGAACTCAAAAAACGACTATTTTGTCGTTTTCTATAGATTGCTTATTGCATTTTCAGGCTTATTCCTTGGGCTTATTTCAAATTTCTTTTTACAGAAGTCTTATTTAGGACAAAAGAAGCTTGTGTGTCTAATTTGAGCTTATGGCATTAGCTTATAGCTTAATGGGCCAAAAAGCCCATTAAGAATAAGCTGTTTGGTATAAGCTTGCTTATTTCACATTTTCAGCTTTTGGGCCTTTGGAAAAAGTTGTTTAAAATCAAATTTTGAGTCAAGTAGTGCTTTTTGGGCTTATTTGGGCCACTTTTTCATTTTGGGCTCAAATTTGGCCCATTAAGGATCTGTTTTGGGTTTAGCCCATTTCTTAGGATTTTTGGATTTTTATTAATATTTTAATATTATTTTATTATTAAAAATTAAAAGTCTGATTTTCTAAGTTTTATATTTTTCCTAGATTCTAGACACTTAATTAGGAATTTTGCAACTTTCCAAATATTTTTAGAGTCTTTTAATTATTTTCTAGAATTATTTTAAGTTTTTATAGCTTTTAATAGTTTTTAATTGTTTAAAAATAGTTTTTAGTGGTTTTAAAATTTTGAAAAATACTTTTTAGCTTAATTAGGTTATTTTAAAGGTTTACAAACTTTAAGATCTTGATTGGGACTTTTTATTAGTTAATATTGATTTTTAGGGCTTTACTTAGCATTAAAAAGTTAATATTTAATTAATTAAAAGGTTTTGGCAAGTTTGGATTTTTTATAAACTGTTAGAATATTTTAGTGAATTTTTAGTGATTTTTAGGAATTTTTAGGGTAAAATTTTAATTTTGGTGCTTTTTACGGTTTTATGTGTACGCCTTTATTGTCTTACTGTAATCCGTCT
The DNA here is from genome assembly GCA_025667525.1 of Glebionis coronaria. Classification (NCBI taxonomy): domain Eukaryota; kingdom Viridiplantae; phylum Streptophyta; class Magnoliopsida; order Asterales; family Asteraceae; genus Glebionis; species Glebionis coronaria. Next base: position 383,570,480 of record CM046875.1, read on the forward strand.
TCGTAACCGTCATTCTCTTCTTATCCCATTTCTATTTTTCTTTCTCATAAATATAATCACATAATTCATCATCTCTTTACACAACCCACTAGCCTCCTTGGGAAACGAACTTCTCATTGGTCATTAGTGCTTGGTTTTCCTAAACCGACACTTAACGCTTGCCCTATTTTACCTCCTTTTCCTAAAGGTGTGTAAAAACTCTACATCAATTTTGGCGCCGCTGCCGGGGAGGCGTGTTGTGTTTTGATTTGGAATTGTTGTTTTTATATACTAACCATAATAGTATTTGTATTAGTAGCACTCTACTAATACGTATTATCGGTTTTCGATTTTTGTGTGAATACTATTACTATATTGTATACGTAGAACAATAAATTCACAAGTACTCCAAATACGTGAGAAATCACAACCTTGACTTGAGAGGTCATTACCCTATCATTGTATTCGAATCTCAAACCAAAGAAAAAGGCAAAAATAGATAAATACTTTCGTGAAGTTCAATTTTGAAAAATACAAACTATAAGGTGGGTATAAGGCGGATATTATAAAATATATCCTAAGGAAAAAGTCTCTTAAGTGCTTCGCGCCGCCTCGTTTCCCCGCTTGCTTGTGAGTATTTGATTTTGAGATCTAATCGAGGGTTTTGCCGCCCAAAGTATTACTAAGTATCATATATACTTTCTTGGTTTCATTTGATTAAACCCTCTTGAACGTTTTGGTGTTCCACCAACGTTCTAAAGTCATCGAAGGCGTTCACTTCACGTGATCGTTCTCATTCCTTGAGGCTTCTTTAATCAAGAGATTTGATTAAGGAGGAGATTTTTAGATTTTTGTCTACTTAATACATTCACCAAAATCCAAAAAGGTTAATACAATTAAAAACCACAAAAAAATTGAAAAATACAAAACACCAAAAAGAATCTTCTTTGCTTATCCCCTCATTGTACGTGACGTTTATGCTAACTCGTAATCAAGCAAGACGTGCACGTAAACGAAAGAACAAAACTCCCACTCCTAATCTTTCTAGTGAGGAGTCTCCTATTGACGAACCCATTGTAAAAGAAGCACCAACCATGGCGAATCGAACTATGATGGAGTTACTTCAAGCACCCACTGAGGGTTATGGAGAGGCTATTGTGATTCCCGCTATCCTTGCGGAGAATTTTGAAGTGAAAACGGGTTTGTTGTCGATGATCTAAAACAACAAATTCCGTGGTGATGAGAAGGACAATCCACACAACCATATCCGCCAATTCAATCATCTTACCGCCACTTGCAAGTTTAAGGATGTCTCTAATGACTCAATTAAGATGATGCCTTTTCCATATTCCTTAGCGGGGCCCGCTAAAATTTGGTTAGAGAAAGAGCCACCCAATTCTATATTGACGTGGAAGGATCTCGTGTCTAAGTTTGTGAACCAATTTTTTCCGCCCTCTAAGACTACGCACTTGAAAAACGAGATTTCAAAATTTTCACAAGAGTTTAATGAATGTTTTTCAACGACTTGGAATAGGTTTAAGGAGATGTTACATGAATTTCCTCATCACGGTTTTTCCGACTTGCATCAAATTCACACGTTTTACAATGGACTTAATGATCATGAAAGGGATTATTTAAATGCCGTCGCGGGTGGTAATTTTTTGTGTAAAACGGTTGAGGAAGCTTTGGTGATAAATGAGAATAGATCTAAGGTGTATAGTCCTCGTAGCACGTCTAGTGTTCGTAAGGCTTCGTCTTCGGCTTCACCTTCTTTGACTACTACCATCGATGCTTTCCAAATTGAGGCGAACTTGGAAAACAAAATCTTTGATAAGCTTAAAGGTCTTTTGATTGAGTTCAAAGTTGGAGAACCAAGTGCTCCCGCTACGGCTAAAGCGGTTGAGGTTTCATGCATGTATTGTGGTGGAGGTCATGATTTCTCCGAGTGCATTACCAACGGTGGTAACACTTCGAGTGCCTACGCGGCCACGGGAACTTATAACCAAAACGGTCAAGTTACCCACTCTAATCAATTGACTCCACCGGGTTTTGGTTCAAATCAAAATGCTAACAACAACTATCGCAACAACCAAGTTGGTTTCAAAAACAATTTCAACAAGGGAAACTATGGTAATCAAGGGGCTAATAATCAAGTTTCAAACAAAAATCAAAATGATTTTCAAAACAACAACAAAGGTTTGCAAACGTTGAAAGATCTTCCAAATGAATTTGTTGAATACGCTAATAGGAATGATGCTAGGTTTGACAATATTCAAAGAGAAATCATTAGCCTAAGATCCCAGTTTAAGAACGACTTGAAGAAAGAGTTGAAAAATGAGTTAGCTAATGAACTTAAGATCCATACCAACAAGATGGAAGGGACCGTAACTAGGTTACAACAAAACCAACAAAAAATGGAACAAGGGCAACATGAGATAAAACAAGAAATGGTTAAAGCCGAGAAGAGGCGATCCAAGTTTGAAGATAAAATCTCATCTATGTTTGAGGCAATTATGTGTAAACCGTCTTTGAGTAGTCTTCCTAGCAACACCGTATTAAACCCTAAGGGTGAGATGAAAGTGATTACCATACGTAGTGGTAAGACACTTAAGGAACCGAATCCTCAACCAATTGCTCCTACGGAGGAAGCAATTGAGGAAGAACCCGAGGTGGTGGTCCAAAAGGAGCATGTTCCAATCCACGAAGTACCGCTCATGCCACACCTACGGTTGACCCATTACCAACATTGGAACCCGAGATTCCAAAGGCTATGCCTATGCCTCAACCCACACCACCTTTGCCCTATCCATCGAGACTTAGAAAGGAGAAACGTGAAGAGCGCGACAATTACCAATTTGAGCTTTTTATGAAAATGTTTCGTGATTTGCACTTTAATGTGAGTTTCGCCGATGCTTTGGTCATGATGCCTCGATTTACCGCTAACTTTAAGAGTATGTTGAACAACAAGGAGAAATTGCATCAATTGTCTAGTTGTTCTTCGGTTTATCTTAATCGCATACCTCAAAAAGTCGGTGATCCCGGTAAATTTTTTATCCCTTGTGCAATCCAAGATATGGAGGAATGCTTTGCCTTGGCCGATCTTGGTGCTAGCATTAACTTGATGCCACTTGCAATCTTCAAGTCGCTCAATCTTCCTAATCTTACTCCTTCACTAATGTCTTTCGAGTTGGCCGACCATTCCACGATTCCCGCATGTGGATTGGCGGAAGACGTTTTTATGAAAGTGGGAAAGTTCTACTATCCCGTAGACTTTATCGTTGTCGATATTTCCACGGATCCTCAAGTTCCTCTCATTTTAGGTCGTTCGTGTTTAGATACGTCTATGGTTTTGATCGATGTTCATGCTAGAAAGATCACCTTACGTTTCAACAACGAGGAGCTTGTTATAAACGCAACTCAAAACTCTCAAATTTCTCATGTTGTAAAACCCGCATGCTTTTACCATGCATAGTACCCTTAGGATCGTACGTACTAGATTAAAACTTTCCTAATATAGCATGATTACAATTACGTGTTAGGAGTTTACGTATTACGTACGTGTTAGAACACGATAAGTATTTACTACGCACGATCATGTAATAATTATTGACGATAATTAATCACGAACATGCGATCATGAAATCATGAACGTAATTAAAACACGAACTATTATTAATTACGTATATATATTTATTACGAGCGTAATTAAATATATTAGATCATGGTATTTACGTAACGAGAACATTTAAAACACGAACATGAATAATCACAAACGTGTAACTAAATAACGAGACACGGAAAAAGGTACGGGTACCCCAAGTGGGGTCCCTACCCGCGGCCAACAAGGACAAATGGGCCAAGCCCATTTGTCAAAATTACTAAAAGGGAATTAGGAGGTTTTCACTACTCAAATAAACTTACAGAAGATTTTTAAGAAAACCTAAAAACCCTCCTTCCTCCTTCTCCTTTGTGCCGCCACCCTACAACCACCATAAGGAGTGGTTTTTGATCTTGGATCTCGGAATTCTAGTGATTTATCGTGTTTGTTCTTCGTCCTCTTGATCCACGAATTCGGTAAAACCTTTTTAAACCTTTTCTTTTGATTTAATTTTTTTATAAATTATGAACATGTAATGTTTTTTACAAAAACATAATAATTAAGCATTGATCTAACATGTTTTGGTGTTAAATAAAAATCAAAAGGTTGTTTGTTTGGCCGCAGGCTGCAACCGAACCCGAATGGGTTTCGGCTTGCCAAGCCGACCACCACCAAGACCATATGGTCTTGGTTGGTGCGTGTGGGTCCCACGGCAGCAAGGGAACAAGGGGTACCCCGAGTTGGTTCGGGGTACGGTGTTGATTTCATGTCCGGTTCATGCTTTTTAGTCTAGATCCGGTTCATGGTTTATGTTTAGTTTTTTTATGTTTTATGATCTTATGTTAAAATTAAATTAATAAAATGATATGATTAATTTAATAACATGACTTACGTTATTTAATTATTAATAATCACGAAATTAATTAACCTAAGTATTTTTTATATTTTAGACTTATAATTAATTAATTATTTAAAAACCATGATTATAATTAATTAATTTACATGACTTAGGGTATATTATTAATATATAATAGTACATGTTTTAACCTAAGTATTTAACTATATTTAATTAAAAACATGTTATACTTTAATTAAATATTTTAACCTATAGTTTAATTTAATTACTTGAAATAATTTTTAAACTATACATTATATCATATGACTTAGAAAATAATCATGAAAACACTTAGGCTTATATACTTAGCTTATTTAACCAGCTTATTTCTAATTATGGAAACTTTCTATTTTTAGAAACTTAATTAAATAAGGCAGCTAATCTATTTATGGAAACCTTCTATTTTTAGAAACTTATTTATTTCAGGCAGCTAATCTATTTATGGAAACTTATTTAATTAAGGCAGCTAATCTATTTATGGAAACTTTCTATTTTTAGAAACTTATCTGTTTTAAGCAGTAATTCTATTTTTGGAAACTTTCTATTTTTGGAAACTTTCTATTTTTGGAAACTTTCTATTTTTGGAAACTTTCTATTTTTGGTAACTTTCTATTTTTGGAAACTTTCTATTTTTGGAAACTTTCTATTTTAGGAAACCTGCTATTTTTGGAAAGTTACTTATTATTACACAGTAAGTATAATAATACATGAAATGCCAGAAATACTTAATCAGATTAAACAGAATATAAGATAAACACAGTTTAAGGCTTAAAACAGTAAAACATGACATGAACATATAAATAAGCTAAGACATGACGTAAAACCAGTTACGTATTTAGTAAGCAGATACTTATTCACGTATGTATTTATGTAGCATTAGTGATATCGAAGTAGGATTCTCCTCAGTTCGTCTTCTTCGTTCACTGGATATAAGGTACGGATTCCCGTCCTTTCAGTATGGACATTCTTTCCTTATTAGGATTCCCCGTATGCAGCCAACTGTTTTCCCGTAGTATAAGTTATGAGTTTGATTGCTTATGTTTAATTAAGATTACCTATAGCCATATACATGCATGACCAGTTTCACCTAGTTATGGAGGTACCATAACCATAACATTAGAGGCACTAATGTTATGACTTCACCATGGCAGAGTGATTGCTCGTGGCGTCCCTTCAGCTTTTGGCCATATTATTATATTTATCATGTGGGGCGTATGGGTGCATCTAGTTACATGTTTTTATTCAGAATTACATGGTGAATGTGGTGTGTGCCTTGCATCCTTCACAAGGAGCTGATCCCTCCTACCCAAAAACCAGTATATTAAATTAGAGGCAGCCCCTCTAATTTGCATGATGAGGTCATCCCTCCAAGTATTCATGCACGGTGGATTTTCATGACCTATATTGGCTAATGGTAAAACATGCTAAACAGTTTTTATAAGATAAACATAAGGCTTTTCAAACTATAAAACCAGTTTTATGAACATGTTCCAGGTTTTCCAGGACTTATGCATTTCCGCTGCTATTAAGTCTTTATTATGTTTTAGTCACTTATACTATGTCTATATCCGTGCACTGAGCATTTTTCTCAGCCGTTACTTTCCTTTCCATGTCCCAAAACGGCAGGTACCCTAGGAAAGACTCGAGCATTTGGAGGACGTGCATAGGAGGGAAGCTGCCAGAGACTTCTTTTCCTTTTTGCCTTCATATACATATGCTTGTTTAGTCTTTCATTCATTTCCTTTGCTTTATTATGTTTTGGGCTTATGTTTGGGAACCGATGTTTGATTCCGGTTTACCCTATGGTCATGTAACGTTTTAGACATTTATCCTTGTATTCTTTGATGACACGCCATAATTACGCGTGACATTCCATTATCAAAATGGGGTGTTACAATTATGGTATCAGAGCCAAGGCTTCGACCTGTAGGCTCTAAAACTCGACCTGTGACTAGTGGGTAGTCGCCAGGAGCTTCCTAAGCCAACGTATGTTATTCCACGTATTGATGTTTTCAGCGCATTGTTGTTTAAACCATGATGTTTTCAGCTCCTTGAGGTTTTAACCTTGATGTTTTCATCGATATTGTTACTAATATGGATGGACAACCGTCATTCATATTTAGTTATGTGTCATTGTTTCATGCATAATGTTCCTCGTGAACTGTGGCTATGTGGACTGAACCCCAGTAGTTCATAATTAGTCACATAAAAAAATTTTCTGATAAGTTTTGACATATGAGTTTCATTTATTTATGTTTCATGTATCATTGTTGCAGGGATTATGACTAAGTAATGGTTGGTACAGGACTGGCCCTATTTAGTCGCATGTGCTTTTATCGAAACTCTTAATTTTGGGACCGACCCATAGGCGTCCCCTCGCCATGTCTTTTGTTTTGGGACCGACCCATAGGCGTCCCCTCGCACATATAAAAGGTTTTTATAAACTAACATTACGCATTCATGCACTGTTTTCATGCATAAAATTTTTCTCATGATTTATTGGCATAATTTTTTTTATGTCCCCTCAAAAGTTACTATGTTTTTTATGTCAAGTATGTTTTCATACTGTCATGGTTAACTTCGGTTTCATGCTCATTATGTTATACACTCCTTTATGATAGATCGTCTTATGTTCCTTCATGATAATTCCGTCTTCATGTTGATTACGTCTTACGCCTCTTTTGTTATTTATGCTTTCACGTAAGACATTATTGGATTTCATTGAATTCTGCTTTCATGATAGTCATGGTTGGTTTTCATTGATCATGTTGTCAGGCAAATCATCGTTGAATTTTGTGTAACCACACTTTAGCATTTCTCTATGCAACCAGAATGAGGTATATACTGGCATTGCCAGGTTATCATGATGGTTTTCCTAACCGTTTAACCGATATACTTTCCTTAAATCATGATAAATGATCGACCCCATACCGATCATTTCATGTGCATTCCACGTGTACTCCATGTACCGTATTCCATGTGTATTACATGTACCTTAATCCATGTGTATTCCACTTGCAATACTTCACGAGTATTCACTAGTCGATTCTGAATCATCTCAGGCGTATTTTCAATTGCTGATATTCTACAAGAGTGCTGATGCCGCTCATAACTTGGAGATGTTACTAAAGGTTGATGCTGCTGACGTTCGGAGACGCTACGAGATGCGGATGCTGTTCACAACCTGGAGATCCTACAAGACGAAGACAAAGGCGTCGTAGCAAAGCAATTGGACGAGAAGATGCTTCACCATCAGACGATTTCCATCAATCATTGTCTCTAATTCTTAGTTACATGTCACACGTCATTCGGCTGTCATTTCAGCCATATGAGTGCAAACCGGTACCAGCCGGCCACTCAGCTGAATAGTTACATGAATCACGGTCATGAGAATGACCGTCATGGAACTGACAGACAGGACGATAGTAACCACTACTATGACAGAACTATCCTAGAAGTCACAACCGAGGCTCCGGTCGCGGACGTGATTAGAGATACAAAGGATCAGTAGTCCAACCGATCCGCCAAGTCTGGCATAATAACCTAATAATGTAGTTCTATTGTTTTACGTCTCGAGACACATGTCAAGACATCAGTCAAGACACATGTCTCACGTATACTTTCTGAAGATACATGTCAAGACATCAGTCAAGACACATGTCTCACGTATACTTTCTGAGGACACATGTCAAGACACCAGTCAAGACATATGTCATGCCTATAGTTCCAAGACACAAGTCAAGACACATGACTCACGTCCAACTATGGAACAGTTCTAAGAAATTCAGGGTACCCTTCAAGGGTATATCCATTTTGTTGTGCCATGTATTAATCAGGCCACAAGAATTTCAATACCATTACCGGCGCGTCAGTGAGAACTATCACGTTGCCGATGTCACTTTCATTTCTTTCACCAAATTAAATATATTCATGACCATGAAGGACGCCTTTCGTATTCCCACGTATACGAAGGTTTTCCTTCAGCTTAATGATGAAATCCAAGCTGCTAACGCATTTCCTCGGACAGACACGAGATGAATTTTATCCTAATTATGGACTATGAACAGCAGACCATGCTACGATTCATAATTATGTATAGTAATGTTCAGGCTCCTGAATACATTCAGCTTGATTTTCCATCAGGAAAATCTGTACAAAATATCTATACTTTCCAAGCACGTGCTTTGTTAGCCATGATTGCTAAACTTTCTAGCTGTCAGTAAGACACGACTACTGAAGTCCTTTTACGCATAACCAACGGATTATTCCAAAATTGTCCCTTACACTCCAGAAGAACCTTCAAGGAGAAGGACGGTAACATAAGATTATGTGTCGACTACCGTCGATTTTTAAACAAATCACCCTTCATGACCGTTATTCTCCTCCATGTATTGACAACATGTCCAATCGACCTTATAGTGTTAATCACTTTTCCAAGATCGAACTCATGATCATGCTGCCAACAGTGACGAGTGAAAGAGCAGGACATGTCCATGAATGCTATTCGTGCACGACTCAGTCATGCTAGATTTATGATTTTGAATTAGTCTCATCAATGCTCCAACAACATTATGGACTTAATAAATTGAGTTTACATAAACTCATAAGAAAATTCATCAGCATTTTCATTAAGGATAACCTAATTTCCTCTAAGCCTAGAGAAGAACAGGAAGACCATATCTGCACTATATTGCAAATTCTATGACAAGAGAAATTTTACCCTGGAAATTTTTTCCAATATCAATTCTGTTTGATTTCAGTGACACGCTGAATCACATGGCTTTCTACGGTTAATCTTACCATGACTCAGCTTATGCGTAAAGGAGAGAACCCTACACTACATTAGGTGTTCTAGAAAATCCTACGCTAAGAGAAGTTTCGATTCATAGACTCAGAGTTTCGCAAACTCCTATGTATCAAGTTCGATGAAGCAAGATACAGTTACGTTCATATCTTCATACCTGTCATACAAACAGGTTAAGATAGGACACCAACAGACTGGGATGTTTTCATCATATGAAATTGTGAATCGAAAAGGGACAAGATCTCCATGGATTTTAGTTACCAGATTCCAGCAAACTCAGAAGAAGCATGATGCTATCTGGGTTATTGTCAACAGTTTGATCAAGTCTACAGAATCCTTACATCCGTACGGATTTCAGAACCAACAGATTGATCGGACATGTTCCAGCCAAGGCTCATCCGATCACTTGGCAATCCCTCAGTTATCGGGTCAGACAAATATTCATAATGGTGCTCCTAATTTACTTCACATCCTTTTTCAAATTTCATGACTTGCTTTCACGCTCGTGTTCATGACACTATTCACGTTCATGATCGTATCTTGGCTTACGATTTTACGTTCATTTTTCTCATTTGGGAAGTTTTGCAAGAACTTGAGAGACCAGACCCAAGTTTAGTATAACTCTCCATCATCAGATAGACGTTTCACATCATATTCCACGTCTCACCTTGTAGCGTTTGGCGTTACCGCCATTATATTCTATGATCACGATATGTTTTACATGTCATGTTCATTCCACGTTCCTCATATCATGATCAAGATATGTTACACGTATCATAGATCACGATATATTTACTCATACTACACTCGCCATATCTCCACGTAGCACGTTCAAAAATTTTCACGTATCACGTTCAAAAATTTTCACGTACTACGTTTCTTTATGTCTCGCGCATCGTTTCTAATTATCAGTTAAGTCAGATTGTCTTGCATCGTAACGTTTCAGTTACCCTAGCACGTTAACTCTTATTTTCCTCGATCGAATTTAGGAGATCTACCTTCCGTTGATAACCAAGAATTTCTTCGTATTCCAAGTCAAGGTCAGGAGGACCAAGATTTATCATTAGTGTCAAGATCTTCTGAAGGAACCGTTCCAAGAGGGAGGCCACTTGGAAACGGACAAGTTCATCCGGACTTTTATCCGTTTTCTCTCATCAATTAGATATGTCCTTTCAGTCACGTCACGTTCCATGTTCTTCCAAGACATGTCACGTTCCGCGTTCCTTCTGCCAGGAAACCCGCACGTTCAATTATCTTACATACCCTCTCAGTTTGATTCGGGTATGTTTCTCTTTCAGTTAGGTTACCTATAATTCGGGGACGAATTATTCTTTTTAGGGGGGAAGAGTTGTAAAACCCGCATGCTTTTACCATGCATAGTACCCTTAGGATCGTACGTACTAGATTAAAACTTTCCTAATATAGCATGATTACAATTACGTGTTAGGAGTTTACGTATTACGTACGTGTTAGAACACGATAAGAATTTACTACGCACGATCATGTAATAATTATTGACGATAATTAATCACGAACATGCGATCATGAAATCATGAACGTAATTAAAACACGAACTATTATTAATTACGTATATATATTTATTACGAGTGTAATTAAATATATTAGATCACGGTATTTACGTAACGAGAACATTTAAAACACGAACATAAATAATCACAAACGTGTAACTAAATAACGAGACACGGGAAAAGGTACGGGTACCCCAAGTGGGGTCCCTACCCGCGGCCAACAAGGACAAATGGGCCAAGCCCATTTGTCAAAATTACTAAAAGGGAATTAGGAGGTTTTCACTACTCAAATAAACTTACAAAAGATTTTTAAGAAAACCTAAAAACCCTCCTTCCTCCTTCTCCTTTGTGCCGCCACCCTACAACCACCATAAGGAGTGGTTTTTGATCTTGGATCTTGGAATTCTAGTGATTTATCGTGTTTGTTCTTCGTCCTCTTGATCCATGAATTCGGTAAAACCTTTTTAAACCTTTTCTTTTGATTTAATCTTTTTATAAATTATGAACATGTAATGTTTTTTTACAAAAACATAATAATTAAGCATAGATCTAACATGTTTTGGGGTTAAATAAAAATCAAAAGGTTGTTTTAAGGGGTGTTTGTTTGGCCGTAGGCTGCAACCGAACCCGAATGGGTTTCGGCTTGCCAAGCCGACCACCACCAAGACCATATGGTCTTGGTTGGTGCGTGTGGGTCCCACGACAGCAAGGGAACAAGGGGTACCCCGAGTTGGTTCGGGGTACGGTGTTGATTTCATGTCCGGTTCATGCTTTTTAGTCTAGATCCGGTTCATGGTTTATGTTTAGTTTTTTATGTTTTATGATCTTATGTTAAAACTAAATTAATAAAATGATATGATCAATTTAATAACATGACTTAGGTTATTTAATTATTAATAATCATGAAATTAATTAACCTAAGTATTTTTTATATTTTAGACTTATAATTAATTAATTATTTAAAAACCATGATTATAATTAATTAATTTACATGACTTAGGGTATATTATTAATATATAATAATACATGATTTAACCTAAGTATTTAACTATATTTAATTAAAAACATGTTATACTTTAATTAAATATTTTAACCTATAGTTTAATTTAATTACATGAAATAATTATTAAACTATACATTATATCATATGACTTAGAAAATAATCATGAAAACACTTAGGCTTATATACTTAGCTTATTTAACCAGCTTATTTCTAATTATGGAAACTTTCTATTTTTAGAAACTTAATTAAATAAGGCAGCTAATCTATTTATGGAAACCTTCTATTTTTAGAAACTTATTTATTTCAGGCAGCTAATCTATTTATGGAAACTTATTTAATTAAGGTAGCTAATCTATTTATGGAAACTTTCTATTTTTAGAAACTTATCTATTTTAAGCAGAAATTCTATTTTTGGAAACTTTCTATTTTTGGAAACTTTCTATTTTTGGAAACTTTCTATTTTTGGAAACTTTCTAGTTTTGGAAACTTTCTATTTTTGGTAACTTTCTATTTTTGGAAACTTTCTATTTTTGGAAACTTTCTATTTTAGGAAACCTTCTATTTTTGGAAAGTTACTTATTATTACACAGTAAGTATAATAATACATGAAATGCCAGAAATACTTAATCAGATTAAACAGAATATAAGATAAACACAGTTTAAGGCTTAAAACAATAAAACATGACATGAACATATAAATAAGCTAAGACATGACGTAAAACCAGTTACGTATCTAGTAAGCAGATACTTATTCACGTATGTATTTATGTAGCATTACTGATATCGAAGTAGGATTCTCCTCAGTTCGTCTTCTTCGTTCACTGGACATTCTTTCCTTATTAGGATTCCCCGTATGCAACCAACTGTTTTCCCGTAGTATAAGTTATGAGTTTGATTGCTTATGTTTAATTAAGATTACCTATAGCCATATACATGCATGACCAGTTTCACCTAGTTATGGAGGTACCATAACCATAACATTAGAGGCACTGATGTTATGACTTCACCACGGCGGAGTGATTGCTCGTGGCGTCCCTTCAGCTTTTGGCCATATTATTATATTTATCATGTGGGGCGTATGGGTGCATCCTAGTTACATGTTTTTATTCAGGATTACATGGTGAATGTGGTGTGTGCCTTGCATCCTTCACAAGGAGCTGATCCCTCTTACCCAAAAACCAGTATATTAAATTAGAGGCAGCCCCTCTAATTTTCATGATGAGGTCACCCCTCCAAGTATTCATGCACGGTGGATTTTCATGACCTATATTGGCTAATGGTAAAACATGCTAAACAGTTTTTATAAGATAAACATAAGGCTTTTCAAACTATAAAACCAGTTTTATGAACATGTTCCAGGTTTTCCAGGACTTATGCATTTCCGCTGCTATTAAGTCTTTATTATGTTTTAGTCACTTATACTATGTCTATATCCGTGCACTGAGCGTTTTGCTCAGCCGTTACTTTCCTTTCCATGTCCCAAAACGGCAGGTACCCTAGGAAAGACTCGAGCATTTGGAGGACGTGCATAGGATGGAAGTTGCCAGAGACTTCTTTTCCTTTTTGCCTTCATATACTTATGCTTGTTTAGTCTTTCATTCATTTCCTTTGCTTTATTATGTTTTGGGCTTATGTTTGGGAATCGATGTTTGATTCCGGTTTACCTTATGGTCATGTAATATTTTAGACATTTATCCTTGTATTCTTTGATGACACGCCATAATTACGCGTGACATTTCATTATCAAAATGGGGTGTTACACATGTTTATTCTGTTGCAACCATAAACCTCGTTGATATGATTGACGTGGTTTGCGAGGAATTTTCACAAGAAGTTCTAGGTTTTGGTGATGATGAAACTAGTGGCAATCCCACTATGTTGGATCCCATTCTTGATAATTCGACACCAACCTTCACTCCATTTGAAGATGGTGGTTTTACGTTGGAAGAATTCGATGTTCCACGTACTTGTAACGAAGACCTCGACAATGATGAGGACTTCTCGATTATCAAGGATTTTCTTAACGATTTCCCATTTCCTCCACCCGAGGAGGTTATGAGTATCGAGCCCAAATCTTCACTTGAGGAACCACCCATCCTCGAATTGAAAGATTTACCTCCTCATCTCGAATATGTCTATTTGGAGGAGGGAGACAAGTTGCCGGTTATTATTGTGAAGGAACTTTCGGATGATGAAAAAACCACACTTGTCGATGTTCTAAAGGATCACAAAGGGGCAATTACACGGAAGTTATCCGACATTAAAGGGATCGATCCCAAATTTTGTACCCACAAAATCTTAATGGAGGAGGATTACAAGCCCGCAATCCAATGTCAAAGGAGGGTGAACCCCAAAATTCACGACGTCATCAAAAAGGAAGTCCTTAAACTCCTTGACGCGGGAATGATTTACCTTATTTCTGATAGCCCTTGGGTGAGTACTATTCATTGTGTCCCTAAAAAGGGAGGAATGACCGTTGTGCCAAACGATGCCAATGAGTTAATTCCCACTAGACTCGTGACCGGATGGAGAGTGTGCATTGACTATCGAAAGTTGAATGAAGCCACTCGAAAAGACCATTTTCCCTTGCCCTTCATGGACCAAATATTGGAGCGTCTTGCGGGAAACGATTTATATTGCTTTTTAGATGGTTTTTCCGGTTACTTCCAAATTCCAATCGATCCTCATGATCAAGAAAAAACTACGTTTACGTGTCCATTTGGAACGTTTGCCTATCGTAGAATGCCATTCGGACTTTGCAATGCACCGGGAACCTTTCAAAGGTGCATGATGGTTATTTTTCATGACATGATCGAGAAGACGATGGAAGTCTTCATGGATGACCTTTCCGTGTTTGGTAATTCGTTCACTTCCTGTTTGTCGAATCTTGAGAGAATGTTGAAACGTTGTGAGGAAACCAACCTTGTGCTCAATTGGGAAAAGTGTCATTTTATGGTTAAGAGTGGAATCGTCTTACGGCACAAGGTCTCGAAAGCGAGGATTGAGGTAGATCAAGCTAAGGTAGATGTCATCGCCAAATTACCTCATCCCAAAACCGTTAAGGGAGTTAGGAGTTTCCTAGGCCACGCGGGCTTTTATCGTCGATTCATGAAGGATTTTCCAAAGATCTCTCGACCCATTACACATCTTCTAGAAAAAGAGGCACGTTTTGTCTTTGACGAAGATTGTGTACGAGCCTTTGAAATCCTTAAGAGGAAACTTACCGAAGCTCCCATTCTTGTTGCTCCCAATTGGAACCTCCCCTTTGAGCTCATGTGTGATGCTAGTGACTACGCTATTGGGGCCGTATTGGGGCAACGTCATGAAAAGCACTTCTTGCCTATTCACTATGCTAGTAAGACGATGACCGAGGCTCAACTAAAATACACTACAACGGAGAAGGAGTTCCTTGCCGTGGTGTATGCATTTGAGAAATTTCGACCTTATCTCGTCTTGACGAAATGCATAGTGTATACGGATCATTCGGCTATCAAGTATCTCATGGCTAAACAAGATGCAAAGCCGAGATTACTTCGTTGGATTCTCCTCCTTCAAGAATTTGACCACAAAATTATTGACAAAAAAGGATCCGAGAATCTAGCGGCCGATCATCTTTCTCGTTTGGAAGATCCTCACCAAAGTGTTTACGAGCCCAAGGAAATCACCGAAACATTTCCGCTCGAGACACTTGGTGTAGTGAATTCTAAGCTTGATTCTTCCACCCCATGGTTTGCGGACTTTGCAAATTACCATGCGGGTAACTTCATCATCAAGGGTATGACGACTCAAGAAAAACGAAAATTCTTTCGTGACGTCAAGTTCTACTTTTGGAACGACCCTTACTTGTTTCGAACTTGTGCGGATCAAATCATCCGACGTTGTGTATTTGGCACCGAAGCTTCTAATATCCTTAGAGCTTGCCATGAGGGACCCACGGATGGTCACCATGGTGCTAATCTCACGGCTAAGAAGGCGTTTGATGCCGGCTTCTTTTGGCCTACTATTTACCGAGATGCACAAGATCTTGTGAAGTCGTGTGACTCATGCCAATGAAAAGGAAAAGCCTCACAAAAAGATGAAATGCCACAAAACATCATCCAAGTGTGTGAGATCTTTGACGTTTGGGGCATCGACTTTATGGGGTCGTTCCCATCATCTCGTGGTAATAAGTATGTCCTCGTTGCGGTTGACTACCTATTTAAGTGGGTGGAAGCTAAGGCTTTGCCCACCAATGAAGCTCGTGTGGTAGTCAAGTTTTTGAAAAGCTTGTTTTCTCCGTTTGGAACCCCTCGTGCGATCATAAGCGATCGTGGAACCCATTTTTGTAACGACCAATTCGAAAGGGTCCTAAGGAAATATGGGGTTACACATCGGCTTTCTACGGCTTATCAACCACAAACGAGTGGGCAAGTCGAGGTTTCAAACCGAGCGTTGAAGAGGATCTTGGAGAGATCCGTTGGGGAAAACCGACAATCTTTGTCGGATAAGTTGGACGATGCTTTATGGGCCTTTAGGACCGCTCATAAGACGCCCATTGGGTGAACTCCCTATAAGATTGTGTATGGGAAAAATTGTCATTTGCCAATTGAATTGGAACACAAGGCTTATTGGGCCCTAAAGCATTGTAATGATGACATGGAGACCACGGGAAAACACCGGAAAATGCAATTAAATGAATTGGATGAATTGAGGGACATCGCTTATGAAAATTCATTGATTTATAAAGAAAAAACTAAAAAGTTGCATGATTCTAAAATTAAAAACCGGGTTTTAAACATTGGGGATCAAGTTTTGCTTTTTAATTCTCGTTTGAAAATCTTTTCCGGTAAGTTGAAATCCCGTTGGTCCGGTCCATTCACCGTGACTCAAGTTTTTCCATATGGGACCATCGAGCTAGCTCAAAATGATGGCCCCAATTTCAAGGTGAATGGACATAGGTTTAAGCACTACTTTGGCGGGGAAGTTCCATCCTTGAACTACCTCGACCAAGTCACCTTCCCCAATGATAATTAGTATTAAGGGGATCGAGTCGAGCTCATGACTCGGTAATCAAAAACGAGGTGCCTCGTGGCGGAGTCCCATGCTTATCCTATGTACATATTATCGCTTTCTAATGTAGTAACGTGAGGGGATTTGTGCCCTTCCAACCTTTGTTCCGTGGTTGTTTGTGAATTGTGGACTTTAGATGATCATGATCTTCACGATAGGAGCCTCTCGTGTTCATTTTATGGGAGCACTTGATCGTTTGCTTTGAAGACTTTCTCAATATCCATGATATATCCTTTTGATGTTCTAACCTTAGGTTTTTAGCACACTTCATAAATGGCTTTAAATTTAATGGTTACACCCTTTCCATGCTAGATTAGGCATTCGACTACGTCTCTAGTATGGGGGTGTTTGCACCCCTAGACTCGAAACATTGAGGCCAATGTTTAACTTTAGTATGGGGGGGGTGAATAGATACTTGCCTTGCCCAACCTTCACGCCTTCCAAAGTTTATCTTTTTGTTTATCGTTTTGTTGCAAAATAAGGCTAAAAATGGCAAAATTTTAAGTTTTTCTCATCTTTTATAAGTGTTTGAAGACACGAATGTAGGTTTTCCGATGGCGAGAATAAGAGTAATTTTTTACTCGACCGTGCGTGTTGAGCACTTAGCTTTGGATCCTTAACTTCACATTAGGCTAAGTCTCTTAAATGAGGACGAGAAATGATACGGTTAATTATAAGTTACTATGCTAAACGTAGAGTACTCGTATTCTTTCAAAAACTCATGTGTTCTCGTTGTTTGCTTATTCTCCCTTCGCATGTAAATATTTTTTGCTTAATAAATATTGACTTAGCGGTTTACTTGGGATTGTTTGGTTTCTAGTCTTTTCTAGTAGCTTCCGTGTAATTAAATTGGGAAGACATTAAGGTATCGCCAGCGTCACGGTTTTGAAGTATTGGCACCCGAATAATCGAAAGCTTCACCCAATAATAAGATTTCAAGTGCTCACCTAAATTAAGCAAACAATTTGAAGCCCCACAAGGCCGAAAAATTATGCAAAATTGAAAGTGAATCCAGCCTTAATCTTCGAAGCTTTAAAGATCCAAAATTCGCCTTAGCGTGAGGATATACGTCTTTGGCTAATAAAACTATCGATGAGGTGGATAATAAAAGGCAAGGCAAGACCAAAGTCATAATAAAAGCTTCATGGCGAAGTTGAATAAAAGATGGAGGTAAACCAAAGATAATAAGGCCCTTCCGTTAGGGGGCGTATAAAAGTCTTGGTAATAAGTCTCATGTTCACAACCGTTATAAAACCGTGTTTTTCGATCCTTCTTGTTGACTTAATTTTTTGACATCGTTGTCTATTAGGAGGGGTTATTGACTTGATGGTCTTGGTTACACCGTTAGGACTCTATTTTTAGACCTAAATCTCTATTATTGCATAAGTCAAACAATGTATCCTCGTGAAACATTCAAGACAAAATCAAATATAAGAGATACAACTTAGGAAAATGGGAGGATAAGTACGTGATTAGGGCATATGAGTAGTGTTACCATGACTAACTTATAATGAAAATGATCTCGTTGCACGCTTGGCATGGAATTGGGGTGAAAATTGAGGACGATGAAATTATTTCTAGCGAAGCATTCACGTGTTCTTATTCTATGAACCTAAACGTCCCATTTTGCGATGAAAATCATACATTATGTCTAAAACGAAAGTAGTAATAGTAGTAGTGTAGCTAGTTTATCGTTCAATAAAAGTGAATAAAAATGAATGTTGGAGGTGATACGATACTTTATTCTAGCATTGCGTGAGGGCACGGCAATGGTTTAGTATGGGGGAGTGATGAGACTGCTTTTATACATAGTCTCATCGTCCAAAAAGGGCTTAAAATGCATTAAATATCATCAAAATACCCATATATATGCTTGTGTTTGTTGCTTGTGTATTTTAGGTACAAATATTGAGAAAATGACAAAAGATCACAAGAATCATGCAAAAACGAACACGGGAAACGAAGCCGCACAATGAACCAAGCCCTAATGAAGTTTTCCCAAGAAAAACCCTTGAAGATTTGAAGACTTATGAAGAAGGGTCCTCCAATATGGAAGAATTGACACTTTATACCCTTGTATCTTCATAATTACAAGTTTGGTCCCTAAAGTTTGTCAATATTGCAAAAAGGGCCCTCCACTTTGAAGAATTGGCAATTTTAGCCCCTCAACAATGCTAAAATGTCAATATTTATCATCCTAGAAGTCAAACATACCTAGAAGGACTCCAAGTTACAAGAATTACAAGATTAGTCCTTTGAAAATATCAAAATTACAAAAAAGGACCCTTAACTTTGAAGATTTGGCAAAAATGGTCCCTCATCAAACATGAATTGGCAATTTCAGTCCTCCAAAACGTCAATCATACAAGTTTAGACCATTATACTTGAAGAAAATACCAAACCAGTCCTTCAAGAATCACAAAATGGAAAGAATTACCCATGAATTCACTTTATAAAACATTTTGGGGCAAAAGTGTAAAAAGGCAAAAGTTGTTATGAAGAGTTTGGGCGTTGACAAGGTTTTGAGCTAAAAAGACAAGAAAAAGAAAGAAAGGGGATTAAACATGGCCAGACAACATACTTACCTAGACTAATCCCCTCCTGCCACGTGCCCCACTCACCCCTCTCCTCCAATCATATCCCACCAAAGCTCCACCTCACACATCCACTCAGCATTTATTTAACTAATCTTAACTGATTAGTTTAAATAACGCGTTAAACATCGTTTTTAAACACAAAAGAAGATCAAACCGTCTGTTCTTAGTGTTCTTGGCAAATTTGGGTTTTTTCAAATCACTAGCAATTACACCTTAATTCACTCCAGATATGTGATTAAGGTGAGAATAAACCCAACCCCACCTTAAAACCTTGGCCACGTCACCATACCAGCTCACATGATAAACCCTTCTACACCACCTTTGGGGAAAATGCCAAAAGAAGCCAGAGAATCAACAACTCGGATTCCTGCTTACTCCTTAAGCTTGATATACACCATTGGATGCATTTTCACACTTGCCACCTCCACAAAACGCCAATTCAAAGTCACATGAAGCCAAGATTTTCAAAATTCAGCAAGGGTATTTTGGGACTTCTACAAGTTAGGTTTTTAGTTTTTAGATTATGCAGACCATGTACACCCTCTATATAAAGGGTATAGGGTCTTTCATTTACGTTTGCTTTTGGTTTTTCCTTGTTCAACAACATGTAAATCCCCTTTTCTGATTAATGAAAGTGTGTTAAGTTTGTTGAAGAAAGACCAAGTGCCATTGTTATAATCTGTTTATTTTTGTTCTTTGTTCATTATTCTTGAATCTCAAAACCTGTTTTTAAGGAGAGTGTAAAAGTTTTCATTTTTCCTTCAAGCTTGATATTTTGCTAAGTTCTTGTTTAAACCTTGGAATTCTTGGGCTATAGGGCTGATCATAGCATCCTGATATTGTGTTATCAAGGTGTGGTGAGGCTTATAACTTGGGGATAATCATGTGTGGGGTAACAAGGTTGCATCAATCAAGGCTTTTTACTTTTCTGATTTTGTTATTGTGCTTCTAACCTTGTTGAATCTTACCAGGGTTGTTGTTGGAAGCTTGTGCTTGTTCTTGCTAGCACATAAGCTCTAACATTCGTGGGTGTGGATGTACATCCATGAGGTTTGTCTTAAAACCTTGAAAATCTGATAAATATTGGATTTTTTGTGGATTTGTGCCCTACTTGTGTTCTTGTTGTTTTCTTGGCTTGAATCTGCTTAATCTTGCATGATAATGTTGTTTATATGATTAATCATTTGGTAAACTAAATCACACTTATACTTGTTTAATTTTTGGATTGAAAAGTTAAAAGGGTGTTTGGGACTACCTGTTTGAGTTCAAATCTTGTTATTGTGTGAAGGAAAGTTTGTTTTTTTTTTGCTCTATATCTGATATATGCTTGGTTGAGAGTGTTTTGCTGCAAGTTTTGGAGTTTGAAACCTTGAATCACATAATCTGCTATAACTTGTTGATTTTAACTGTTTTTGACCTAAGATTTTGGTGAAATCTAGTATTTGTGCATGCTTAGGGTTACAAGTTGTTAAAACATCATTATTATAACATATGTGATAGATTTGAGGTGTTGAATCTGGCTTGTTGGTCAAATACATCAGCAAAGTACAAAATTGCATGTTCTTGTGTTCATCAGTAACTTAAGGTGCTTGAATCTTGCTTAAAACTTTGAATCATTGCATGAAACTTGTTTAGACTTGCTTATTTAAGTTTAATATAGCTTGTGTATGCATTTGGTTAAGTTTGGCTGGCTGAATATTGCTAAAAGTGCTTATTGAACCTGTTCTGCTTATTGTTCTAAGTCTGTGACAGATCTGGTGCTTAATTGAATTAACTGTACAAATTGGCTGTTGCTTGTTGTGATTTATTGATTGTTATTGACTCCTTATGATCCGATGATCATTTGGGTGCCTTGTTGAAACTTGAATCTCCAAAAAAGTCACTAAAGACAAAAAAAAGTCACTAAATACAAAAAAGTCTACAAGTCAAGCAGTGGGAAAAGTTCCCACTGTTCAACACCCAAAACTAGCCCCTGCTAGTGTTAATTTGTACTCAGCTTATCAATAAGCTATTTTAGCTTATCCAGACCTGCAACAACTTATTTTTTGTGATAGATCTTCATTATTTGACCCATTTGATTAGACTGGAGCTTATTGGACTTTGACTTTGACTTTTTGCTAGAAAACTAACTTAATTGACTTTTTCATAAGTGCTTATTTGCTTTTTCCAACTTATTGAGTCAGCTTATTTGAAAACTTTTTGTTGAAATAGCTTATTTAAGTCATTTAAAAGCTTTAGAAACTTGAATTAGCTCTTGGGGTGGCCTAGAACTCAAAAACGACTATTTTGTCGTTTTCTATAGATTGCTTATTGCATTTTCAGGCTTATTCCTTGGGCTTATTTCAAATTTCTTTTTACAGAAGTCTTATTTAGGACAAAAGAAGCTTGTGTGTCTAATTTGAGCTTATGGCATTAGCTTATAGCTTAATGGGCCAAAAAGCCCATTAAGAATAAGCTGTTTGGTATAAGCTTGCTTATTTCACATTTTCAGCTTGTGGGCCTTTGGAAAAAGTTGTTTAAAATCAAATTTTGAGTCAAGTAGTGCTTTTTGGGCTTATTTTGGCCACTTTTTCATTTTGGGCTCAAATTTGGCCCATTAAGGATCTGTTTTGGGTTTAGCCCATTTTCTAGGCCCATTAAGGGTATTTAGGTAATTTCAAGTTCATTTCTGTATTATTTAGGATAAATTAAGCTAGTTTGCAGCTTTTTAAATTTTTTTAGGATTTTTGGATTTTCATTAATATTTTAATATTATTTTATTATTAAAAATTAAAAGTCTGATTTACTAAGTTTTATATTTTTCCTAGATTCTAGACACTTAATTAAGAATTTTGCAACTTCCCAAATATTTTTAGAGTCTTTTAATTATTTTCTAGAATTATTTTAAGTTTTTATAGCTTTTAATAGTTTTTAATTGTTTAAAAATAGCTTTTAGTGGTTTTAAAATTTTGAAAAATACTTTTTAGCTTAGTTAGGTTATTTTAAAGGTTTACAAACTTTAAGATCTTGATTGGGACTTTTTATTAGTTAATATTGATTTTTAGGGTTTTAATTAGCATTAAAAAGTTAATATTTAATTAATTAAAAGGTTTTGGCAAGTTTGGATTTTTTATAAACTCCTAGATAATTTTAGTGAATTTTTAGTGATTTTTAGGAATTTTTAGGGTAAAATTTTAATTTTGGTGCTTTTTACGGTTTTACGTGTACGCCTTTATCGTCTTAGTGTAATCCGTCTTCGTAACCATCATTCTCTTCTTATCCCATTTCTATTTTTCTTTCTCACAAATATAATCACATAATTAATCATCTCTTTACACAACACACTAGCCTCCTTGGGAAATGAACTTCTCATTGGTCATTAGTGCTTGGTTTTCCTAAACCGACACTTAACGCTTGCCCTATTTTACCTCCTTTTCCTAAAAGTGTGTAAAACTCTACATCAGTCCCTCTTGAGCTTCTCTTGCTCGGCATGTGGAAAGTACTGATTAAGGAAGAGCTCCTTAAACTGGTCCCATGTCAGCTGTGCAACCCAATTATCACCACCGTTGGACTGCTTGACTGACTTCCACCACTATAGCACATCACCTTCAAACTTATAGAAAACCAGTCTTGCCTTGAAAACACCGTCACAACCCATCGCATCAAATATCTTCTCGATGTGAGAAATCCAAGCTTCAGCCTCGTTGGGGCTGTCAGTCTGCTCAAACGAACGGGGTCGCTGCTTGTTGAATCGCTCCAACCAAGTCATGAGGGTAATAGGTGGAGGAGGTGGAGGATTGTTGTTGTTGTTCTGATTGCCATGAGCCTGGAATTTCGCATGAACTTCATCCCTGATTTCATTGTGAAGTTGTGGAAGGAGGGCTTGCAGAGCTGCATTGACAGCTGCAGCCAAATCTAGAGTATTGCGTGAGTTCACCATTTGACAGTTTAAAACCACAAAATGCAACATAAATGATAAGTCTGAAATAAGATGAACATAAAATGCATGAACAATGTATAAATCAATGAAGCAGTTTATAATGCATGAAAAAATTTGGTAAATGCATGGTACAGTTTATAAAAACTTTTATATGAGCGAGAGTGAACGCCTATGGTCAGTTCATCCAAAACAAAAGACATGGCGCGCGGACGCCTATGGGTCGGTCCCAAAGTTACAAGTTTTGATAAAACCACATGCGAATAAAAAGGGCCAGTCATGTACTAACCATTACTTAGTCATAAACCTACTACAATGATATGAATGCATGAAATAAAAATGAAAATGGATGAATGCATGAAAACCAAATGTCAGTTCTAGGAAGACACTGGTGACTACCCGTAAGTCACAGGTCATATTTTACAGAGTTACAGGTCGAAACCTTGGGCTCTGATACCAAAATTGTAACACCCCATTTGTTAAGATGGAATGCTACAGTAAATTATGGTGTGTCATCAAAGTATGCAAGGTAAATGTCTAAACATTCATGACCATAAATAGAAATACCAGAATCAAACATCGGTACTCTAGTAACTCACACACAAGAAATATTAAGTACTGTAAATGAAAGGACTAAACAATGTACAAAAGAAGTAAAGTATGATAAGTAGGAATAAATGCATAAGGTAAAAGAGGCCGGATAGCTTCCAATCCGAATGCACATACTCTGGAGTTCCTACTTGCGACCTTGGGTACCTGCCGTTTGGGAACATGGAAAAGTAGACGACTGAGCATAACGCTTAGTGCACGGATATACAATAAAGCATGGAAGACATAGAATATGAAAGCATATAAAAATCATAAAGCATGAATAGCAGCGAAAATGAATAAGTCCTGGGAAAACCTAGATTTATGTCATGTTTACTGGTTTTAGTTCTGAAAACATAGTTTATGTTACTTTTGAAAATATGTATTAGTTTAATATACCAAAATCCAACATAGTTCATGAGGTCAACAACGTGCATGAATACTTGGGGGGTGACCTCGTGTTGGGTCCACTAGATATAGATCTTGCAGCCTGTTAAGGATGGTGAACGACTTCTGTAATCACAAGTCTATTCACAGAGAGACTCTTGATGAAACACACAGTATAAGTGCGGAATACAAATACTATGAAAAAGAAGAAACAGAATAACTAAATTACTTGATCCTTACTAAGGATTTCTACTATTAATATGAAATGAATAATGTTGATGAAGGTGTGTGTAACCCTTCTGCCAATGGTTCCTTTTATACTACAAGAAAACCCTAATACTACATTAAACCAAAACGTGTAACTTCTGATATGCATATCCTTTCCAAACATATCTCATGCATATCCTAACAAACTATTAAGAATAATAATGTTTGACTTTAAACTAGACCAGGAGCACGTATTGCTCCTACTACTACTAGGACCAGGAGGAACTACATACCTCCTAGCTTATCTATTACAAATATCTATTCCAGAGGTCCTAACAATCCTCCCCTAAACTTGAATTTGACTGGTTGAGTTCAAGTTTCTTGGTAGATCTTGCAAAACAGCTTGAGGATTGAAACATCAGCACAATCAGCAGCAATATAACCATCATCATTGAAAACACAAAGACTGTTGAACACCTAGAAGCTTCTTGAAAGCTTGAAACAGTTTTGCACCTAGTTGAATCTTTACAGCAACATGAGCAGATTTGATGAGCCTTTACCAAGTAGCTGCTCGCTCTTGGGCTAGTTAGTCTTTGTGGTGGAATAAGCATCACCCTGGGAGACCAGAACCCAGTCCAACTCTTAGAACGTAAATCAATGGTGAGTGGGGGGTACCCTAATGATTTTGGGCAAATCATCACAGCCGTCAACGGATTTGATTTAGATCTTTACCAGAAGCCGTACCCTTCCGGACTGGCCAACTCTTAGCAATAAAGCATCGGTGAGCTGAAAACCCTATAGCTTTGAGCAAGCTATTACATCTATCAACGGATTTGATATGAGTATTTACCAAGAGCCGTACCCCCTTGGACTAGCCACTTTTCAGTCTAGGACCAAGGTAAGTGAAAACCCTCCAATTTTGGGTAAACTGGCAACCATCAACGAATTTGATAATCACACCAGAGTCGTATCCTCATGGTGAATCAACTCTTTTTTGTCTGCAAAGCATGGTAAGTTGAGCACCATTTGTTGTGTGGACTAGGTCCAACACACGAAGTACCTCTCAAGACAGCCCAAGTGTGAAAATATCAAGTGAAAAACAATTTCATGATGGAAAAGTATAAGTAGATATTATATGATTTACAAGTGTTGAAATTCCATCACATTTTCAAAGTATAAGCAGATATTATATAAAAGTATATTTTTTTAACAACCAACTAAAGTAAAATGTGAGTCACCAATCACTGTACATATTGGTGAAAAGAATGTAAGTATAACACAAGGATAGAAGAAACAAACCAATCACATACCAGAAGCAGCAACCTTGTCTGCAGGCAGCCGGGCTTGAATGCCCTCAACTAAGGTAGTTGCCATGGCAGACTCGTTACTAGAAGGAGCATTAGATACCAGCAGGTGACACTCCATCATAGCTTCCATGGTAGCAATGGTCAAGGGATACTCCACATCAGTAAGCATAAATACAACAGCACCAGACTCAAGCTCCAACACATGAACACCACATCCAACATACAACTTCCACCTCCTTATCACCCAGTGCGGTTGATCCTTCCATACACCGGCATGAGGAGAATCAGGAGGGGAATCCAACATCAACTTCAAATCACCCCAAATTGTCAACCCGGGCCAATCAGGAAGCTCACTTTGAGACTTAGGAATCTCAGCATCCGCCAAACCATACAACAGCATAAGATCACGACGCTCCACCCACGACAAAATATTTTGCAATCCAAAGACATATCGGGTGTAGCCATCACTAGTCGTAATCTTATGAGTAAAGGTACCACGAGAAATAGGGGATGGCCGAACCTCCCAAGCTACAATAAAACCCTTGCCAAGGGGCAACTCAGTCTCACTATCAGAAGCAGCATCAATAAGATTGGCAGGATCCCTCTTCTTAAACGGGACAGACTTACCACGACAAGCCTTATTCTTCTGAATAGATCGACGAGGTGTGGGGACACCAGAAGAAGACTCCTCCTTAACCTTGACATCATCAATTGCAGCAGCAGTAACAAAATCATCAACAAACATAGGTTCAGAAATGGTTGCACCAGCTGATGGAGTAGGAAGTGGTTCAGTCAACGGTGTTGGTGTTGGCTCCACAGCAGGATTAACAGGTGTGGGATCAGTAGTAGGAGTGGTAGTAGCTTCATTGGTGGTGGTAGTATCAATAGTAGAGTGAGTGTGAGCAACATTTGAAGTGGTGGTGGTAGGGATAGCAGTAGAAGGTGCACTAGAAGATGGAACCCCAAAAGTACCATCTTGAACAACCGGCAAAGAGGTGGGAGCAGCAGCAGGCTTAGAAGTGAGGACAACACGAGGAGGTGTGCGATAAATGGCATATTCAAGGACAGGTGTATCCCTACGCTTGATCATCTTTGTGTAAAGGTCTTTAAGCTCATCAAAAGAAAGCCTCCTCACCCTCTCCCATGTCCAGCCAGGCTGATAATAAGCAGCCGATTGATTCTTAACATATTGTTGCATCAACCGTCTCTCCTCAGTACGCGACAGGGGTCTGTTACGGCGTTGTTCACGAAGCTGGGCAGCAAGATTTAACTATTGTTTACGCATCAAAGCCATTGCCCGTTGAACACAATTGCCTTGATTCACATCTGCACCCAACAAATCGGTGAACTGAGAGTAGTCTGAAGTAAGGATGGTAAGCACCTTCATCCAGTCATGGTCATCCCAATGCATGGGGTTGTGCCTTAACTGCTCACGTCTTTGTTGTTGCAGGGCTTCATCCTCAGCCTTGTCTTGTTGGTCAAGCTCCTCTTGCAATCTCTGAGCAGCCTCTTCCCCTAATCTTTCTTCCTCCAATTTTCTACGAGTATGCTTTTTGACAGGAGAGGGTGCATCAGTCATAGCGGCTTTGCCCTTGTGATCATGAGAAGGACCATCATTTGCAGATGAAAGACCAGTAGAGTCCTCCATTGGTTTGGGACCAGCAGCAGCATTAGGAATGCATGAAGGACTAGGGGGAGCAGGCAAGTCATCACTTGGTTTATCAGCAAAGGCAGCCCTGGCCAAAATAGTCAGCCCATCCTCCTCAACATCTTCATCAGAATCAGAAAGCCCTACTTTTTTCCTTTGGCGCTTTAGCTGTGTCTCTAATGATTTAACCTTGTTCGCCAGTGGGAGCACGAAATCCCGTGTGAGCTTGCGATGCTGGTTGAGCTCATCTTCCAAAGAAACCATCTTGGCATAGTACCTGTGCATAAGAGCTAACAAAGAAGTCAGAGTAACAAGTTCCTTAACTTCCCCACCAAGAGGACTTGGGTGAGGGGATGCATCATGGGGACCAGAAGCAACAGATGGGTCATCCATATGGGTATTAGAACCAGAAGGCTTCTTAGCAGAATGCGGAGCTGGGCTAGGAGGGGGAGAATCAGCAAATGGGGACTCATGTGGGCGAGAAGAGGGGGCAACCTTTGAGGTAGATGGCATTTCTACCACCACCTCTCTAACTGGCTCCTCAACCTCCACATGAGGCACACCAGTAGCAGGGTTCTCCTCCTCCATAGGATCATCCTCCAATGGAGGTTCCTCCTCAGCTTGATCAGTTGGAGGAACCACATTAGGACCCCCTTGGGCAAGGCCCAGCATAGCATCAGTAAGAGGCCTCAAAGGACCCTTATAACCAAGTGCCATATTCTCATACACTTTTGGAGTAAGCTTTGGGGGCACACATTCCTTCCTATTCCTAGGTAAGCACATAAGAACCTGCTGCAAAAACCTAGGGTACATCAAGAACTTCTTTCTAGAACCAGTATCACTAAGATTACTAATCATGCCATCAAACAAGTACCAAGAAAAGTTAAAAGTATGTTGGAAATACGTTTTTACGTATTTAGAAAGGATCGGTCACTCCAATGATATATTCAAGTATTGGGCTCGTGATCCAATATGTAATCAATATAGCACATATAGCCCACATGTAGGGTGGGCTATATATACCCCTTCCTAGCATGTTAGGAGGGGTTGGTCATTAGTCATTTCACATTTCATTAATCAAATATCTCTCTCTCTCTACCTCTCCTTTCCTCTCCTTTCTCTCTCTAGTTCATATCAAGTTCGTCATCTATCCCTCTCTCTATTTAGATCATTACAACACTTGTAACAATCATAAGAAAACGTGGCCCTACAATTGGTATCAAGAGCTATGGTTGAATCTTAGGATTGGCGTGTTTTTATGTATTGATTTGGTGGTCAAATTTTTATAAAATAACAAACTTGGATCGTTTATAATTTTATTTACTACTGCTTTTATCCTAATTTTCTTGTCATAATTTTTGTCATCAAGTTATTTTTGTTTAAACTGTCATAATTTTCTTGTCTATTGTTTCTTTTTTGTTCCAAATATAGTCTTTATCAAATTTTGTCTCATATCAAGATTTTGTCTCGGGAAATATTTTCTCATATCAAGGTTTTTTGTCTTTATCTTCTCAAATCTGTCAAACTATCATCAGTCATTATCACGATTTGTCTCAGATCTGGTATCAGTATCAAAATTTTTGTATTCCAGATAAGAAGTGTATTCCGGATAAGACACAAGAGTTATTCCCGATAAGAAACAGTATTCCGGATAAAGACAAAGTTGCATTCCGGATAACACATAGGTGTTATATTCCGGATAAGCAGTCGAACCCGTATTCCGGAGAGTCTCAAGAAGTTCTATTCTGGATTGCATCTAGAAGCATTATCCCGGATAAGAAGTAGAAGCGTATCCCGGATAAGGGTAGAAAACTATATTTCGGATAAGGTTGGAAAACGCATTCCGGATAAGGTGAGAAAAACTTATTCCGGATAAGGTTAACAACTGTGTATTCCGGATAAGGTTACCAACTCCGTATTCCGACCAAGGTTTGAAACAGGTTCCGGATAAGGTCGAGGTTAATGTATTCCGGATAAGACATCCAAAACCACAATCGACGTCAAACACAATCAAGACTCAAATAGGACTCGAACCCAAGACTCGAGACACATACTTGACCAGACTCCTATCTACTCTCACGATTGACTCTCCTTGATGAGACTGCTTTTATACATAGTCTCATCGTCCAAAACAGGCTTTAAATGCATTAAATATCATCAAAAATGCCAAATATATGCTTGTGTTTGTTACTTTTGTATTTTAGGTACGGATATTGAGAAAATGACAAAAGATCACAAGAATCAAAGAAAAAGGAACACGGGAAAAGAAGCCGCACAATAAACCAAGCCCAAGTGATGATTTTCCAAGAATAAACCTTGAAGATTTGGAGATTATACAAGAAGGGTCCTCCAATATTGAAGAATTGACACTTTAAACCCTTGTTTATTCATAATTACAAGTTTGGTCCTTAAAGTTTGTCAAATTTACAAAAAGGGCCCTCCACTTTGAAGAATTGGCAAGAATGGTCCCTCAACAATGAAGAGTTGTCAATTTCAGTCCTCCACAAAGTCAAAAATACAAGTCAAGACCATCATCTTTGAAGAAAATGCCAAAACAACCCTTCAAGTACCAAGAATTGGCAAGAAATACCCCTGAAAATACTTTGGAAAAGTATTTGGGGCAAAATTATGAAAAGTAAAACTTCATTAACAAAGGAATCTGGATTTTGGCATGTTTAAACTAAAGTAGCAAGAAAGAAATAAATGGAGGACTAAACTAGGCAGACAGTGAAAGATACCTTAACCACTCACACCCAACACGTGTCCCACTCACCCCTTTTATCCAATCACCACCCACCATTCTACCAAGTCACCGTCCACTCACAACAGATTTTAACTAATATGTTTATTTTATTAATCTCGCGCTAAACACCAAGTATAAACACAAAATCAGATTAAAACCATGTTCTTCAAGTTCATATTTAAATTTGGGTTTTTCTTTTTGGCTTGTAATTAGACCACCAAAACCTCCAAAATTATAACTAAGGTCATCTTAATCATATCCCAACCTTCAAAACCCATGCCACATCACCACATGTCACATGCCATCAACCTTGTACACGGTTTTGTGAGGAAGATGCCAAAAACTGCTCGTCATCCAACGTCTAAGATCCTAGCTTGAAACTTAAGCTTGTTTTGAGCCTTTGATGCAATTCCAACAGCTCACCCATCAACAAATAGTTAAAATTCCATCACATGATTCCAAGATATTCAAAATACTCAAGGGCATTTTTGGGACTTCAAGCATTAGGATTTTACTTTATTTTCAGTATCTTAGGACTCCATGTAGCCTATATAAGGCATTAGTATCACAACATTTAGCCTTGTTCTCAGTTTTTCATTTGACAAACCTTGTAAAGCTCGTTTTCTGAATTTATGAAATTGTGGTGTTGTGTTATGATTTAAAACTGAGTTCCATTGTTTGTTATTATGTTGAGTAGTTGTATTGTCACGTTTTTGTACTTAAACAAAACCTTGAACAAGTCCAAGACTGCCTATAAGCTTGTGAGTCCCTTTGTTCTTGCTGAGGTCAAGAATTTGGCTTGTGCTTGGTGAGGATTGTTCATTGAGGTGTTTCTTTATGTGACATAAGTCACACATCAAATAGCTTAAGCAATATTGGAAGTTGGTTATACGTTTTTATAACAAAAATCTGCCTAAGTTGTTTGCTAAGTGCTTTTGGTTCAACAGCTTGTAGTTTGAACTTAAGGGTGATCATAACCTCCTAATCTTGGTTGATTAAGGGGTAGTGAGGCCTTAAGGAAAGGTACAAGGCTTGTGAGAGCCTAAGTTTTGCAAAGACTTAAGTCTTTTGTCACTTTAATTTATCTGATTTGTGCTAACCTAGGCTCAAGCCTTTGGTTGGGCTTGTTTGTTGTTCTTAGCAGTGGAAGCTGGTGCTTGTTCTTGCTAGCACCTCAGCTCATTGATTCCAAAGTGTGGATGTACATTTTGGAGGTTTGAATTCTCAAATTTTCATCTTTCTGATTAAGTATTTGGTTTTAAGTGATTTTGTGATTCTACTATTGTATGTGTTGTTTCTATGCCTGAATCTTGTTGATTATGCTTAGTGTTATTGGTATGATGCTTGATTAGGCTTGGATTAATATGTTATACACTTTTGCTTTAGTAAATCTTTGATTAAGAAGTGAAATGGGTGTTTGGGGTTGTCTGCTTTATGGTTTTTATGCATGTGTGAGTATCTGTTTAAGGCTGCCTATTGTTGATATCTGTTATTGAAGTGTTTGTGGTCTGATATTTGCAAAAATTGAACTTTGTAACATCAAATCTGAAATCATTGCATAACTAGCTTGTTTTAGGTCTTTGTTGAATGAAACTTGGTAAAAACTTAGAATATATGCATATCTCGGGTTAACAAGTAATTAAACATAGTTTGAGTAATCTGATTTGTAGATTTGAGGGTTTAAAATTCAAGATTCGGCCAATTAGTTCAACAAACATTGCTCTTGCCTGTTATTTGTTCATCAGTGACTTGTTTATGCTTGAATCTTGTTCATAAGTTAGAATCATGTCTTGAATTGAGTTTATTTGTGTGTCATTGAGTTATATTGAGCTTGTGTATGCATTTGGTGGTTTGTGGTTAGCTTTTACTAGCTTAAAAGTAGCTTTTAATTATCAGACCTGCTTATTACTTGTCTGGAACATATCTTAGCAAAGATTGAATTAACTGCACTGATTGGGTGGATGTTTTTGTGATTGTTTACTTGTTATTAACTCCTTGTGATTCACTGATCACAAGGGTGCCTTGATTATCCAACAAAACCAAGTGAAACTCTCTTAAAATCAAAGTCAAAAAGTCAAGGCAGTGGGAACTCCTTTCCCCTGCTTCTAGCACTGCTAGTTATAATTGGTCAACAGCTTATTACTAGTTCATTCTAGCTTATTCCAATGTGCAACAACTTATTTTTTGTAATAGGTCTTAATATTTTGAGCTTATAAGTGATTCTGGAAGTTTACAGCTTTTGGTTTTAGGTTTTGACTAGAAAACGACTATTTTGTCTTTTTCAAAATCAACTTTTTGCTTATTTCAGCTTATTGAGTGTGCTTATTGGAAATATTTTTGTTGATTAAGCTTATTTAAGCCATTTGTGACTTGAATCAGCTCTTGAAATAGCCTAGAACTTAAAAACGACTATTTTGTCGTTTTGTGAAGAGAGCTTTGGCTTATTTCAGGCTTATTCATTGAGCTTATTTCAAGTTTCTTCTTTCAAATAGCTTAATTAGGTCAAGAGAAGGACGTGGGTAAAATTTTAGCTTATGGCATCAGCTTATAGCTTAATGGGCCAAAAAGCCAATTAAGAATAAGCTGTTTTGAAATAAGCTAGCTTAAGCTCATTTTTAGCTTTTGGGCCATTGGAAAATTGTGTTTAAAATCAAATTTTAAGCTTGACTGGAGCTTTGGGGCCATTTCTGAGAACTTTTTCTTATTGGGCCAAATTATAAGCCCATTAAGGATCTGTTTGGGTATTTGGCCCATTTAAAGGCCCAATAGGGGCATTTTTGGTATTTCAAGTTCATTTTTTGTTTAATTAGGTTAAAATAAACTAGTTTGCATGTTTTTTGAATTTTTTATAATTTTTGGATTTTTAATATTATTTTAATATTATTTTATTTTTAAATTTAATTTTCACATTTTTGCTCTTTTTATATTTTTCTTAGGTTAAGTACATTAAGTTAGAAATTTTACAATTTTTAGAATATTTTTCATTAGATTAGTTTTTAGAATTATTTCAAGTTTTAATAGTTTTTAGTTGTTTTTAAATAGTTTTAATTAATTTTAAAAATTTCAAAAATAGTTTTAAATTTAGTTAAGTCATTTTAGAGGTTTACAAGATAAAAAATCTCATTTTAGGCTTTTTATTAATTAATTTGATTTTTAGGCTTTAATTAGCATTAAAAAATTATTATTTAATTAAATAAAATGTTTGAGTGATTTTTGATTTTTTGTAAACTCTAATTACATTTTTTAGGATTTATCGTAATTTTATAGGAATTTTTAGGGTAAGTTTTTAATTTTGTCACTTTTTACGGTTTTATGTGCACGACTATTCGTCTTAGTTTAATCCATAATCGTAACCGTCATTCTCTTCTAATCTCTTTTCTTATTTTCATTTATAACCAATATAATCACTAACCATTAATCATTTATTAACACAACGCACTAGCCTCCTTGAGAACGATCTCCACTTTGGGTCATTAGTGCTTGGTTTTCCTAAACCGACACTTAATACTTTCCACTTTTGCTCTCTTTTTCTAAAGAGTAGTAAAAACACTACATCATTTTGGCGCCGCTACCGGGGAGGCGTGTTGTGTTTTGATTTGAACAATTGTTGTTTTTATATAGCCATAATAGCTAATTGTATTAGTAGCACTCTACTAATACGTATTATCGGTTTTTGTTTTTCGTGTGAATACTATTACTATATTGTATACGTAGAACAATAAATTCACAAGTACTCCAAACGTGTGAAAACACAACCTTGATTGGGAGGTCATTACTCAATCATTGTATTTGAATCTCAAACAAGAAAGAAAAGGCAAAATAGATAAATACTTTCGTGAAGCTTAATTTTTACAAACACAAACTATAAGGTGGGTATAAGGCGGATATTATAAAATATACCCTAAGGAAAAAGGCTCTTAAGTGCTTCGCGCCGCCTCGTTTCCCCGCTTTCTTGTGAGTGTTTAGATAAAAAGGGTTAATCGAGGGTTTGCCAACCAAAGTATTATCTAAGTATCATATATATTTTCTTGGTTTCATTTGATTAAATCCTCTTGAACGTTTTGGTGTTCCACCAACGTTCTAAAGTCATCGAAGGCGTTCACATCACGTGATTGTTTTCATTCTTGAGGCTTCTTTAATCAAGAGATTTGATTAAGGAGGAGATTTGTAGATTTTTGTCTACCTAATACAATCACAAAAATCCAAAAAAAGTAAAAACAATCAAAAACCCAAAAAAAATGAAAAAGTCAAAAACACCAAAAAGAATCTTCTTTGCTCATCCCCACGTTGTACGTGACATTTATGCTTACTCGTAATCAAGCAAGACGTGCACGTAAATGTCGTAATCGAAAGGAAAACACACCAACACCTTCTAGTGAAGCGACTCCAAGTGAGGAACCCCTTATAGAACAAGAAGATATCATGGCTAATCGTACTATGATGGAGTTGCGTCAAGCACCCACCGAGGGTTTTGGAGAGGCCATTGTGATTCCCGCCATCCTTGCGGAGAATTTTGAGATCAAGACGGGTTTAATGTCTATGCTTCAAGCCAACAAGTTTCGCGGACACGAAAAAGACAACCCACATTATCACATTAGGAAATTCAATCGTCTCACCGCGACAAGCAAGTTTAAGGATGTACCCCACGATGCTATTAAGATGATGTTGTTTCCATACTCGTTAGATGGACCCGCCAAGATATGGCTCGAGAAAGAACCCCCGAATTTGATTTTGACGTGGGGTGATATCGTTTCTAAGTTTGTGAATCAATTTTTTCCACCATCTAAAATAACACATTTGAAAAACGAGATTTCACGATTTACTCAAAGGTCTAATGAAAGTTTTTCAATGGCTTGGGAAAGGTTTAAAGAAATGTTACATGAATGACCACACCATGATTTTTCCGAATTGCATCAAATTGACACTTTTTTACAATGGGCTTAATGATCATGAACGAGATTACTTAAATGCCGCTGCGGGTGGTAATTTTTTGTGCAAAACGACCGATGAAGCTTTAAAAATCATTGAGAATAGGTCTAAGGTTTACAACCCTCGTAACATACCGAGTGTTGCCACTATGGGTTCGTCATCGTCGCCTCGTAACATGAGTGCCTTGCAAGACGAAGCAAATGAGTAAAATCGGTTTTTCGATAGGTTTTCGACTCTCATGACTCATTGGAAAGCACAAGATGCTTTAAATTCCGCATCGGTTAAAGCGGTTGCCAAGAGTTGTATTTCGTGTGGTGGAGCTCATGATTTTTCCGAGTGCATTACCGCGAATGGTAACACTTCGAATGCTTATGTAGCCACAGGAACTTATAACCACAATGGTCAAGGTTCCCACCAAAATCAAGCTCCACAAAATCAAAACGCTAACAACTATCGAAACAACAACCAAAATGGTGCTTATCAAGGAAATTCTCGTAACTACAACAAGGGTAATTACCAAAGTGGAAATGGGAAAACTTCAAACCAACACCAAAACCGTGATTTTCAAACTACCACACAAGGTTTTCAAAATGATCACACTAAAAATCTTAATGGAGAATTTTTGGATTATGCAAAAGCAAACGATGCTAAGTTTGATAACATGCAACGTGAGATGATTAGCTTAAGATTCGAGTTAAAAAACGAGCTTAAAAACGAACTTGCTAATGAATTGAAAAATCATGCTAATAAAATGGAAGGAAATGTTCAACGTCTCCAACGATATCGACAAAAAATGGAGCAAGGTCAACATGAAATTAAGCAAGAATTGTTAAAAGCGGATGCTAGGCAATCTAAGTTTGAAGATCGAATGGGTAAAATGTTTGAAGCTATCATGTGTAAACCTTCTTCTTCGGGTGGTCTTCCTATTGACACCATCGTAAACCCAAAAGGAGAATTGAAGGTTATTACTACTCGTAATGGTAAAACTTTCAATGAACCCATTTCTCGTCCAAGTACTTCTACGGAGAAGGAAATAGAGAAAGAACCCGAGGTGGTGGTAGAAAAGGAGCAAGTTCCAATCCCACAAAGTACCACTCAAACCACACATACGGTTGAACCAATACCAATAGTGGAACCCGAGATTCCAAGGCCAATGCCTATGCCCCAACCCACACCACCCTTACCTTACCCTTCAAGACGAAACAAGGAAAAGGCACAAGAACGAAATAATTATCAATTTGAACTTTTTATGAAAATGTATCGTGACTTGCATTTTAATATAAGTTTTGCCGACGCCTTGGTCATGATGCCTCGATTTTCCGCAAACTTCAAAAGTATGTTGAATAACAAAGAGAAATTGCAAAAGTCGTCTAGCTGTTCATCGGTTTTTCTTAGCCGCATACCTCAAAAAGTCGGTGATTCCGGTAAATTTTTAATCCCATGTGCAATACAAGATATGGAAGAATGATACGCCTTGGCCGATCTTGGTGCTAGTATAAATTCGATGCCTCTAGAGATTTTTAAGTCGCTCAATCTTCCTAATCTCACTCCTTCAAGAATGTCAATCGAGATTGCCGATCATTCTACGATTCTAGCTTGTGGAGTAGTCGAAGACGTCTTTATGAAAGTTGGAAAGTTTTACTATCCCATGGACTTTATCGTTGTTGACATTCCCATCGATCCTAAAGTTCCTCTAATTTTAGGTCGATCATTTTTGGATACCTCGAGAGCACTTATTGATGTGCATGCTAGGAAAATCACTCTACGTTTCAATGAGGAAGAACTCGTCATAAATGCAACTCAAAACTCTAGGCTTTCTCATGTGTACTCTATCACGTCTTTGAACAATGTTAATCCCATCAAGAACATTTGCAAAAGAATTTCAAAAAGAGTGTTAGGAGTTGTTGATGAAAACGATTTTCCATCCCCTCCGCCGATAGAGGTT
Source organism: Glebionis coronaria (assembly GCA_025667525.1). Classification (NCBI taxonomy): domain Eukaryota; kingdom Viridiplantae; phylum Streptophyta; class Magnoliopsida; order Asterales; family Asteraceae; genus Glebionis; species Glebionis coronaria. The sequence continues at coordinate 383,607,604 of CM046875.1, forward strand.
AAGAGTGTTAAGCCTACATCTCCAATCATGAAAGTTTCTTCAGATGATGAATATGTTGACCCCGATGGGGCGGTGTTCTTTGTTGACAAACGTTTTGAGAACTTACCACCAACAAAACCAAAACGGTTTTCAAATGTGAGAATTTTTAGTGTGCCTAACATCATTTTAGAAACACCAAATATTTTTGACATAATCAAGTCGGGTTTTCATAAGGAGTTTTCAAAAGATGAAAAAGAAAAAAAATTTGAATTGGATTTAAAAGATTTTTCTACAATTCTAACTCCGTCATCACCTCGTATTTTGAGTGCTACAATCTCGTCTTCTCCTTTTGACGATGCTTTGTGTGGACTTAGTGTGGGGGAAGCCCTTTATGTTCCCTCACCTTTCTCCACCGAGGACGAGATATTTGATCCCGGAATTACTTATAAGGGAAATCTCGGTCTTCCACTGATGCAATAAATGGAAAATCTTTCTATTTGATTGGTGCGAGTCTACCTCGAGTAGCTCATGGTTGTTGTAACTTACCCATTGTCCCAGCCTTCTATTTCTTCTCATCTATTTTCTTTAAACCCTTTGGGTTTGTGTTGGCACATGTTGAAGTGGCGTTGTTTTGTTTTTCCAATGAAAACGAGAACGCCATCTTCGATCCCGGTATTTTGACCATCAAAGGACTTACTCCTTAATACCGGTTGTTTTTGGGCCTTGTTTATCATGTAAGACCCACCAAAAAGTGACCAAACCATGATTATCCCTATATGATCACATTTATGGGGGATTCGAGTCGAGCGTTTGACTCGGTTATCAAAAACAAGGTGCCTCGTGGGGGAGACCCATGCTTATCCATGTACATATTATCGCTTTCTAATTAGTTTAACGTGTTTGTGCCCTTCCAACCTTTGTTCCGTGGTTGTTTGTGAATTGTGGATTTTAGATGATCATGATCTTCACGATTGGAGCCTCTCGTGTTCGTTTTATGGGAGCACTCGATCGTTTTCTTTGAAGAATTTCTCGATATCCATATGATATATCCTTATATGTTCTAACCTTAGGTTTATAACACACTTCATAAACGGCTTTAAGTTTAACGGTTACACCCTTTCTATGCTAGATTAAGCATTCGACTACGTCTCTAGTATGGGGGTTTTCTAACCCTTAGACTCGAAACATTGAGGACAATGTTTAACTTTAGTATGGGGGTGAATAGATACTTGCCTTGCCAAACCTGCACGCTTTCCAAATTTTATCTTTTTGTTTATCGTTTTATTGCAAAATAAGGCTAAAAATGGCCAAATTTTAAATTTTTTCTCATGTTTTATAAGTGTTTGAAGACACGAATGTAGATTTTCCGATGGGGAGAATAAGAGTAATTTTTTACTCGATCGTGCGTGTTGAGCACTTAGCTTCGATTCCTTAACTTTATATTAGGCTAAGTCTCTTAAATGAGGACGAGAAATGATAGAGTTAATTATAAGTTACTATGCTAAACGAAGAGTACTCGTATTCTTTCAAAAACTCATGTGTTCTCATTGTTTTCTTATTCTCCCTTCGCTTGTAAATATTTTTTGCTTAATAAATATTGACTTAGCGATTTAGTCTTGATTGTTGGTTTCTAGTCTTTTCGAGTAGCTTCCATGTAATAAAATTGGGAAGACATTAAGGTATCGCCAGCGTCACGGTTTTGAAGTATTGGCAACCCGAATAATCGAAAGCTTCACCCAATAATAAGATTTCAAGTGCTCACCTAAATCAAGAAAACAATTTGAAGCTCACAAGGCCGAAAAATCTATGCAAAATTGAAAGTGAATCAAGCCTTAATCTTTGAAGCTTTAAAGATCCAAAATTCGCTTTTAGCGTGAGGATATACGTCTTTGGCTACAATAAACACCTCATGGCGAGGTTAAATAAAAGGCAAGGAAAGATCGAAGTCATAATAAAAGCTTCATGGCGAAGTTGAATAAAAGATGTAGGTAAGCCTATGATAATAAGTCCCTTCCGTTAGGGGGCGTATAAAAGTCTTGGTAATAAGTCTCATGTTCAAAACCGTCATAAAACCGTGTTTATCGATCCTTCTTGTTGACTTAATTTTTTGACATCGTTGTCTATTAGAAGGGGTTATTAATTCGATGATCTTGGTTACAACGTTAGGAGTCTATTTTTAGACCTAAATCTCTATTATCGCATAAGTCAAACAATGTATCCTCGTGAAACATTCAAGACAAAATAAAATATAAGAGATACAACTTAGGAAAATGGGGAGATAAGTACGTGATTAGGGCATATGAGTTGTGTTAGCATTACTAAATTATAATGACAATGATCTCGTTGCACACTTAGCATGGAATTGGGGTAAATATCAAGGACGACGAAATTATTTCTAACGAAGCATTCACGTGTTCTTATTCTATGAACCTAAACGTCCCATTTTGCGATGAAAATCATACATTATGTCTAAAACGCTAGTAGAAGTAATAGTAGTAATGTGGCTAGTTTATCATTCAATAAAAGTGAATAAAAATGAATTTTGGAGGTGCTACGATACTTTATTCTAGCATTGCGTGAGGGCACGTCAATGGTTTAGTATGGGGCATTGATGAGACTGCTTTTATACATAGTCTCATCGTCTAAAACGGGCTTTAAATGCATTAAATATCATCAAAAATGCCAAATATATGCTTGTGTTTGTTACTTGTGTATTTTAGGTACGGATATTGAGAAAATGACAAAAGATCACAAGAATCAAAGAAAAACAAACACGGGAAAAGAAGTCGCACAATGAACCAAGCCCAAGTGATGATTTTCCACGAATAAACCTTGAAGATTTGAATGTTATACAAGAAGGTTCCTCCAATATTGAAGAATTGACACTTTAAACCCTTGTTTATTCATAATTACAAGTTTGGTCCTTAAAGTTTGTCAAATTTACAAAAAGGGCCCTCCACTTTGAAGAATTGGCAAGAATGGTCCCTTAACAATGAAGACTTGTCAATTTCAGTCCTCCACAAAGTCAACAATACAAGTCAAGACCATCATCTTTGAAGAAAATACCAAAACAACCCTTCAAGTATCAAGAATTGGCAAGAAATACCCCTGAAAATACTTGGAAAAGTATTTGGGGCAAAAGTATGAAAAGTAAAACTTCATTAACAAAGGAATCTGGATTTTGGCATGTTTAAACTAAAGTAGCAAGAAAGAAAGAAATGGAGGACTAAACTAGGCAGATAATGAAAGATACCTTAACCACTCACACCCCTACACGTGTCACACTCACCCCTTTTATCCAATCACCACCCACCATTCCGCCAAGTTCCCCTCCACTCACAACAGATTTTAACTAATCTGTTTATTTTATTAATCTCGCGCTAAACACCAAGTTTAAATACAAAATCAGATTAAAACCATGTTCTTCAAGTTCATATTTAAATTTGGGTTTTTCTTTTTGGCTTGTAATTAGACCACCAAAACCTCTAGAATTATAACTAAGGTCATCTTAATCATATCCCAACCTTCAAAACCCATGCCACATCACCACATGTCACATGCCATCAACCTTGTACACGGTTTTGTGAGGAAGATGCCAAAAACTACCAGTCATCCAACGTCCAAGATCCTAGCTTGAAACTTAAGCTTGTTTTGAGCCTTTGATGCAATTCCAACAGCTCACCCATCAACAAACAGCCAAAATTCCATCACATGATTACAAGATATTCAAAATCCTCAAGGGCACTTTTGGGACTTCAAGCATTAGGTTTTTACTTTATTTTCAGTATCTTAGGACTCCATGTAGCTTATACAAGGCATTAGTATCACAACATTTAGCCTTGTTCTCAGTTTTTCATTTGTCAAACCTTGTAAAGCCCGTTTTCTAAATTTATGAAATTGTGGTGTTGTGTTATGATTTAAAACTGAGTTCCATTGTTTGTTATTGTGTTGAGTAGTTGTATTGTCACGTTTTTGTACTTAATCAAAACATTGAACAAATCCAAGACTGCCTATAAGCCTGTGAGTCCCTTTGTTCTTGCTGAGGTCAAGAATTTGCCTTGTGCTTGGTGAGGATTGTTCATTGAGGTGTTTCTTTAAGTGACATAAGTCACACATCAACTATCTTAAGCAATATTGGAAGTTGGTTATACGTTTTTATAACAAAAATCTACCCAAGTTGTTTGCTAAGTGCTTTTGGTTCAACAGCTTGTAGTTTGAACTTAAGGGTGATCATAGCCTCCTAATCTTGGTTGATTAAGGGGTAGTGAGGCCTTAAGGAAAGGTACAAGGCTTGTGAGAGACTAAGTGTTGCAAAGACTTAAGTCTTTTGTCACTTTGATTTATCTGATTTGTGCTAACCTAGGCTCAAGCCTTTGGTTGGGCTTGTTTGTTGTTCTTAGCAGTGGAAGGTGGTGCTTGTTCTTGCTAGCACCTCAGCTCATTGATTCTAAAGTGTGGACGTACATTTTGGAGGTTTGAATTCTCAATTTTTCATCTTTCTGATTAAGTATTTGGTTTTAAGTAATTTTGTGATTCTGCTATTGTATGTGTTGTTTCTATGCCTGAATCTTGTTTATTATGCTTAGTGTTGTTGGTATGATGCTTGATTAGGCTTGGATTAATCTGTTATACACTTTTGCTTTAGTAAATCTTTGATTAAGAAGTGAAAGGGGTGTTTGGGGTTGTCTGCTTTATGGTTTTTATGCATGTGTGAGTATCTGTTTAAGGCTGCCTATTGTTGATATCTGTTTGAAGTGTTTGTGGTCTGATATTTGCAAAAATTGAACTTTGTAACATCAAATCTGAAATCATTGTATAACTAGCTTGTTTTAGGTCTTTGTTGACTGAACCTTGGTGAACACCTAGAATATATGCATATCTAGGGTTAACAAATGATTAAACATAGTTTGAGTAATCTGATTTGTAGATTTGAGGGTTTAAAATTCAAGATTTGGCCAATTAGTTCAACAAACATTGCTCTTGCATGTTATTTGTTCATCAGTGACTTGTTTATGCTTGAATCTTGTTCATAAGTTGGAATCATGGCTTGAATTGAGTTTATTTGTGTGTAATTGAGTTATATTGAGCTTGTGTATGCATTTGGTGGTTTGTGGTTAGCTTTTACTAGCTTAAAAGTAGCTTTTAATCATCAGGCCTGATTATTACTTGTCTGGAATATATCTGAGCAAAGATTGAACTAACTGCACTGATTGGCTGGGTGTTTTTGTGATTGTTTACTTGTTATTGACTCCTTGTGATTCACTGATCACAAGGGTGCCTTGATTATCCAACAAAACCAAGTGAAACTCTCTTAAAATCAAAGTCAAAAAGTCAAGACAGTGGGAACTCCTTTCCCCTGCTTCTAGCCACTGCTAGTTATAATTGGTCAACAGCTTATTACTAGTTCATTCTAGCTTATTCCAATGTGCAACAACTTATTTTTTGTAATAGGTCTTAATTTTTTGAGCTTATAAGTGATTCTGGAAGTTTACATCTTTTGGTTTTAGGTTTTGACTAGAAAACGACTATTTTTTCTTTTTGAAAATCAGCTTTTTGCTTATTTCAGCTTATTGAGTATGCTTATTGGAAAAAAATTTGTTGATTAAGCTTAGTTAAGCCATTTTTGACTTATTGCAACTTGAATCAGCTCTTGAAATAGCCTAGAACTCAAAAACGACTATTTTGTCGTTTTGTGAAGAGAGCTTTGGCTTATTTCAGGCTTATTCCTTGAGCTTATTTAAAGTTTCTTTTGCAAATAGCTTAATTAGGTCAAGAGAAGGACGTGGGTAAAATTTTATCTTATGGCATCATCTTATAGCTTAATGGGCCAAAAACCCAATTAAGAATAAGCTGTTTTGAAATAAGCTAGCTTAAGCTTATTTTCAGCTTTTGGGCCTTTGGAAAATTGTGTTTAAAATCAAATTTTAAGCTTGACTGGAGCTTTTGGGCCATTTCTGAGAACTTTTTCTTATTGGGCCAAATTCTAAGCCCATTAAGGATCTGTTTGGGTATTTGGCCCATTTGAAGGCCCAACAGGGGCATTTTTGGTATTTCAAGTTCGTTTTCTGTTTAATTAGGTTAAAATAAACTAGTTTGCAAGTTTTTAGAATTTTTATAATTTGTGGATTTTTAATATTATTTTATTATTAAATTTCAATTTTCACATTTTTGCTCTTTTTATATTTTTCTTAGGTTAATTACATTACATTAGGAATTTTACAATTTTTAGAATATTTTTATTGTCATTAGATTAATTTTTGAATTATTTTAATTTTTAATAGTTTTTAATTGTTTTTAAATAGTTTTAATTAATTGTAAAATTTCAAAAATAGTTTTAAATTTAGTTAAGTCATTTTAGAGGTTTACAAGTTAAAAAATCTCATTTTGGGCTTTTTATTAATTAATTTGATTTTTTGGGTTTTAATTAGCATTAAAAAATTATTATTTAATTAAATAAAAGGTTTGAGTGATTTTTGATTTTTTTTAAACTCTAATTACATTTTTTAGGATTTATTGCAATTTTATAGGAATTTTTAGGGTAAATTTTTAATTTTGTCACTTTTTACGGTTTTACGTGCACGACTATTCGTCTTATTTTAATCCATAATCGTAACCGTCATTCTCTTCTAATCTCTTTTCTTCTTTTCATTTATCATCAATATAATCACTAACCATTAATCATTTCTTAACACAACGCACTAGCCTCCTTGAGAATGATCCCCACTTTGGGTCATTAGTGCTTGGTTTTCCTAAACCGACACTTAATACTTGCCACTTTTGCTCTCTTTTCCTAAAGAGTAGTAAAAACACTACATCACTCCTCATTCCAAAAACCATTGATTCGACCAAACCAATTCTCAACTCTTTTTCAAACCAAACGATTTCGACTCGACCCATAAAACTCAGACTCACGGCAAAACCTTAACCCATCTATAATCATAACAGGACTCGAAACATATATTACCCATTCTCACAGACCCATTCTCAAAAAACCCAACAAACTCAACCACGAATCAAGATTTCACTCTCGACCAAGACCAACATCACTCAAAACAGCCTCACTCAAAACAGCCTCGACCAAACTCACAACTCAAACAATACCACTCGACATCTAAACAGACTCTACAAATAAACACAGCCTCGAACTCGACCAAAATTTCAAACAAACACTTCACCGATTCAACTTTCACTCAAACAAACAGCCTCGAAAAATACTCTCAACTCGACTCACACTCTAATACCCAAGATCTCAGTCTCAAAGAAAACTTTCATCGATCCCACAAACCAAAAATAAGAAAAAACAAACAATAACTACCCGAGACCTCATAAATCAAGATCGTGAAGAATACGAAGCATTTGGAACCCATAAGTAACATATTTTTTTGTTTGGGACGATCTTTGCGTGATTAACAGGAAATCAAGGGTGTTTGGTTCGATCATGTTAAGGATCTAACATAAGAAAAAGAAGAAGATTTGGTGGCTGAGTGAGATTGGTTGCAAAGATAGACGAAGGGGGCGGAGATAATTTGTTCTTGGTATCTGGTTTTGGTATCAATTGGATTTGTTTTTCTAGTTGGTGGTTGCGATTGATAAAAAGAAGAGGCGGAGGTTTTGTGATAGTGATTAGGTTTGAGAAGTGAGATGAGGTTGGAAGATTTTGGGAGGCGATATGTTTGAGTTACAAAGATATAGAAAGGGACGGAGTTATCTATGTGCTTGTGTTGGGAGGTACTATAAATAAAGAAAGGGAAGTTAATGTGGCTAGTAGTCAAGTGGTTATGCCACGTGGGGTACTCAAATATCCATTCAACAAAACAATATGATAAAACAAAAATATCAGATTTCTTTTTTATATATAACGCATTGTTGATTTTTTGAAAAGACACAAATATATCAGATTTTTTAAATATTGGGATTTTTATTTTTTTAGTTGGTTGATAGTTCGGGTTTTAACGTGACAACGTGACGTGACAAGTGAAGAGCAAAAGTTATATATCCGAATATTGGGGGTATAAAGATATATTAGTTGATTTTTATTCGGGCTTCGACACGGAAAAAGTTACGAGACAAGGTGACGAGAAAGAGGTACATCTTACCAAAAACGAATTAAAGTGTTACGGTTTATTCGTTGGTGTGTAAAATCTCGGAAATTCGACCTCACGGGTTCTCCTCGTCTTGTCAAATCTCGTATTGGTCTTTCGACAACTTTACCCTTATCGAACCTCAATGGAATCGTTACATTCGACATTTCAAGAGGGAGACTCGCATCAAATGCAAGACAACGCTAGAGAAAGTGGCATCACGTCATTTCAACTACTTCAGTCTCATCTTGTGACTCTTTCATGGATTCAAGGAGGGAGCGAATTTGTGACATTCTTTGGTCAAGATCGTTATATATTCATTGATTCAATACTTCTCACCTTGAACCAACTAACTGAGCAACTTCACAAAGCAGACTTTAATCGTTCTGCATCAGAATATGCATATCAAGCTCTCGTGACACAACTCACACCTTTCCTCCAATTCAATATCATCAAGTCTGAAAGTTCAGTGATTTTGCCAGACATTTTTTTGAGACACACATACCGAGCTTCAAGTTTCCCGTAGTACACTATTGAAACTCTTGACATCGGTCTCGTCTTCGATTTATGAAAAATCCCGACTTCAGCAAGCGTGTGATAATGGAATGCAAGATTCTATGATGCAAGAGGAAAATGGTCATACGATTGACGAATTGGAGGCTGCTAAAGATTGCAAGGACATGGAATTAACAGTTAAGCATGACATCAGCAACACGTCAGGGAAGGTTACAGACATCTCTCATGATGACACCATACCCGTTTATGACAAAGAGCCTACACATATGATACAATGTAATGTTGTATATGATGTCTATGCCAATGAACTACCGCATGTCGAGCATTTCGAACTTAATTATGACAAAGATGGGATGGAAAAGGGTGATAATTTTACCACTTTAGATTCATCCGATGTGCGTCATAATGGGGGAGAGATTGTTCAGAATGCTATAGTACATCATGATCAATGCTTTATGACTGCTTCGTTAACTGACTCTGATTCCAAGATTAAAGAGCTCGAAACGATTGTAGCTCAGCAATCAAAAGATCTTGAGGATGCCAAACTTGAATTTTCTAAGAAAACGAACAAATTTGAAACATATTTTGAAAAACTTGAAAAATCAAACGTTGTTATTTAACGAAAATTGGATCAAACATTTCTAGATTCTAAAGCTGAAATGGATAATCTTTTGAAACAAATTAAGTTTCTTGAATCTAAGTTGGCATCCCAAGATGAATTGCTCAAAGAAAATGAGACGTTAAAAGCTCAAGTACAGGAAAAGGTCTTTGCTATAGCTGCGTTGAAAAACGAATTGAGGAAAACTAAAGGAACTAGTGTGGACACTAAGCTTGAAAAACCATCAATCTTGGGGAAACCGCCTCAAATTCAGTCTGTTAGACATCCAACTGCATTAGATCCGAGCGATCAAAATCCTCGAAACCACGATTTTCCTCCCAAGTTGATATGGTTCATCTTTCTAGACCAGTCGCTCCACCATCTAGGCCCAATATGACTAAAACAGCTTCTACAAGACCTAATCACATGATTTCTTCTAGTCTTCATAGACATAATCCAAAGAACGCGTCTCGAACAAGTTCAAATGACGTTCGCCATAAATCTGGTCTGAGGGAAGCTAAGCAAAAGACACAAGTAAGAGATTGGAATTTTAAACCTAGTCAGATGCCTTCTAGATTACCCAACACTGTTAACCGTAGCATGTGATATCCTAGGAGCATCAATCAGTCATCTAGGACATCTAGATCTTACTCGAACATTAAATATGCTACTTGTAAAACATGTAGGAAATGTGTCTTTAAAGCCAATCATGATTCTTGTGTCAAGAAATTACTTAATGAGGTGAACTCCCGTGCTAGACTTAAATCCCAGTGGGTAGCTAAAATCAAACCCATTGGTAAAATGTGGCTCCCCACTGGTATAACTTTCACTCTTGTAGGAAACGAGTGCCCTTTAACTAGGATAGTCTCCGATTCTACTAAGACTACTAGGGAGGAAATTGAAAATAATGACACATCACTTAAGCCTGAACTTAAGGTTTTCTATAAAAGGAAACATTTGCCAGCTAAGATAAGTTAATCATCTACTCAGGTTGCCTCTGGCACAAGAAAAGACAACTGTGAACCCCCACTTGCTTCTAAAATAGATATCGCTAATCCATATCAAAGCATGCAAATTCCTAATGAGAATGCAGGTACCAAAGTTGATGTTCCAAAAGAACGAAGCGGTCCAATTATTGTATACCATTCAACTAAGGACACTCTCAGAGTTTGGTTACTAAAGAAGCAGATATCGGAGAAACAAGTGTCTCAGGGGATTCATGGTTAAGCTTACCAAAACAATGGCTCACATTCAAATCACAGTTTGTAACCCGTTCATCAAAGAAAGGAAAGTTTATCGCCGATGATAAACTTATCCTAACAAACGAGAAATTAATTTTTCTTGGGCATGAGCTTATATTAAAAACATTCCAAGTTTTTAAGCTCATGCACAATGGCTCATAGACAAATCATAGTCCGTGACCCGCTTTTCAAAGAAAGGTAAGTTTATCTCGTCAACGATAACTTACCCTCAAAACGAGAAATTAAGTTTTTGTTGGAAATACGCTTTACGTGTTTATGAAGGATCGGTCGCTCCAACGATATATTAATGTAATGGGCTCGTGATCTACTTAGTAAAGATATAGTCCATATAGCCCACATGTAGGGTGGGCTATATATACCCCTCCTAGCATGTTAGGAGGGGTTGGTGGTTTCACATTATTCATTTTTTACATTTCACTTTCTCTCTCTACTTCTTCTTCTCTCCTTTCTCTCTCTACACCCTCATCTCCTTCTCATCCTTTTCATCTCATCTTTATATTATTTAATCAATCCCTCCATCTAATCAATACAATCCATCATGTAGAATAAGCCAAGATTACTTAGACCTTCAATTGGTATCAAGAGCCAAGGTTAGATTGGTTTATTCTTGCTTTTATTTCAATTGATTTTGATGGGTTTCGATTTTTTCAAGCTTAAATCTTAAAAAGTTTATGTTTTTATGCTTTAAATCATAATCAAATCTTTGATTTACTTATTTTATATAAAAATCACAAATTTTAATACAAAAATCTCATATTTTTATAATCAAATCTTGAAAAAGTTTGTATTTTTACAAATCTTGCAGGTTTTATTCAATTAAAAGTTTTTAATTTTATCTTTTTATCCTTGGAGTTTGATTGCAAAACACGTTTTACTTTTCGTTTGATTAAACGTTTGATTGAACTTTTTAATTTTCCTTTTGATTAAATATTTGATTGATAGTAAACTTTTTTTATTTTTATTTGAGTCTAGAGTCAAAATCCAAACTGACCCTCAACGATACCAAAAATCAAGTTTTTATTTTTTTTATTTTTATTTTAATTTGAGTCTAGAATCATATTTTTAATTTTAATTTTATTTTTATTTCTATGTTTGATTAAATTTTTAAATTTGAGTTTAGAGTCAAAATCCAAAAATCAGTCCTCCAGCCTCAAAGATCCCCAGACTCACAATATTTTTTTCCGAACGAACCCGTTATTCAGAACCAAGGTTTTCCGGATGAACATTATTCCGGATGAACGTTATTCCGGATGAACGTTTTTCGGGATGAAGGCATTCCGCATGAACGGTTTTATTCCGCATGAAAGGTTTTATTCCGCATGAACGGTTTTATTCTGCATGAACGGTATTCCGCATGAACGGTATTCCGCATGAACGGTATTCCGCATGAACCATTTTCTTTTTCCGACTGAACAAGATTCAAATATAACGGCACTCGACAGACTCATTCAAACACAACGGGAAACATGACTCACACACTCGACCAACACCTCTCGCATCACCCACACTCCCTCACCCATATTCACTCAACACACGACACAGAAACTCTCGTCTGAACCTGACTCGAAAACACAAACTCACACACTACCAACAGACCCAAGACTCGACATCTCTCATCAACAAAACTCACCCTTCACAAGAATCAACAACTCTCGACAAACAAACCAACAAAACCAATCACAACACACTCTAAACACATCCAGACTCAAACCAAAAACCACCCACACCCCTCAAACAAACTCTCGACTACACGCATGCAACAAAGTAAAAATACCTACCCGAGACCTATAAAAGATCTTCAAGATTCATCGAGTTCGAAACGATTTTAGAGATCATATGCTTTGTGGTTTTCATAGACTGCTCAATCAGCAAGATTTGATTAAGATTCGTTGTCTCAAGATTATCGATTTTGGAAGGGTAATAAGTGTGTAAACACTTATCCTTTTGCCACTAAAATCAAGGAAAAACAAGACCTAATCATGTGTTTAATATCGTAAAAGTCGGAATTACGCGTGGTTTTTTGTTTTTATGTGAAATAGGTACAAAAGATCAAAAGGAAAGAAAACACGGGATTTCACGGGCATTTATCGAAGAAAAAGACGAAGAATGAAGAAAAGGACCAACAGTGCCAAAAGAATGAAGCTTGGAGGACTTAAGATGAAGATTTTATGAAGATTTTGGCTAAAGATTAAAGATTGCTAAAGACAAGGACTGATCATTCCATTCTTCAAAGATATATTAAAGGCTGGCCAAATGGACCAATAGGAGAAGAGAGTGATGCCTCACACGGATCATGATCCTAACTTTGCCACTCCAACCAATCAGAGTGCAAGAATTGGTGTCACACGGATTGAGTTTTAATGCTAATTAATTACCCACTTTGAATTTATCACCAATTATTACTGCCATTCATTATTACCTCAGCCATAATTACCCAATAATTATCCCAGCCCATTTAATTCTCCTTAGCCATTTATGGCTCATCATTAGCCACCATATACCTTAAATTCCAACAGCTTTTTCACCAATCCCCACATTACACACTCCAACGAATTAAATGACGACACGTGTACAATTTCTTCATCAGCAAATTGGGGCAAATCTAGAGCGTTTCATGCCTAGTGTTATACATGAAAAATGATCAGCGAATCGAGACGAATCCAAAGGTGTTCACCAATTGCATTGCCGTGCCCTGGATAATAAACACCTAATTTGGTGTTCATATGACAAACCCTAATCCACGTGGCTCTTGTCTATTGGCTAAATTAGCTGTCATTCACTGACACCACCTGTCACACTAGCAAAACCCACACCAACCCACGCTCCTCCAACAGCCTATAAATACACCCCGCTCCTCTCACACACACAGTAGATCTTAGCTTAAATTTTCAGCAACTTTCAATTCCTTTCAATTTTTTTAGTAGTTCGTATTAATTTTAGCAGTTGTAATCATCTATCTTTCAGTTTTGTACTCAATTCACTTTCACTTTAATAAAATTCACATTCGGTTACTGTTCATCTTCTTCATATCTGCAAAATTAAGTTCATGTTGTTCATTTGATGTTCGTGATTATGAGTTGAAGCTTGTTATGATGTTTTGAAGCCGAGTTACAACAATTGGTTAAGTTTTTGTTTAGATCCAGTTTACTTTGAAGTTTTGGCGGGAAAATTGATGATTCAAGCAGATTAGTTCAGATTGTGTTGCTGTGGTAGAATCGGGTTAGTTAAGTGTGTCTGAGTAAGGTTGAGCTTGCTTCTCCATCAGTGGTGGCTTGGAAGTCAGGTGACCCTTATTTTTCATTTCTAGGCTAAAATTAGGAGTAATCTGCTAGTTTTTATGTTAATGATGTTACATACTTATTTACTGCTTCAATCTCTTTATTCCGATCTGTTTTAGTTGTATTGATAGTTGTTTTAACTCAGCTTGCATTAGATCTTTAAAGTGCTTAGTTAATACTTGCTGATATAGCATATAGGTGTGTTTGGTTAAGCTGTTTGTGTTAAGAGGCGTTATAGCTGCTGTTTGGATACATTTGTCCTCTCATTTGTAGTATAAAACTAGCACAATTCAGTTTTAAGAAGTCAAATTCTAAAGTCAATAAGGCAAATTGCAGTTCAAAAAGTTTGGGTTAGAAATAGGTCTAAGTAGCTGATTTCTAAGTTGATTTTCTTCCTGTTCATTTAGAGATAGAACAAGTGTTTTAGTGTTTTGAATAGCCAGCAGTAGGGTTATTAAGATTGTAGTTGTAAGTTTTCTTTGTAGCTCATTAGATAAGCCACCATATAGCCTTAAAGTAGCCTTAAAAATCTGCATAATAGCATATTTTCGATAAGTCATTATTAGTTCGATAGCTTTTTCTAGCATAATCCCTCAATTATTTTCAAGGTTTTTTGTTTGGAGATCAGTCTTTCATCTTGTTAAATAAATAGAAACGAACCGGAGCTTATTTCGTCGACTAAAACACTCAAATGATCTCATAAATTTAGTGCAGCCCGTTTTTGCTTTTAATTCTGCGAAAATTGCTTTTTCAGTCCCTGTATTCGCAGCTTATTACACTTCTAGAAATTGCAGCATAAGTCCCTGTTTTCTTCATAATATTCATTTCCTGCGATTGGTTGAAAATATACAAGGCTGCGTTTAGTTTTGAAATCATTTTTGGGCTTCACACCTTAGTGGGCTGCGAATATTTTGCCAACAACAAAAAACAAAGTTTCATTAATACAAGTGTTTTTAAAATAAACACTACGTAGGTTTATTAGTTTTTATTTTGTTTGTTTCTATTTTATATTTCAAGCTTTATTAAAAAAATAGAATTAGTTTTAATAATAAATAAAATAGATTTTAATAAATAAATAAAAAAAATATAAAAAGTATAAAAATTAGTTTTTACATTTTTAGAATAATTTTACATTTACGTTTTTGTCATTTTAGTATTTTGCATTTTTACTTGTCATTTTCATTTCGCGTTTTAAGAATTCTCGTTTGCATTTTACTTGCATATTTTATATTTTACTTTGTGACTTCTACTTGCGGTACGTGCAATTTCTTTTTAGCATTAGTAAGTATTTTACGTAGCTTAATATTTTTATCTTTTTACTTGCTTTTAATTAAAAATAGATACCAAACAAAGTTTTATTAACCAAGAACAATTAATCTCACGTTAAAATTGGAAATCAATTCGAGTGAGTCGAGGAACGAAAATTGAAATAAAAAAGGGTATGCAAAATCTCTTTATCAAATGGCGCCGCTGCCGCTTCGCTCGTACGATTGATGATTTTTCGTGAAGACGTTTGGATTTTGGGATCCGTTCTTTTTGAACGTTACGTTTCTTGCAACAAAAATCAAAAATACAAAAAAATCAAAAACTTAAAAATACAAAAAAAATTAAAAAATCACAAAAGCAATTTCTTTCCTAAGAATTGCACCAAAAAAAAGAATTAAAAATACAAAAGTAATACTTTTTCCTAAAAGTATTACACCAAAAATATTACGTATTAGTGTTATTATTTTAGTTCGATTTCTTTCGTTTTTATTGTGAATATATATTTTTCTAAAAAATACAAAAAGATTTTTCTTTTACTATAGTATATTACGTAGCACAATAATTTACCTACTTTTCAAATAAGCCTTAGTTGGGATTTCATCACCTAACTATTGTATTCGCATCCATAACGAAATAAAAAGGCAAAATAGATAAATACTAATAAGACGTTTGAACTCGACATATACAAACTATAAGGTGGGTATAAGGCGACGCGCTATAAAAGGCCGTCTAAGGAAAAAGGTTTTTAAGTGCTTTGTGCCACCTCGTTTCCCCGCTTGCTTGTGCGTATATTGAGAGTGACGACCGATTATTGGTTTGCCGACTCAAGTAGTAATTAAGTATATATTTTTGTAACTTTTTCATATTGCTCCTCGAGAGGGAAAATCCTTTTCCTCTCAAAGTCGACCGAGGTCACCTACCTCATTCCAAAGTTTTAATTGTATGCGCACTCGCGCGTGTACATACATACCGAGTGGTGTACCAAACTCTTCCAATTCTTCCAAAGAGAAGAAGAAGAAAAACAAAAAGACCGTCATTCAAGCCGATCCCGAGAATCGAGCTTTCGACATAACGATGGCAACGGATAATCGACCAATGATTGAGATTCTTCAATCTCACGTTGAAGGAAACGATGACGCGATTGTGGTGCTGACCATTGGAGCTAATCATTTTGAACTTAAATCGGATTTTATTCGAATGGTTTCCGCTACACCATTTTTAGGTCGTACTAATGATGACCCACACGCTCATATCAAACGATTCATCCAATTAGCAAATACCATCAAATACAATGGGGTGCCACAAGAGGCCGTTCGCCTACAACTTTTTCCTTTTTCCCTCGAGGGACAAGCCCGGATTTGGCTTGATAAGGAACCACCCCAAAGTATTACAACATGGATCGACTTAGAGACCAAGTTCATTAATTACTTTTTCCCACCATCACGGACCACCTCTTTAAGGAATGAAATCATTACTTTTGAGCAAAAATATGGGGAAACTTTTAGTGAGTCTTGGGATCGATTTAAAGAGCTTTTAAGAAAATGTCCACAACACGGTTTCACTAAAGTGCATCAAATAAATACGTTTTACAATGGTTTAACTCTAAATGACCAAGACTCACTTAATAGTGCCGCGGGGGGCAATATTCTTGTAAAAACCATGAACGAGGCTTGGGCCATTATTGAGAACAAGGCAAAAGTGCAAACTAAGAGTGTTCGGACTACAATAGCTAGTGCTAGTGATAATGAGGTGAATAATCAAATTAAGGAGCTAACTTCAATTGTGAAACACCTTGCTCTAAGAACCGACGCCCTCACCACTCATGTGCATGTCGTGAAATAATAGTGAAACGTGTGAGACTTGTGGTGGACCACATTCATATTTCAATTGTGACAAGGTTTATAATCAACAACAACAAGTTTGTGCTTTTAATGCTAATGAAAGGGTTCCATTTAAACCTAATGTTGATGTTAACCATTTGTCTTACAATAGTACTAATTATTTGGCTCCCCCGGGTTTTGTAGCACCACAAAGACCACCCCCACCCGCCCAAAATACCCAATACCAAAATAGGAACCAAGGTCCTCAAATGGGTAATTTTCAAGGGAATGCTAATCAAGTGAATTTTAATGGTCCAAACCAAGGGTTTCAAAATAATAATCAAGGTTTTTATAATAACAACGGTTTTCAATCTCAAAATCAAGGTTTTCCTAATCAAGGGTTTAATCAAATGAACATGCAAAATCCTCAAATGGACTTGGTTCTACAAAAATTGACCGAACATGAGAAAATCATGAAAGCTATGCAAGAGTCTACTAGACAAATGCAAGAGTCCAACGATAAGAGATTTTTGACTATGTTGCAAACCCTTAGACCCCAAGGTTCCTTACCATCCAATACCGAGATTAACCCTCGTGCTAATGTGAGTGCTATCAATACTCGAAGTGGATCCAATTTAGTGGGACCTTCCATCTCTTCGCCAATAAAGGAGAGACAAGGCCCGGAGGTCATAATGAGTAATCCTACTCCCCCTCCGGTGATTCCGCCCACTACCACTCCTAGTTCTAGTCCTCCATTGCCGAAAGAGCCTATTCCTACGGTTGTTCAAGAAGCGAGTCCTTCTCCTTCTCAACCTTCTAAGCCTAATATTCCTTATCCATCTAGGTTAGGAAAGACTAAAGTGCTCACCAAAGATGACATTCATGTCTCTAATTTTTTGAAAATGATTTCTGTTGAATCTAACAGATATAGATCTTGCAGCCTGTCAGGACCAGTGAATGACTTCTGTAATCACAAGTCAAATCACAAAGAGACTCTATACACAATATGATTGTAGAATATAAATATAAACAAGAGAAACAGAATAACTATGAAGACTTGATCCTTTCTAAGGATTTCTAATATTAATAAAGACTAGAACTATGTTTTGTGAATGAATAAATAACCCTACTGCCTCAGGTTCCTTTTATACTACAAGGAAACCCTAATACAGCTTACAAGAAAACGTGTAAAACTGATATGCATATCTTCTCCTAATATAACTCATGCATATCCTAACAGAATATTACGTAAATAACAATGTTTGACTTTGACTAGGACCAGGAGCAGGACTTGCTCCTACTACGACTAGGACCAGGAGGAACTACATACCTCCTAGTCTACCTATTACATATAACTATTACAATGGTCCTAACAATCCTCCCCTAAACTTGAATTTGACCTGTTGAGTTCAAGTTTCCTGGAAAACGTGCAAATAAAGCCCGAGGATTGTAGCAGCAAAACAAACAGCAACATCAATAAGTTAAGAATCAGAAGAACAGCTGCACAAACGACTAGAAGCTTCTCCAAAGCTTGGAACAAATCAGCATCGTGTTGAATCTTTACAGCAACATGAGCAGATTTGATGAGCCTTTACCAAGTAGCTGCTCGCTCTTGGGCTAGCTAGTCATTCTGGTGGAATAAGCATCACCCTGGGAGACTAGAACCCAGCCCAACTCTTAGAACGTGAATCAATGGTGAGTGGGGGTACCCTGATGATTTTAGGCAAACCATCACAGCCGTCAACGGATTTGATGCGTCTTTACCAGAAGCCGTACCCCTCTGGACTCGCCAACTCTTAGCAATAAAGCATCGGTGAGTTGAACACCCTATAGCTTTAAGCAAGCTATTACAGCTGTCAACGGATTTGATAAGATCTTTACCAAGAGCCGTACCCCCTTGGATTAGCCACTTTTCAGTCCAAGACTATGGCAAGTGAAAACCATCCAGTTTTAGGTAACCTGGCAACCATCAACGGATTTGATAATCGCACCAGGAGCCGTACCCTCAAGGTGAATCAACTTTTTCTTGTCGATGAGACATGGTAAGCTGAGAACCATTTGTTGTGTGGACCACGTCCAACACCAAGTGAAACCAAGAACCAGAACAAGCTTAAACCAGGAACCACAAGTCAAACCATCCAAGGGATATTATGTACAAGTATAAAAGTTAAACTGTGTTAAAGTATAAGCAGATATTATATAAAATGTATATATGTTTTTATGTTTTTATTATTTTTTTTTTTAAGATGTTATTTTGTTTTTTTTTTTTTTTTTTTTTTTTTTTTTTTTTAACTATCAACTATAAAGTATAGAAATCACCAAACACTATACACATTGGTGAAAAGAATCAAAATAAAGGAAAAACACTTACAACCCAATCACCTTAGAGACCAGAAGCTGCCCTCTTATCCGCTAGCAGCCGTGCTTGAATACCCTCCACCAAAGACGTAGCCATACTCGACTTATTCCCTGTAGGAGCAGTAGAAATCTGCAAATGACTTGCCAGCATTGCTTCCATGGAAGAAATAGTCAAAGGATACACAACATCAGTCAACATAAACACCACAGAACCAGAACCTAACTCCAACACATGGACTCCACAACCAGCATAAAGCTTCCAGCGAACAATCTCCCATTGCATTTGATCCTTCCATACGCCCAAAGGAGTAGCAGATGGAGGAGGATCCAACATCAGTTTGAGATCAGCCCAAAGACGCATACCCGGCCAGGAAGACACCGCCATAGGATTAAACGGCATACTAGAATCCACAAGCCCAAACAAGGTCATAAGATCCATACGGTCAACCCATGATAACACACCCTGCAAACCCGTAACCAATCGCACAGTCCCATCACTCAAAGTGATCCGATGGGAGACACCACCAGGAAGTGTTAGAGACCGCTCAGCCGCATAACCCGCAATGCTACCATTGCCTAAAGGTAAGTCAGAATCACTATCCGAAGCTGCATCAATTAAGTTTTCAGGATCACGCTTCTCAAAAGGAACTGATATACCGCGACGAACACGACGAGTAAGTTTCTGGCGAGTAGAACGTCGAGGCGTGGGAGCCGAAGAAGTGGATTCAACCTTCACCTGAACTTCATCAACAACAGGAGAAGCAGTAGGAGTAGACTCATGAACATGTCCACCCAAAGAACCACTCGGAGCTGCATCAGAAGTGGGAGCAGGTTGTGGTGCAGAAACTAGTGGTGATGAAGATGGCACAGCAGATGGAGCAGCAGCAGGAATGGTGGAATCAACAAAAGTGCTTGCTGGAACAGGAGTGGTGGAAGGTCCAGGTGTGGTGGGGGTAGCATGAGTGGTGGTGGTTGTCACAAAGATAGTAGCAGCAGGACCAGAAGTAGAACCAATAGGCGCAACCAAGGGTGTAGTTGAAGGACCAACAGAAATAGTACCAGAACCAGAAGAACCACCAGTGGAACCAGGAATGGGCAAGGATGAAGAAACAGTAGAAGTAGCAGGCATCGAAGCTGTCACACCACGAGGATGGTAAACAAATTTTTCCGGTATAGGTTGACTCGCACGCCTCACCATGTTCTCATACAGTTTCTTGAGCTCATCAAAAGTCAAAGCCCGGACCCGTGCCCAAGACCAGGGAGCATTGAAATGAGCAGCAGACTGAAATTTGACATAACGTTGCATCTGCTGGCGCTGCTCAGCCTTAGAAAGAGGTCTGTTCCTACGCTGTTTCTTTAGTTCCTCAGCAAGAGTCAACTGATGCTTACGCATCATTACCATAGCACGCGGAATGCAGTTGTGTTCATCAACATCATCACCCAACAAATCTTTAAACTGAGCATAATCCCGAGTGAGAACAGTTAACACTTGCATCCATTCGCCATCAGTCCAGTGCATAGCATCATGCTGAATTTGCGCACGCCTTCTTTCACGGAGCTCTTCCTCAGCAGCAATGTCCTCCGCATCAAGCTCAACCTGAACCCTACGAGCAGCCTCTTCACCAAGTCTTTCTTCTTCAAGCTGGCGACGAGAGCGCTTGCGGGTTGGAGATGGAGGATCAGTCATTGGAGCTTTGCCCTTAGGATCATGTGAAGGAGCAGCATGAGAACCAGTAGCAGCATCAGAAGCACCACCCATAGAAGGAGGAACAGTACTGGAAGAAGGAGCATGGGAGGACATTGGAGGACCAGGCAGATCATCATAAACTTTATCAGCAAAGGCAGCCTTTGCCAGCAAGGTCAAGCCATCCTCAACATTCTCCGAAGCCTCATCCTCAGACTCAGAAAGAACCACATGCTTCTTTCGACGACGCTGTTGATTCTCCAAGACCTTAATACGATCGGCCAGAGGAAGAACAAATTCCCGTGTGAGCTTCCGATGTTGGTTCAAGTCAGCTTCCAAGCAAAGCATCCTCTCATGGTACCTGTGCATAAGATCTAGCAAAGATGTCAGATTAGTAGTAGGCTCCTCTGCCTGCCCACCAAGAGAACTTGGATCAGGGAAAGCATCACGGGAGCCCGAAGCAACATTGGGGTCAACGTGTGGAGTACTAGCAGCAAAGGGGATATCTGTCGAGTGTGGGGCAGGACTAGGAGGTGGAGTCTCCACAAATGGAGACCGTTGTGGAGCCGAGGAAGGACCAGCCTTGGGAGGGGATGGTGGTTCAACCACCACGTCCTCAACTAGCTCCTCCTCTACCACAGGAGTGGCATTACCAGCAGGAGCCTCCTCCTCCTCCATGGGGTCATCATCTAACACAACCAACTCAGGAGCCTCCTCCTCCTGACCTATGGGACCCTGAGCCAAACCCATCATGGCTTCAGTCAGGGGCCTCCAATCCCCATGAAACCCATTCATCATGTTATAATACACTTTCGCTGTCAGCTTAGATGGTACATGCTCAGCCCTATCTCGTGGAATGCAAACAAGTATTTCTTGAATAAACCTAGGATACATAAGAAATTTCTTCCTAGATCCCGCAGTGGACAAATTACTAGCCATCCCTTCAAAGATATAATGTGAAAAATTAAACACTCTACCCTGGGCTAAACATATAAGACCAGTAGCCAAAGGAGTAGGGAACGCATCCCAACTCCCCGACTTGGGACTCAGACAATGTATTAAATAGTGAACCAGAAGCTTCCACTGAGGGGAAAACCTATTCTTTTGGAAGTTAAACCTCCCCCCATGATCATAACCTATGGCAGCCATACCCTCTAAAACTTCCGAATTTGGAAGTGAGACAACACCCCCCTCATCTTGAAAATGAAGAGAAGAGCGAATAGATTCTTCAGTGACCACATAAGCTCGTCCATCTATGGTAGCATGGATCGCTCGTGGACGTCCAGCCACATTTACCAGTTCAGCAGACGCCCAAAATTGACGTACCACAGAATCATATATGGTAGGACAAACAGTAAATGCATACCTTAAGTTAGAAGCCTCAATAAACTCCAAGATATCAGCAAAATGTTCACTATTAGGACCATCCCCCAGATAAGCAACACGATTATGAGCAGGTTGATAAGCAAGAGCAGCCATGGATCTTGATGAATGGATTGAAGAAGGATTTAGATTGGAATGAGAGGAGTAGAAGCGGTTTTTGTGTGTGTTTTGATTGTAATGAGTGTATGTTGACCATATAAGAAGAAGTTAGTAACTGTTCATTGACCCCTATTAATGGGGGGTTGCCCTTTCAAATTATGCCATAATGGCATACTAACCACTTGCCCTTTTTAACATAATAACTTACCCCCAATTGATTTGGTGAATTCAAACTTGTAAATATCAGTATTGGAAGCGTTGACCAAAAGTCAAAGTGCACAATAGTCGGACCAGGAGCAAAACGTGAGTAATAAAGGACAAAAGGAATGAACAGTAGCCAGACCAGTACCAGCACCCATATCCAAACACTACTATACTGGGAAGGATTCGAGACCACCAGAAAGCATCCAATCATAACTAGAAGCTGACCAAATTGGACCAGAAGCCAGTCATGTAAGGCCATATCCATCAGAAGTGAGCAAAAATCCGTCATCAGAAACACCACACACCACCAGAACCAAGAAAGTATGTTGTTAAAAACTACGAATACGTTAGACTAACCTAATATGTACACAAAGCCTCCCCTTAGGCTTTGCCTCCCCTCAATCCTAGACTTCAAGGATTGACCATCCCAATATGAACCACCAAGTGGTTAAACCGAGGACCATCAAAAGCTTTAGTCAACAGATCAGCAACATTGTCATCCGTATGAACTTTAAGAACCTGTATCAGCTTCTTCTCATTGGCATCGCGTATAAAATGATGCCGAATCTCAATATGTTTCGTCCGTTGATGAAATACAGGATTCTTCACAATACAAATAGTGCTTTGATTGTCAATAAAAATTTTAGTGTTCATAAAATTGAACCCATAGTCCAACATCTGATTTTGGATCCATAAAACTTGACCACAGCAACTAGCAGCAGCCACATATTCAGCTTCTGTTGAAGAAGTAGCTACTATTGTCTGTTTCTTACATTGCCATGAAATAAGCCGACGACCCAAAAATTGACAACCACCAGTAGTTGACTTCCTATCATTATTAGCACCAGCATAATCACTATCACTGTATGCTTCAAGCACAAATGGGGATTCTCTAGGATACCATAGACCCAATTTAGGTTGAGCCTTGATATACTTGAAAATCTTCTTAACTGCATTTAAGTTCGAAACCGTTGGAGTCACCTGGTGTCTAGAACAAGCACTTACTGCAAACATAATATCCGGACGTGATGCAGTCAAGTACATGAGAGAGCCAATCATAGACCTGTACATATGAACATTTACGGGTGGATCTGGCTCATTCTTAAGCTTGATTTTAGTAACTTCATAAGGAGTTGCTGCTGGACGAAGAGGATCCATGTCAAACTTTTGAAGAATCTCATGAACATACTTATCTTGACTGATGAAAATCCCATCCGGTTGTTGCTTGACCTGAAGACCAAGGAAAAATGACAATTCTCCCATGGCACTCATCTGAAATTCGCCTTTCATCAAGTGTTCAAACTCATCACACCACTCCGTCCTAGTAGAACCAAAGATAATGTCGTCCACATAAACCTGAACAAGGATAATATCCTTGGAATTCCGCCGAAGAAATAGTGTTTTGTCAATAGTACCTCTTCTATAGCCATTCTTTAACAAGAAAGTGGAAAGACGCTCATACCAAGCTCTAGGAGCCTGATGTAACCCATAAAGAGCCTTGACCACTTTGTAGACTTTCTTGGGATGAAGTGGATCAACAAACCCCTTCGGTTGAGTAACATACACTTCTTCGTCAATTTTGCCATAGAGAAATGCACTCTTGACATCCATCTGGAACACCGTAAAGCCAACATACGAAGCAAAGGCCAAAAACAGACGAATGGCCTCAATCCTTGCAACAGGCGCAAAGACTTCAGTATAATCAATGCCCTCAATTTGAGTGTGTCCTTGTGCGACAAGCCTAGCTTTATTCCTGACCACAATTCCCCGTGCATCCTTCTTGTTTTTGAGAATCCATTTGGTATTGATAGCTGTCTTCCCATCCGGTAGGTCAACCAGAACCCAAACATTCTGAAACAAGAATTGCTGCATTTCCTCCTGCATAGCCTCCACCCAACTTTGATCCTCAAGAGCATGAGAAACAGACCTAGGTTCCACCTGTGAAAGAAAACAAGCAAACAAACAGTGTTGAAAGTCCGTATGATTATTACGCTTTTGATCCTCAATATAGCCCACAAGAGCATGATGATCAGACGAGGCCTTCTGCTGCATTCTGCGTGTCTTTACGGTAGAACCAGGATCTCCAATGATTTGAGTGGTGGGATGGTCTTTATGTGATTGCAAAACTGGATTGGAGGTAACCTCCACTTCTGGTGCCATGTTACCGAGATCACCAACGAAATCAGCATCATATGAAGCATGTTGGAAAATCCCGTCTACTGGTTGTTTATGAATATCATCCAGCTTGGTAGAAGATTTCTTTTCATGATTCCCTAAATCAGAAGGACTGGAGAAACGTGTATTTGAAGCAGACTCACTAGCCGGAGTACCAGTAGGTGAGTGACTAGCACTAGGAGCAGAAGCTGGAGTACTAGGAGCAGATCTGTCAGAAGGCTCAACCAAGGGAAACTCAAAACTACCTTGAGCCGCCGCTTTAGTAGCTTCTTGTTGTTGCTTTAGAAGAGTATCAAGAGCTGCTTGGGAATCCTGTACTTCCAATGGAGTTGCATCACTAGGAGGAGTAGGAGAAACAGTGGTGGAATAGGATGGAACCACAAAAATGTCATCCTCATCATCTGAATCAGAAAGACTAGAAGGAACACCAGTACCAGAAGTTGCAAACACTTGAGGTCCTGCATCATGGTTAGTTTTGAAACGAAAATATCCTAACGAGTCACTAAGATAATCAAGATCAAAATACCATTCTGGACCTGTTCCTTGAATGTTTGTCTTTTCCTCAAAATACCTGAGATTAATAGTTTCAACTATTCGTTTGGCTTGAAGATTGTAGACACGATACGCCCGAGAATGAGCTGAATATCCCACAATATATCCTTCATCAGCCTTGCCATCAAACTTCCCCAAATAGTCACTGGTATTCAGAATGGTGACTGGACACCCAAACGGCTTCAAATGAGCAGTATTGGGAACTTTGCCCGTGAGCAGCTCATAAGGTGTTTTCTTGTGTGGATTGGTAATAGACACCCTATTCAAAACATAACTGGCCGTATTAACAGCTTCTGTCCAGAACATGGTCGGAAGCTTGGAATCGGCAAGCATAGTCCTTGCTGCTTCTATTAGTGTCTGGTTCTTTCTTTCTGCCACACCATTCTGTTGAGGAGTCCGAGCAGCACTATAATCTCTTTTGATGCCCTTAGTATTGCAAAGTGTGATGAGGTCTCTATTTTTAAACTCGGTTCCATTGTCGCATCGAATACCTTTAACTTTCTTGGACAACTGATTCTCTATTAAGGTAAGGAAATCTCGAAGAATTGAGTAGGTCTCACTTTTGGTAGCCATGAAGAACACCCACGCAAACCTGCTATAACCATCAGTCACCACCAAACAGAATTGCTTGTGGTCTATGCTTCTGATGGAAGTAGGACCAAATAAGTCCATATGTAGAAGCTGCAATGGTTCAGTAATGAGACTTAAAGCAGTAATGGCCTTGAAGGATGCTTTATGTTGTTTGCCTTTGCTGCAGGCAACACAATTTATGTCATTTCTAAACGTCTTGGGAGGTAAACCAGAGACCAGATTCATATTAGCAAGCTTGTGAATGGTCTTGAAGTTCACATGTCCCATCCTTCGGTGCCATTTTGTGGCTTCATCTTCCGAGGCTTTTGCTACCAGACATGCTAGTTGACCAGTAGGGTTGACTTCATTCAACTTGATGCTATAGAGATTGTGTCTTCTAGGGATTCTGAGTAAAACTTGTGAGTCATCCGGAAGCTTAAAATCTTTGGAGAGCACAAGAGCATCAGTATCGGTGAAGAGTACAAACTGCTTCTTGTCACATATCTGAGAGACCGATATCAAGTTGAAGTGTTGAAGTGCTTCCACATAGTAGACCTGCTCAAAATTGAGATTTGGAGTCTTTATCGTTCCCTTGCCAGTGATTCTGCCTTCACCTCCACCAAAATAAACCTTGCCCCCATAAAAGGGTACAAAATTAGAGAGAAGGCCTTTATTGCCAGTCATGCTCCTGGAGCAGCCACTATCAACAATGCCTAGACTAGGATCCTGGTATGGAGTAACCTACAACAACAAGATAATCACAATGCAAAAGTTAGTGTCTTAAGGGGACCCAAACCTTTTCAGGTTTGAGCCTGCCTTGTGGATCATTAGTAGAATGCCAAGAAGATTGATGAGATCCACTATTGTTCCTTGGTTGCCTATTCATCATAAAGGTATTATTATTTGACCAGGAACAACCTGCTGAGGGCTTAACAACAGTTCCCAAATCTCCCAAACCAAAATACGTGTGGTCAAAATAATGCGCATAGTTTGGATTATAATTTGGAAAATAATTACTAGTTGTCTGGTATCCATTTTCTCTCCAAGAATCAGACATGTAAGGAGAGGATACTCTAGAAGTATGAAACATTGGAGCACAAGGATTAAGTCTTCTAGTAGTATATGAAGCAGCTCCTGGTGATCCAGGAGAAAGTAAAGCATGATTAACAGATGCATGTGTGTCATAATAATCACAATCCTTAATTAAATGAAAGGGACTGCCACAAACAAAACATGTTTTGAAAGACCTTTTATTAGAATGAGACTGTTTCATACTGCCTACTTTATTACACACAGTTCTAGAAAAAACATTCTTCCTAGGACTCAATAGACAAGGACCAGACACACTTGACTTGACAGCGACTCTGTCTTCACACTTCCTAGCACCAGCAGCAGCATGTTCATTCGACTTGGAACTCGTAGGTCTTGACTCGTCACTTGAATCATTAGATGCAGAGTCACCGGCTTTGTCACTGAAAGTACATGAGACAAAGTCGTTAGAATTAGTAGAACTTGTTGGGGACTCAAGCATCTGTGATCCATCCGAGTCATTATTCCATGAGGTAGGCATGAAAGTTCCAGTAAGAGGAGGAGGAACAGCATGCATTTCTGCTGCTGGTTTAAACCTATTGTAGCTAGGTTTTTCCTCATCCTCTTTGTCGGCATCAAAGACGCTTGAGAAAGATAAATCAAATACATCTTCAGAATCAATATATTTTTCAAATCCTAAGCCTCTTTTAGTTCTGCCAGACATGCTACTATCAATTAATTTAGAAAGATTTTTAGGTGCCTTTTGCCATTTGTCAAATCTTAACAGTGTAGCATCTAATTTAGCTTGCATCTCCTCTTTTTCTTTGATACTAGCATCTCTTTCAGTTTCTGTATATTTAAGCATATTTGTAGTGTTTTCTAAATCAATGCTTAGTATCCTGATTTTATCCTCATATGCACGTTGTGTATCTTGTAACCACTTCTTTTGTTGTTCCAATGTGTTTAATGAAGCTTTATAGGCTTGTACCTCTAAGTAATACTTATCATTTTGTTCATTTACTTCATTAAATTGGGACAACAGTTCTGTATATTTATCATGACAACCAAGGGGACAATGTTGTACCTGAGGTGAGATGCCCATAAGAGCAAACTCTTCTGCTTCTTCTGAATCAGAGAGATTCCCAGCAATCATTGCCAACACATCAGTCGTTGATTCCGCTGATTCCAGAGTAGAAGCCTGATGATCATTCCAGTTGACCATGGAGTCAACAGATACCAATGCTCTCTTGTCATCTTTAACCTCCTGAACTTTGAAAGCGGAGTACCTGCTCTTCTCCTGATCATTCTTGCTAGGGCACTCTCTAGCAAAGTGACCCTGTTGCTGACAGTTATAGCACCGAACCTTGCTTCTATCGAATCTTGCTGGCTCCCGAGGGTTGTAATTAAACTTCCTTCCTGCTTTCTTCTCAAACTTGTGAACCCTCAGAGTAAGCATGGCCATCTGCCATTTAAGATCTATTTCATCCAGATCCAGCTTATCGATCTGTTTGAAGTCATCAAACGCAAGTTGTTGTTCAGCAGTAACATCAGCAACAAAAGAATGAAGAATAGCTTCTACCATACTACCAGACTTGGCAGGGGGATCAGAAGCAGAAGACATGGGACTAGATGCATATGACATGGGACTAGTATGCTGAATAGTATGCTGGGGAGACACATTATTGCTCTGGCTACTTGCATATGCCATGGGACTAGACGCCATAGAGCTCACAAAGGCTGAATTAGCAGGAGTGGGAAAAGAGTCACTCGAATATCCCCTCACATGAGGTTCGAATGTTCTGAGCCTATGAAACAAATCATCAAAACTGAGATAATCAAGCCCACCTTTGGCTTTAAGAGAGATTACCACCTGGTTCCAAGAGTAGGGTAGGGCTTTAAGAAACCTTGCATTAACATCACCATCTTCAGGCTTAGACCGAAGTTGATTCAACTGGCTCAAGATTTTCTGGAACCTATCATACCCTTGATTCAGGCCTTCAGTTTCTGAGATTTTGAACTCTGTGAATTCATCTCTCAGCATGGACCTTCGCATTTTCTTTGACTCCTCATTTCCGCCAAACCTTGCTTTTATTCCGTTCCAAATCTCTCTGGCATCATCCAAATGGTAGAAGTCACCCATGTGATCTTCAGGAAGAGATTGAAGCAAAATTGTTTTTGCTTTTACCTCCTTCTGAATAGCGATAATTTCCTCATGAGTTTTAGGGTCAAGAAGAGTAATATTACCGTTCTTGTCTCGTCCAGTAAGCTTTCTGCTGTTTCCATTCAGAATGATCTTCCAAAGATCTTGATCAGTGTTGGTGATCCACCATTCCATCTTCATTGCCCAGTTGTCATATTCACCTTTCTTCAGAAGAGGAAATTTTCCATTCGTGTTGGAAACCGTGGCCAGGATCTGCTGAGGTTGCACAATTTTAGGAGTAGCTTCTTCTCCTGTTTGAGTAGAAGTTGAGGCAGACATGATAAACAGATTGTTAAAAATAAGAGAACTTGATTCGTGTTGTATAGAGACCCTCCCAGGCTCTGATACCACTTGTTGAATCTAACAGATATAGATCTTGCAGCCTGTCAGGACTGGTGAATGACTTCTGTAATCACAAGTCAAATCACAAAGAGACTCTATACACAATATGATTGTAGAATATAAATATAAACAAGAGAAACAGAATAACTATGAAGACTTGATCCTTTCTAAGGATTTCTAATATTAATAAAGACTAGAACTATGTTTTGTGAATGAATAAATAACCCTACTGCCTCAGGTTCCTTTTATACTACAAGGAAACCCTAATACAGCTTACAAGAAAACGTGTAAAACTGATATGCATATCTTCTCCTAATATAACTCATGCATATCCTAACAGAATATTACGTAAATAACAATGTTTGACTTTGACTAGGACCAGGAGCAGGACTTGCTCCTACTACGACTAGGACCAGGAGGAACTACATACCTCCTAGTCTACCTATTACATATAACTATTACAATGGTCCTAACAATTTCCAATGTGAATGTTAACGTAAGCCTTATTGAAGAACTTGCTCAAATGCCAAAATTTGTCAAAATGTTTAAAGATTTGCTCAATAAGAAGGAAAAAATGGTTGAGCTCGTTAACACCCGTTTAAATGAGAATTGTTCCGCGGTTCTTCTCAAAGAGCTTCCCGAAAAGATAGGAGATCCCGGACGATTCGTGTTACCTTGCTCGTTTCCTCAAATCGATGATTGTATGGCTTTAGCGGATCTCGGCGCTAGCATCAATCTTATGCCACTTTCGGTTTGGAAACAATTGTCATTACCCGACCTTGTACCGACTCGTATGACTTTAGAGTTAGCTAATCGAACTCTCGCATACCCCGTTGGTATTGCCGAAGATGTTTTTGTTAGAGTCGGTACTTTCACTTTTCTCGTGGACTTTGTCGTCGTCGACTATGAGATGGATCCTCGTATTCCGTTAATACTTGGTAGACCATTCTTAAGGTCCGGAAGAGCCTTAGTTGATATAGCCGAAGGGGAGTTAATTCTTAGGGTTCGGGATGAACAACAAGTTTTTAAAATGGGGAAAATCACAACTAAATCAAATGGAAAAGAGTCGGTCAATATGATTGATGTTCTTAATTATAATGATGACGAGATTTTTATTAATCCTTTTGGAATTGAAAAATCTAATCAAAATGATTTTGTGATAAACTCATCCCATCCCTTAGAGCCTCAAATTTTTGATACTCCTATTTATGACACCGATAGTGATGACACTTCTTCAAGTGATCACACTATCTTCGGCTTAGACGACTCGACTTTTGACCCACCCACTTTTGACCCACCCATTTATGATCAACCAATCTTTGATACCTACGATGATGACACTTCTTTAAGTGATCTCATTAATTTTGATGACCCACCCCATGATTTTAATGCACCTCATATCTCTATGAATGATTCTTCCATGGAGACTCCTTTTGACTTCTATACTCCAATTTTAGAGGTCATGACTATTGAGGAGGATCCTCCACTCTTAGAGATCATACCTACTTTAGAGGTTATTCCATTTGAGGAGGATTTAGATATCTTTCTAAATACCTATTTTCCTCATGAGGAAGAGTTTTCCTATGACTCCGACGATACTTATGTTTTCACATCAAGTTTGGAAGAGGATGACTTTCCCACTATGGATTTTGATGATATTTTGAGCTTAAATGTCGACACCTTCCTATTTTCCCATTAAGGAACCGGTGTTTGATCCAGGAATAGAGACTTTTGTGCTTTCATTGCCATACCACCTTATCTTTCCTAGTAAGAGACTTTTTCCTAAGGATACCCCACTTTTCTATGACTTGCGTAACACCTCGGGGTTTAATTCCTTTTGTGATGGAAATTATGTGTTTGACCCGGGTGGATTTTCATGGGGTATGCCTTGTATGACTTTGTTTCACCTTTATCATGGAGAGATTTTCCTCCCTTAGAAATCCCGGTTGTTCCATGATTTTCCCATTTGAATGATGATATTCGGGAAATCGAGTCGAGCTAGAGACTCGTGATGAAAAATCAAGCATCGTTTAACTAGGTTAGATTTTTACCCTTTTTCACCAATTTTCACCAATAAGTGTAGGGGGAGCCAAGTAGGTTGTTTGTGTTGTGATGTGCAGGGACATGTGCTTAATGATCCACTTTTGGTACTTTTGACGAGACCCGTGTTCCCGTGCTACCCGTGTACCCGGTTCCTTCGATAAGTTTTTGCTATTGTGATTCAATCATGTATATAAATAAAACAAATAAATGTAATCACTTTAGTTGTCCTTTCCTTAGCTCGATTTTAAACAACGTACTCAATGTCCTAAGTGTAGGGGAGTTTATTCTCCCACATGCTTAAACATTGAGGACAATGTTTATATTAAGTGTAGGGGGGATTTCTATCGAAAGTTTAGTGGGCTTTTTCATGAATTTGACCCTATTTTACCGGAAAATTTTAAAATTTTTCAACGTTTTTCAAATTTTTGATCTATTTTGGCCTAGTAGTATTTCCAATTATTTTCTTTCCTCGCATCGTATTAATAATTTCCATTCCAAGAATAAAGTCAAAAATAAATAAATAAATAAAATGGTTTTAACAAGTTTATATATCTTTGATATATTAGGCCCGTCGTGAATATTTTGACTCAACCCGAGTTTACTTATCCAAGTTTACTCTAGCTAGTATCCTTAACCATATGGACCTTAATTGGTTTATTAGGCTAAGCATCCACGAGTCTCATTCCTTGAGATTTTAAATTGTGGAGAAAGAGAGATGATAGAGTTAATTATAATTTTGGTATTCTTTCATTAACTTATGTGAGTTAGTTATGAGCTTTTTCTCCCATCGCTTGTTTATAAATATATTTGCAATAAATAAGGTTGTAAGATTTGAAAAGTTACTTAGCTTCTAGCACAAGATCGTTTAAAAGTTGCTCGGTATTAATTAGAGTTCATAGCCAAGGCATAACTTATTGAAGCGGGACACGAAGATTGGCTTATCCAAAAAGGCCCTAACAAGGCATGAGGATACCAGAGTCCAAAAAGGCCCTCACAAGGCATGAGGATTCACTTATTTTGCTAAAGATCCAAAGATGACGTGAAGATCATTAATCCAAATCAATATGATGGATCAAGACACACGACGAGAAGAAATTACTCCCCTAAAGATCATGGAGAAGTCTATCCAAAAAGACCCTAACAAGGTATGAGGATAAATAGATCCAAGTCCGAAAAGGAGGCGGATCGTTGTATATCAAAATCCTAAATAAAGAAGAGGATAAATGAAGAAGTCGTGGTCAACGTTTGAAGCATCTTTCACTTCTAATGAAGATGTATACCAAAATGAAGAGAAGACCATAATTTCAAGATCGTCTCTCAAGATTTGAAGTTTGAAGTACAAGCCAAATATCGGTCCGAGAAAGGTCTCAAACCGTGAAACGAGTTATGCCAAGATATGAACTTTATGAGGTTTCGAGAAGCAGTTTTAAAAGATTTTATCCTTTAGCTAACTATTGATTAAATCGTCCCACTTTATTTTCGGCCTTAATAAATTATTGAAATAAGTCAAAAATGCATCCTCGTGATCATTCAAGACAAAAATAAAATACAAGAGACACACCGTAGGAATAAGGGGGTCTAAGTGATTAACTAAAACACATGAGTAAGTGTTAGTTGTGCTAACTTGTAATAACAATGATCTCGTTTTTAAGCTTGGTATGGGGAATGTGAAACTTGAGGGTGATTAATATTCATGACACCAAAGCCCTAATCTAAGTCTTAGATTTCTTTACAAGTTTTTTCCATCAAATAATTTCTAGGTCATTATAACTTTTGTCTCTTTTTAAATTTTTAACTTTTCATCGTAGTAGTAGTAGTAGTAGTAGTAATAGTAATAACGGCCGAGATGGGTTAATTATGAGAAAAATGTATCTTTATGCTTTAAAACTATGCATTGCATGGGGTCATTGCAATGGTCAAGTGTAGGGGATTTAATAAGTGTGTAAACACTTATCCTTTTGCCACTAAAATCAAGGAAAAACAAGACCTAATCATGTGTTTAATATCGTAAAAGTCGGAATTACGCGTGGTTTTTTGTTTTTATGTGAAATAGGTACAAAAGATCAAAAGGAAAGAAAACACGGGATATCACGGGCATTTATCAAAGAAAAAGACGAAGAATGAAGAAAAGGACCAACAGTGCCAAAAGAATGAAGCTTGGAGGACTTAAGATGAAGATTTTATGAAGATTTTGGCTAAAGATTAAAGATTGCTAAAGACAAGGACTGATCATTCCATTCTTCAAAGATACATTAAAGGCTGGCCAAATGGACCAATAGGAGAAGAGAGTGATGCCTCACACGGATCATGATCCTAACTTTGCCACTCCAACCAATCAGAGTGCAAGAATTGGTGTCACACGGATTGAGTTTTAATGCTAATTAATTACCCACTTTGAATTTATCACCAATTATTACTGCCATTCATTATTACCTCAGCCATAATTACCCAATAATTATCCCAGCCCATTTAATTCTCCTTAGCCATTTATGGCTCATCATTAGCCACCATATACCTTAAATTCCAACAGCTTTTTCACCAATCCCCACATTACACACTCCAGCGAATTAAATGACGACACGTGTACAATTTCTTCATCAGCAAATTGGGGCAAATCTAGAGCGTTTCATGCCTAGTGTTATACATGAAAAATGATCAGCGAATCGAGACGAATCCAAAGGTTTTCACCAATTGCATTGCCGTGCCCTGGATAATAAACACCTAATTTGGTGTTCATATGACAAACCCTAATCCACGTGGCTCTTGTCTATTGGCTAAATTAGTTGTCATTCACTAACACCACCTGTCACACTAGCAAAACCCACACCAACCCACGCTCCTCCAACAGCCTATAAATACACCCCGCTCCTCTCACACACACAGTAGATCTTAGCTTAAATTTTCAGCAACTTTTAATTCCTTTCAATTTTTTTAGTAGTTCGTATTATATTTAGCAGTTGTAATCATCTATCTTTCAGTTTTGTACTCAATTCACTTTCACTTTAATAAAATTCACATTCGGTTACTGTTCATCTTCTTCATATCTGCAAAATTAAGTTCATGTTGTTCATTTGATGTTCGTGATTATGAGTTGAAGCTTGTTATGATGTTTTGAAGCCGAGTTACAACAATTGGTTAAGTTTTTGTTTAGATCCAGTTTACTTTGAAGTTTTGGCGGGAAAATTGATGATTCAAGCAGATTAGTTCAGATCTGTGTTGCTGTGGTAGAATCGGGTTAGTTAAGTGTGTCTGAGTAAGGTTGAGCTTGCTTCTCCATCAGTGGTGGCTTGGAAGTCAGGTGACCCTTATTTTTCATTTCTAGGCTAAAATTAGGAGTAATCTGCTAGTTTTTATGTTAATGATGTTACATACTTATTTACTGCTTCAATCTCTTTATTCCGATCTGTTTTAGTTGTATTGATAGTTGTTTAACTCAGCTTGCATTAGATCTTTAAAGTGCTTAGTTAATACTTGCTGATATAGCATATAGGTGTGTTTGGTTAAGCTGTTTGTGTTAAGAGGCGTTATAGCTGCTGTTTGGATACATTTGTCCTCTCATTTGTAGTATAAAACTAGCACAATTCAGTTTTAAGAAGTCAAATTCTAAAGTCAATAAGGCAAATTGCAGTTCAAAAAGTTTGGGTTAGAAATAGGTCTAAGTAGCTGATTTCTAAGTTGATTTTCTTCCTGTTCATTTAGAGATAGAACAAGTGTTTTAGTGTTTTGAATAGCCAGCAGTAGGGTTATTAAGATTGTAGTTGTAAGTTTTCTTTGTAGCTCATTAGATAAGCCACCATATAGCCTTAAAGTAGCCTTAAAAATCTGCATAATAGCATATTTTCGATAAGTCATTATTAGTTCGATAGCTTTTTCTAGCATAATCCCTCAATAATTTTCAAGGTTTTTTGTTTGGAGATCAGTCTTTCATCTTGTTAAACAAATAGAAACGAACCGGAGCTTATTTCGTCGACTAAAACACTCAAATGATCTCATAAATTTAGTGCAGCCCGTTTTTGCTTTTAATTCTGCGAAAATTGCTTTTTCAGTCCCTGTATTCGCAGCTTATTACACTTCTAGAAATTGCAGCATAAGTCCCTGTTTTCTTCATAATATTCATTTCCTGCGATTGGTTGAAAATATACAAGGCTGCGTTTAGTTTTGAAATCATTTTTGGGCTTCACACCTTAGTGGGCTGCGAATATTTTGCCAACAACAAAAAAAAAGTTTCATTAATACAAGTGTTTTTAAAATAAACACTACGTAGGTTTATTAGTTTTTATTTTGTTTGTTTCCATTTTATATTTCAAGCTTTATTAAAAAAATAGAATTAGTTTTAATAATAAATAAAATAGATTTTAATAAATAAATAAATAAAATATAAAAAGTATAAAAATTAGTTTTTACATTTTTAGACTAATTTTACATTTACGTTTTTGTCATTTTAGTATTTTGCATTTTTACTTGTCATTTTCATTTAGCGTTTTAAGAATTCTCGTTTGCATTTTACTTGCATATTTTATATTTTACTTTGTAACTTCTACTTGCGGTACGTGCAATTTGTTTTTAGCATTAGTAAGTATTTTACGTAGCTTAATATTTTTATCTTTTTACTTGCTTTTAATTAAAAATAGATACCAAACAAAGTTTTATTAACCAAGAACAATTAATCTCACGTTAAAATTGGAAATCAATTCGAGTGAGTCGAGGAACGAAAATAGAAATAAAAAAGGGTATGCAAAATCTCTTTATCAAAGGGTTTTTCGTTGATTCGTTGATTCGTGGTTTTTGAAGGGATTTTCTAAGGTTGGCTGCGTTTCACTCTTGGTAAAGCTGAGATTGGATTTGGTATTGGGTTTCTTTTAATCAAATATTGTATGCAAGGTTTACAAGGATTTGGGGTTTCCTTCGTTTGAATTTTTATGAAAGTGGGATTGATGTTTGAATTTGTTTGAAGCTGAGATTGGATTTGTATGAGCAGATAGATTAGGTTTGTGAGATTTTGAGGAGAAGAGAGAAAAGATAACTGAGTGTTTGAGTGAGGAGAGAGAAATATAGGCTGCGTGTTTTAGGTTTATATATTTTAATTTGGGCGGAGTTTACAAAGGTGGTTCTACACGTTTTACATTGTGGGACGGAGTAAATTATGCAACAGCTGTCATAGACACGTGTGGAGTAGTGGGATTTTTCAAAATCTGTTTTCAATTTTTTTTGTCTCTTCTCAATTTTTTTTTGGTACACGATTTCTCTCAACTTTCATATCAAATAATAAATTTTTATTTCAATATATATTAGATTTTTTTTATTTTAGATTTTTAGTTAAGTTATCTTTTTACGTTAAGTTACTCTTTTTATATTTATATATTTTTAAAGTTTATTTTTTAGTTTAGTTAATTTTGTATTTTTGTCAAACGTTATATTTGGATTTGGTACATCGTGTTGAGGCGGGTATTTCGAGAGAACCAACGTGGTAAAATATTTGACGGATTAAAAGTTTTTTTGTGGCCGGATTTGACGACAAAAGTGACGTGACTACGTGACAAAGTTACGTGATAAAGTGACAAGGTTTATTTTGCCGACGAATTTTTGATCGGATATTTGTAAGTGAAGACGTTTCATCGATAAGTAATTCTTCCTTTATTTTCCATTGAACTTCAATCGATTCGTTGACTTCAATATCTCACGAGGGAGAATCGCATTCAATGCAAAACAAAGTTAGAAAAAGTGGCATCACTTCATTGCAAATGCTTCAGTATCATCTAGTTACTCTTTCACGGATTCAAGGAGGGAGCGAATTTGTGACAATCTTTGGTCAAGATCGTCATATATTCATGGAATCGATGTTCACTATCTTGACCCAACTAGCAGAGCAACTCCACAATGAAAACTTTAATCCCTCTGCATCGACACTTGCATATAAGACTCTTGTGACACAACTCACGCCTTTCTTCCAATTCAATATCATCAAGTTTGAAAGTTCAGTGATTTGCCAATCATTTCTTCGAGATACACATACCGAGCTTCGAGTTTTCCGTGATACAATATTGAAACTCATGACACCGGTCTCGTCTTCGATTTATGAAAAATCTCGACTTCAGCAAATGTATGATAATGGAGTGCAAGAATCTATGATGCAGATGCAATAGGAGAATGGTCATACTGTTGACAACTTGGAGCCTAACGATGGCAAGAGCACGGAATCAGGAGGACGACATGATACCAGTGGCACGTCAGGGAATGTTCACGAGATCCCTCTTGATGACAACTTACCCGTTTATGACGAAGAACCTACAAACATGGTACAATGTAATGTTGTTTATGATGTATATGCTGATGATATACCGCATATTGCGCATTCTGAACCTAATTATGACAAACATCAGATGGAAAAGAGTGATAGCAATACCACTTCTGACTCATCCGACGTAAGTCATAATGGGGGAGAGATTGTTCAGAATGCTATAGTACATCATGATAAATGCTTTATAACTGCTTCGTTAACTGATTCTGATCCCAAGATTAAAGAGCTCGAAACGATCGTAGCTCGGCAATCAAAAGATCTTGAGGATGCCAAACTTGAATTTTCTAAGAAAACGGACAACTTTGAAACATACTTTGAAAAACTTGAAAAGTCAAACGCTATTCTTGAAAGAAAATTAGATCAAAAAGTTTTAGATTCTAAAGCTGAAAAGGATAATCTTTTGAAACAAATTCAGTTACTAGAGTCTAAATTGGCATCCCAAGATAGATTGCTCAAAGAAAATGAAATGTTAAAAGCTCAAGTTCAGGAAAAGGTTTTGCTATAGCTGCGTTGAAAAACGAGTTAAGGAAAACTAGAGGACCTAGTGTGGACACTAAGCTTGAAAAACCATCAATCTTGGGGAAACCGCCTATAAATCTGTTCGTCAGACAATCGACTGTCAGACAACCTACTTCATTTAGATCCGAGCGACCACAATCCTCGAGACCGCGGTTTGCCTCCCAAGTTGATGTGGTTCATCTTTCTAGACCAGTCACTCCAGCAACTAGGCCCTATGTGACCAAAACAGCTTTAGCAAGACCTAATAACATGATTGCCTCTAGTTTCCCTAAAAATACCAAGACAAAGTCTAGAACTAGTTCAAATGACGTTTGCCATAAATCTGGTCTAAGGGAAGCTATGCAAAAGACGCATGTAAGAGATAGAAATGTCAAACCTAGTCAGATGCCTTCTAGATTACCCAACACTGCTAACCGTAGCATGTCATCTCCTAGGAGCATCGATCAATCATCCAGTAATTACTCGGACATTAAATATGCTACTTGTAAAACATGTAGAAAATGTGTCTTTACGGCAAATCATGACTCCTGTGTCAAGAAATTACTTGATGAGGTGAACTCCCGTGCTAGAATTAAGTCCCAGTGGATAGCTAAAATCTAACCCTTTGGTAAAGTTTGGCGCCCCACTGGTAGAACTTTCATTCTTGTAGGAAACGAGTGCCCTTTAACTAGGATAGTCTCTGATTCTACTAAGACTACTAGGGAGGAAATTGATAAAGATGATACTTCACTTAAGCCTAAACTTAGGGTTTTCTATAAAAGGAAACGTTTGCCAGCTAAGATAAGTGAATCATCAACTCAGGTCGCCTCTGACACAAGTAAAGCCAACTGTGAACCCCCATGTGCTTCTATAATTGATATCACTAACCCACGTCAAAGCATACAAATTCCTAATGAGAATGCAGGTACCAAAGTTGATGTTCCAAAAGAACGAAGCGGTCAAATCGTTGTATACCGTTCAACTAAGGACACTCTTAGAGTTTGGTTGCTGAAGAAGCAGATATCGGAGAAACAAGTGTCTCAGGAGATTCATGGTTAAGCTTACCTCAAGGCTCACCTTCAAATCATAGTCTGTGCCCCGTGCTTCAAAGAAAGGAAAGTTTATCGCCGATGATAAACTTATCCTAAAAACGAGAAATTCATTTTTCTCGGGCATGAGCTTATATCAAAAACATTCCAAGTTTTTAAGCTCATGCATAAAGGCTTATAGATAAATGATAGTCTATAACCCGCTCTTCAAAGGCAGGAAAGTTTATCGCTGATG
This sequence comes from Glebionis coronaria, assembly GCA_025667525.1. Taxonomy (NCBI): domain Eukaryota; kingdom Viridiplantae; phylum Streptophyta; class Magnoliopsida; order Asterales; family Asteraceae; genus Glebionis; species Glebionis coronaria. Next base: position 383,647,123 of record CM046875.1, read on the forward strand.
ATAACCTTATCCTTACAACGAGAAATTAAGTTTTCTCGGGCATGATCTAATATTAAAAACATTCCAAGTTTTTAAGCTCATGCACAATGGTTTATCTTTAAATATCAGACGATAACCCGTGCATCAAAGAAAGGAAAGTTTATCGCCGATCATAAACTTATCCTTACAACGAGAAATTATTTTTTCTCGGGCATGAGCTTATATAAAAAAACATTCCAAGTTTTTAAGCTCATGCACAATGGCTCACCGTTCAATGACAGATTGTGACCCGAACTTCCAATAAAGGAAAGTTTATCATTAATGATAACTTATCCTCATAACGAGAAATTAACCTTTCTCGGTCATGAGCTTGTATTAATACATTCGAAGTTTTAAGCTCAGAAAGGAAAGTGTATCTTTTAAATAAGAGAATTTTTCCTCATAACGAGAAATTAACCTTTCTCGGTCATGAGCTTTCCGTTAAAACAGTCAAAGTTTTCAAGCACATGAAAACGACGTCTAAGTAAATGTCAGCTTAGGACTCGTCCTTCAGATAAAAGGAAAGTTTATCGCCGATGGTAACTTATCCTTAACAACGGGAAGTTCACAACTTCTCGGACTTGAGTTCGCTTTTAAGATATTCAACATCTTAAGCTCAAGTAATTGTTTTTCAAAACTTTGAACACAATTTTTCAAGAATTTTTCAAAAGGTTTTTTCTAAATCCTTCAAAATTGTGTGTTCAAATATGTTTTGATAAAAAGAGCATGTCTTCTGGAATCTATAATATTTATGATCCTAGAAATGTCGTTCAATAATGACACGGGGTTGTAAATAAAGTTCGAGCAGAAGTTTAAAAGATTTAAAACATGCTCCATATGGTTTGCTATTATTTCTGATAGTACCCCGCTTTTCACATTGAAGTCAAGCATTTCACCGGAAAGCTTTGACTTCAAAATCCGAAGTTATCAACTCCACAATCCGAAGTTTGTTGCAATTGATATCTACATACTAGACGATGCGACTACTCAAACGACGACTACAGCTCTTTAAGTAGAACACGGGTCAACAATTGAGGGGGAGCAATTGTCAAGCGTTCAGACTCTTCGATGCCGAAAGTGCCAAAGTTCACATGTTGGTGTCAAGATAACAATATCAATCGTACACATGGAGTCAAGAGATAACTTCAGAGATGATGATGCGACCAACATTCGTGAACAAGAACCATGTGATTCTTTCATATGATGTTCTCCATCATTCAGGTCCAACCTCGTAAATTGTTAATCTTGTGAATACATTATCATATATGATCTTTGCACGTGATAAATACCTTAGACTTGTGTTTAAAAGGTATTTAATTTACGTTTCAAGTGCACCCTTATTAATTTGAGGGGGATCTTGTTAATTTCATGAAGATAAATGGATTTAATCGGATTTGCATTTTTCTTCCCAAATTTTTCTTAAAACATCATTAAATCAATGCATATTAAAAACATCGATTGGATTAATATTTTTAATATGGGGGAGAAAATGTGATTTAATATGACTCAATGATTTGACTTAATGTGCTGGCTCATCCCGACATGTGCGAAATGTTTTCGAATATCGTGGCATATGTTAAGGGAGAGCAAAATGGATTTGGATATCAAATTGGATTTCATGGTGACGTTACTTACCCATACCCTATCTATTTCATGACGGTGACAATTGTGGTGACATAAGGATGGTAGGATAGGTTATAGTCCAATGATTCTTCTAGAACCGGAGGAATCTTCCAAAGGACATTCCATAACTAGAAATAGAAGTCCTTAGGAAAGACGGAGAAAGATTGTGAACGCAGCTGAATGCCGACCAAGTACTTAAGTTAGCACTGGAACAATCACAACAAGGTGCTAGTTATGACGTATTGGCAAGCATTGAAGGGGTTGAAGAATGAAAAAGAATTGTAAAGATAAAGGGTGTAAAGAAAGAAGCCCTCCGTATAACTTAGGCAGAAACCGGGTCAACTCATATGCTATTGAGATCATTTTGATGATGCTCGATATTGAAGATAGACATCATGGACCCAGTGATGCAAGGTACAACCCATCCCAGCTAACTCAGATATCTCTCAAAAGATATTTGTTTTAATCACACGGAGACAACGCATTATCTATCGATTTATTCACTTCGAATAAATTGGTATTGAAAAGGTGGCCCTCCTCTCCAGCCTCCGATCACTAAAATCTAAAATGCACAATCGAGTCTAGAGCCATTTGAGATCATCAAATATCTCATTAGGACACATTTTCATTTTTCCTTGCTTGTTCACACAATGTGAAAAGTAAGAAAGATATTAAGAGTCCTACGCAAAATCTTCATGATCTTGCCTGAACATCCGAGTAATACGAAAGTATTTACAATAAAGATGGAAATCCTTCTTGAGCGAACATCAAAACGCTCATGGTAGGTAACTTGTGCGATTCTTTATGAATCAAACTTGTGATAACTGGAAAGCAACAGTTGGTTAATTCTTAATTGAACTTAAACACGTTCCAGGCCTTTACGCAATATCTTAGTGATCTTGCCAGAACACTCGGAGTGATACCTTAGTGTTCACAGTGATGAGTGGAAATCCTTCTAGTGTTAACCTTAAACAGCACTTGGTAGGTAACTTGCAAGATTCTATACGAATCAAGCTCGTGACAACTGGAAAGCAACGATGGTGCGGTTCTTAATTGAACTTCACTTGTTCCAGGAACATGAATTGACGGCTTCAAATCATGCAGATAAAATTATCCAAATGATTCACTCTTTACGTTCGCAGTCAGCTTTGGACGGTCGAGTAAAGAGAACGGGTTTACCCGCGAAATCTTGTCAAGGAGGTTCTTTATTGAAACTACCTGCCACAAGTACGATATTTAATATCGTCCAACGGTCTTCACCGACCGGAGGTAAAATGCTACCGAATTAGAATGAAATGTTCAAGGCCATTTCATCCGTGTATATGGTTTGTTGCTAACTGTCTTATGCAGCGTAACAAGAAGGTGGCATTGCGGTGTATAATCCAGAAGAAGTCGTCACCACATGCTTATACTACATACACTTAGTACTTCAAAAAATTCAAGAAAGTCTAAAGGTCAAGTCTTCCGCTGTATCAAACTCTGAAGCTTTCAAGAATTATAAAGGTATAAGTATGTAGAACATGAAGTCACGAAGAGGCGAATATCACAAGTGATGAATGCACAAGGTCAAGGCAAAGAAACATGCTCAAGACTAAAGTCAAAGATCACATCAAGCATATTCACAAGAACAAGATCGAAGACTCAAGCATAGATGCTAGGTTTAAGATTTTGTAAAAAGATGTGACCTCCCTTAGGGGGAGATTGTTGGAAATACGTTTTTCCCAATAAAGTCTCGGTCACATCTTAGTTAGCATAGATCACGAGATATAGACTATTTAGAACTTTGTCTCTTGGAGAGACCTCCCTTAGGGGGAGATTGTTAGAAATACGTTTTACGTATTTATGAAGGATCGGTCGCTCCAACGATATATTAATGTAATAGGCTCGTGATCTACTTAGTAAAGATATAGTCCATATAGCTCACATGTAGGGTGGGTTATATATACCCCTCCTAGCATGTTAGGAGGGGTTGGTGGTTTCATATTATTCATTTTTTACATTTCCCTTTCTCTCTCTACTTCTTCTTCTCTCCTTTCTCTCTCTACACCCTCATCTCATTCTATTCCTTTTCATCTCATCTTTATATTATTTAATCAATCCATCCATCTAATCAATACAATCCATCATGTAGAATAAGCCAAGATTACGTAGACCTTCAGTTTCCTCGGACACAAGCTCACATAAAAACCATTCAACGGTTTTAAGCTCGTGTACTTGGCTTATCGTTAAAATGTCAGATGATGACCCGATCTTAAAATAAAGGAAAGTTTATCGCCGATGATAAACTTATCCTATCAAACGAGAAATTAATTTTTCTCGGGCAAGAGCTTATATTAAAAACATTCCAAGTTTTTAAGCTCATGCACAGAGGCTTAGAGACAAATCACAGTCTGTGACCCGTTCTTCAAAGAAAGGGAAGTTTATCTCGTCAACGATAACTTACCCTCACAACGAGAAATTAATTTTTCTCAGGCATGAGCTTATGTTAAAAACATTCAAAGTTTTTAAGCTCATGCACAATGGCTCACATTCAAATCACAGTCTGTGACCCGCTCTTCAAAGAAAGGGAATTTTATCTCGTCAACGATAACATACCCTCAAAACGAGAAATTAAGTTTTCTCGAACACGAGTTTACTTAAACTTTTCAAAGGTTTTAAACTCGTGTATTTGGCTCATCGTTAAATTTCAGACGATGACCCGCACTTCAAATAAAGAAAAGTTTTTCGCCGATGATAAAATTATCCTCATTAATGAGAAATTACATTTTCTCGGACACGAGCTTACATTAAAACTATTCAACGTTTTTAAGCTCGTGTAAAATGGCTTATCGTTAAATATCAGACGATAACCCGATCTTCACATAAAGGAAAGTTTATCGCCGATGATAAACTTATCCTCACAAACGAGAAATTGAATTTTCTCGGAAACGAGCTTACATTTAAACTATTCAAAGGTTTTAAGCTCGTGTAAACGGTTCTTTGTTAAATGTCAGACAATGACCCAGAATTCAAATAAAGGGAAGTTTATCTTGTCAAAGATAACTTATCCTCACAACGAGAAATTAATTTTTCTCGGGCATGAGCTTATATTAAAAACATTCAAAGTTTTTAAGCTCATGCACAACGGTTTGCAGTCACATGTCAGATTGTAACCCGTGCTTCAAAGAAAGGAAAGATTATCGCCCCGATGATAAAATTATCCTCATTAACGAGAAATTAAATTTTCTCGGACACGAGCATACATATAAACTATTCAAAGGTTTTCAAGCTCGTGTAAATGGTGTATAATCATATTTCAGATTATGCCCCAGACTTCAAAGAAAGGAAAGTTTATCGCCTATGATAAACTTATCCTTACAACGAGAAATTATTTTTTCTCGGGCATGAGCTAATATTAAAAACATTCGAAGTTTTTAAGCTCATGCACAATGACTTACAGTTAAATATCAGACTGTAACTCGAACTTCAATTTTAGGAAAGCTTATCTTTAATGATAAGTTATCCTCGTAACGGGAAATTCATTTTTCTCGGCCATGAGCTTGTATTAAAATATTCCAAGTTTTAAGCTCATAAAGGAAAGTGTATCTTTTAAATAAGAGAACTTTTCTTCATAACGAGAAATTCACCTTTCTTGATCATGAGCTTTAAGTTAAAATATTCAAAAGTTTTTCAAGCTCATGAAATCGATTTCTAAGTAAATGTCAACTTAGAACTCGTTCTTCAATTAAAAGGAAAGTTTATCGTCGATGGTAACTTATCCTTAACAATGGGAAGTTTACAACTTCTCGGACTTGATCTCATTTAATAAGATATTCAACATCTTAAGCTCAAGTAATTGGTTTTTGTTGGGAATTATTTGTTAAGTGTCAAGTACCGTTAGTATATTTGAAGTATTGTTAGTGTTATGTAAGTATCGTTAGTATTAACGCGGTACATAGTAAGTACTGCTACTTATAAAGTAAGTACTACTATGATGATTAAGACGAATATATCTTCGTATAAGATATGTCATAGTTATAGTTAGAGTATATCTTACGTGATATACCTAAATAGTTAGAATATTGATAATATATCGTCTGTGATATATTTATCTTTATATAATATTCTAAGGTTTCTAGGGTTCCTTACTCTATAAAAGGAACATGGGTACAATGTCTTTTATGTACCTCATTCAAGTCGATTAATAAGAGAATCAAATAGTTAAAAGTAATTCTGTTCTTCTATGCTTTGTAAGTTAGATTCCGCATAACTTATTTAGTGTTAGCAAGAGTGCTTAATTTGTTTTAGTTTGATTACAAAATACTATACTAATTCTTAACAGAATATAGATCTGACCAATGGAATCAACAAGTGGTATCAGATCTTGTTGAGAAACTCTGAAAAAGAAGAACACAACCCCAAATACTCCACACATCCCAAAACTCAATGTCTCAACTAGAAGGTGATGATGCTCACTTGAATGATGCTCAGATCCCTGATCATATTCCATAGGGACAACCACAAGTTATGCATCCTGCACCAGCATAAGGTTTTCAAGCCGTGAATGCTGTAGCTACCTCTACACCAACACCTTCTCATACTATGTCTGCTGTTAAACTCTCAGTTCTCAAAGGTGACAATTATGAGACATGGGCTATGAAGATGGAACATTACTTGAACCACACAGATCACACTGTGTGGCAAGTTATTAAGAATGGGAATACACCAAAGAAGCTACACTGGTTGCCAGACACTACATGCTATGTTCTACCTGATGTGACTGCTGAGGAGGTACAAACAGAGATCAGAGAAAGAAAAGCCAGAACTGCCTTGGCTATGGCTCTTTCTGAAGACATTCTACCAAGCTTTCATCATTATAAGGATGCTAAAGCTATGTGAGATGCTATAAAACTTATATTTGGGGGCAATGACAAATCTAAGAAAATTAAGAAGATTGTTCTTAAACAAGAATTTGATAACTTCTCAATTACCAGTATAGAGGGGATACATGGTGGATATGGAAGGTTCAGCAAATTGCTTATTCACTTAGCAGTTTATGGACAAGTAATTCCTAATGAATAAGCTAATTTAAAATTCTTAAGAAGTGTTCCACCAGAGTGAAAAGCAATGGCTATGCACTTCATCACAAGAGATGATTTGGAAACAATTCCTTTTGATCATCTCTACAACAATCTTAGAGCATATGAGATGGATGTGAAAGGTACTGAAGTAAAGAAAGCAACTACTTCAAAGTCTAACTTGGCGTTTGTATCAGATGGGAACAACGGTACTTACTTTCATAATACCGCTAGTGGATCTAGCAGCGGTACATACTTCACAAATACCGTTGGAGGACTTACAAGCAGTACTTACCCACAAAGTATTGAAAGCAGTCCTATAGTCTCTCAAAATCCACATGGAAGGTCTTCACCATTGTTTAGTGACAATGATGCCTTCTCATTCTTCGCTGGACAAGACAATAGGCCAAGGTTAACACTCAATGACTTGTTCCAAATGGATGATGTTGATGTTGAAGAAATGGATCTTAAATGGCAAGCTGCTATGGTGTCCGTAAGATCTAATAGGCAATGTTCAAGTGTAGGGGATTTGATATGCGCAAAAACTCATATCAATTAATCAACAAATCACCCTAAAACACAAGGAAAATACCTAACTTTTGTGCTATAAAGCAGAATTATGTGGTATGTTTTGTGTTTGTGTATAAATAGTAAGAAGGATATATTTTCAAGCAAACAAGAAGAAATCAAGCTTATTTGGATGAAAAAGACAAAGAAAGATCAAAGATGACAAGACTTTGAAGATAAGGTGTGGAAACCTTGGTTTCCGGATCTTTGAAGCTACTAGGAATGCACCATGTTCATATGATTAGATCATCAAAGCGGAATTAGAACATGATGCATTAACAAGGTGTTTAGGCACAATAGCATGAATTTAAAACAAATGGGTTGCTCATTATATTAATAACAAACAACCACTAGACGTGTATACATTTAATCCCACGTCTAGTGCACACACGCTTTAGGTTTACATTGTGAATATGAATGATATAAAACCTAAGACCCTTGGTTCCTTTTATAGTGTAAGGATTAGGGTTTACAAGAGATAATAACAAATAAACAAGTAAATCTTCTATTTAAATAAACTTATGCAGAATATATCTTACATGTTTATCTAAATACAAGCTTCCATAAGCTTCTTGTCTACGTTTCTATAACTCTTAAATTGCATGTGACAATGCTTGGATTGCACACGACAACTCTTGAGCCAACAATGCTTAGTTTGTTCTTGTCAACGCTTGAATTGCTCTTGACAACGCTTAGCCAATATCTTCATGTTTTCTTCGTTTTTGAGTTTCTGCCACATCAACTTTTTGACCCAACAATCTTCCCCTAGTTGATGTTGGCAAAACTCTATGTGTATCTCTTGTAAGTTGTACATGATCTTCAAATTGCTTCCCTTCAAGTGTAGCATGTGTATCTCCCCCTTTTTGTCACATCAACAGGGAAGTAAACAATGTATGCAATCTTTGAAGATTCTCCAAATGTAGCTCTAAGTAATGATCTTGAAGAAAAATAACTATAATATTTTTGATGTAGAAGTAGAATAACCCAACCTTGTGTTCCATGTCTTGTACTATCCAAGTGATGAAGAACTTATAAAAGAGATATAAGTAGACCTGGATCCCTTGTCAATTGTAAAACCCGCATGCTTTTACCATGAATAGTGCCCTTAAGATCGTACGTTCTAGATTAAAACTTACCTCATATAGTATTGATCACATTCATGTGCTAATAATCAAGCAAGTGCATACGTGTATGACATGACAAGTATCGATTACGTACGAACTCATGATAAACAGTTAATAATATATCACGTGAACATAATTAAATCATGATCACCATTTAAAATACTAACTAAAATAATTACGTAAATACTCAGAATATATTCACGAGCATGGAGTTTACGATAAACGACACGTTAAAAGAAACAGAAACACGTTAAACACGAGCACGTTTAACCACGAACGAACACGAAACATCGGGACAAGAGAAAGGTACGGGTACCCCATGTGGGGCCCCCATACCCACGGCACACATAGACAAAATGGGCTTGGCCCATGGACTTTACAAGTTAAGGGGGGTAAAGAGTAAAACATGTTTTCACTTTTCATTTTACAAGAAATAAACAAAAACCCTAAAAGAGTTTTTCTCCTCTCCTTTTTGCTCTCTTGGTGCCGCCACCTCTACACCACCATAAGGGGGTGTTTGTTTGATTTTGATCTTAAAAACAAGTGTTAGAATACGTGTTTGTTCATCCTTTTTCCAAGCTACATAGTGGTATACCTTTCTAACCCTTCTTTTTAATTCTTTTAATTCTTTTAATCTTTGATTATTTTCATGAACATGTTATTATTTTTCTTATGAAAACAAGGTAATTAATCATTGATCTAACATGTTTTGGTATTAATTAAAATCAAAGAATGGTTTATAAGGGTGTTTGTTTTTGGCCGCCTAGCAAACAAACCCGAGGGGGGGTTTGGTTTGCTATTGCCGCCACCACCAAGACCACAATTGGTCTTGGTTGGCTCATGTGGGACCCACGGCAGCAAGGGGACACGTGTGCCCCGGGTTTGGCCCGGGGTACGGTGTCGAATTCATGCCCGATTCATGGTTCGTTGGTTAAAATCATGATCTATGTTACATGTAATTTTTATGAATCATGAACTTAGGATATAATTAATTAATAACATGAAATATTAATTAAATCATGACTTAGGTTATTTTAATTATTAGTTTATCATGACATTAATTTAACCTAAGTATTTTATGTTATAAGTTATAATTAATTAATTATTAAAACATGCCTATAATTAATTAATTTAGACATGACTTAGGTTATATTATTATTAATAATAATACACATTTTAACCTAAGTATTTTCATTTCATTTTAATTAATACATGATACACTTTAATTAAAATGCTTAACCTATAGTTTAATTTAAATACATGAAATAATAATTAAACTATACACTATATCATATGACTTAAGAAATAAGCTTAAACACTTAGACTTATATGTTAGCTTATGAAATCAGCTTAATTCTAATTATGGAAACTTCTATTTATAGAAACTTAATTAAATAAGGCAACTAATCTAATTATGGAAACCTTCTATATATGGAAATCAATCTATTTCAGGCAGCTAATCTAATCATGGAAACTTTCTATATATGGAAACTTATTTAATTAAGGCAGCTGATCTATTTTTGGAAACTTTCTATTTTTAGAAACTAATCTATTTTAGGCAGTAAATTCTATTTTTAGAAACTTTCTATTTTTGGAAACTTTCTATTTTTGGAAACTTTCTATTTTGGAAACTTTCTATTTTTGGTAACTTTCTATTTTTGGAAACTTTCTATTTTTGGAAACTTTCTATTTTTGGAAACTTTCTATTTTTGGAAACCTGCTATTTTTGGAAAGTTACTTATTATTACACAGTAAGTATAATAATACATGAATCACCAGTAGTACTTAATCAGATTAATCAGAATACAAGATAAACACAGTTTAAGGCTTTAAACAGTGAACCATGACCTAAAACATACCAAATCAGCTATAATGAGACACAGAACCCAGTACGTAATCAGTGAATCGATACTTATACACGTGTGTATTCATGTAGCATTAGTGATCCAGAAGTAGGAGTCTTTCTTCCGTTCATTTCACTGGACTTGAGGTACGGATTCCCGTCCTTTCAGTATGGACATTCCTTCCTTATTAGGATTTCCCCGTATGCAGCCAACTGTTTTCCCCAGCATTTGTTTTATTGTTTTGAACTGCTTATGTTAATTTAGCATAAACTATAGCCATATACAAGCATGACCAGTTTCACCTAGTTATGGAGGTACCATAACCATAGCATTGGAGGCACCGATGTTATGACTTCCCCACGGCGGAGTGATTGCTCGTGGCGTCCCTTTTCAGTTTGGCCATATTATTATATCAGGTGGGGCGTATGGGTGCATCCTAGTTACATGTTTTATTCAGGTTATCATGGTGAATGTGGTGTGTGCCTTGCACCCTTCACAAGGAGCTGATCCCTCCTACCCAAACCAGTATATTGATTAGAGGCATCCCCTCTAATCAGCATGATGAGGTCACCCCTCCAAGTATTCATGCACGTGACCTTTTCATGACCTATATGGGCTATGGTATTTATATGTTAAAACAGTTTTCGCAGGTTAAACATAAGGCTTTTCAAACTATAAAACCAGTTTTCATGTTACTTAACCAGTTTACTCAGTACTTAGTCTTCCGCTGTTATATGTTACATGCTTATCCTATATCATGCTTTATTGTACATCCGTGCACTGAGCGTCTTGCTCAGCCGTTTTTCTTTTCATGTTCCCAAAACGGCAGGTACTCAGGGACGCTCGTAGATCTCTAACGTAGGTGCATATGGACTGGAAGCTTTATTGTCTTTCTTTACTTTATGCATTTCCTTTACCTTGATACAGTTGCTATGGACATTGTTTCGTCCTTTCCTTTTACAGTATTTATGTTTTTGTGTGATGAGCTTTACTTTGGGATACCGATGTTTGTTTCCGGTATTTCCCTTTTATGGTTGAATAATGCTTAGACATTTATCCTTGTATGCTTTGATGACACGCCATGATATGCGTAATATTCCATTTCCAAAATGGGGTGTTACAATTATGGTATCAGAGCCAAGGCTTCGACCTGTAGGCTCTCAAATATGACCTGTGATTAGTGGGTAGTCACTACGGTCTTCCTAGAACTGACAGTTGTTTTCATGCATTCATCATTTTTAAGCATACATATACATGACATTGTTACAGGGTTTTTGACTAAGTAATGGTTGGTACAGGACTGGCCCTATTTAGTCGCATGTGTTTTATCGAAACTTTTAGATTTGGGACCGACCCATAGGCGTCCCCTCGATATGTCTTTTATTTTGAGTGAACTGACCGGAGGCGTTCACTCTCGAGCATCAAAAGTTTTCATAAAACTGCATCATGCATTCATACAAAGATTTTCTTGCATAAAATTTTTCTCGTGAAATTTTGGCATAAAATTTTTCTTTTATATATTTTATGTTTGAACTGTTAATCATATGTTTTATGTTATACTGTCAGATGGTTCTCACACGCGAGCAAGAGCAGCTCAATGCTGCGATTCAGGCTGCCATGCAAGCCTTACTTCCTCAACTGAGGAATGACATTCGTGCTGAAGTCCAAGCTGCCAATAATCAGCAGCCGCAGAATCAGGCACCTCCTCCTCCTCCCCCAGTGACTCTAGCAGTATGGTTGGAAAGATTTAACAAGCTCCGTCCGAGAGCTTTTGTAAAGACTGATAGCCCCAGCGATGCTGAAAGCTGGCTGACTCACATTGAGAAAATCTTCAATGCTATGGGATGTGACCCCGCCTTCAAGGCAAGATTGGTGTGCTACAGGTTTGAAGGCGATGTACTCAACTGGTGGCTAGCTTTGACGCAGTCAGAAGGAGGTGATGAATGGGTCGCTGGTTTGACATGGGCCCAATTCAAGGAGAGAGTAATGGAACAGTTCTTTCCTAAGGCATAGCAGGACAAACTCAAGCGAGAATACCACGGGATACGTCAGAGACAGGGCGAGAATAACAATGAATTCATGCAGCGCTTTCTTCGCCTAGCTGGTTTTCTAGGAGCAGCGGCTGGTACTCCTGAGGAGCAGGCACACCATTTTAGGTGGGCACTTCGCACCTCGGTCGCGAACAACCTAGTATGTGCTACGTTCAATACAGTAGCACAAGTGGCCGACGCTGCAAGGAAGCTTGAGATGTTGCAGGAACGCGATGAGTTCGGGGAAGCGGAAAGACCCGACAAGAGGTAAAACATTTCATGTTCTAGCGTTAACCAGACCGCATCCTATCGTTTTATGTTCTATAATCAACTATTAAACTGTATCTTCCAGGCAGAAAACTGGGGACCGGTCTCAGCCGACTACTCAGCAGCAGCCCAATCAGCCCAAAGGAAACGGTCACTCTAACGACCGTTCTGTTGTGGAAAGGCGCAGCGGTAATGATAATTACCGTAACAATGCGGGACAATCCAACAACAGCAGGTCCTACTATTTATGCATCTTCTTATGATTTCATGTTATGTCTCTCATGCTGACACTATATTAATCGCTATCAGGAACCACGGTAACGGAAGGGACCAGAACCACAGGGGTTCTCAGCCTAACCGTTCAGCTAACACTGGTAAACATCTTATGACGCTTACGTCCTATACTCGTGCATATACCTTATTCTTAACACGTATTGTCATCAGCAGGCCCTCAGCAAGCAAGGACTCCTGCTGGAGGATTCACTCATCCTCTTTGCAGCACTTGCCATCGCAGACACCCTGGCCCATGTCGTCGTGACTCCGACGCGTGCTACAAGTGCGGCCTCCCTGGCCATCGTATGAGAGATTGCCGTAAGGGTGAAATGGAGGGTACTTCGGGTCATGCTGATACTAAACCGCCTCCTACCACTGAGCGTGTCTATACGACATCGCGCGATCAGGCAAACAAGTCTACAGGTACCATTACTGGAATTTTGTATATGTACGGCCAGGCTGCATGTGTTCTTTTCGACACGGGTTCCACTCATTCAGTTGTTTCCACTACTTATGCTAAGAACATCAGGACACTTCCCTTGCCATTAGAAAATAAGCTTACCATTTCCACGCCTCTGAGGGACTCTGTATTAATAACTCATGTATACAAGAGTCTTCCTCTAGAGTTTTATGATAAAGTTCGTGCAGTAGATGCACTTCCTCTAGACATGATTGAGTTCGATATGATTCTCGGCATGGATTGGCTATCCAAGCACCATGCTACCATAGACTGCCACTCATATAGAGTGATCTTCGGCGACATTAATGCACCGGAGTACATCCATAACGGGTTCATACCCGGACGGTCTGTACAAGTCATATCTACCTTGCAAGCACGTGCATTACTGTCACATGGCTGCGAAGGTTATCTCGCTACGGTTCATGACATGGATGCTGAATCCCCATCGATTCAGGATCAACCAGTAGTTTCGGAATTTCAAGACGTCTTTCCTAATGAACTTCCAGGCATACCACCTGCAAGAGAAGTGGAGTTCAACATCGACCTTGTTCCAGGAGCTGAGCCAATCTCTAAGGCTCCGTATCGTATGGCTCCCATAGAGCTAAAAGAACTGAAGGACCAACTGCAGGAACTTCTTGAACGAGGGTTCATTAGACCGAGCGCATCTCCATGGGGCGCACCGGTCTTGTTTGTTAAGAAGAAGGACGGCAGCATGCGACTTTGCATTGACTACCGTGAACTTAATAAGATTACCATCCGCAACAGATATCCACTGCCACGTATAGACGATCTGTTTGACCAACTTCAAGGAGCCAAACACTTCTCTAAGATCGATCTAAGGTCAGGCTACCATCAGCTAAGGGTTAAAGAGCAGGATATTGCTAAGACTGCTTTTCGTACCCGCTATGGCCATTATGAGTTTGTAGTCATGCCATTCGGCCTGACTAACGCTCCAGCAGTATTCATGGATCTAATGAACAGAATCTTCCATGAATTCCTTGATAAATTTGTCATTGTATTCATCGATGACATCTTGATATTCTCAAAGTCCACGGAGGAACACGAAGATCATCTCCGTACTGTACTACAGATTCTTCGTCAGAAGCAGTTGTATGCGAAATTCTCCAAGTGTGAGTTCTGGTTAAACAAGGTGGCATTCTTAGGTCACATTGTATCAGCAGAAGGGATCACTATGGACCCAGCGAAGGTTGAGGCTATCACTAAATGGCCAAGACCAACATCAGCGACAGAAGTCTGCAGTTTCTTAGGCTTAGCTGGATATTATCGAAGATTCGTGGAGAACTTTTCCCGGTTGGCACTACCTCTCACCAAACTGATGCGAAAAGGAGAGAAATTCGTTTGGACGGAAGAACGAGAGAAGAGCTTCGAAGACCTAAAGCAGAAGTTAGTATCTGCACCTATTCTTACTCTCCCATCTGGTACAGGTGGATTTCAGATCTATAGCGATGCATCGGGGAAGGGACTGGGCTGTGTTCTCATGCAACATGGGAAAGTGATCGCGTATGCTTCACGGCAGCTTAAGCCCTATGAAGAAAACTACCCTACGCATGACCTGGAACTTGCTGCAGTGGTGTTCGCGTTGAAGATATGGAGGCATTACTTATACGGAGAATCATGCGACATTTTCACAGATCACAAGAGCTTGAAGTATATCTTCACACAGCGAGAGTTGAACATGAGACAAAGGAGATGGTTGGAACTGTTGAAGGATTATGATATTAACCTACAGTATCATCCCGGGAAAGCTAATGTAGTAGCAGATGCACTCAGCAGAAAGTCCGGAATGATAAACGGCATTGAGATCAAGGAACAAAACATAAGAGACTTGGAGCGGCTAGACATCGAAATCATGGTACGTGGGCAGCATGGATACTGGGCGAATCTTAGTGTAGAACCTGAGTTACTGACTAGGATTAAGGAAGCGCAGAAGGATGATGGAGAGATTTGGGCGATAATTCAGAATTTGGAGAGGCAGACAGAATTCAGAATGGACGCAGACGGTATCGTTTGGCAGGGCACGAGACTTTGTGTTCCTGACAATCAAGAACTCCGGGAAGCATTGTTAGCTGAAGCTCACAGCTCCCCATTTTCTATACATCCTGGGTCGACGAAAATGTACCATGACATCAGACAGCACTTTTGGTGGAGTGGTATGAAATAGGATGTAGCCACGTATGTCTCCAAATGTCTTACCTGTCAGCAGGTTAAGATTGAACATCAGCGATATGGCGGTCTTCTTCAACCGTTGGACATTCCAGAGTGGAAGTGGGACAAAATCACCATGGATTTTGTTACCGGTCTTCCGCCTACCAAGAAGAAGCACGATGCTATTTGGGTCATTGTTGATCGACTCACCAAATCAGCTCATTTCTTACCGATACGCAAGGAAGATCCGGTAAGTAAACTCGCAGATACGTACAGAAGGGAGATCATGAGACTCCACGGCACTCCCTCCAGCATCGTCTCAGACAGAGATCCTCGTTTCACGTCGCGATTCTGGAAAGGTCTGAAAAAAGCTTGGGGTACACAACTTAAGCTGAGCACAGCCTTTCATCCTCAAACGGACGGACAATCGGAGCGAACAATTCAGACATTGGAAGATATGTTAAGGTCGTGTGCGTTGGAATGGACAGGTGATTGGGACGATTACATCTGTTTAGTTGAGTTTGCATACAACAACAGCTGGCACGCAAGTATTAAATGTGCTCCTTTCGAAATGTTGTATGGCAGAAAGTGTCGCGCTCCAACTTGCTGGGATCAAGTGGGAGAGCGAACACTCGAAGGACCAGAGATTATAGAAATGACCAATGAGAAGATTGAGGTAGCTAAACAGAAACTGCAAGAAGCACGATCACGTCAAAAGAGTTACGCCGATAAGCATCGTAGTGACATACATTTTAATGTGGGAGATCACGTCTTCCTCAAGGTTTCGCCGGCACGTGGTGTTAAACGCTTCGGGATCAAAGGAAAACTCAGTCCTCGGTTCATCGGACCATTCGATATCGTTGAACGAATCGGTGAAGTATCTTACCGATTGGCGTTACCTCCTCAACTTTCGCACGTGCATAACGTGTTTCATGTGTCCTTACTCAGAGGGTACAATTATCATCCCCTTCACATGGTTCAGTATCCACTGGAACAGATACGTGAAGATCTCACGTTTATAGAAGAACCCGAACGAGTACTCGACAGGCAAGAACGAGTCATGAGAAGGAAGACGATTCCATTCGTCAAAATCCTTTGGAGGGACCATACCGAGAGGGAAGCCACTTGGGAAACAGAGGAGTCTATCCGGGCTTCTTACCCTCACTTCATATTTTGAGTTCGGGTATGTCACTTCTTTTCAGCTTACTTTATCTATAATTCGGGGACGAATTATTCTTTTTAGGGGGGAAGAATTGTAAAACCCGCATGCTTTTACCATGAATAGTGCCCTTAAGATCGTACGTTCTAGATTAAAACTTACCTCATATAGTATTGATCACATGCATGTGCTAATAATCAAGCAAGTGCATACGTGTATGACATGACAAGTATCGATTACGTACGAACTCATGATAAACAGTTAATAATATATCACGTGAACATAATTAAATCATGATCACCATTTAAAATACTAACTAAAATAATTACGTAAATACTCAGAATATATTCACGAGCGTGGAGTTTACGATAAACGACACGTTAAAAGAAACAGAAACACGTTAAACACGAGCACGTTTAACCACGAACGAACACGAAACATCGGGACACGAGAAAGGTACGGGTACCCCATGTGGGGCCCCCATACCCACGGCACACATAGACAAAATGGGCTTGGCCCATGGACTTTACAAGTTAAGGGGGGTAAAGAGTAAAACATGTTTTCACTTTTCATTTTACAAGAAATAAACAAAAACCCTTAAAGAGTTTTTCTCCTCTCCTTTTTGCTCTCTTGGTGCCGCCACCTCTACACCACCATAAGGGGGTGTTTGTTTCATTTTGATCTTAAAAACAAGTGTTAGAATACGTGTTTGTTCATCCTTTTTCCAAGCTACATAGTGGTATACCTTTCTAACCCTTCTTTTTAATTCTTTTAATTCTTTTAATCTTTGATTATTTTCATGAACATGTTATTATTTTTCTTATGAAAACAAGGTAATTAATCATTGATCTAACATGTTTTGGTATTAATTAAAATCAAAGAATGGTTTATAAGGGTGTTTGTTTTTGGCCGCCTAGCAAACAAACCCGAGGGGGGGTTTGGTTTGCTATTGCCGCCACCACCAAGACCACAATTGGTCTTGGTTGGCTCATGTGGGACCCACGGCAGCAAGGGGACACGTGTGCCCCGGGTTTGGCCCGGGGTACGGTGTCGAATTCATGCCCGATTCATGGTTCGTTGGTTAAAATCATGATCTATGTTACATGTAATTTTTATGAATCATGAACTTAGGATATAATTAATTAATAACATGAAATATTAATTAAATCATGACTTAGGTTATTTTAATTATTAGTTTATCATGACATTAATTTAACCTAAGTATTTTATGTTATAAGTTATAATTAATTAATTATTAAAACATGCCTATAATTAATTAAATTAGACATGACTTAGGTTATATTATTATTAATAATAATACACATTTTAACCTAAGTATTTTCATTTCATTTTAATTAATACATGATACACTTTAATTAAAATGCTTAACCTATAGTTTAATTTAAATACATGAAATAATAATTAAACTATACACTATATCATATGACTTAAGAAATAAGCTTAAACACTTAGACTTATATGTTAGCTTATGAAATCAGCTTAATTCTAATTATGGAAACTTCTATTTATAGAAACTTAATTAAATAAGGCAACTAATCTAATTATGGAAACCTTCTATATATGGAAATCAATCTATTTCAGGCAGCTAATCTAATCATGGAAACTTTCTATATATGGAAACTTATTTAATTAAGGCAGCTGATCTATTTTTGGAAACTTTCTATTTTTAGAAACTAATCTATTTTAGGCAGTAAATTCTATTTTTGGAAACTTACTATTTTTGGAAACTTTCTATTTTTGGAAACTTTCTATTTTTGGAAACTTTCTATTTTTGGAAACTTTTTATTTTTGGTAACTTTCTATTTTTGGAAACTTTCTATTTTTGGAAACTTTCTATTTTTGGAAACTTTCTATTTTTGGAAACCTGCTATTTTTGGAAAGTTACTTATTATTACACAGTAAGTATAATAATACATGAATCACCAGTAGTACTTAATCAGATTAATCAGAATACAAGATAAACACAGTTTAAGGCTTTAAACAGTGAACCATGACCTAAAACATACCAAATCAGCTATAATGAGACACAGAACCCAGTACGTAATCAGTGAATCGATACTTATACACGTGTGTATTCATGTAGCATTAGTGATCCAGAAGTAGGAGTCTTTCTTCCGTTCATTTCACTGGACTTGAGGTACGGATTCCCGTCCTTTCAGTATGGACATTCCTTCCTTATTAGGATTTCCCCGTATGCAGCCAACTGTTTTCCCCAGCATTTGTTTTATTGTTTTGAACTGCTTATGTTAATTTAGCATAAACTATAGCCATATACAAGCATGACCAGTTTCACCTAGTTATGGAGGTACCATAACCATAGCATTGGAGGCACCGATGTTATGACTTCCCCACGGCGGAGTGATTGCTCGTGGCGTCCCTTTTCAGTTTGGCCATATTATTATATCAGGTGGGGCGTATGGGTGCATCCTAGTTACATGTTTTATTCAGGTTATCATGGTGAATGTGGTGTGTGCCTTGCACCCTTCACAAGGAGCTGATCCCTCCTACCCAAACCAGTATATTGATTAGAGGCATCCCCTCTAATCAGCATGATGAGGTCACCCCTCCAAGTATTCATGCACGTGACCTTTTCATGACCTATATGGGCTATGGTATTTATATGTTAAAATAGTTTTCGCAGGTTAAACATAAGGCTTTTCAAACTATAAAACCAGTTTTCATGTTACTTAACCAGTTTACTCAGTACTTAGTCTTCCGCTGTTATATGTTACATGCTTATCCTATATCATGCTTTATTGTACATCCGTGCACTGAGCGTCTTGCTCAGCCGTTTTTCTTTTCATGTTCCCAAAACGGCAGGTACTCAGGGACGCTCGTAGATCTCTAACGTAGGTGCATATGGACTGGAAGCTTTATTGTCTTTCTTTACTTTATGCATTTCCTTTACCTTGATACAGTTGCTATGGACATTGTTTCGTCCTTTCCTTTTACAGTATTTATGTTTGTGTGTGATGAGCTTTACTTTGGGATACCGATGTTTGTTTCCGGTATTTCCCTTTTATGGTTGAATAATGCTTAGACATTTATCCTTGTATGCTTTGATGACACGCCATGATATGCGTAATATTCCATTTCCAAAATGGGGTGTTACATCAATATTCTCATCCTTTGTGAGACACTGAGCACGATAATGTAACTCCTTCAAGTGTTATGACAAGTCTTCGTCGCCAACCATGTAAAGCACGAACAAGTTACCTTTAAAGTCAGTGGCTGGAAGTGCATGACTTTAAGATATGATAGAACACAAACTCGCGAAAATATTCTTCAATCATCAAACTTACCATAAGAATTCTTCCCCTTAAGCTAACACTTCTTCATGAAGACTCTCATTATCTCATGAATTGTTGCTAACTCGCTTTAAGACCATTAATTCCGTTTAAAAATATCCGAGCCATAAATATCAACATGATATTCTAAATAAAAACGGAGATTCCATGTACCTTCGTGTGTAAATACCACATTTTTGTGTGCTAAAAACGTACCAATTTTCTCAAACAACAGCTATTCTTTTGTTATCCGAGAACCTTCTTTGTCCAATATCCGTTCTATGTGTACTGTCACATATCGGACAACACCTATCAACGCTTGAGCAAGCGTTTCTTGGACAACTCATGTCAACGCCTATTCTGTCAGCGTTCACTTATTCCTTGTCAGCGTCAAAATTACAAACGTCGGCGTCCAACTTACTTTCTAACTGCGTCTCAGTCAAACACTGATATCATTACAGGCTCTTGTATAACATATCATAATAACCAATCATTATACAAACAACCTTTGTCATCATGCGAACCATTTAATATTCTTGGACCATAATTTATTCACGATTGTCTTGTCAGTCATCAATGCAAATTGTTTGATGATGCCAAATAACTCACGTAATATATATACCTTGGGACCACATCATATGAACACAATCATATCTTATGCTTGATTGGCTGATAAAGTTTAAACAAACATCCTTGTCTCTAGCTATCCCATGCTCATATGATTCATAAACAATGACTGACACGCACTGTTGAGTCCAAGTATATACTCTCACACATCAATCGACTGTTGTAGCATTCTCAAGATTCCTGTGTCATTAATTAGTATCCCATGACTACGAGATAATATAATACTGAAATCTGTTACATTTGTACCAGTTGTTGTGTCAACCACAGAAGTCTTCATGATTATGTGAATACCATAATAAATAGCCACTCATATCTAGGGTTTCAAACAACCACCCTCATGATAATCATCATGCCTACCATCTCACAGATCGTGAGTTTCTCCCATATACTTTGACTGCTGCTATGTTTTTATAAAGCGAATCTAGGGTTTATCCACAAAACCCTAATCATCAATCGATCCATCAACATAGCAACTAAGAATATTAACCATACTAGGGTTCATCATGGATCCATGAATCCACTCATCAAATCTAGTACGATCATCATCCGTAGCAAAGAACAACGAACCTAGGGTTTTTAGACAAAACCCTAAATATGAATGCCACCACTACAGCCAAATTCGACGCCCAATAACTTCTTCATTAGGGCTCAGATAGAAAATCCCTTTGGTGAGATTCTAGACACAAGTGCCAAGAATCTACAGTTCAAAATTCACAAAGATCCAACGGTTAACGAAGGAGAGATCGTGTTTTGAACATGGCTGTTCACAGAAAACTGCATTCACTCACTGCTGACTTTGACGCTTAATAACTTTTTCCTGGGGATAAAACTCGACAATCCCTCTGGTGGATGTTTAGATATATGTATGTAGAACACACATAAAAAATTTCGTGACGATCCAACGGTTCAATTAAAAGTTATGAACTTCTGAATACTGTTGCGCACACAAAAACGTCCAGAAAAACCCTAGACGGATTTTTCTTCTTTTCACCATACACGAACACCTTGTTGTGCTAGCATCACGAGCCACGAGTCTCTGATACCAATTGCGGAAACCTTGGTTTCTGGATCTTTGAAGCTACTAGGAATGCACCATGTTCATATGATTAGATAATCAATGCAGAATTAGAACATGATGCATTAACAAGGTGTTTAGGCACAATAACATGAATTTAAAACAAATGGGTTGCTCATTATATTAATAACAAACAACCACTAGATGTGTATACATTTAATCCCACGTCTAGTGCACACACGCTTTAGGTTTACATTGTGAATATGAATGATATAAAACCTAATACCCTTGGTTCCTTTTATAGTGTAAGGATTAGGGTTTACAAGAGATAATAACAAATAAACAAGTAAATCTTCTATTTAAATAAACTTATGCAGAATATATCTTGCATGTTTATCTAAATAGAAGCTTCCATAAGCTTCTTGTCTACGTTTCTATCAACTCTTAAATTGCATGTGACAATGCTTGGATTGCACACGACAACTCTTGAGCCAACAACGCTTAGTTTGTTCTTGTCAACGCTTGAATTGCTCTTGACAACGCTTAGACAATATCTTCATGTTTTCTTTGTTTTTGAGTTTCTGCCACATCAACTTTTTGACCCAACATAAGGGACCTATCTTGACAACACTCCAAAGTTGAAGGACTCAAAGTGTAAATTTGCCAAAGTCAAGATAAAAGTCAAACATGGTCAACTCTTCAGTCAACCAAGTCAAAGGGTCAAATTATACAAGAATGCAAGTGGAAGGACCAATTATGCCAAAGGAATGAAGTGCTAAGCTTTAATTTTGAATCTGCCAAAGTACAAGTGCTAAAGCTGCCATTTTTCAAAGTTATAAAAGTCTTAATCCGTGTGGAAGAGCTATCAGCCAATAGGAATGCAAGATTTATTAAACTTGAATCACCAGAATTGCTGCCACCTCACCAGCTTAATAAATGCGCCGTCAGCTACAATTAAATCCCACTCACTTTATTTTCACCCAATCAGAACACGCCATGCAATAATCCTTTTATCCAAAAAGGATTATGAGTCGTATGTTACTTTTTCACCCAATCCAAATTCTCCACGTGGCAACTTCTTCCCCAAATGAACCCAGGATCGAATTTGAGTTCTACTGCATCTCAGGAAAAACTTTAAACATGAAAGTTGCTTATTTTTTAAGGACGAATTCAACCCACGTGCTTAATTACCTTGAAAATCAACCAAGAAGAAAATCCCAATTCCAAGTTCATAACAGCTGTTTCCAATTGACAGATTGAGGACACTTGGCAGCAATTAATTGGTTGGGACACGTCATCAGCTTCAACTACTTCTCACATTTTGTCTATAAATAGGGAATAGCCCCCTCATTTGTACATGTAGCCTAAGTGTGAAATTTTCACACACTTTACCTTTTCTCTCTCAATCATATCTAGTAGTTTGTTAGTGTAACGACCTCAAGAGTCTAACAAGCTCTTGAGTTATTTATAGTAGTTGTAACTCCTTACTAGAATTTGTAACAAACTTTCTCATTCAAGCAATAAAATTTCCCTCCTTTTTTCTTCAATATACTATACAATCCCTGCATTACTGTTACTCTAGTGTTGTTATGAGTTACTTGTGATCACCATTGATCATAAGGAGCTCTTGTAGAAGACTTGTTGTTGTTCATACCTGTTATGTTCATCCAGTAGCTGTTATTGTTGATTTTCAAGCAGAATTGAGTATAAATGGTGATGATGATGATTGTAGCTGTTGATTAGTGGTAAATAGTGTTAAGGTGGTGGTTTAACACGATCTAGGAGGCTCAGCGCCTACCTACTCCATCAGTGGAGGCCTTAGCTAAAAGGTTTCATAGTTTCTGATTTTGGTTCCTCTAAACAACAAAATGCATGTTCAATTCTAGCTTAATTCTTCTTGCTGATCTGATCAAGTGTGTTTATCTTGTTCTTGTATTGATTTTGATGATTAGATAAGATTCTAGTTAGTTTGATACTAGTTTACTTGCTTATTTCTAGTTTGTGAATTCATTCCATCAGTTTCTTAGCTTGCTTGTGCATTTTGAGTCTTAGCCTGTTTTACTCCATAAAATTGGTTCAATTTCACTCCATTTTGTTCATCAAGTTTGAGTAGTTATCAGTTAAAAATCAGTTCAACCTATTGCTCAATTTTCTTTCACAAAATTTGTTCAAAGTCAGTAACTAGTGTTTGGATTTAGCTGTCATACTGTAGTTAAGTGTTGTTAAGTGATTAGTTCTTGCTCATTTACATTTCTTTAGTGATTTTAAACAAATTTGAGTAGTTTTCAAGTCAATATAAAGGTCAAAAAGGCAATTGGTTGTGAAAAAAGTATGGGTCAGTTTTAGCTTAACAAGTTCATACAAAAGTAGTTGATTTCAATTGCTTAGCATTTGTTCAATTCTTGATGAAAATGATTCAAACCAGTTCCTAATTGTCCATTAACATCTGAATATTGAGTGCTTAAAAGGAAATTACACAGTTTAACATTTCAAGAGAGAAATAAGTTTTTTCATAAGCTGCTGAGCAAATGAAAGTTTCTGTAAACAAAGTCCAAACTGATTTCTCATTCTAGCAATTCCACTTCATAAACCTTGCAATTTTATTTCATATTCTTGTTTAGAAAGTATTCTTGAGTAGATCTGGATATTTTCAGCTTTTTCAAATTTTTGGTCAACTTTGGTCAATAAGCTAGTTTCAGCTTATTTTCAATTTCCTGATTCATTACTTGATCATTTTTCTTTTTAAAAGATATTCCAGACTCTCTATGGACTGATAAACAAGATTCAGCTAAAAATCCGTTTGATGCAAGTCTAGCTTATTAGATAGCTTATTGTTGGCTTATCAAAGTTGGCTTATTTGAGTTTTACTGCTTTTCAAGCTTATTTCTTTTACAAGTCTAAGTGAATTTGAGTTTTAAGCAGTTTAAAATTTGTTTGAGCTTATTTGGTTGATTCTAGAGCTTAAACGAGCTTATTCTTCCAACTAGCCCGTTTTTGTTAAAAAGTTCCATTTTATTGCACTTTAGTCCTCCAAGTTTGATACTGTTTGAATTACTGGCTAATATTACTTGTTTTTTTGGGTTTGCTAGGAATTAGTCCTAATCTTTTCAACACTTGTCAAATTCAGTTAGTAGTTTTAAAATTAGTTACATTTTGGTTAGTAGTTTGTTAAAATTTGCATAGTTAGTCCTTGTAGTTTTTGATTTTTACATTTCAAGCATTATAGTTTCAATCATTTACATTTTTATCCCTTTAATTCCATAGATTTACATTTTTGTCCTTAATTGAATAAAAACTTGGTAATTGCTAATTGTTTTACGGATACGTAGTTAATATATTTCACATTTTTACTTGATTGCTCAAATAGACATAGAAAATCCAAATAACCCTATCAACCAAAAACGATCATAAACCCGATTTTGTTAGGACTTTCAATTGGTTAAGAATCGAGATAACGAACTTCAATTTACACAATATCAAATGGCGCCGCTGCCGGCTCTTTGACTTTACGAGAGACTGTCGATTGACGGTTTTCATTGGCTTTTGGGATCCGTTCACCTAGTGAACGTTATTTTTACGTATCATAAATCAAAAACAATAAAAAATCAAAAATATAAAAATATAAAAACTAAAAAATAACAAAAACAATTCTTTTCCTAAACAATTGACCAAACAAATTAAAAAAAATCCAAAAATCAATCTTTTTCCTAAGAGATTGCACCCAAAAATATATATTATTAGATTCCCTCGGTTTTTATGTACATATAGTATCTTCTCTAAAAAAACCCCATAAATACAAATATATTTTATATATATTATTATAAGTAAATACGTATACGTATAAGAACAACAAATACACATATTCTCCATAAGTATTGCCAAGGCAATACACCGTGTTGAGGGGAGTTCCGGTCCTTGACACGCGTATCGATCAAACTCAATAAAGCAAGAATAGATAAATACTTCCAATAAGAAATAATTCAAAGAATACAAACTACAAAGTGAATAGAAAGGCGATGTGCTATAAAATGCCATCTAAGGGTCAATAGGTACTTAAGTGCTTCGCGCCACCTAACCTCCCGTTCACTAGTGAGTAATCTAAGAAGGAAGGCTTCGTTGGGGGTGTTGCACCCAAGTAGTACATACGTATATTATACTTTCTTGTGGATATTTCATATTTAAACTCGAAGAGGATAATCCTTTTCTCTTCAAAGTCATACGAGAGCTTCTCTCTCATTCCTCGTATTGAGTTGCATGCTCACTCACGGGCGTGCAAAAATACCGATTGGTGTACAACCCCTTCCTCCGAAAAGGAAGAAAAAGAGAAAGAGTAGGAACACCACCGTCCATCAAGCTGATCTCGAGAATCGTGCTTTGATCCACACACAACAAGAAGCCATGGCCGGAGTTGATACTCGACCTTTGATGGAGCACTTGCAATCCAATGTGCAAGGATATGCCGATGCTATCAAGATACCCGATATTCCCGCAAACACATTTGAGCTAAAAACATCTATGATTAACTTGGTTTCAAATACACCATTTTATGGGAACAAGAATGATAATCCACATGATCACCTTAAGAAATTTCTTGCTCTTTGCAACACCATTAAGTACAATGGATTTCCCCATGATGCCATTAAGTTGATATTGGTGCAATTTTCACTAGAGGGTCCAGCTAAGCATTGGTTAGATACACAACCACCCGAGAGCATTACCACATGGGATGGTTTCACTAAGAAGTTTTTGAACAAGTTATTTCCCCCATCTAAGACCACGGCTTTGAGGAACTTAATTATAGGTTTTCAACAAAAACCTAGTCAAACATTTAGTGATGCTTGGGAGGAGTATAGAGAGTTATTGAGGAGATGCCCTAACCATGGATTGGATGAAGTTCACCAAATCAATACTTTCTACAATGGCCTTAAACCTCATCACCAAGACTCACTCAATGCTTCCGCAGGAGGAAATATTCTTCTTAAATCCATTCAAGAAGCTTGGGATATTATTAAGACCAAAGCAATGGTACAAACAAACACTCAATTTGAAGAAAGGGTTCATGTTATCCAAAACAATTCTCAAACACCTTGTGATAACCAATTCCTCAAGAGTCACCAAGAGATACTCCAAAAGATAGATAGGGATCATGAGATGAATCTTAAGGCAAATCAAGAATTGATCCAAGCCATTAAGGGCCTTTCTGTTAGAAATACGTTTTAACGTATATTAGAAGTATCGGTCACTCCACAATATGATTTATGTTGTAATAGCTCGTAGTTAGAAATTAGTTGTTATTTGCTTATTAACTTAAGTAAGAACCGGTCCATGGGCTTGTCATGGACCGGCCCAAGCCCAATGTTTGGCTTGGACTATAAATACCCCTTTCCACTAAGGAAAGGGGTTGGTTGTTGTCATTTCATGTTTTCCATATTAATAAAATACACATAGTTTCTCTCACTTTCTCTCTCTAACTTTCTCTCTCTAGAAATCAACAAACCCCTTCATAGATTCATTGATTATCAATATTCTACATTTGGTATCAGAGCTATGGGGTGATTTAAGGTGGTGATTTGTGTGGTTTTTTAGTTTTTGATTGTATTAGTGTTCTTTAAGAAAAATCATCTTGATTCTTGGTGTTTTTGGTGCTTTTGTGATTGGGATTAGTGGATAAGTATTAGTTGTTACTTATTTTAGTCGAAAGCACAAAACCTTTTGGGTAATTTGGTCAAAATCTGGGCTTAATCTTCATATTCACTGTTCGACTGTTCATCGTAAGGAGTTTCTGATTAACTCAGCAAAACTTCCGGATCAAGGAGTTCCGGATCAAGAAGTTCCGGATCAAGAAGTTCCGGATCAAGGAGTTCCGGATCAAGAAGTTCCGGATCAAGAAGTTCCGGATCAAGGAGTTCCGGATCAAGGTGTTCCGAGTCAAGAAGTTCCGAATCAAGAAACTTCCGAACCAAGAAGTTCCGGATCAAGAAACTTCCGAACCAAGAACTTCCGAGTCAAGAAGTTCCGGATCAGGCCAAACTTCCGAACCAAGAACTTCCGAACCAAGAAGTTCCGGGTCAATCCAAAAGTTCCGAATCAAGGTAATCTTCCGAATCAACAAAAAGTTCCGAATCAAGGTAATCTTCCGAATCAAACTTCCGAATCAACAAAAAGTTCCGAATCAAGGGTTATTTTGCTTGTTTTTTCGACGATTTTTTAGAGGATTTAATCTTGGTTTCTTACAACAAAAACACAACACAATTCACAAGCTTTACTTCACTGCTCGATCAACCGATAATCTCTGTTTCTTTGAAGAAAAACAAAATGAATCCAAATTCAGTAATGCCTCAGATGACATCTCTTACGGATATATCGATCATAACGGGAACTGATAGCCGTCCACCGATGCTTATTAAAGAGGTGTTTGAGGCATGGCAAGGTCGAATGATGCAATATCTAAAGGGAAAACCAACATACAGAAGGCTTATGGTCAAATCGATTTTGAATGGTCCACTCGATTATGGTACCATTACGGTTGACAACGTGACTAGACCACGAGAATTTGAAGAACTCACTCCAGCTCAACAACTTGTTGCAGATGCAGATGAAAAAGCTCTTCAAACAATTCTCCAAGCTCTTCCCCATGACATCTATAGGATGGTGAGTCAGTATACGGTGGCAAAGGATCTATGGGAACGTCTTAAGGTGTTGCTACAAGGAACGTCTCTCACCAAACAGGAAAGGGAATGTCAGTTGTATGACCTGTTTGATAGATTCACCTACAACCCAGGGGAAACGCTTCACGATTATTACTTCAGATTCACCACACTCATGAATGATCTGAATGTATATAATCTTGTGATTGCACCATTTCAGGTTAACACCAAATTCTTGAACACTCTACCTCAAGCTGAATGGGGTGAGTACATTACCGATGTCAAGTTAACCAGGGATCTGCATAAGTGCAATTTGGATCAAATATATGCCTTCCTTCAGCAGCATGAGAAGCATGTGATTATGCACCGTTCTCCTCGAGGTATGTACCCAGATTCCTTAGCTTTGATGGCGAATCAACCAAGCTTGTCTCACAACAACACACCTTATATCTTGGGACATCAAGCTTATCATCAATCACCTTACATGACACCAGCCTTTCCCCAATACTCGATTCTACCACAACCACCCACCTCACATCAGCAACAATATCGGTTCAATGCACCCTCACCACAGTATGCTTCACAACTTCATCCAGCAAATGTTGCACCTTATGCAGCATATCCGACAAGCTACCCTGATCAAATGAGTATTCCTTCTACTGATTATGCAGCTTATCCAGATCAAGCACTGTATTGTGATGATGAGGAAGTCCCAGTTCCTGTATTCCAACAAGGAGCTGACCCAGTTGAAGTGCTAACTACTATGTCTGCTTATCTCACAAGAACTTTAAGCAAACGAGGATTCAGAGGATCAGCTCCTACCAACAATCAGTTGAGGAATTCATCCAATTCTCGCCAACAAGCTACAATTGAGAATGACAGGGTAATGGTTCAGCCAATTCAACCATATCAGGGGAGAACTTCCACATCAACCAATGTTCGCACCGCCAATCCTGCTCCTGCTCCAATGGTCAACAACCCTCCACGGGCTAATACAGGCAAGTTGAGAATGATTACATGCTACAATTGCAAGGAAGAGGGTCATATGTCCAGGGATTGTAAGAAACCCAAGAGGAGAAGGGATGGACAGTGGTTTGCAGAAAAGATCTATCTGGTAAATGCTCAGGCGCAAGGAAGGAAACTTGATGAAGAGGAGCTTGCTTTTCTTGCTGACCCAGGGATTGCTGAACAAGACGTTGTCACTACGCAGAATGCAGCTTACCAAGCCGATGATCTTGATGCGTATGATTCCGACTGTGATGACTTTCAAACTGCAAAGGCTGCTTTCATGGCGACTTTCTCCAGCTTAGGGCCAGATAAGAAATCTGAGGTACTTATTAATAACACCGATAATGCCACTGATGCTAGTATTCAACCACATCAAGTTGGGCAAGAGAGTGCTGATTCGAATGAATCTTCGGTGGTGAGTCTTTCAAATGAGGAGACAAACAATGATAGCAATATCAATGTGAGTCCCCAGATTTTGAGTGAATCACAACCGGGATCCATTTCGCATACGCCTACTCCTGCTCAACAAGATTTGGTCATGGTTCCTGCTACATTACTTAGCCAAATGAATGCTGCACTCTTAGAAACCTTAGCTAAGAATAAGAATTTGTCTGATGAGCTTGCCTTAAGCAATGAGAAAGTACAAACTTTGGAATTAGTGCCTTCGTCTAGTGTTCTCACAAATCTCGAATATGATCATTTTAGAAACAAACAAATGGGTCACTTGCAAGAGATCGAAAACTTAAGAGCAAATCTGTCTAATGAACTTAAAGAAAAGGAGTTAGTGGTCACTAATTTTCAAAAACTTCAAACTGATTTTGAATTACTCGAATCTAAGAAGACTGAAATGGAGATTAATGCCACTAATAAGATTAGAAGTCTAGATTACTTGCTGTTAAGACAATACGCTGCTTCACAACTAGTTCACTTATTTGATGCTTCATTTAGAGAATTTAACTTATCACGTCTAAAAGGCCTTCCCCCTAATCCACGGTATGCAAAACAAGCTTTAAGACATAGTCCTAGACTTTATAATGCAACTCAATTAGGATTGGCTTTAGACCCGATTGTTTTTCCCAATGATCAAACAAGTAAGAATCTAGTTGATGAGGATCGGTCATACAATTCAGCAAAATATCCCGATTGTGATTATTTTAAAATGAATAAGGAGCTTGCTAAAACTGATTTTAGAGTTCGCTTCCATATGGATAAAGATCTCATTACAGCACCAACCTACATGATAGAGGAAGAAAGCCCTAGTACATTTCCTACACTTGTCAACATGGAAGATCCTAAGGAAATTCCAAAGAATCTTCCACCGGTTAGCACTGTATGGTTAAACTTGCAAGAGATTAACCGATACTTTACTAACTTTGACAAGGTCATTTTGGAATGTACGACTTCAAATGGCTTAAACGCCGGAGAATGGGCTTTCGAACACATGAACGAGGTGTTTAAAACTGAGATCAATCCGTTTGTCGAAAGTCTAAAAGGAAGTTTTGCATCTCTTAAGGAAAATCTTCAGTTTGAAATTGGGGAAGTTCAAAAAGTGTTTTATGAAATGGACACCGCTTACGAACTGCAACTAATTGAAAAGGAAAAGATTTTAACCGAATATGACCGATTCTTGTCTGAAGTAATCTCGTGTGATGTGCTTACTACTGTAAATGTTAACTATTCGAATGAGCTTACATCCACTATGATTAATTGTGATGCTGTGAATATTTGTGAGGATATTTGTGATGATGTTTGTAATCTTTCTGTAAATGTTGTTGATCCTGTAAATGAGGTAGAAAATCATTCTTGTCACGAATCTAACGTTGAGTTTTTAAAGCTACAAGATTCTTACAATTTACTTTCACAACGCTTTAATCAACTAGAACAACATTGTATATCTTTAGAATTAAAACAACAAAATCAAAATGAAAATCTTTTGATATCAAATGTTTGTGAAAACGGTGTTGAGAATAGTGACAAGATGATTGCAATTGTTAAGACATTAGAGGAAGAAATCATGAGATTGAAGAGAGAGGTATCATCAAAGGAAACATTAAGAATGGAACTAGAGGCTGCAGAGTCTAAAAACCAGGTCTTAGAAATTAGACTATCAACTGTTCTAGGGGAGATGGATCGGACAAGGCAGGGACTATCCGCTCTTTATGGTTCACTAGAAGAACGCTTCGCTTTTAATGCGGCACAGCAACAATATTATGTTGAACAACTGAACCAAAAGTGCGAAGAAATCTCTGACTTGAACATCCTGCTCATAGACAAAAATATGGTTTTGGCTGAGTTAAAGGAGACACTTCTTCTCACCCGACAAGAAGTTGTTGATAACTTAGCTACCGACTCTGCACCGTCCACTAGTGCTCCAACAACCAAGTCAGTAGTGCTTTATAAGAATCCGCTTCACAAGAGAAACCAGGTTACCTATGATGATTATATGAGGAATGCCATTAAGCATGTCGATCTTCTTAGGGATATTTTAGACGATCTTTATGCCTTAGATCCCTCAAGTAGCGACTATTATTCGGCTCATGAATATGTTAAGCGAGTTCAATATTGCTTGGCTTATTTGCAATACATAGGTACACCAGGTTCCGCACTACTTAATAATAGGCCCATTGCTGTCACTCCATTTAATAAGACTCCAGGAGCGAAACCGTCATTGGCACAATCAAGTAAGACACCTTTAAAATCTGCTGCTAATGTTCCCACTTTGCCTTCTACAGGATTAAAAGAGACTACTAAGGCTAAAGGATCGCCACTCAAGAAAGCTAAGATCAAGCCCTCCACTAGTAGTGCCACAAAGAAGAAAGTAGAAGTCCACAATAGGAATGCTAGTTCAGTTTTAAATAAAATGAATCATGTTAAGACTAAAAGCTCTGCGCCTGTGCAGCAGCCTAAACCATTCGTGAATTCTGATTTAAATTGCTGGAATTGTAATGAATGTATGTTTTCCCAGCGTCATGATTTGTGTCTGATTGATCACGTTAATGAAATGAATGCTATTAAGAATGGTCTTGAATGGAAGCCAACGGGTAGAACTCGTGCCCAAGTTGGCTGGCAATGGCGTCCCACTGGTAGGACCTTTACACTAGATGGTAAAATGTGCCCTTTAACTAGGAATGCATCCATTGAGGTTAGGTCTGAGCGTCCTTTAGTTAGGAACACTCGCACTCAAGTATGGAAACAGCGCCCTTTAATTAGGTCAGCCCCCACTATAGTGCCTATCAGTGAAGAAATACCTCAGGATTTGAGCCAATTAGAATCTACACCACCAATTAAGAAGAAGAAGGCTAGGAAATCTAAGAAACCTAGAGTTAGCAAATCTAAGATTATTAAATCTGTACCTGCTAATAACGAGGAACACTCAGATTCCGATACCTCTACATTGTCTTTGTGTGGTGATATTTTCAGGTGGTCCAAATCATCCTGTGGTATTTGGACTCCGGTTGTTCAAAACATATGACCGGAAATCGCTCGATGCTCCGAAATTTCGTCAGTAAGTTTCTTGGTACGGTTA
Organism: Glebionis coronaria; assembly: GCA_025667525.1. Classification (NCBI taxonomy): domain Eukaryota; kingdom Viridiplantae; phylum Streptophyta; class Magnoliopsida; order Asterales; family Asteraceae; genus Glebionis; species Glebionis coronaria. The sequence goes on from CM046875.1 coordinate 383,679,842, forward strand.
AATTTGGGAATGATCATATAGCAAAGATTATGGGATACGGTGAATATCAGATTGGAAACGTGACGATTTCTAGGGTATACTATGTAGAAGGTCTTGGTCACAACTTATTCTCAGTAGGACAGTTTTGTGATTCCAACCTTGAGGTTGCTTTTCGACAACACACTTGTTTCATCCGCAACTTGGAAGGAAAAGATTTGTTGAAGGGATCTCGTGGTGCAAATCTATATACCTTGTCCTTACAAGACATGATGGCCGCCTCTCCAGTATGTCTTCTCTCTAAAGCATCCAAGACCAAGTCATGGTTATGGCATCGCAAATTATCTCATCTTAATTTTGATGCTATTAATCATCTGGCTAAAAACGAGTTAGTTCGTGGTCTTCCAAAGCTTAAATTTCACAAGGACCATTTATGTTCCGCGTGTTCAAGAGGGAAAAGCACCAAGAAATCTTACAAGCCCAAAGCTGAAGACACCAATCAAGAAAAACTTCATCTTTTGCATATGGATCTTTGTGGGCCGATGAGAACTGAAAGTGTGAGCGGTAAGAAATTCATTCTCGTCATTGTGGATGATTTTTCCAGGTTTACATGGGTTAGATTTCTACGTACAAAGGATGAAGCACCGAAGGCTATCATCACTTTTCTGAAGTTCATTCAGGTACGTTTGAATACCACTGTCCGTCGTATTCGTACAGACAATGGTACAGAGTTCGTCAACCAGACTCTTCGTGATTATTATGAAGGAGTTGGTATATCACATGAAACATCCGCTGCACGCACTCCACAACAAAACGGTGTCGTTGAAAGACGAAATCGCACACTTATGGAAGCTGCTAGGACCATGCTTATTTATGCGAACGCTCCATTGTTCTTGTGGGCAGAGGCTATTTCTACTGCATGTTTTACCCAAAACCGTTCTATCATTCGGAAACGCCATGGAAAAACACCTTATGAGCTTCTACATGACCGCAAACCCGATGTTTCATTTTTCCATGTGTTTGGTGCTCTGTGTTATCCAAACATCAATAGTGAGAACTTGGGTAAGCTTCAACCAAAAGCCGACATAGGTATTTTCATTGGTTACTCACCGTCCAAAAGAGCATACCGAATCTATAACCGTCGTCTTGGCAAGATTGTAGAAACTATGGACGCTGATTTCGACGAGCTGACAGCGATGGCTTCTGAGCAACACAGCTCTGAACCCGCGCTTCATGAGATGGGAACCGGTGCTATAAGTTCCGGATTAGTTCCCAACAATCCTACTTCTACATCATTTTTACCACCATCAAGGCCCGAGTGGGATAAACTGTTTCAACCGTTGTTTGATGAATTCTTCGATCCCCCGACTGATGAAGTTCCAGCACCTGTAGTAATTGCTCCAATCCCTGAAGTGATTGCTCAAGTTAATGAACCTTTATCTAATGCATCTACAATTCACAATGAACCGGATGCACCTTCACCAAGTGATTCTCAAACTACACCTGAATCATCACCCCTACTTGTGCCTAATGATGTAGAAGAGGATTCTACTGATCACGACTTGGAATATGCTCACTTGCAAGAGCTTCCTTTCTTTGGTGTAGCGATCCCTGAAAACCCTTCAGCCGCGTCTACCTCAGAAGAAGCTCCTTCTATTGTTCACTCCAGACCACCTAGGATTGAAAACCATAGCACTAAATGGACAAAAGATCACCCAATTAGGAATGTTATTGGAGATCTAGATCGACCAGTCTCTACACGCCATCAATTACAAGAGAGTGCACTTTATTGTTACTTTGATGCATTTCTCTCTGAAGTTGAACCCAAAAATTGGCAGCAGGCTATGACCCAATCATCTTGGATTGAAGCTATGCAGGAGGAACTCAATGAATTCAAACGACTTGAAGTATGGGAATTGGTTCCTCGCCCTGACAAGGTTAACATCCTTACTTTGTTATGGGTTTATAAGGTTAAACTTGATGAGATGGGTGCGGTATTGAAGAATAAAGCAAGATTGGTCGCTAGAGGATATAAACAAGCCTTGGGTATAGACTTTGAGGAATCTTTTGCTCCTGTGGCTAGATTGGAGGCGATTAGACTATTCCTTGCGTTTGCTGCTCATATGAACATGATCGTCTATCAAATGGATGTGAAGACGGCATTCTTGAACGGTGAACTAAGGGAAGAAGTTTATGTTAGTCAACCGGATGGGTTCGTCAGCACGGAGTCTCCTAATCACGTGTACAAGCTTAAGAAGGCTCTCTATGGGTTGAAACAAGCTCCACGCGCGTGGTATGATCTCCTGTCAACATATCTCATGTCGGAAGGCTTCTCCAAAGGCAAAGTGGACCCCACTCTATTCACTCTCAAGGACGGCAACGACATGCTTCTGGTACAAATTTATGTTGATGATATAATTTTTGCTGCCACTAACATAGAATTGTCTAAACAATTTGAGAAGATAATGTCCACACGCTTTCAGATGTCGATGATGGGAAAAATCTCATTTTTCTTAGGATTACAGATTTCTCAGAATCCCAGAGGCATCTTTATAAATCAATCCAAATATGCTCTAGAATCTCTTAAGAAATATAACTTTGAGAATTGTGACCCCGTAGACACTCCAATGGTGGAGAAATCCAAGTTAGATGAAGATAGGGATGGGATTATTGTCGATCCGAAACTTTACCGTGGAATGATTGGCACCCTTCTGTATCTGACTGCTAGCAGGCCTGATTTGCAATTTGTTGTATGCATGTGTGCCCGGTATCAGGCTCGGCCTACCGAAAAGCACCTACATGTTGTGAAAAGGATCTTTCGGTATCTAAAAGGAACACTTCATCGTGGTCTATGGTATCCGAAAGATTCCTCGATTGCTTTAATATCATACGCAGATGCCGATCATGCTGGATGTCAAGATACGAGGCGTAGCACTTCTGGATCTGTGCAACTCCTAGGAGATAGATTGATCAGTTGGTCTTCAAAAAGGCAGAAAAGCGCTGCAATATCAAGCACGGAGGCTGAATACATCGCCATGTCCGGTTGTTGTGCTCAAGTCCTTTGGATGAGATCACAATTAACTGACTACGGTCTTGGATTTAACAAAATCCCGATGTATTGTGACAACAAGAGCGCCATTGCCCTTTGCTGCAACTATGTTCAACACTCCCGGGCCAAGCACATAGACATTCGCTACCATTTCATTAAGGAGCAGGTGGAGAACAGAGTGATCGAGCTGTATTTTGTCACTACTGAGTACCAGCTGGCGGACATGTTCACCAAAGCCTTAGATCGAGGACGAATCGAGTTTTTGATCGACAAGCTTGGCATGAAATCATTCACTCCAGCGATTCTCAAAGAGTTGGCAGAAGAATCAGCTGAATAGTCGTGGTAAACTATTCAGAGTATCCTTTGGTTGTGATCATGTATATTATCGTAAATATATAAACCACAAAAAGAAAATACAAAAATATAAAACCAACAAAAACCATAAAAAATATAAAACCAACAAAAACCATAAAAAATATAAAACCTAGAAAAACCATAAAAATCATACAATCAAGAAAAACCAAAAATATTTTTTATTTTAAATCGGGCATGTCTTTTAGTACGGTAATATTTACGGCCTTAGAAATGTCGATCAATATTGACACGATGCCATAAATAGAGTCCGTATAAAAGTTGTACATTTTTAAAACATGCCCATAATGGCTTGTAGTTATTTCTGACTACAACCCGGTTTTCATATTAAAGTCACGTATTTCCTTGGAAAACGTTGGCTCAGAACGGGAATTAATTTTCTCGGGCGTGATTTACAAGCCAAATCATGCAAAGGGATCAAGTTTACTTTACAACTTGGTCTAACACGAATTTGTGTACGTCTCAGTGCATTAATTTGTTAAAATAAGAGAAATCTTATTGACACCACGAATCAAACTTTTTCAAGAAATAAATTGGAAATGCTTTCATCACTATTTGACTCTTTAAACAATGACTACAGCTCTTTAAATAGAAAACGGGTCATCGTTTAAGGGGGAGAAAATAGTAAAATCATCTTCGTCATTAAAATTGATTTTCAAAAGTGATTGTGAAATTTAAGGGCTACATGGTAATTGAGTGGTTTTGCTTTAGAAAACGACTAGTGTTCGTTCTAAGTGATAAGCATTGCTTTTAGATTTTGGAGATATGCTAATAGATGCGTTTGCTAATTTGTGTGCAAGTTAAACAAGGGTTAAGTAAAATGAAAACAGTTAGAAACAAAAAGAAAAACGGAGTGAAATTGGAGGACTTAAAGTGACATGTTGTGAAAGATGTTAGAATTTGACCTAAGTCAAATAAAACACCCCCGCCCCTTATTTTTCTGATTCACTGTTTATCTAATAACTTGCCGCCATTGTTACACATTCAAACATCCCGTCTAATCACTCCATCCTGTTCATTCACATAATAAGGTAATCTACATCATATTTTAACTTATGAATTCGTCTAAATCGCCATCTATATCCTCTTAATTGATTCAGATAATTAACAAATTATCAGATTTAGGGTTATTCCTTAATTAGGGTTAATTGATAAGGGATTTATGGTGGGTTTTGCTCGGAATAGGTTAAATGATGAGTAAATTGCTTTAGATTGCCTTAGAAACTCACAAACGCGCTAGATCAAACATCTGAGTTTTGTTTGTAAAAGTTCCGGATGAACATGGCTTAAAACTTCCGAATGAAGGATTTCTTCTGAAAAACTTCCGAATGAGGAAGTTCCGAATGAAGGACTTCCGCATGAAGGAAGTTCCGAATGAAGAACTTCCGAATGAAGGAAGTTCCGAATGAAGAACTTCCGAATGAAGGAAGTTCCGAATGAAGAACTTCCGGATGAAGGAAGTTCCGAATGAAGAACTTCCGGATGAAAGAAGTTCCGAATGAAGAACTTCCGGATGAAGGAAGTTCCGAGCCAACGTTTTAGATTATGCTTTGTTGATATGGGAAGAATTCACCTTTCAACTCTTCTACAACAAGAAGCTGAAGACAAACTTCTTTCCTTATCCTCGGTTTATTAAGCTTATCATAAATTATTTTATGAAGCTTGATGCTACTATTGATAGGCGTGCAGGAGGTCGCTATCACACTGAAGAAGCTGATGATACTGTAGATCTGAGGCATGAAGGACCGTCTATTGGTGTGATTCCGGGTCCTGTTCCTGATTACCTTCTGTCTGACAAAATCAAAGGTTCTGCTGATTACAAGCTACTGCAGATAGAAATCCAAAGGCTGAAAGCAAACCTTCAAACTGGAGAAGACTCATCCACAACGGTTAAGAGTAAAGGTAAACGCAAACAACCAGCAGCGTTACCTGAACCCGAACCCAAGAAGAAGAAGACAGAGGGTAAGAAGGGAAAGGGTAAGGATATGATGCGTCTACGTGACGAAGAAGATATTGTTGATCCTACTCTTGATAAATCCGAGCAACAAATGATGAAGATTGCTATTAAAAGGAGTAGGAAAGATACAGGAGGTAGTGGTTCAGGGGCAAGGGTAGATATTGAGGATGAGTACGTGGAACCCGATGATGTTGATGAGTTTGGGTCACCTGAACACTATTCTACTTCGAAGGAGCCATCAATCCCTATTTCAGCAAGTGTGGAAAAGGAACCTGTTGCTCCTACGATCATGGTGACAACTCAACCCTTAACAACTCAACCTCCACCCATACAACCCTTAACAACCAGACCGGCTTCAACACCATTTCTTCCACCACCCATAATCCCAATCCTTAGTACAGCAGTAACAACCGAGCCCATTCGATCAACCCAGAGCAGCTCTGCAACCTCTGCAATGGCTGCATTAGTGATGGCCGAAATGTTTGACAATCACAAACACGAAATGGATGAACTTCGCCAAGAGTTGCAAAGACGAGCTCAGAGGGAAGAAGAATCTAGGAAAGCCCAAGAGGAGATTATTGCTAGGTTCGCTTCAGATATGGAGTTGACTCGTAAAGCACATGCAGAAGAACTTGCTCGGGTTAAGCAGGCTGAGGCTGATAAGCATGCTGCACGCATTACCAGACTTCAAGCGATGAGGGATAAATATAAGGAACAAAAAGAAGCACTTGAAGCATCTGTGAAAGAAAGAGTGCAAGAATCCGTTGAATCCTTAATGCCTAAGCTTCGTGACGAGTTGAAGACACTTGCTGCTGACAACTTGATGGTCAAATCATCCAACCCTTCAGAAGCCGCCTACAAGATTGCTTATGACCTGACGGATTTTGAATTGAAGAAGATCCTTAAGGATCGTATGGTGGAACTTGGGTCGTTTGATAAGTCGAGGATTCAACGAGCTCTATATAAATCCCTGAATGATGCTATCATGGAGGATGATAGATTATTCAAGACGTTTGGAAGTGTGGTACCATATCACATCTTACCTGAGGAAGAAAGGGAAGAGAGTGAAGAAGAGGGTACGGGTGCAGAAGAAGAAGAAGGAGAAAAGGATGATGAGGGTGGTGATGATGATGAGGATGATGACGATGATGACGAGGATGAGGATGATGATGATGGCGATGATGGTGGTGATGAGAATCAGGAGAGTGCTCGGGGTAGTAACGGGGATGACAATCAGGATGATGATGGGGGTGAACAACCGAAAGAGGGAGACAAGGTTACCAGCTCCAAGAAGACTGCTACTAAGACTGGAACCAAGTCCACAAAAGATGCAGCACAGAAGGACAAATCGACATCCTCGGAATCAAGACGAACTAAGTGGCACCACGATGTGAATGCCACTACAGCGTCTTCGGCTCCCGGTATCTCTATCGCTGTATCTTTACCTATTACCACTAACCCCATTAGTTCTGTTGTTGTTGCTCCTGTGATCGCAGAATCAGTGACGGAACCCGAAGCTGCACAACACTCACCAGTTCACGACACTGCTGAAATGCCTGAAACTGAACCAACAGATGTTCGCACTTCAACTCCTCAACAACAAGCTCAACAATCTACGGTTCCTGAACCAAGCATACGAAATTGGGAAGACACGTTGGAGATAGACGAGTCTGCACCACCACAAGCTTGGATCACGGCAGCAGCACAATATGATCCGATCACAGATGCTGACAAAGATGTGCTGTATCTCCGTATCCGTAGTCCGATTGACTTATGTGCATTTTTTGCTCATGAGTATAAGACTTCGGTTACTCCATCCTTGGTCAAGAAAGCGCTGAAAGATAGGAGACTTCGCGCCAAAACCCGATTACCCCGAATGGAGTTCGAGTACTATGCCGATGAGATCCTGAAGGCTCTGAAAACCGTTCAACGGCCAGGTCTTCATGAATCAGAAAGAGCTCCACCTCCAATGGATCCTGCTCAAGATAATCAGATTGCTCTTGACTTCTTCGTCACCAACGATCTTGTGTATCTACTGAAGGGGTCATCAAAGTACGCAACATCCCTGACATTGCTGAAAGCTGCCAACTGGGGGACAATACCCTTTATCGAGGAAAAGGTAAACAGACTCTGGGTCCCTAAGATAAATCGTAATTATGATATGTATGCTGTCATAGGTGCATCTCATTGGGACGAACGAGTCAGAAGGGCGTACAGGGGTTGCTGCTTGGTCAATTCTGGAAGCAATGTTAGATCCGAAATCCGTATCTCCAGCATCTTAGGAATGAAAACGGAAGCCAAGAACGGCTATTATCATGTGACGGAGATTCGCTTGAAAAGGGAGGATGACAGGGAATACAAAATCCAGCAAGGAGATTTTTCCATCATTCGCCTTGAGGATATCGAGGACATGCTGCTTCTGATGACCAGAGATCAACTTACACACATTCCTCGTGAAGACCTGATTGCTTTGAATACAGCACTTCGTATGTTCACACGAAGCGTTGTCATCAAGTCACGAGTTGAAGACCTTCAGTTGGGAGTTGAAAGCTATCAGAGGAAGCTCAATTTAACCCGTCCTGTGAATCAAGTGCTACCTCAACATGTAGAAAGATGTCCCTATACCGGCATTTCTGTCCCGAATTACGGCATTTTCTACCTGGACAGTCGAGGTTTGATGAAGTTTATGAGGGTGGGGGAGCTCCACAAGTATAGTGATGGAACTCTTATACAAGTCAGAAGTAAAGTGGAGCATCTGAACTCGGGTGGGACTTTGCCAGAGATGACGGAGGATTGGCATCCGGGTTACCGGCAGATGGCGAAGTATGTCATCAAGAAGATCGATCAGAAGCTCCGTGAACGTAGATTGATGAGGAGCTTAGAAAGATTCGTGGGTGGTAGACCATATGGAGTGCACTACAGGACACTGCAACGATCCATCTAATGGGTCGTACATTTCAGGTCACTCTATATTGGTTTTCAATTGTGAATATGTATATTTGTGAATAATGTGCTTGAATGGCTTGGTGTAGTGTCAAGGTATGATAATTTTTCAAGAATTTCTCACGAGATTCTAAATCTTTCAAAATATGTCATACCAAAGCACTACAACTATCCCTTATTAACTTAAGGGGGAGCAATAACTTGTTCTATGGCCAAATATCAATTTCATTTTTACCCAAAGACCGGTTAATCCATTCAATATCCCAAATATTAATGGTTAACATTTTGGATAAGGGGAGAAAATGGGACTAAGGAGACGTAAGTGATACTTGGCTAAAAGATGAAAAAGACTTAAAGATTATCCAATTTAATATGTGTAAAGCACGTGTTAAGGGGGAGCGTTTTTGATGAACAAAACACCTAAGGTACAAAACTTTTGATTTCAATATCACAAGTACTTTAGGTGATTTTCAATGATTTTTCATGGTGGCAATTCCTTCCCAAAACACGCTTAATTCACGACGGATGTGGTGACAAAAGGGTGGTAGGAATAGGTTAAGTCCAAAGATTCATCAGAGCCGATGGAATCTTCCCAAGGACAATTCCCTAGATAGAATTAGAAGTCCTAGGAAAGATGGAGAAAGAATGTGAACGTAGCTGAATGCCGACCAAGTACTTAAGCTAGCACTGGAACAATCACAACAAGGTGCTAGTGATGACGTATTGGTAAGCATTGAAGGGGTTGAAGAATGAAAAAGAAATGTAAAGATAAAGGGTGTAAAGAAAGAAGCCCTCCTTACAACTTTAGGCAGAAACCGGGTCAATACATATGCTATTGAGGTCATTTTTGTTAATGATTCTCGGTATTGAAGAAAGACATCATGGACCCAGTGATGCAATGCACAACCCTTCCCCAGCTAACTCAAATATCTCTCAAAAGGTATTTGTTTTAATCACACGGAGATCAACACGTTATCTATTGGTTTATTCACTCCGAATAAACTGGTATTGAAAAGGTGGCACTCCTCTCCAGCCATCGCTCACTAAATCAAAACGCACAATCGAGTCTAGAGCCAAGAGATCATCAAAAGTCTCATTAGGACACTTTCCATTTATTCCTTGCTTTCTCACACACTGTGAAAAGTAAGAGATTTTCATGAGTCCTACGCAATATTCTTGTAATATTGCCAGAACATCCGAGTAATACGTAAGTATTACAATGAAGATGGAAATCCTGCTTGAGCCAACATCAAACAAGCTCATGGTAGGTTACACGTGCGGTTCTTTTAGAACCAATCTTGTGAAAAACTGGAAGGTAACAGTGGTTTAATTCTTAATTGAACTTAAACTCGTTCCAGGCCTCTTCGCATTATCATATGATCTTGCCAGAACACTCAGAGTGACTCTTTATTGACCACAGTGACGAGTGGAAATCCTTCTAGTGTCAACATCAAACAGCACTTGGTAGGTAACGTGCAAGATTCTTTATGAATTGAGCTCGTGACAACTGGAAAGCAACGATGGTGAAAATCTTAATTGAAATTCACTTGTTCCAGGTTTCATGAATTGACGGCTTTTAATCACAAGGATAATTTATCCAAGTGATTCACTCTTTATGTTCGCAGTCAGCTTTGGACGGTCGAATAAAGAGAACGGGTTTACCCGCGAAATCCTGTCAGGAAGTTACTTAATTGAAACTATCCGTCACGGGTACGATATCTAATATCGTCCAACGGTCTTCACCGACCGGAGGTAAAATGCTACCGAATCAGAATAAAATGTTCAAAGCCATTTTATTCGTGTCGTTGCTGTGTACCTGCTAAAGACGGTGGCGTTGCTGAGTACCTGTTGAAGACGGTGGCGTTGCTGTGTACCAGTGAAGACGGTGGTGTTGCGGTGTACCTGTAAAAGTCGTTCCCACATGCTTGTGTCTTTTGCAACAAAAATTCAAGAAAGTACAAGATGAAGTCTTCCGCTGTACCAAACTCTGAAGCTTTCAAGAATTCAACAAAAAGACGTAAGTGTGTGGAACATGAAGTCACGAGGAGGCAAAGTTCACAAGAAAGGCAAAGATCGCACGTGAAAGGCCAAAGAACAATGCTCTCAAGTCAAAGCCAAAAAGATCAAATCAACTTATTCACAACAAAAGAAAGAAAAGAAGAAAGGACTACGAGCTAAAGAACGAAGACTTAGTATAGTATGCTAGGTTTAGAACTTTGTAACGTGGAGTGACCTCCCTTAGGGGGAGATTGTTAGAAATACGTTTTAACGTATATTAGAAGTATCGGTCACTCCACAATATGATTTATGTTGTAATAGCTCGTAGTTAGAAATTAGTTGTTATTTGCTTATTAACTTAAGTAAGAACCGGTCCATGGGCTTGTCATGGACCGGCCCAAGCCCAATGTTTGGCTTGGACTATAAATACCCCTTTCCACTAAGGAAAGGGGTTGGTTGTTGTCATTTCATGTTTTCCATATTAATAAAATACACATAGTTTCTCTCACTTTCTCTCTCTAACTTTCTCTCTCTAGAAATCAACAAACCCCTTCATAGATTCATTGATTATCAATATTCTACATTTTCATTGAACAATTCCACCAATGATGTGCATGCTATTACCCTTTCATGTGAGACTTGTGGAGGCCCCCATTCCTATCAACAATGTGATAAGGTGCAAGGTTATCAAGGGGAGTGTTATGCTTATCAAGAAGAACATCGTGAACATTTCAAGCCAAACATCAATCCAAACAAACTTTCTTACAAGTCTCAAAATTAACTTACTCCACCGAGATTCCCTCCCCAACCACCCACCCAATTTCAACAAAATCGCAATTGTTACAAAGGAATCAAGGTCCAAGACAACAATACCAAGGGAACAACTACAAGGCACCTAACAATTTTCAAAATCAAGGAAATACCTTTTATCCACCAAATCAAGGATTTAATCCACCACTCCCACCCTTCCCAAATCAAGGATACCCTCAAATACCAAATCAAGGATATCCTCAATTTCAAAATCAAGGATATGGGCTACAAGAGACTCATGAGTATGTTGAGAGGAGAATTTGTGAAAGTGAAAAAAGAATTAATGAGAAAATGAAACGCATATCAGAGGAGCAAACTAAGAGGCTTTTGATGGCATTTAATCAAAGACAACAAGGGGCTTTACCATCTAACACACAAACAAACCCGAGGGCAAATGTCAATGCTATTACAACAAGAAGTGGAAAAACAACAAAGGATCCTTCACCTCCTACACCTTCTATGGTTAAACCCACTTTGGTTCCTGTATGTGATAAGCCTTCTACATTTATTTCACCACCTCCAAACTTTCCTACTTCATCAACCACACCTTCTCAACCTATTCACACTTCTCCTTTACCTTCCACAACTCCCAATGAAGAAGGTAACAAAGATAAATCTTCCCCTACAACACCTACACCTAAACCAAATCTTCCTTACCCTTCAAGGTTGAAAAAGGACAAATTAAAGAACAAGGATGATATACAAGTCTCAAATTTCTTAAGGATGTTCAAGCAACTCAACATAAACATCTCCTTTGCGGAAGCTCTTTCTTACATGCCAAAATTTGCTAAGATGTTCAAGGATCTACTCTCCAACAAGGAAAAATTGGTTGATTTGCCCAACACATCCCTTAATGAACTTGTTCCGTCGTGCTACTTCAAACCTTACCAACAAAACTTGGAGATCCGGGGAGCTTTTTGATACCTTGTAATTTTCTCGGGGTGGAAAATTGCGTGGATTTGGCGGATCTAGGGGCAAGCATAAACCTCATGCCTTTATCGGTTTGGAAAAAACTCTCTCTTCCCGAGCTCACTCCCACTAGGATGACACTTGAGTTAGCCAACCTTACCATAGCTTACCCGGTAAGTATCGCGGAGGATGTGTTTGTAGGTGTGGATAAGTTTACCTTTCCGGCCGACTTTGTAGTGGTTGATTATGACATGGACCCTAGAGTTCCTTTGATTGTTGGTAGACCATTTTTGAGAACGGGTCGTACTTTAATAGATGTGGCGGAGGGAGAACTAATTATGCGAGTTGAGGATGAGAAAGTGGTGTTTAAATTAGGGAAAGTGTGTGATAGGAAAGAGATTAAGGAGTCTAAACCTTGTGAGACCATTAACATAGTTGATGTGATAGATGAGGTGTGTGATGAGCATTTTCATGACGCTTGCAAGAGTAATAGTGAGGATATGCCCCATGTTGAAACTGTGGCCTCAATTGCTCCCTCTTTAACACCTTTTGGAGAGAGTGATTTCCTCTTGGAGGAATTTGAGTCCAACTTTCTTCGTAATGATGATTCTCCCATCAATTGGGAAGAAGATATTCTCACTATCCAAAAGTTGCTCAATGAGGACCCTATTCCTTCACCCATTCCACAAGAAGTCACCAATGATGATCCATCCATAGTTAAACCATCCATAGAGAGTCCACCTCCACTTGAACATAAGGACCTTCCATCCCACTTAAAGTATGATTTATTAGAGGGAAAAGACCAATTACCCGTGATCATTGCTAAAGAGTTAAAAGAGGATGAGAAAGGGAAACTCATAGAAGTCCTTAAGAAACATAAGCAAGCCTTAGCATGAAAAAATATCCGACATAAGGGGAATTGATCCACATTTTTGTACACACAAAATCCTTATGGAGGATGATTACAAACCCGCCATTCAAAGCCAACGAAGGGTTAACCCAAAAATCCATGAGGTCATTAAAAAGGAAGTTATCAAACTCCTTGATGCGGGCATGATTTACCCCATTTCCGACTCTCCATGGGTTAGCCCGGTACATTGTGTTCCAAAAAAGGGTGGAATCACCTTAGTACCCAATGAGAACAATGAGCTTATTCCTACGAGACTTGTTACCGGTTGGAGAGTTTGTATTGATTATAGGAAGCTCAATGAGGCTACTAGGAGAGATCATTTCCCATTGCCTTTTATGGATCAAATGCTTGAACACTTAGCGGGAAATGAGTACTATTGCTTTCTTGATGGTTTTTCGGGTTATTTTCAAATACCCATTGACCCTAAGGATCAAGAAAAGACCACATTCACTTGTCCCTATGGTACATTTGCTTACAAGAGAATGCCTTTTGGCTTGTGTAATGCACCGGGGACATTTCAAAGGTGTATGATGGCAATTTTCCATGATATGATTGAGCAAACTATGGAGGTTTTCATGGATGATTTCTCCGTCTTTGGAGATTCATTTACCTCTTGTCTCACCAATTTAGAACGAATGCTTAAGCGGTGTGAGGAAACCCGTTTAGTTCTTAATTGGGAGAAATTTCATTTTATGGTGAAAGAGGGAATTGTTTTGGGACACAAGATATCCAATAAGGGATTAGAAGTGGATCGAGCTAAAATTGATGTGATTGCTAAGCTTCCCCCACCCACTAGGGTTAAAGGTGTAAGGAGTTTCTTAGGTCATGTGGGGTTTTATAGACGCTTCATACAAGATTTTTCTAAGATAGCAAGACCGATGACTCACCTCTTGGAAAAAGAGGCTCCTTTCATTTTCAACCAAGAGTGTTTGGATTCATTTGAGACTCTTAAGAAGAAATTGACTAAGGCTCCCGTTTTGGTTTCTCCAAATTGGGAATTACCGTTTGAGCTTATGTGTGACGCTAGTGATTATGCGGTGGGGGCCGTGTTAGGACAAAGAGTGAATAAGCATTTTCAACCTATACACTATGCTAGTAAAACCATGACCGGTGCACAACTTCATTATACTACCACGGAAAAGAGTTGCTTGCTATAGTTTATGCCTTTGAGAAATTTAGACCATACCTTGTGCTATCCAAAACCATAGTGTATACGGATCATTCCGCTCTTAAGTATCTCATGACAAAGCAAGATGCTAAGCCTAGGCTTTTGAGATGGGTTTTATTGCTTCAAGAGTTTAAGATAGAGATTCGAGATAAGAAAGGAGCCGAGAATTTAGCGGCGGATCACTTGAGTAGACTTGAGCATCCTTTTCAAGGAGATTTTCCTAATAAAGAAATCAATGAATCCTTTCCATTTGAGGAGCTCATGTCTATCTCTTCTCAAGAGGATGCCACCCCTTGGTTTGCGGATATTGCAAACTATCTTGGGGGGAATGTGCTTATAGAGGGTCTTACTTCCCAACAAAAGAAGAAATTTCTCAAGGAAGTAAAGTACTACTTTTGGGATGATCCTTACCTCTTTAGGCAATGTGCAAACCAAATCATTAGACGGTGTGTAGATGAGCCCAATGCATTTAGGATTTTAGAAGCTTGTCATAAGGGGCCTACGGGTGGACATTTTGGGCCCAACTATACCGCCAAGAAAGTCTTTGGTTCGGGTTACTATTGGCCTTCCATTTACAAAGATGCCCAAGAGATGGTGAAATTTTGTGATGTATGTCAAAGACAAGGAAAAATTACACAACGTGATGAGATGCCACAAAACTTCATTCAAGAGTGTGAGATTTTTGATGTGTGGGGCATAGATTTTATGGGACCTTTTCCATCTTCCAAGGGAAACAAGTATATACTCGTAGCGGTGGATTATGTGTCAAAATGGGTTGAGGCCAAAGCCTTACCTACTAATGATGCTAGAGTTGTTGTGAAATTTTTAAAGCAATTGTTTGCTAGATTTGGAGTACCTCGGGCCATCATAAGTGATCGTGGTACGCACTTTTGTAATGATCAATTCACAAGAGTTATGAAGAAATATGGAGTTAATCATAGACTTTCTACCGCGTATCACCCTCATACCAATGGTCAAACCGAGGTCACAAATCGTGGTTTAAAGAGAATTTTGGAAAGAACGGTGGGAGAGCATCGAGCTTCTTGGTCGGATAAGCTTGATGATGCTTTGTAGGCTTTTAGGACGGCTTTTAAGACACCAATTGGTTGTACCCCTTATAGGCTTGTCTATGGAAAAGCATGCCACCTCCCATTCGAGTTAGAACATAAGGCTTCTTGGGCTCTCAAGTGGGCTAACTTTGATTTAAATCAAGCCGGTACACATAGAAAGGATCAACTTAATG
This sequence comes from Glebionis coronaria, assembly GCA_025667525.1. Classification (NCBI taxonomy): domain Eukaryota; kingdom Viridiplantae; phylum Streptophyta; class Magnoliopsida; order Asterales; family Asteraceae; genus Glebionis; species Glebionis coronaria. The sequence goes on from CM046875.1 coordinate 383,695,177, forward strand.
AAATAGATGAATTGAGAGCCAATTCCTATGAGAACTCTTTGCTTTATAAGGAAAAGACTAAGAAATTGCATGATGCTAAGATCAAGAACCGTGAGTTTAAAGTTGGAGAGCCGGTTCTCCTCTTTAACTCAAGGTTGAAACTTTTTGCGGACAAGCTTAAGTCGAGATGGTCTGGTCCATTCACTATTGCTCAAGTATTTCCATATGTAACTATTGAGTTGTCACAACCCGATGGTCCCAATTTTAAAGTGAATGGTCACCGTGTGAAGCACTATTTTGGGGAGGACATTTCCGTGGAAATGGTCCAAGAGATTCCCATTTTCCCATGAATTAATTCATTGTAGGATGAGTCTATCTAGAGACTCCTTAAATCAAGCTTGAATAACTAGGTTTAGAGGTTGTTAGATCTAGAGTGTTGTAGGTTAGAAATAAGGATAGCAAATTGATGACAAGTGTTGGGGAGACCTTATTTTGTCTTCATGATGTTTGTAGGGTTGCTCATTCATCACGTGCTTTGGAGCTTATGGAGGAGGCCCTTGTATCCGGTTCACTTTGTTAGTATTGTGATTTTTCATAGACACATTGTGCTTTAAAAATGAATTCACTATAGTTGATCTTTCCTTAAATTGGGTTAAGCAAAGTTTATTCATTGTCATAAGTGTAGGGGAATTTTATACTTCCATGCTCTTAAACATTGAGGACAATGTTTAGCTTAAGTGTGGGGGGGTCTTCTATCGAAGTGACCTTACCTAGAACTTGTCATTGACTTTCATGATAACATGGAAAATTAATTTTTCAAACATTTTTCAAATTTTTGATCTACTTTGGCCACCAAAAATAGGGTATGCATTCATAATTTTTGCATAAATCATTTTTATTTGCATAACACATTTGCATTGTATATATTTCTTCTTTTATTTTTCATCAAATATATAAAAGAGAAAAAATATAATAAAGGATATGGTTTAACAAATTTAGACTTCTTTGACATATTAGGCCCGCCATGGATATTTTGACTCAACCCGAGTTTGCTTATCTAATCAATCTCTAGCTAATATCCTTAACCATGTAGTCCTTCATTGGTCTATTAGGCTAAGCATCCACCAATCTCATTAATTGAGATTTTAAATTTGTGGAGAATAGGAAATCATAGAGTTGAAGCAAGTATAAAAGGGCTAGATAAACTTCATGATAATTACTTGTGGCTAAACCCTTCTCTTCTTTACCTCTATTTTCTTCGCATGTATATATGTTAATAAATAATCAAGAACGGTTTTAATTGGTTTGTAGTCTCTTATGCATTTTTGACTAGTCATTCATGGTTGGTATAAGTACGTCTTAAGATTCTAAGTTAGAACGTTTTATGTGTACTAGACTTATGTCATGCTTAATACATAGCGGGTGTTTTTCCTTTTATTCTTTTCAAATTTCTTTGTGAGGAATAAAGAAAAATAAGAGCGGCTTATGAAAAAAACGAGTGGCTAAAAAAAAAGAAAAAAAAAGAGAAAAAGAAAAAAAATAATTATACAAGACTCCCAAGAGGGGCAGTGAAGTGTTAATTATAGTAACTATTAGATTCCAATATTACCTTGATGGGTTGTGGGGATTTAATAGTTGCTCTAATCCAATATTACCTTGACGGGTTGCGGGGTTGAAGATCCAAAGTCTCAAAAAGATGGAGGATGTAAATTATTGCGTGAGTTTTCTTTTTCTTTCCTTAGCGAGTGTGTAGCTACTTATTAATGCATGACATGAGGATTTTACACATAAGGCAAATGACTTATTACACTTGAAACGGACTTATATTAATTGTGAGCGGTTTTTCAAGTAATGGATGAGAGGATTACTTAGGATTAAAACCGTGCTTCCTTATTTTTGGATTTTGCATTTCTTATACTTCACGCTTTAAATAATGACAAATTTTCCCAAAAGCAATTTGCTCAAATAATAACCGGTTCCACATTTAATTGTCATGAGTAAGTTGATGCACCTTTTTACTTGTGAATGCAATGATCCCATTTTTAAGCTTGGTATGGGGAAAATGAAACTTGAGGGTGATAAGTATCCATGGTACCAAAGCCCTAATTTAAGTCATTGACTTCTTTATGAGTTTTTCCATCAAAGCCATTTCAAGAAAAATACAAAAAGATATAAATAGAATTGTTTCTTTTGCATTGCATTGTTCAAAATTAAAATCATGCATCATGTAGAGTAGCATAGTGTAATAGCATTCCATATTGGCCGAGGTGGGTTAATTAAGAGGAAAATATAAATTTGTGCTAAAAAATATAGCATTGCATGAGGTCATGGCGATGTTCAAGTGTAGGGTATTTGATATGAGCAAAAACTCATATCAATTAATCAACAAATCACCCTAAAACACAAGGAAAATACCTAACTTTTGTGCTATAAAGCGGAATTATGTGGTATGTTTTGTGTTTGTGTATAAATAGGTAAGAAGGATACATTTTAAAGCAAACAAGAAGAAATCAAGCTTATTTGGATGAAAAAGACAAAGAAAGATCAAAGATGACAAGACTTTGAAGATAAGGGACCTATCTTGACAACACTCCAAAGTTGAAGGACTCAAAGTGTAAATTTGCCAAAGTCAAGATAAAAGTCAAACATGGTCAACTCTTCAGTCAACCAAGTCAAAGGGTCAAATTATACAAGAATGCAAGTGGAAGGACCAATTATGCCAAAGGAATGAAGTGCTAAGCTTTAATTTTGAATCTGTCAAAGTACAAGGGCTAAAGCTGCCATTTTTCAAAGTTATAAAAGTCTTAATCCGTGTGGAAGAGCTATCAGCCAATAGGAATGCAAGGTTTATTAAACTTGGATCACCAACATTGCTGCCACCTCACCAGCTTAATAAATGCGCCGTCAGCTACAATTAAATCCCACTCACTTTATTTTCACCCAATCAGAACACGCCATGCAATAATCCTTTTATCCAAATGATCCGTGTGTGACTTTTTCACCCAATCCAAATTCTCCACGTAGCACCTTCTTCCCCAAATGAACCCAGTATTGAATTTGAGTTCTACTGCATCTCAGGAAAAACTTTAAACATGAAAGTTGCTTATTTTTAAAAGACGAATTCAACCCACGTGCTTAATTACCTTGAAAATCAACCAAGAAGAAAAGAACAATTCCAAGTTCATAACGGCTATTTCTAATTGACAGATTGAGGACACTTGGTAGCAATTAATTGGTTGGGACACGTCATCAGCTTCAACTACTTCTCACATTTTGTCTATAAATAGGGAATAGCCCCCTTATTTGTACATGTAGCCTAAGTGTGAAATTTTCACACACTTTACCTTTTCTCTCTCAATCATAGCTAGTAGTTTTTAGTGTAACGAACTCAAGAGTCTGACAAGCTCTAGAGTTAGTTATAGTAGTTGTAACTCCTTACCAGAATTTGTAACAAACTTTCTCATTCAAGAAATAAAATTTCCCTCCTTTTTCCTTCAATCTACTATACAATCCCTGCATTACTGTTACTCTAGTGTTGTTATGAGTTACTTATGATCACCATTGATCATAAGGAGCTCTTGTTGAAGACTTGTTGCTGTTCATACCTGTTTTGTTCATCCAGTAGCTGTTATTGTTGATTTTCAAGCAGAATTGAGTATAAATGGTGATGATGATGATTGTAGCAGTTGATTAGTGGTAAATAGTGTTAAGGTGGTGGTTTAACATGATCTAGGAGGCTCAGCGCCTACCTACTCCATTAGTGGAGGCCTTAGCTAAAATGTTTCATAGTTTCTGATTTTGGTTCCTCTAAACAGCAAAATGCATGTTCAATTCTAGCTTAATTCTTCTTGCTAATCTGATCAAGTGTGTTTATCTTGTTCTTGTATTGATTTTGATGATTAGATAAGCTTCTAGTTAGTTTGATACTAGTTTACTTGCTTATTTCTAGTTTCTGAATTCATTCCATCAGTTTCTTAGCTTGCTTGTGCATTTTGAGTCTTAGCATGTTTTACTCCATAAAATTGGTTCAATTTCACTCCATTTTGTTCATAAAGTTTGAGTAGTTATCAGTTAAAAATCAGTTCAACCTATTGCTCAATTTTCATTCACAAAATTTGTTCAAAGTCAGTAACTAGTGTTTGGATTTAGTTGCCATATTGTAGTTAAGTGTTGATAAGTGATTAGTTCTTGCTCATTTACATTTCTTTAGTGATTTTAAACAAAGTTGAGTAGTTTTTAAGTCAATATAAAGGTCAAAAAGGCAATTGGTTGTGAAAAAAGTATGGGTTAGTTTTAGCTTAAGAAGTTCATACAAAAGTAGTTGATTTCAATTGCTTAGCATTTGTTCAATTATTGATGAAAATGATTCAAACCAGTTCCTACTTGTCCATTAACATCTGATATTTGAGTGCTTATAAGGAAATTACACAGTTTAACATTTCAAGAGAGAAATAAGTTTTTTCATAAGCTGCTGAGCAAATGAAAGTTTTTGTAAACAAAGTCCAAACTGATTTCTCATTCTAGCAATTCCACTTCATAAACCTTGCAATTTTATTTCATATTCTTGTTTAGAAAGTGTTCTTGAGTAGATCTGGAGGTTTTCAGCTTTTTCAAAATTTTGGTCAACTTTGGTCAATAAGCTAGTTTCAGCTTATTTTCAATTTTCCTGATTTATTACTTGATCATTTTTCTTTTTAAAAGACATTCCAGACTCTCTATGGACTGATAAACAAGATTCAGCTAAAAAATCCGTTTGTGCAAGTCTAGCTTCTTAGATAGCTTATTGTTGGCTTATCAAAGTTGGCTTATTTGAGTTTTACTGCTTTTCAAGCTTATTTCTTTTACAAGTCTAAGTGAATTTGAGTTTTAAGCAGTTTAAAATTTGTTTGAACTTATTTGGTTGATTCTAGAGCTTAAACGAGCTTATTCTTCCAACTAGCCCATTTTTGTTAAAAAGTTCCATTTTATTGCACTTTAGTCCTCCAAGTTTGATACTGTTTGAATTACTGGCTAATATTACTTGTTTTTAGGGTTAGTTAGGAATTAGTCCTAATCTTTTCAACACTTGTCAAATTCAGTTAGTAGTTTTAAAATTAGTTACATTTTGGTTAGTAGTTTGTTAAAATTTGCATAGTTAGTCCTTGTAGTTTCTGATTTTTACATTTCAAGCATTATAGTTTCAATCATTTACATTTTTAGCCCTTTAATTCCATAGATTTACATTTTTGTCCTTAATAAAAACTTGGTAATTGCTAATTGTTTTACAGATACGTAGTTAATATTTTTCACATTTTTACTTGATTGCTCAAATAGACATAGAAAATCAAAATAACCCCTATCAACCAAAAACGATCATAAACCCGATTTTGTTAGTACTTTCAATTGGTTAAGAATCGAGATAAAGAACTTCAATTTACACAATATCAGAGTGGTGAACTGGGCAGAAGAAGAAGAAGAGCTTGGTTTAACGGCTCTCTCACATGAAGATACTGAGGTACATCCTTGTTCTAAAGACTTTCTTAAATTTAATAGCCTAAAAGTAGAACTAGAGGAACAGTATCAAAAAGTTAACACATGCACTGTAGAATTAACTGCTTTTAAACAGGGTGTTGTTAAATTAGAAGAAAATATAGTTTTGTACAAAAAGGCTCAACAAAACTATGAAGAGAAAATAAGGATTTTGACTCTTCAAATAAGGGAATAAGATATGGAAATAAAAGCTTTTGAAAGACAACTGTTAAAAATATCAACAGAACATGAAGCTTTAAAAACCAGTCTTTGTAATGAAAGGGAAGTGATTAGTCATTGGAAAAAATCCTCTAAAGGAGTGGTAAGATTGATTAATTCACAAATAGAGTATTACGATAAAACAGGCCTAGGATATATTGAGGACCAACCTGGGATAACCTTAACTGAAAAGGACTTATCAAAAGGGATTTTTGATAGTTCTAGTGAGGTAGATAATACACCTAAAAATGATAGATATGCTGAAGGAATGAAGGCAGTTCCTCCACCAGTATCAGGAATTTTCATGCCCCCTTGTAATGATACTAATATAGAGTTAGAAGAACCTAAGGTTAATAATGTCTTTAACTCTAGTACTTTGTCCCAAGAAAAGACTGATGTGACCAAGAATATTGTTTATCCACCTTTAATGAATAACTTTGTTTCTGAGGAATCTAAGACTAGTTCTGTTCTCAAGCAGGTAAAAACTCCTAGCAAGATATTGGAAAACAATGTGCAACATACTAAAACCAAAAGGGTGTGTAACACCCCCAAATTTATACAACTCAATACAACGGAAGACTAGTTGGTGTTACGGGATAGCACATTACTCACATCATAGACAACGCATAAAAATCGCGTCGTTTATTTATAAACCATTTCCATTCATAAATATCAAAGTTACATAGGTCCCAAGTCATTGTATTTAATACAGGTTTTACAAACATTTGAATGGAAATTATAATTTAAGTGCGGGCCATGAATTCTTGTCGTCTTCCCGAGAATTACCTTCAAGTACCTGAGATAAAACATGTTAAAAGAAAACGTCAGCGATAACGCCGAGTGAATTCATAGAGTTTAATAAAATCAATCAATATAATATCAGTATAAAATTATTACTGAAAATCATTTTGTGTAAATCATTTTAATAGGCCATAAAATAGCCAAAGTCATTTGATACAAATATTCATTAAAATCATAATATACGCGTTTGCCTTAAAAATCATTATACGAGCCAATGCCGTAAAAAGATCATACAATACGTCTTATGACGTTGTATGAAAATAAAAACAGTTATATGAATATGGTTATGAAAACCAAAACACGAACATAATATCAATAGTATGACCCTGTATTGCTAGTCAGGCAATACATCGTAATTCGGTGCGTCTAGTAGTATTCCGTTAGTTTGGATTATTATAATCCGCATGACAATGTTACCTTACTAAACCAACAACGGGTAGCTAACCCGATACTCAATTTGCCCATCTAAAGTAGCGTGTCGTCACAAAGGTCACGCTATGGAAATCTTCTCATACATAAATTCGCTTACCAATCAATGTGGCACGACGGGGATCAACCGTCAAGGCGCGAACTGGGGTGATCGTCCCCAAATAGTACTATTATATGCATAAGCGTCTACCAAATCCCGGTAGTTCACAATTCATGCTAATGGGACTTTAGTGACATAACCTAACTTTAATAATCCATTTTATTTCGTCTATCGGGTCCTTTAATCATTCATAGGGTCATACAATCGGGTCATACAATCATTCGGGTCCAAATCAATAAACAAGCAATCGGGACAAATGGTGTCCTATTTTATAAAGACTAACATGTTATCTCCCTCGTGGGTTTATAAAATATTTATAAAAACATTTAAAAGAGTGCGAGGCTATGAACTCACGTTGATATGGGAAGGCGGGTTATCGGCAATTTGGGCGTACGGTACGTGCTTCAAACACAGAAACCTAGACAAATAATACTCGTCTTAGACTCATGTCCAATGACTTTATAAAAATAAAAATTATGTATACATATGATGATTTTATATATATGATGATCAAGTGGGTTTTCATATTCTCATTTACTCATTTTTGTGTTATGTGGCGATAACTTTTATACTAGTTTTCTAGTTTTACCTATTTACGTGTTTTAGGTCCAATAAGCCTATTATAAGTTTATTAACTTGTATTAATCCATTTTATACTTATATTATCAGTATTTAAACTTTACAAGTTGGGCCCAAATGGGTTAAGCCCAATAAGTTCTTTTTATAAGAGTTTAACTTACTTAGTCCAATTATTAGTCCAATATGTTTACTTAGCTTGTTAATGTCCGTACGTCCTATAGTTCGGGTTTTATCGGTTTTTACTTGTTATACATGTTTATATATCAGTATATGAGTTTTATAAAGTTCACATTAGACGGGTCCAACCGTCTAAGTTTTATTTAACAAAAACGTTAATTTTACGGTAATAGCCGAAAAAGTCGTAAAAATCAAGTTTATAGTTTTTATTACTTATAAGTATTATTCCACTACCATTTTTATAATTTATACACTTATATAACCTTTTGCATATTTATATAAATAAAATCCATAAGTTAGTGGGTTTTTATTTTATATTTTATACAATATAATTTTGAGTGCTTATATAATAATAATAAACATTAATTCTCAAAATCTGATTTTTATCTTCATCTTCACCAAAACTGCCATATCTAGAGTTTTATATGGAGATAGAAGCTCAAATTTTTATCACATAAACTACATGATATGTGCTCCATTTAGCTCTTCTATAGCTACTGTTGAATCATCCTCTAAGTATTTTATAAAAATCGTCCAAAACAGTAAACTCAGATTTGTACTTTAAACTTGTTTTGATCATATATCACTCATTACAATGATTCCATTGCATGGCCAACTCTCACATGTGTACAAGACCCATAGATTACTGTATATTAATTCTACTTCATCATTTTATCAGTTCATGACATGTTTCTTTACTGTTTTATACAGCCAACAAATTTAAACAAGATTTTAGCCTTGTTTCTTATAGTCTTTCATCTTTTTAAGCATGTTTATCAACACAAAATCCCCACACAATACTTTTATCATCATATAATCATCATATACATATACAATAGGAAATAAAATACATGATTACATAGTAAAAATAACAAGAAGATGGGGAGAAAAATCTTTATACCACCATGATGATGTAGGTTGTGATCAAAACATGGATTTTGATGGAGAAACTTATGAATCACCAAGACCATCTTCAAGACCACCAATCTTCATATACTCCTTGTGGAAAATCAGCCTCAATACTCCATGGAAACTCCTCCATGGATGTTATAATCACCTCCAATCAATAGGGTTTCAAAAGGGCTTCAACATGTGCAAGAATAACATAGGATTTCATGGTTGATTTTTGATCAAAATGGTGTTTCTTCTTGATTTTGGGACGGCAAGGAAGAGGGAGTAGAGAGAAAATGGAGTTGTTTGCATGGTGAATAATGAGTTAGCTAGTTTTAGTTAGTGGTTTTTGTTGGTGGAATGCTTACAATGTAAGCTTGTTACATGTGTAAGTAATAAGCTAACACCTTGACACATCAAGTGCTGAGGTGTTGTGTTGTAACCGGTTTTGAGTGGGGGTGGGGCAAGTGTCCCACTTGTCTCATCCCCATTTATTTACGGGTACTCCTCGATTCTATTTTCCTCGATTGGCGTGCCCTCGGGTCGTTTTACGAAAAACGTTTTTATAAATTATGAATCAACGGCACAAAACGAATCTAATAAAAATTGTCTCATCAAAAACGGAGTTCGAAAACGTAAATACGTAATCCTAAGGTTTCCGGTTTAGTCGTAAAGGACGTTAAAATAAAATCGTAAGTCCTAATTTCTTCTCGTAAATTTGTGAGTTTATGAACCAACACAAATTTAAAACTCCAAAATAATATTCATGGATAAATATATTTTCTGAAATGTCGGACTGTCACCAAAGACGGTGTATGTAAATGTGAGCACGTAACGTAGAATCCTCCGGTTTAGACGTAGTCGATGCTACTTCAAGACGTAAATCCAAATTTCTTCCCAAAAATATGTGAGTTCATATTATAACATTAAAATAATGTTTTTAAATAAATATTGAGAATAAAATATCAATCGTAAATTGACGGATTGTCACAGCATTTATCCCTAAACATGATCTTTGTCCTCAAAGATCATCTTACCTTACTACTCGCTTCTTATAGAGTTAAAGCCATGTGGGTATTTCCTCCACATTCGGTCTTTTCTCACAAGTGTAATTCATTACAATACGCGAGTTTCATCAAACATAACTACGGGAATAAGATCAGGCTTAATGTTGACTTACTTTCTCTATCCATGATGTTCACGGGTTTCTGATGAATGCAACTTTTCGCCGATCTAAGCTTTACTAAGAAGAATTCAGATTTTCACTTGATAGATATCCCATCAAGTTCGATATACGAATCATAATTCACGCAGCTCTTGAAGTCCTAGGGTAGATCCAGCTTATATGCCTTTCAATCCCAACTTTTACATCATCTCAATGGTCCCATACAACGGGGACTTATATCCCATGATTTGTCAGATCATTAATTCATTTCACCAAAGTTAAAATTTTTGGCATAACTTCGCTACCCATCTGGCACTCTAAGATCTACATTTCATATTCACATAACCTCTTGCCCACTACCGGCAGTCAATAATCAAATCCTAATTTCACCAATCATTTCAGGTCTCGCGGGTTGGGTATTTTGTAAGGTTAGGTTCGCCATCATAGGAAACCTTAAACCTAAAAGACATGTCCAAATCACAATGGGTGTATGTCGGGTGTCTTCATCTCAACTCCTGCTCACAGATGCTCTAATTTCTAAATCTTAACAAGATTTGATCTCAATCCTAATACGATGATCATCAATGATAATCTTTCCAAAGGAAAACGATTATACGGTCTGTTACCAAAGGTCAATCACTCAAACATAGAACAAGACTTCTAGTGTTTTGTATTTTTACTTTACCTCGTCCCTTCGATTTGGGGTGGTAAACAGTACTCTCATCAAGGTTCGCTCCCAACGACTTCTGAGCAAATCTCTAGAAATTCGATGCGAAGCGAGGATCTTGATAAAGATGTTCGATACAGGCACACTATGTTTACATAACTCTTTTGCATTTATCATTAACGGGAATGATATTTAGCAGATTTGGTCAGTCTGTCGACGATGACCCAAATCGAATCAAATTCAGATGATGACCTTTGCAATAGCTAGATGTTTACTAATGTATGAGGCGATGTCTGACTTCATAATTTGTCATCAGTACAACTTCTTCAGATAAAGATACTTTTATTCATAAATGACATAAATAGAATACTTATACTTACAAATTCCAACATAACTATATCTCACAATCTCCATATTTAGGCAACCACAAGTGGCCTTTTAATCATTTAACGCTATCTGTCTCTCAATTTTTATTAGCCGCGAATCCCTTTTTATTATCTATATTACCCTTTTTATAAGCATCAACTATATTTTAAATTGTTCGGCAATTTATTTTGCACCGTCATTACTAAGGAATACATCCTAATTGGTTCTTTATATTTTCTACATAATGCGTCGGTATCTATATTCACTTCTCATGATGATATAATTATCATGTCCATAATTCACTCAGATATTCTTTCTATATTATGCGTCAGTAATTACGTTCACCTTTCTTCATATTTTCTAAGTTTCAGTTTCGTCTCATTTATCATTTTTATCAGTTTTTCTCAATCCGGCGTTTAAAGCATAGATAACTATTACAATTAATTAAATAATTATTATTAAATTTTTATGAAACGTAAACGTAAAAATTTTAAATTTCTTAGTTCGACCAATTATATAAAATGTTCAAAATAAATTTGAATTTAATTAACAAGATTTTTGCTGATTTATCGAAAATAATTAATAAGATTCGTAAATGTTCGAAAAACCTTCGTTTATACTTTGGTCAAAAATTTTCTTAGTTGAAAAGCAAAAAGTGTCGTTTCAAATTTTTAAGTCATGGTTTAAATGGTTTCCTCAATCCCTCTTAGGTTATCTAGAAGTATACACAAACATTTACCCCTAAACAGAAGTTTAGTTAAATGGTTTGTGTATAAGGGAATAATCCATTAAAATCCTTTGTTAAGACATTTGTCAAAATATATTTGCACCTTCTTTTTAGTATAACTCAAAGTCTTAAATGACTTCTAATTTTTGAAGAGTCAATTTATATTCCATTATCTATTAATCACACGATTAAATCATGTAAGGGATTAAGTCTTAAGTCATATGTTAAATATTCAAAGTACAGGTTTTTAATTGTTCGGCCAATTCAGGGCAATCTATAATTAATTATTAGCTTCTTCTTATTCTTATAAACAAACAAATGGTCCTTAATGATCACGAGCATGAATTTATCAAATTACAGCCTACACACGTGATTCACCAAATTTATGAATGCTACATGTGCGTTGGCCTCCAAACAACATCACGTGAAACTCATAATGTTCTTTACAAGTTCCGGATGTAGTGATTGGAATACATAATCTTTTTCGCAGATGTGAAGTTGATGATAACCATGCTGAGGATCAAAAACCTTGTAAATGATCGAACAAATCTTCCATTTCGAGTTATGGATATCGTTTTCGATTGTCAATTTACTCAGTTCACAGTAATCTATAAATATAAGGAATGATAACACCATAGCTCTTCATGATGACGAGCTCGGTAGAATAAAATCTATCTCCGGCAACTTTCTCAGTTATACGGTAATTCCTTTAATTCAGATGGTGCTGACGTACAGTGCACAAGCCACAGGTGCAACACCGGAAATATAATCAAATACCAAATTCTACTTGCCTTAATGGCGAAAGTCTAAGTAATTCACCAATAAATACCTCCTAAAGTTTCAGATAGCGGAAACATCTTTTAATACATTTATTTTAAGTTCTTTCTAGATTACAATATCTATAACTAGTTTACAATCATTCATGGTATAATTTTAAGTCTATACAGGATATGGTCATCCATCAAGAATCATTTAGATCACTTTTGATAATCAATATCTTATCTTTTAGGGAATTCTACTCGAGTTCCCATCAATTAAGACAATGTCGTCATGTCATAATCAATCAATCCATTCTACCGGCATTATCAACTTTCCAGTTTCATTGCCGTCGATAAGATGTGAACTTCTCAAAAGACTAATAATAACTCATAATCCTTCACAAATTCAAGGATATATGGAGACACAACTATCATCTAAAGAGTAAGGTCAACACATAATCTATGCGAGAGAATTTCAAATCAGATACAGACGAAAACATTTAACGAATATGAATATATCCCATGTTTTCATAATTTGAGTACGCATTCGAAAGCTCCTCGGATCGTTACCCAGGTCATTCAAATGAAATCAAATCATAAGAAATGATAAGAACGTCAATACATCCAGTCGGGTATCAACACTCGGTAATCAGATACTTTTCCTAGGAATCTCACTACGGGAGAATTGGATACGAAAGAATTGTCAATTGTCAAATAAGACAATTTCCACAGATGAGTAAATTCGACTCAGAAGAATAGATGCTACAGGCACATATGTAGGTGTCCCTAACATTATGTCCTTATTTTTCACTTCTTGCAGATCTCATAAAATTTAATTTTTCACAATTTTCAAAGAAAATGTAGTGCTTATTCATTAGTTTTATGGTGACTACTAATCAGCCTTGCATGGTCCATTCCAAATTGTATGTAGGCGCACAACTATATACAATTTCAAGATTAACGATGCAATACTCAGTTCGTCAAAACTTTATCATCATGTTTATAAAAACATTTTCATGCTTAATTCTTAAATAAGAATCAAAAATAAATTTACAAAGATTTTCTTTGTTTATGAAAACAATTAAGTTGTCCAAGGCGTTTCATAAACAACTTCATTTTGATATCAATCACTTATAAATCTCACTTTGAATAATCCTTATTGTGATGAAAATTAAATTTCTCAAAGGATACCGTTTTAACTTTATAAAAACAATGTGTGATCTGCAAAAGAGTGATGAAGAGTTGTTCACCAAGAATTAACTACAATATGATAGGAAATGAGCTTTAGCCAAGTAATCATGAGGTTCATGATCTCGATGGCACTCAAAAAGAATAATCCACAACGTAACTCAAATCAAGATGAGTACTTGTTCAATGGTTACATCACTAATGCGAGCATTAGGATGAAGCAAGAAAAGATAGATAACATCGATACATGTAAGATTTAGAAATCAAAGGTAGTCTTTTTTCTTAATCACAAACAAGTCAAAATTGTACCGTAACACATTACGTGTCACTATGTCATACAATTCTCAGAACTCGTCCTACCAACTGATATCTCAGTTAAGTTAGGGATATTTAAAAGATACCACAATGAATACTAATCTACAAGAGTCTTTAGGTGTCCCACCTGTCCCGGAAGATCCATCGGTCCCAATTCAGAAGAAGATTTCTTCAATTTATTTATTGGACATTGGGCATCCTCATCATTGGACAATGGCCTAGGAACAACACTTAACACAAACTAAAAATCATTTAAAACCTTATAATTCAATCACAGAACTTAACGACTTCCTCTTAACAATTTCATATTCCATACGGGTTAAATTTTACTTTATTCAAGTTTCAATCAATCTTATACTCAATTCGATATCCTACCTCATTTTCTATTACTTTCAACCTTATTTTTAAACCTTAAAAGGGCAATAAAAGCTCGATGTGAATCAACACTTAATTTCCAATCCTATAGCTCTTACAACAATAATTATCAAATGAGTCTCTAGTATGAGATGACTCATACATTCAATTAGACTTCTCGGAAAGGTATTAGTGGCATGAGGCTTTTGGGTAATGGTTCCAATTACAGCCTCAAGTGCAACATTCACCCTTTCGATTTCGATTTAAGAATTGGATGACAACGAATCAGATGACATCTTTCTAGGTGGTAACATTTTGTCAAACTCCACTCTATAAGGAAAGATCGTCATGACATCGATATCAGTTTTAATCTCGCCAATTCTTTTTCAATATCACAATCAACTAATATCTACATTTCTACGAATATTAACCATTTTGTTGGGATCATAGATATCCACAACTTGGTTTAGATCTAGGATAGCTAGAATTCCTACGAGAATAGCTTCGATTAATTTATTATGGGATTTAGGGTTTCTTGTGACAATCTACGTCGTATAAATACCGCGTATAAATATCAAAATAATCATCAAATAATCATGTAATAAAATTACATCATATATATATATAATCCAAGTTATATATATATATTAAAATAACACTTCTCAGTCTGGCCTTGTCGGTAACTCGGGAATTCTTCGGCACCGTTATAGTCAAAAGATTTTTAGACATTTCTAGAAAATGGTTTATAGTTAAAAGATTTTGAAATGTTTTATTCAAAACCTTGATTTTAAAAAAATCTTTCGTTCTCAATAACGAGAGCTCTGGTACCAAATTGTAACACCCCCAAATTTATACAACTCAATACAGCGAAAGACTAGTTGGTGTTACGGGATAGCACATTACTCACATCATAGACAACGCATAAAAATCACGTCGTTTATTTATAAAGCATTTCCATTCATAAATATCAAAGTTACATAGGTCCCAAGTCATTGTATTTAATACAGGTTTTACAAACATTTGAATGGAAATTATAATTTAAGTGCGGGCCATGAATTCTTGTCGTCTTCCCGAGAATTACCTTCAAGTACCTGAGATAAAACATGTTAAAAGAAAAGGTCAGCGATAACGCCGAGTGAATTCATAGAGTTTAATAAAATCCATCAATATAATATCAGTATAAAATTATTACTGAAAATCATTTTTTACAAATCATTTTAATAGGCCATAAAATAGCCAAAGTCATTTGATACAAATCTTCATTAAAATCATAATATTGGCGTTTGCCTTAAAAATCATTATACGAGCCAATGCCGTAAAAACATCATACAATACGTCTTATGACGTTGTATGAAAATAAAAACCGTTATATGAATATGGTTATGAAAACCAAAACACGAACATAATATCAATAGTATGACCCTGTATTGCTAGTCAGGCAATACATCGTAATTTGGTGCGTCTAGTAGTATTTCGTTAGTTTGGATTATTATAAGCCGCATGACATTGTTACCTTACTAAACCAACAATGGGTAGCTAACCCGATACTCAATTTGCCCATCTAAAGTAGCGTGTCGTCACAAAGGTCACGCTATGGAAATCTTCTCATACATAAATTCGCTTACCAATCAATGTGGCACGACGGGGATCAACCGTCAAGGCGTGAACTGGGGTGATCATCCCCAAATAGTACTATTATATGCATAAGCGTCTACCAAATCCCGGTAGTTCACAATTCATGCTAATGGGACTTTTAGTGACATAACCTAACTTTAATAATCCATTTTATTTCGTCTATCGGGTCCTTTAATCATTCATAGGGTCATACAATCGGGTCATACAATCATTCGGGTCCAAATCAATAAACAAGCGATCGGGACAGATGGTGTCCTATTTTATAAAGACTAACATGTTATCTCCCTCGCGGGTTTATAAAACATTTATAAAAACATTTAAAAGAGTGCGAGGCTATGAACTCACGTTGATATGGTAAGGCGGGTTATCGGCAGTTTGGGCGTACGGTACGTGCTTCAATCACGGAAACCTAGACAAATAATACTCGTCTTAGACTCATGTCCAATGACTTTATAAAAATAACAATTATGTATACATATGATGATTTTATATATATGATGATCAAGTGGGTTTACATATTATCATTTACTCATTTTTGTGTTATGTGGCGATAACTTTTATACTAGTTTTCTAGTTTTACCTATTTACGTGTTTTAGGTCCAATAAGCCTATTATAAGTTTATTAACTTGTATTAATCCATTTTATACTTATATTATCAGTATTTAAACTTTACAAGTTGGGCCCAAATGGGTTAAGCCCAATAAGTCTTTTTATAAGAGTTTAACTTACTTAGTCCAATTATTAGTCCAATATGTTTACTTAGCTCGTTAATGTCCGTATGTCCTATAGTTCGGGTTTTATGGTTTTTACTTGTTATACATGTTTATATATCAGTATATGAGTTTTATAAAGTTCACATTAGACGGGTCCAACCGTCTAAGTTTTATTTAACAAAAACGTTAATTTTACGGTAATAGCCGAAAAAGTCGTAAAAATCAAGTTTATAGTTTTTATTACTTATAAGTATTATTCCACTACCATTTTTATAATTTATACACTTATTTAACCTCTTACATATTTATATAAATAAAATTCATAAGTTAGTGGGTTTTTATTTTACATTTTATACAATATAATTTTGAGTGCTTATATAATAATAATAAACATTAATTCTCAAAATCTGATATTTATCTTCATCTTCACCAAAACTGCCATATCTAGAGTTCTATACGGAGATATAAGCTCAAATTTTTATCACATAAACTAAATGATATGTGCTCCATTTAACTCTCCTATATCTACTGTTGAATCATCTTCTAAGTATTTTATAAAAATCGTCCAAAACAGTGAACTCAGATTTGTACTTTAAACTTGTTTTGATCATATCTCACTCATTACAATGATTCCATTGCATGGCAACTCTCACATGTGTACAAGACCCATAGCTTACTGTATATTAATTCTACTTCATCATTTTATCAGTTCATGACATGTTTCTTTACTGTTTTATACAACCAACAAATTTAAACAAGATTTTAGCCTTGTTTCTTATAGTCTTTCATCTTTTTAAGCATGTTTATCAACACCAAATCCCCACACAATACTTTTATCATCATATAATCATCATATACATATACAATAGGAAATAAAATACATGATTACATAGTAAAAATAACAAGAAGATGGGGAGAACAATCTTTATACCACCATGATGATGTAGGTTGTGATCAAAACATGGATTTTGATGGAGAAACTTGTGAATCACCAAGACCATATTCAGGACCACCAATATTCATATACTCCTTGTGGAAAATCAGCCTCAAGACTCCATGGAAACTCCTCCATGGATGTTATAATCACCTCCAATCAATAGGGTTTCAAAAGGGCTTCAACATGTGCAAGAATAACATAGGATTTCATGGTTGATTTTTGATCAAAATGGTATTTCTTCTTGATTTTGGGACGGCAAGGAAGAGGGAATAGAGAGAAAATGGAGTTGTTTGCATGGTGAATAATGAGTTAGCTAGTTTTAGTTAGTGGTTTTTGTTGGTGGAATGCTTACAATGTAAGCTTGTTACATGTGTAAGTAATAAGCTAACACCTTGACACATCAAGTGTTGAGGTGTTGTGTTGTAACCGGTTTTGAGTGGGGGTGGGGCAAGTGTCCCACTTGTCTCATCCCCATTTATTTACGGGTAATCCTCGATTCTAGTTTCCTCGATTTGCGTGCCCTCGGGTCGTTTTACGAAAAACGTTTTTATAAATTATGAATCAACGGCACAAAACGAATCTAATAAAAATTGTCTCATCAAAAACGGAGTTCGAAAATGTAAATACGTAATCCTAAGGTCTCCGGTTTAGTCGTAAAGGACGTTAAAATAAAATCGTAAGTCCTAATTTCTTCTCGTAAATTTGTGAGTTTATGAACCAACACAAATTTAAAACTCCAAAACAATATTCATGGATAAATTTATTTTCTGAAATGTCGGACTGTCACCAAAGACGGTGTATGTAAACGTGAGCACGTAACGTAGAATCCTCCGGTTTAGACGTAGTCGATGCTACTTCAAGACGTAAATCCAAATTTCTTCCCAAAAATATGTGAGTTCATATTATAACATTAAAATAATGTTTTTAAATAAATATTGAGCATAAAATATCAATCGTAAATTGACGGATTGTCACTGGGTGGGCTAGGTTTTGAAAAAGTAAAGTCAAAACAACCTTTTGGGTCTTCTTTAAGAAGAAAAGGATGTTATGTTTGTGGTAGTCTAAATCATTTTATCAAAGATTGTACATTACATGAAGATAAAATTGTGAAACAAAACGCTACACAAAGGGTCATGAAAAACAGTAATGGGAAAAATGCACAGGTTTATAGGAATCAGAAACTTAAAGATGACAAACCTAAGTTTGATCACACAAGGGTAGTTAAACAGGTTAAAAATAACTCTACCAAAAGTTTTGTTCCTAGGGAAGTACTTATGAAACAAGGTCTAGTACCTTTAAAGTCTGGTAAAGCAAGTACCGTCAAGTCTAGACATGCAAGTACTGCTAGACCAAACTCAAGTACTGTTGGTTTAAAGTCTGTAAAAACAAAGTTCTCCAAGACTTCTAAGAAAGTTTTTGAAAAAGTTAAAACACCTAGAAGTAAGGATAAGAACAAACCAGTGCAAATGTGGGTTCCTAAAAGAGATAAATCATGTGTTAAAATAAGTACCGCTAAAGCAGTACTTAAGTCAAAGAAAACTGAGCACATAGAGTCACCCTATGACTTTGACTACATAAATGAAACCATGAAGTATAAGAGTAAAAGTAGCATTACTGGGAATGCTTCAGTACAAACTCTTAAATGTGTAGGTCCCACAAGATCCGAGCCAAATGTAGCTTGGGTCCCTGTTAAAAACTAATGAGTTTTATTTATGTGCAGGGGCATCTAATTGATGAATTGAAAGATAAAGGAATAGTAGATAGTGGATGCTCAAGACACATGACAGGAAACAAAGATTTTCTTGCTGAATTTAAAGAATTCAGAGGAGGACCAGTAGCCTTTGAGGGTAGCAAAGGTAGAATCACTGGCAAAGGGAAAATCAACACAGGAAAGTTGGAATTTGAAGATGTGTTCTTTGTAAAAGAATTGAATAAGTTCAATCTCTTTTCTGTATCACAAATGTGTGATAAGAAGAACAAGGTGCTATTCACAGACAAAGACTTCTTGGTGTTATCTAAAGACTTTGAGATGCCTAAGGAATCTCAAATACTGCTTAAAGTACCCAGGCAAAAAAATATGTACACCTTTAATCTTTATACTATTACTCCAACAGGTGGTATTACATGTTTGCTAGCTAAGGCTTCTTTAGATGAGTCAAATTTGTGGCATAGAAGGTTAGGTCATGTGAATTTCAAGAATCTTAATAGATTAGTTAATAAGAATCTGGTTAGAGGTCTACCTAACAAATCTTTTCATAATGATTTTGCATGTGCTGCTTGTCAAAAAGGTAAACAACATAGAGCCTCTTGTAAGATCAAGACTGTTAACACTGTGACAAAACTTTTGCAGCTTTTGCATATGGATTTGTTTGGTCCAGTTTCTATCAAAAGCATTAGTCATAAGACCTTTTGTCTAGTCATAGCTGATGATTATAGTAGATTCAGCTTGGTTTTCTTTTTAGCTCTTAAAAGTGAAACAAGTGAATTACTAAAGGATTTTATCATTTTAGTTGAAAAGCAGTTCACTAAAAAGTTTTAAACATTAGGACTGATAATGGGACAGAATTTAAGAATGCTAAATTTGATGAATTCTGTAGGTCTAAAGGAATTAAGAGACAATTTAGTAATCCTAGAACTCCACAACAAAATGGAGTAGCTGAAAGGAAAAATAGGACATTGATTGAGGCTGCTAGAACTATGATGGCTGATTCACTTTTTCCAAATACCTTTTGGGCAGAAGCAATCAATACTGCATGTTATGTGTTAAATAGAGTCCTAGTGACCAAGCCTCAAAACAAAACACCTTATGAACTCTTGACTGATGTAAAACCTAACATAAGTCATTTATGACCTTTTGGGTGTCATGTGTCCATACTAAATACTCTTGATTATTTGGGAAAGTTTGATGGAAAGTCTGATCCAGGATATCTAGTAGGATATTGACTGCAAAGTAAAGCATATAGGGTTTATAATTTGGCAACTAAGAAAGTTGAAGAAAATACTCATGTCAATTTCTTAGAAAATAAACCCAATGTCCCAGGAATAGGTTATGCTTGGATGTTTGATTTAGATTATCTAACTAACTCTATGGATTACTATTCTTCGCAAAAGGATTGTCAAACTAACAATGCAGGTGAGGAGTCAAGTGCAACTAATGCAGGTACTCAAGAAGATGTTTCTTCATCAGATGATGAGGTTCATGTCTATGTGCCCAACATGCCTACTGTTACTCCCATGTCTACAACTCCCTAGAAGCAAACCATGCCATCAAATGATGATCAAGCCTCCCAGGAGCTTCAGAGACTTCAAGATCAAGAAAAGAATGCTACATCTGCTAGTAAGCATTCAGGAGAAGAATCTTTTGAGTCACAACACTAAGCAGTACATACTACACCTAGCGGTACTTCATCTAGTACTGCTAAGTCAAAATCTACTAAATTTGTTGACCCACTAGAAGAGATTTTACAAGCATTGGACGATGAAGACTTATATGCTAGTCCAGCTGAAGGAATCTTCTCCAAAGCTTCCTATGATGAGCAGGGTGCAGTAACTGATTTCAACAATTTGGAAACAGAAATTCCAGTCAGTTCTATTCCCACTCATAAAGTCAACAACAACCATCCTACTACGCAGATTATTGGAGATCCCAAATCTGTTGTACAAAGCAGAAGACAACTGCAAACTAATATTGAAACTCATGCACTTGTGAGTTATGTCAAACAACAGCAGAGAACAAATCATAAAGATACTCAGCATTGTTTGTTTGCCTGTTTCTTATCTCAAGTAGAGCCTAAAAACATTTCTCAGGCTCTTGATTGTTGGGAATAAATTATAGCCAGTTCACTTGAGCGCTGACAAGAGTAAAACAAGCGTTGACATGAGTAAAACAAACGCTGACAGCTCAAGTGTTGACAAGACAAAGTCAAGCGTTGATACATTGAAGACAAGCACTGATGGGAAGATATACTCTACGCGTTTATTGTATTCTAGATTACTTCTAGTAAAGATAGGAACCACAATGTATTTTCTATATTTATCTTTACCTAGAATAGTTGATACGTAGATTATTGTACAAGGATTCTTATGTCTATAAAAGAAGACCTTTAGGTTAATGTTCAATATAAGTTTTCATTCGTAAACTACTTTCATTGTAAGCAAGTTTGATATCATTAAACAAAGTGAAAGTTTGTTTATATCTTGTTTGTTCTTGTTTAAGTGTTAATTCCGCATAACACTTAGATTATCATATACATATACAAAGGTTTCTATAAGTGTATTACTTGATCTAATCTCGTATACATAAAGCTAAATCGATCTAAGTTTGGGATCAACAAGTGGTATCAGAGCTTGTTGAGGAACTTTTGATCAAAAAGAACACCAGAACCCTAAAATCACCAAAACCCTAAATTTCTCAAAAACCCTAACAACATCATGTCAAATGCAGAAATAACCTCCTCCTCCTCACCTTTACCAAACATCAAGATTCCCATGCTTGATGCAACCAACTTTGAATTGTGGAAATTCAACTTTGAGCAATATCTAGGGATCTATGACTACACACTCTGGGAGATTATTGAATATGGAAACACATTCAATAAAGCCCAAAAGATTGCTGATGTTATTGCTGGAAGAGCAGCTGTTGCTGGATGTTCTGAAGCAGATAAGAAAGAAAAGCCTGAAGATGGTAGAGTTGTGTCTGCTGAAGACATAGCAAAGAAAAGGGTTGACATAAAAACCTTAAATATTCTGAAACTCTCTTTGGGACAAGAGAACAAGCATAAATATAGAGGTTATGAATCTGCTAAAGACCTTTGGGCAGCTCTTGAAGTTGCATATGGTGGCAATGAAGATACTAAGGAAGAGAAGAAGAAGCAACTTATGCATGATTATGCTGTCTTCAAGGCTCAACCTAATGAAAAGCTTAGTAGTGTGAGAAGCAGATTGCTTGACATTACAAGAAAATTGTCCTTCATGGGGACACAACTTGGTGATGTTGACATTAATGCTACCTTTCTTAAAAGTCTTGGTGAGGCGTGGAAGATTGAGGCAAGATCTATTCTTGCCAATAATACTTACAAAAGTTCCACGTTTGATGACATCTACAACAAACTGAGGCTGTTGGAAGATGAAACTCTTTTAGAGCATGGAAGCAAGTCTACCAACAGTAACATGGCCTTCTTCTCTCATAGTGAAGGTCAATTCAATCAGAAGGACTCCTACATGCATCCAGTTACTAGATCATCATGTGTCAGCGTTGGAACACGTCCTATCAACGTCTCCTTTTCAAACGCTGACACATTCAAAAGTGACTCACCAAGAGTTAAACCTGCTGGTTTGGATTTGGATAATGTATGTGCTTATATTGCTTCTTTGCCCAATGGTTTAGTGATTACATGTGAGGACCTTGAGCAGATAAGTGATGAGCACTTGGAAGAGATGGACATTAAGTGGAACATGGCTCTTGCTAGTATAAGAGCAAACAGGTGGAACAGAAGGTTTAAGAAGAAGATGACCTTCAATGCAAAAGACACAGCTGGATTTGATAAATCCAAAGTTAAATGCTACAACTGTCATCGTATGGGGAACTTCATGAGGGAATGCAGATCTCCTAGAAGATCTGATGCTGGTAAACCCTCAAGTCAAATAGTTAAGGCTCAGGATCCTAAAGCCATGGTTGCAGTTCAAGGAATTAATGGTATGGGATGGGATTGGAGCTATCTGGCTAAGGATGTGGAAGAGGATAAAGCTTTGGTTGCTGAAATTGGATGAAGAAAGCATGTTGAATATGCTCTTATGGCACACTCCTCCTCTTCATCTGATAATGAGGTATACGATGATGCTTTTTGTAGTAAAGGTTGTAGGTTAAACATTAAGAAACTTAACAAAGAGGTGTTAAGATTATTAAGTGATGTGAGTACTGAAAGATGCAAACTGTCTAATTACCAACTAGCTCTCACTCAAACTGAGAAGACAGTTTCAGAATACAAGAAAATGGAATTTGACTTAAAAGATAAAATAAATATCTTAAAACATGATTTAAATGCTAGTATGGATATTAGAAACATCATGGAAAGGGTTAATGGTGAGTTACAGGCTAAATTAGATGAAGCCATTAAAAACAAAGATAATGTTGGCCTTAAAATCCAGAGATTTGATAAGGCAACACAAACCCTAGGAGAATGTGTGAGTAAACAAAGGGATCCTAAGGACATGATTGGGATTGGGATGCAAGACTACTCTGTGGTTCCACCACCAGGTGGTGACTTCTATGGTGTCCAACAAAAGGACCTATCTTGGACTGGTTTGCCAGAACTCCAAGAGGAGGAATTCATTCCTCCACCAAGAGTTGTCACCCCAGTTGAAGAGTATCAACAAAAGTTGACTGACCTGAATGAATGGAAGAAAGCTAACCCTACTTTATTTGTTAAGGGTGGCTTGCTATGTGAAAGTCCTAATGAGTCAACTACCATTAAGGTTACAAACCCAATCACTGGTAAGGCTGTTGATCTTGGCTCAAACACTGTTAGAAAACCTAGTATTAAGTATGCTGAGATGTATAGGAATACTAGGTCACCTAAGAGCCAAGTTAGCAATGATGGAACATGCTTCTTCTCTTCTAGACCTAGGGTTGTGTCTAGAAAAGCCTGTTACTCTTGTGGTAGCTTTTCACAATTAGCATATAAGTGTGTCAACGCTCCTAAAGTCAGCGCTGACAGGAACAAATTCAGCACTGACACGAACAAAGTCAATGTTGTTAGAAAGTCAAACGTTGTCAGACCCAAACCTTGTGTGCAGCAAAGTCCACAAGTTGTTAGACCTACCCCATTCTTCACTAGAGGGTCTAACACTCATGGACAAAGACCATTTCAAAATACAAACACTTGGTCGAATAGGCAATGGGTTTCTGTAGCAAACCCTAGGTTCAACGCTGACAAGGGTAATTTCAGCGTTGACAAGACCAATTCCAACGCTGACAGCAACGTGACCAGACCTAAATATTTGCAACCACAGGGAAAGGGGTCTAAAGCTTCTTCAAGCTTGACATGGAGACCAAAGAAAGATCAAAACCCTAATGATAATGGGATTTCAATGACCTGCAACAGATTTAATTACATTTCAAAGGTCATTACAAAACCTATTGGGGTTAACTGGGTATTCCATCCTAAGAAGGATGAAAATAGGGTTGTTGTGAGAACTAAGTCTGTTCTTATTGAACAACCAGATGAATCCAAGTCTTCTAAGGCTTGGGTTCCCAAAGAAAACTAATTTGTTTTCTTTATGTACAGGGCATTCAAAAACAGGTCAATGATTATGGATATTGGGACAGTGGATGCTCAAGGCACATGACAGGGAAGGAAGATTATCTTACTAACTTCACTCCCATTAAGGATGGTGATAAGGTTTACTTTGGAGGCGGATATGGTACTATCACAGGCAAAGGAACCCTTCTCACCAAGAACTTGCATTTTGAGAACGTATTTTTGGTAAAGGAACTTGACTACAATCTTTTTAGTGTATCACAAGTTTGTGATAACAAAAATAAAGTTCTATTTACTGATACTGAATGTTTTGTGTTAAGCAAGGATTATAACATCCCTGATGAGAAATATATTGAATATAGAACACCGAGGCATAAAGACATATACAATGTGAATCTGAATGGGATTAGAATGAATAACAATATATCTTGTTTTTATGTTAAAGCTTCAGTAGATGAGAGTAATTTGTGGCACAGGAGACTAGGGCACATAAATTTTAAGAATATAAATAGGCTTGTGAGACTTGGCTTGGTTGATGGTTTGCCTGAGAAGGCCTTCCACAATGACCACTCTTGTGTTTCATGTCTTAAAGGCAAGCAACACAAGGTCTCATTCAAGTCCAAACAGGTGCACTCTAGTACTAGACCTCTTCATTTGCTTCATATGGACCTCTTTAGTCCAACCAATATAGAAAGTTTGAATGGTAAGTCCTACTGCTTTGTTATAACAGATGACTTTTCTAGGTTTACTTGGACCTTCTTTCTAGCTATGAAGAGTGATACAGGTGACACTTTAATTGATTTTATCACTTAGATTGAGAAGAAATCAGGCAATGAAGTTAAAATGCTTAGGAGTGATAATGGTGGTGAATTTAGGAATAAAAAGTTAGATGATTTCTGTGCCAGGAAAGGAATTACTAGGCAATTTAGTGTTGCCAGAACCCCACAGCAAAATGGGGTTGCTGAGAGGAAAAATAGAACCCTAATTGAAGCAGCCAGAACCATGTTGGCTGATGCTCATTTTCCTATAGCCTTTTGGGCTGAGGCTGTTAATACAGCTTGTTATGTTCAAAATAGAGCATTGGTTAACAAAATTCAGAACAAAACACCTTATGAGTTACTTTGGGGAAGAAAACATAATATTGGTTTTCTCAGACCTTTTGGTTGTCATGTAGTAGTTTTAGATACTAGTGATGCCTTAGGTAAATTTAGTGCAAAAGGTGATGAAGGCTACTTCATGGGGTATTCAGTTCAGAGCAAGGGATATAGGGTTTATCTTAAAGAGGAAAAACGTATACTTGAAAGAGTACATGTTAGGTTTTTAGAGAATAAACTTAGTGATCCTAAAAGTGGTCCTAATTGGTTGTTTGACTTGGAACCTTTATCTAGAACTTTAAATTATATGCCTGTCACTAATCCAGACATTGTGAAGGTAACTTCAAGTGTTGTGGAAGAACAAGTTGTTGATGTTTCAGGTACACAGGTTCATGAAAAGGTTGGATCACAAGAAGAAAAGTCATCTCCTATACAAGAATATGTTACAATCCCCATATGGACAGATGCTTTTGCTGCTGCTGCTGTTGGTAAAGATAATGGTGGTCCCCAAGTACCACCAGATAACAACATGCATGGTCCTTCAGGCGCTGACAAAGGCAAATCTAGCGCTGACAAGACCAATTCAGACGTTGATGGCTCAGACGTTGACAACAATAGTTCAAGCGTTGTTAGCTCACACGCTGACAAACAAGGTTCAGACGTTGACAACACTTCTTCTCTTCCATTTTTGAACAAGGTGAACCTTCCAATATATATGAAGAGGTTCATCCTCATGTTGATGAAAGAGAGTCTGAAGAAGAAGATATTGGCAACATGGAGAATGAGGTCGAGGACACCAGACTTTTTGAAGGAGGAATTCTCACTTCTACTATGAAGAATCACCCAACTTCTCATATCATTGGTGATATTATGACTCCTGTTCAGACTAGAAGATCTCATCAAGGTCTTGGTGGGTTTATTGCCAATATTCACAAGAAGGTTGATACCCTTCTTGTGCAAGCATGTTTGTTTGCCTATTTTCTGTCACAACAGGAACCCAAGAAGATATTTGATGCTCTCAAAGAACCAAGTTGGGTGGAAGCAATGCAGGATGAGCTTCACCAATTTGCAATTCAGGATGTTTGGGAGCTGGTTGACTGTCCCAGATATGTCAGACCTATAGGGATAAGATGGGTTCTAAGAAACAAGAGAGATGAAAGAGGAATTGTGGTCAGAAACAAGGCAAGGTTAGTGGCTCAGGGATATACACAAGAGGAGGGGATAGACTATGAGGAGGTCTTTGCACCAGTTGCAAGGATTGAAGCTATTAGGATCTTCTTAGCCTATACATCCTGCATGGGCTTCACTGTCTATCAAATGGATGTCAAGAGTGCCTTCCTCTATGGTACAATTGTTGAGGAGGTCTATGTGATGCAGCCTCCTAGTTTTGAGGATCCAGAGAATCCAGACAAGGTGTATAGAGTCAAGAAGGCTATGTATGGACTTCATCAAGCCCCTAGAGCATGGTATGGTACTTTGTCTACTTATCTAGTGGACAATGGATTTAAGAGGGGCACCATAGATCAAACACTATTTACAAAGAAGAAAGGTAAGGATGTGTTGCTTGTTCATGTCTATGTTGATGACATCATTTTTGGGTCTACTGATCCAAAGATGAGTGAGGATTTCTCCAAGCTTATGACAGACAAATTCAAGATGAGTGCTATGGGGGAGATGAACTTCTTTCTTGGTTTACAAGTTCAGCAGAAAGAAGATGGTATCTTCATCTCCCAGGATAAATATGTGGCTGAGATCTTGAAGAAGTTTGGCTTTTCTCCACATGAAAAGAGGGCTACTACTCCTATGGATAGAGAACACCCTTGGGGAAAGATTGGAGATGGGAAAGATGTTGATGTCAGGCACTATAGATCCATGATTGGATCATTGATGTATGTTATAGCCTCCAGACCTGACATCATGTTTGTTGTGTGTGCTTGTGCACGCCATCAAGTGACTCCCAAAGAATGTCACCTTTATGCTGTGAAGAGGATCTTTAGGTACCTAAGATGCTATCCTAGTCTTGGTTTGTGGTACCCAAAGCACTCACCATTGGAGCTGATTGCATATTCAGACAGTGAATATGGAGGTGATAAATTTGATAGGAAATCCACAACTGGTGGATGTCAGTTTCTTGGGAGCAGGTTGATATCTTGGCAATGTAAGAAACAAACAGTGGTGGCTAATTCTACAACTGAAGCTGAGTATGTAGCTGCAGCTGCTTGTTGTGGACAAGTTTCGTGGATTCAGAACCAGCTGTTAGACTATGGGTATAATTTCATGCATACCAAGATATTTGTTGACAATAACAGCACTTTATGCATTATTAAGAATCCTGTACATCATTCTAAAACTAAACACATAGAAATTAGACACCATTTTATGAGAGATTGTTTTCAAAAGGGTTTAATACAACCAGATAGGGTTGACACAGAAGAAAATGTGTCAGATTTACTAACTACACCTTTTGATGCTGGGAGGTTTCAATACTTGGTAACAAGTATTGGAATGATCAATCTCACATAATATGTGTTTTGGAGTCTTTTTGTAAAAGTATGTACAGGATGATGCATTGTTATTGGTCTTTTTGAAGATTTAGATTTTCCACTATATTTTTCTAACACTGACAAAGGTTGCTTGAACGCTGATAAGTGTTTTTGTGACGTTGTCAGCAATATATTTGTCTAACGCTGACAAAGATTCCCTCACCGCTATTATGTGTTATCGGGGCGTTGTCAGCAACAATGTTAGTTTTGTGGTTTTCAATCTAAATGTGCAGGTGGTGTTAGCAGTATACCATTGGATACAGAGTTGCTTATGGATCATTGGAGAAGCATTTGGACAAGTTTTTATTTATGGATGATGGTTGGAATTTTTAATTCCTATCTTGACATAAATTTTTTATGTTCATGCATATTTTTAGCAACTTATGTATCATAGTTTAAGGGGAGGTTTTAGGAACCTTTAGGATGTTTGGGTATCCATATGATACTCTTATCACAATTCTAGATTGTGTCCACATGTGAGTATGAGTTAGTTTGACTAAATCATGAGGCATTGTAGCATGTAAAGTTGATATACTATGCATGCTGCCAAGACATTTTTGGCCTAGAATTGGTTGTGGTCTGTTGGGAGACTTGGGAATGACTTTATCATGGGATTTACCTGGGAGTAACAAGAAATTTTATAAGGTAACTTAGTTGTTAAGAGTTTTGGTTAGCAAAGGACACTAGAGGACTGTTATGTCTATCTTGCATAAGCAAGTGTGCATAACTGGACACTGCTTGCCGCCCTATAATAATTATCAGCTTTTTGGTTATCTTCTCTAGGATAAATTACTTTGTTAAGGTCATTTTTCGTTTTTAAACATTTTTATTTTTGGACGCTAACAAGTATATTTCCAAGCGTTGTTGTGACCAATTTAGACGCTGACATGGCTATGGCAAACGTTGACAAGAATATAGCCGTTGGGCGTTGATAGGTTATTTTTGACAGTTGACACTCAATGGGTCCTACCCAGTTGTTACTTTTTGACATATTTTTAGGCCGTAATTTTGGGAGTTGATAACTTTCATTTAATGCATGAGATAAACTTATTATTTTTCAATATTTTCATGATTACATTTTGAAAATACTTGCCTATTTTTGGGCCAATCACATGCATTTTCTTCTCCTATAAATTTGGCTCCTATTTTTAAACAGGGTACCTATTATTCTTGTCTAACACAATTTTCTCTTATCAACTTCATCTTCATCAATCATTTTAACAGCTTTCAACAATGGCACCAAAGTTTAAACCATCAGATTTGGAATTGGGGTTCAGAAGCCAACACAACATGATCGCGTATCTTGAAGCTGATGATACTCTGTTTCCCCAATACACACAAATGGTGGCGTATTTGAACGCATCTCCTATTAGGTATGCTCTTTCTCATGCACCACTCATTCCTGTCACACAAATTAAACAGTTTTTGAACACTGTTAGTTCCTCAACAGTTAATAGAGTGACTACATTATCTTCTATTGTTCATGGGAGAACTTGGGTGGTTACTGAAGCTTTGGTACGCCAAGCTTTGCATCTTGATGATGTTGATGGTATAACCACCCTTCCCATTAGTGAAATAGAACAAGGACTAAGGGCTTTGGGTTATCCTTTTCCTGATGAAGGAACTTTAAATAAATATCGTAAATAGGAGTTTCTCCTAGCATGGAAGTACCTAATACATGTCCTCCTACAATGTTTGAGTCCCAAATGTACTGCACACAATGAGATCAATAGATCCATTGCAAGTGCTATTGTGTGCATTGCTACTGGACAAAAATTTAATTATTCTACAATGATTTTTGAGGGCATGTGTAATAATAAAGGGAACAAAATGACTTTAGCTTATCCCAGATTTTTACAAATGGTTTTTGATGTTCAAGGATACTGCACAAGGGATCATAATGATTTTTCTGAGATCCCTGTGCAAAAGAAAGCAATTTTTATGAAGATGAACTCACCCCCACATCGTGACCTACCCCTAACCCCAGCTATGCTTGCTGTTATTGAAGCAACTCAACCCCAACCAGACCCCAACCCCAAATTGACCCAATACCTGAACCATTACCTTCACCTCAACATATGCAAATTGACCAAAAACCATTTGACGCTGACACATTAAATGTTGCCGTTGATGTGCCTATTTCAAACGTTGACACTCAGCCTTCACAGACCCAAACACCCCTTAACCAACCCACATCCACCCAATCCACATCATCATCTCCACCAACACAATATAGGTTACAAAAATGCCAAAGGACTACTGGAGTGTTCTCCTCTAGTGGTCCTAGCCATGTAGCAGAGACAACCACCACCACAAGTGTGGTTGGTGTTATGGATGAGGTTGGGACTATTGGTTCTGGCTTAGAAGCTGGCCAAGGCAGTCCCACCATCATTAAGACCTCATCCATGCCCAATGAATCTAACTTGGGAGGTCAAATACCCATTTTAGAAGAGGGCAGATTGGAACCAATGACCCTAATGGAATTGACGGCAGTCTGCATGAGCTTGCAAAAGCAAAATGCAGACTTGGTACAAGTTGTCAGCACACAAGGCCTTGAACTCAAGCAATTGAGGGAGAGGATTGTTATTTTAGAGACTTCTAGTGCAAGGAGAGGGATGGAGGAATCTTCCAAAGGGGAGGATGATCAAATAAATGTTAGTGATAAGGGCAGCCATGATGGTCAATCTTTGGATGTTGCTGAGGCCCTAAAAAGTTTGAAGAAACAGACAGGTTTTGATACGTCTCTAGTCTCTCCTACAAACTTAAATTTATCATTTACAGCCATGTTGGAGGAAATTACAAAAGGCGCTGAGGCAGGAAATTTGAGCGTTGACAAAGAGAATTTGGACGTTGACATGAGTATTTTGGGCGCTGACAGAGCAAAAGTGAGCGTTGACAGACCTGCAAATGAGGGTGATGTATCCCAGTCATCATCCATCATCAAGGAGGTTTCTTCACAGGTATCACCATCTACCTTACCAACAATTGATCCATTAGATAAGGGTAAGGGTATTATGGTAGAAGAGGTTGTTCCAAAGAATGCAGCTCAAATTGAGTTTGATAGAAAGTTGGCTGCACAAATTGTGGAACAAGAAAAGAAAAAGGTGGGTGAATCACCTTTTGTTGTCACTTCAGAAGAGCAAGAGGGAAGTGATCAAGCCAGCTCAGACTCAAGTGTTATGATCATAGAACATCCAGAAAGACTTGAGTATGGAGATGAGTTGGCCAAGGAGAAATTGAGAGAGTTGAAATTGCAGGTTGATTTTGATATGCCAGAGGTGGTTCAAATGTATCATGCTTGTGAAGAAAGATGTATGGAGAATCCACACTTGACCATTTCAGATCAGATATGGGGTTTGGAGATTCTTCTCAGAGTACAAAAGGATTGCAAGATCATTTTGAAACACAAAGCCAGCAATGTTCTCTCAGAGTTGAAAAAGGATAGAAGGGAGTTGTACTGCATGTTGCTCAGGTGTCATGGAACAGGGTGGACTTATCAGAAATTGAAGGCATTGACATTTGATGAGTTGGAATGTAGAGCTTATCCCATTTGGGTTAGAGTGCAGGAAGCAAACACTCTAATACTTCTTTTTGATGAAAGAAAAGAAGAACTTGCAGAGGAAATGGAGCTCAAGAAAGCAATGTTTGTTCCCAGACCAGTGAAAAAGGGAGTTTCTCTTGAGTTTCCCAAAGATATGGATCCATTACATCCAAGTGAAGCTGTCATAAGAAAGAGCCTCAAGCTCTCACCATTAGAAGCTTCAGATATGGTACAAGTGTTGCCACTAGATTCCAGAAATCCAATTGTGAGTTATGAAGAAGATGAATGTGGATTTTGGAAGATTGGCAGGTATGGAAAAGAGGTGCACACTTTTACCACTCTTATATCTTTGTTTGCAATTTTTGACAGAGAATACTTGATAGACCTATGGAGGTTGTTAGAGGCCAAATATGAGGCTGAAGCACCAACTTCAGCCAATGGAATAAAACTGTGGTCCACATTCAAGAGAATGTGTGGACCAAAAGATGAGGATCCTGCTATTTGGAAGGATCTTGAAGATGATCTCAGTGGTCTTCAATGGAGATTGTATTCAGCTGCTGGTGTTTATTATTTGAGTGCTACAAAGTTTGTTGAGTATCTACTTATGGATGGTCAGTATTTCATGTCCAAGGATATCTTGGAGAAGATGAAGAACACTCAGCTGGAAATTGATTATTCAAGTGACGTGGCAAAAGACTTGATCAGATTTATTTATTACCAATATGAGAAGGTTTGTAAGATTCCTCCTAGTACTTAATGTTTATTCAGAAACTTGATCATTGGAGTAGATATCAAGTTTAGGGGAGGATTGTTGGGAATAAATTATAGCCAATTCACTTGAGCGCTGACAAGAGTAAAACAAGCGTTGACAGGAGTAAAACAAACGCTGACAGCTCAAGCGTTGACAAGACAAAGTCAAGCGTTGATACATTGAAGACAAGCACTGATGGGAAGATATACTCTACGCGTTTATTGTATTCTAGATTACTTCTAGTAAAGATAGGAACAACAATGTATTTTCTATATTTATCTTTACCTAGAATAGTTGATACGTAGATTATTGTACAAGGCTTCTTATGTCTATAAAAGAAGACCTTTAGGTTAATGTTCAATATAAGTTTTTATTCGTAAACTACTTTCATTGTAAGCAAGTTTGATATCATTAATCAAAGTGAAAGTTTGTTTATATCTTGTGTGTTCTTGTTTAAGTGTTAATTCTGCATAACACTTAGATTATCATATACATATACAAAGGTTTCTCTAAGTGTATTACTTGATCTAATCTCGTATACATAAAGCTAAATCGATCTAAGTTTGGGATCAACATTGATGAAGAAAGTTGGGTAGATGCCATGCAAGAAGATAACACAATTTGAGCTACAAAAGGTTCGGATTCTTGTGGATCTTCCCTCAGGTAAAAGAGTAATTGGTACTAGATGGGTCTTTAGGAACAAGAAGGATGAAAGAGGGGTTGTTGTGAGGAACAAGGCAAGACTTGTTGCTCAAGGCTATAGACAGGAAGAAGGGATAGACTATGATGAGGTTTTTGCACCAGTGGCAAGGATAGAAGCCATTAGGTTATTTTTTGCCTTTGCATCATATATGTGATTTATAGTCTATCAAATAGATGTGAAAAGTGCCTTTCTATATGGTACTATTTCAGAGGAGGTATATGTCTCACAACCTCCAGGTTTTGTAGATCCTAAATTCCCAAATAGAGTCTACAAGATTATCAAAGCACTTTATGGTCTGCATCAAGCTCCAAGAGCCTGGTATGCAACCTTATCCAATTTTCTGCTAGAACATGGATATAGGAGAGGAACCATTGACAAAACTCTGTTCATCAAGAAGAATGCTAAGGACATTATTCTAGCAAGTTTATGTTGATGACATCATTTTTGGTTCTACCAAGAAGACATGGTGTGAAGAGTTTGAAGCTTTGATGAAAGGAAGATTTCAAATGAGTTCTATGGGAGAACTAACTTTCTTTTTGGGACTGCAAGTCAAAAAAAGGAAAGATGGAATATTTATCAGCCAAGATAAATATGTTGCTGAAATCTTGAAGAAATTTTCATGTATGGATAAAAGGAGTACAAGCACACTTTTTGAAGCCAAGAAGTCTCTATCAAAAGATGAACATGGAGAAGATGTTGACATTCATCTATACAGGTCATTGATTGGTTCATTGATGTATCTTACTGCTTCAAGGCCAGATATAATGTTTGATGTGTGTGCCTGTTCAAGGTTCCAAGTTCATCCAAAGGTGTCACATCTACATGTTGTGAAGAAGATTTTTAAATATCTTAAAAGTCAATCCAACTTATGATTATGGTATCCTAGAGATTCCATCTTTGAATTGGAAGCTTATTCAGATAGTGATTATGCTGGAGATAATCATGATAGGAAATACACAAAAAGAGGTTGTCAATTCCTAGGCAGAAGACTCATATCATGGCAGTGTAAGAAGCAAACCATTGTTGCTACTTCTACAACTGAAACTGAATATGTAGCTGCTGCTCATTGCTGTGGACAAGTACTTTGGATTCAAAATCAATTGTTGGACTACGGGTTTAACTTCATGAACACCAATATTTACATTGATAATGAAAGTACTATATGCATTGTCAAGAATTCAGTAATTCACTCCAAGACCAAGCATATTGAAATAAGACATCACTTTATAAGAGATGCTTATGACAAAAAGCTTATTCAAGTCTTGAAGATTCATACAGACAACAATGTAGTTGATTTGTTGACCAAAGCATTTGATGCAAAGAGATTCGAATTCTTGGTGACACACATTGGTATGCTTAACTAATAACATGCTGCATATGTTGAGGGGAGGTAATAGCTGTACAAATTTTTTATAATTTTTATTGTATAGTCTATGTTTTGTGTTTTTGATGTGATTGCAGGTTAATAGAAAAAGATAAAAGAGGTTACATTGTTAGTGGAAAGCAGGAACTGGTCAAAATTGTGAGGTACCGTTGTCAATCCAAGTACCGCTAGCACAAATCCAAGTACCGCTTATGTTCCATGTACCGCTACATGTCCGTTGTACCGTTAAGGGTCTCTTTTGTAAATTTGGCGGTTTCTTCGCGCTTCGGTTTGTTATTTACTTAAATACTTACTCTAATTACACAATTGATTCACCTAATCTTTTAATTTTATCTCTTGATTCTATAACCTTCTCTCTAATCTTTCGATCATCAAAAATACTAATGGCTGCTTTACAAGTAATCTCTAAGCATAATTTAGTTGTGAATCTTTGCACTCACTGTAAGTCCAGTTGTCTCTATTTCCATTGTTGAACAATTTTGGAATACTGCTGTATTAGGTACTCGGTTTGATCAACCTTGCATTAAGGCTAGGGTGAATCATAGAAACATATATGTAACTGAGGTACTGCTACGAGCAAGTTTGAGATTAAATGATGAAAATGGACTTGGTATGCTTAACAATACAGAGATTCATGATGGCCTTGCAGCCATGGGCTATGGAGGTGGTAGGGAAAGTCTTACTTTCTTTAAAGCTTTATTTTCACCTCAATGGAAATTGCTTTTTCATGCTATTTGTTGGAAATGTGTTTTCCCAAAGAAAGTCTCGGTCACATCATTATTAGCATAGATCACGAGCTATAGAATATTTAGAACTTTGTAACTTGGAGCGACCTCCCTTAGGGGGAGATTGTTGGAAATACGTTTTACGTATTTATGAAGGATCGGTCGCTCCAATGATAATTATGTAATGGGCTCGTGATCCACTCGTAAGTGTATAGTCCATATAGCCCACATGTAGGGTGGGCTATATATATATACCCCTCCTAGCATGTTAGGAGGGGGTTGGTTAATTCATTTACACACTTTCATTAATCTAATCTTACTTTCTCTCTCTACTTTTCTTCCCGCTCCTTTCTCTCTCTTCACCTAATCTTCCTTCTTCCCCATCTCTTCCACCAAATCCAT
The DNA here is from genome assembly GCA_025667525.1 of Glebionis coronaria. Taxonomy (NCBI): domain Eukaryota; kingdom Viridiplantae; phylum Streptophyta; class Magnoliopsida; order Asterales; family Asteraceae; genus Glebionis; species Glebionis coronaria. Next base: position 383,731,088 of record CM046875.1, read on the forward strand.
AGATCTAATCCATCATTTACCAAATCCTTAGAATAAGTAGGCCCTCAATTGGTATCAGAGCCAGGTTGAATCTTAGGATTTGCTTATTTTTTATCTTTTGATTTGGTGGTAAAAATCCTTTCTTTTCTTATTTTTTATCCATCTTTTCATCATTCGATCAATTTTTTGATCAATTTTTTTTTATCAATTTTTTATAAATTATTATCAATTTTCATTTTTTTATCAGTTTTTTTTTTTACGTTTTTTTTATAATCAGTTTTTATTATCAGTTTTTTTTCAATTTTTAAATCATCTAGTTTTATTAAATTTTTTTAAAAATAATCAGTCTTTTTCTTTTTCAATAATCAGTTTTTTTATAATCATATTTTGTTTAATTTTTTTTAATCAGTCATTTTTTTTAATAATTTTTTAATCAGTATTTTTTTTTTTCAGTTTTCTACTTCATTTTTTTTTCTTAACGGTCCATGAGTCCAGTCCAATCTGTTAAATTGTCCAAAACTGTCCAAAACAGTCAAAAAGTCCAATCTGTTAACTCTGTCCAATAGTCAATCTGTCAAATCTGTCTACTGTCCAAAATCTATCAAAAGATCAGTCTTTCATTTTTTTTTTTGAGATCGAGCGATTTCATATTTTCCGAATAGGACGAAACTTTCGGAATGGTCATATTTTCCGAATAGGACGAAACTTTCCGAATGGTCATATTTTTCGAATAGGACAAAACTTTCCGAATGGTCATATTTTTCGAATAGTCAAAATTTTCCGAATAGTCAAAACTTTCCGAATAGACCAAAAGTTCCGAATAGACCAAAAATTCCGAATAGACCAAACTTTCCGAATTGACACAACTTTCCGAATAGACCATTTTTCAGAATCAGAAAACTTTCCGAATAGACTTTTTCCGCATAGAAACTTTCCGCATAGAAAATCTTTCCGCATGGGATTTCCAAATACATTTTTTTTCCGAATAGATTTTTTAAAAATAGATTCTTTCCGAATTGAAGTCTATACGGAATAAAACACGACTCGCCTGAAGACTCATCACGATCTCAGTTTTTACCCTCCCTCACCCACGTCAAACACCCTCGTCTCACCTTAACTCTTGACTCACCACAACTCCCACACTCGGACACCACTCACAAAACCACTTGAAATCCTCACACTCTCGGACTCCACAAACCAAACACACCCGCTCACCTCCCTCGACACACTTAACACTCTCTCCCTCGACCGACTCAAACAAAAACAGAAACCAAGACTCACAAACCCTCGACCCTAGCCTCGACAGACGACACCACTCACACCCTCGTCTCACACCTCTCCGACACAAACTCAACACCATCACCAACCGACTCTCACACCATCCTCACCAACACCACAACACCCTCCCTCGAACAACAAACACCCTCGAGACTGACTCGATCCCTCACACACCACAACCCTCAATAACACCTTAACCAAACAAACTCTTACTCAAAGAAACCAAGACTCGAGGTAGCACTTACATCAACCCACGTTGACTCCCACTTTGACCCAAGACTCTCACTTTTACATCCAACAAGACTCGACCCTCACAAACTCTCGGACACACCTCGCACACCTAAACACACCCAAGACTCGCTCACACCAGAAAGACGCTACAGAAGAGAGAGATACTCGAAAAACTTTAAAAACAACACCTTACCCGAGACCCCTGTTAGGAGATCTTGAAGCCTTTACTTTTCGATGGTATCTAAGAATTGAAGACGGAGGTTTTCATGATTTATGAGAGAGAGGTTGTTTGATTTTGCTTTAAGTGAGAGAAAATATAGCAGAGAGAGACGAAGGAGTATTGTGTGATAGTTGTTTGAGGAAAGAGATAAATTAGGTCTGTTTATTAGTTTGTTGACTGGCGGAAATAACAAGGAAAGAAGGTGTGGGGCGGTGGAAGGATTTCATTGGGCCACGTTTCTTGGGACGGAGATAACAAGAAAGTGGGGCGGTGGTAGTTTCTTACTAGGCCACGTGTGTTAGACGGAACTTCCTAAGCGAAGTGTATTTTTTTTATTATTATCACATCCTTTTATTTTTTAAATTTTCGAAAGTTTTTCATTTTTAAAAGTTTTTATATTAACTCGTGATATTAACTCTAAATATTTTCAATGCTAATAAAGGATAAGATTGGAAGTTTAATTTTGATTTTAATATTTTCATTTTTTGGATATTAACTCTTATTTTTTATATATAATCACTTGATATTTTTATTTTTATTCAAATTTTTTAGTTTGGAAAATTTTGTGCTATTAAGTTATAATCGGGACAAGGCAACGTAACATAAGTGACGTGATAAAGTGCCAACTTATTTTGCTGACGGATTTTTGATCGGGTTTATTTTCTCATCGTTTGAGCCGACAACATTTTTTGAGCCGAATCGATTTGTAAAATCCTGAAACCACAACATCCACATTATTCTTCCTCGATTTTCAATGGATTCGTTCAATTCGACACTTAAAGAGGGAAACTTGCATCGAATGCACGACAAAGCTAGAGAAAGTGGTATAAATTCATTTCAAATGCTTCAATATCATCTAGTCACTCTTTCGGGGATTCAAGGAGGGAGTGAATTTGTGACAATCTTTGGACAAGATCGTCATATATTCATCGACTCAATTTTCACCACTTTGACCGAACTAGCAGAGCAACTCAACCATGACAACTTTAATCACTCTGCATCGGCACTTGCTTATAAGGCTCTTGTGACACAACTCACGCCTTTCCTCCAATTCAACCTCATCAAGTCTGAAAGTTTGATGCTTTGCCAATCATTTCTTCGAGATACACATACCGAGCTTCGAGTTTTTCGTGATACAATATTGAAACTCATGACCTCGGTCTCGTCTTCGATTTATGAAAGATCTCAACTTCAGCAAGTGTATGTTAATGGAGTGCAAGAATCAATGACGCAGATGCAAGAGGATAATGGTCATACGGTTGACAACTTGGAGCCTAACGATGGCACGAGCACAGAATCAGGAGGACAACATGATGCCAGTGGCACGTCAGGGAATGTTCACGAGATTTCTCTTGATGACACCTTACCCGTTTATGACGAAGAGCCGGCAAACATGGTACAATGTAATGTTATTTATGATGTATATGCTGATGACATGCCGCATATTGGGCATTCTGAACCTAATTATGACAAACATGGGATGGAAACGAGTGATAGAAATACCACTTCTGATTCATCCGATGTAAGTCATAATGGGGGAGAGATTGTTCAGAATGCTAAACATCATGATAATTATCCTATAACTCCTTCATTGACTGCTTCTGATTCCAAGATTAAAGAGCTCGAAACGATCGTAGCTCGGCAATCAAAAGATCTTGAGGATGCCAAACTTGAATTTTCTAAGAAAACGGACAAATTTGAAACATACTTTGAAAAACTTGAAAAGTCAAACGTTGTTCTTGAAAGAAAATTGGATCAAACTGTTCTAGATTCTAAAGCTGAAAAGGATAATCTTTTGAAACAAATTCAACTGCTTGAATCTAAGCTGGCATCCCAAGATAACGTGCTCAAAGAGAATGAGAATTTAAAAGCCCAAGTACAGGAAAAGGTCTTTGCTATAGCCGCGTTGAAAAACGAGTTAAGGAAAAATAGAGGACCTAGTGTGGACACTAAGCTTGAAAAACCATCAATCTTGGGGAAACCGCCTACAAATCAGTTCGTCAGACAACCGATTGTCAGACAACCTACTGCATTTAGATCCGAGCGACCACAATCCTCGAGACCGCGGTTTGCCTCCCAAGTTGATTTGGTTCATCTTTTTAGACCAGTCACTCCAGCAACTAGGCTCAATGTGATCACTCTAGCTTTAGCAAGACCAAATCATATGATTGCCTCTAGTTTCCCTAAAAATACCAAGACCACGTCTAGAACTAGTTCAAATGACGTTTGCCATAAATCTGGTCAAAGGGAAGCTATTCAAAAGACACATGTAAGAGATAACAATGTCCAACCTAGTCAGATGCCTTCTAGATTACCCAACACTGCTAACCGTAGCATGCCATCTTCTAGGAGCATCGATCAATCATCTAGGAATTATTCAGACATTAAATATGCTACTTGTAAAACATGTAGAAAATGTGTCTTTACGGCAAATCATGATGCTTGTGTCAAGAAATTACTTGATGAGGTGAACTCCCGTGCTAGAATTAAGTCCCAGTGGATAGCTAAAATCAAACCCTTTGGTAAAGTTTGGCGCCCCACCGGTAGAACTTTTACTCTTGTAGGAAACGAGTGCCCTTTAACTAGGATAGTCTCTGATTCTACGAAGACTACTAGGGAGGAAATTGCAAAGGATGATACATCACTTAAGCCTGAACTTAAGATTTTCTATAAAAGGAAACGTTTGTCAACTAAGACAAGTGAATCATCCCCTCAGGCCACCTCTGACACAAGTAAAGCCAACTGTGAACCCCCACGTGCTTCTATAATTGATATCGCTAACCCATGTCAAAGCAAGCAAATTCCTAATGAGATTGCAGGTACCAAAGTTGATGTTCCAAAAGAACGAAGCGGTCCAATCGTTGTGTACCGTTCAACTAAGGACACTCTTAGAGTTTGGTTGCTGAAGAAGCAGATATCAGAGAAACAACTGTCTCAGGGGATTCATGGTTAAGCTGCACAAGGACTTATAGTCACATCACAAACTATAACTCGCTCTTCAAAGAAAGGAAAGTTTATCGCCGATGATAAACTTATCCTAAAAACGAGAAATTCATTTTTCTCGGGCATGAGCTTATATCAAAAACATTCCAAGTTTTTAAGCTCATGCATTATGGCTCCTCGTTAAATGACAGACGACGACCCGGACTTCAGAGACAGGGAAGTTTATCTACGCAACGATAACTTACCCTCTTAACAAGAAATTAAGTTTTCTTGGACACGAGCTTATCCTAAAACCATTCAAAGGTTTTAAGCTCGTGTACAAGGCTTATAGATAAATGACAGTCTGTAACCCGTTCTTCAAAGGCAGGAAAGTTTATCGCCGATGATAAACTTATCCTTACAACGAGAAATTAAAATTTTCTCGGACACGAGCTTACATTAAAACCATTCAAAGGTTTTAAGCTCGTGTATATGACTTACAGTTAAATGTCAGACTGTAACTCGAACTTAAAATAAAGGAAAGATTATCTTTTTATGATAACTTATCCTCTTAACGAGAAATTCACCTTTCTCGGTCATGAGCTTGTATTAAAACATTCGAAGTTTTAAGCTCAGAAAGGAAAGTGTATCTTTTAAATAAGAGAACTTTTCCTCGTAACGAGAAATTAACCTTTCTCGGTCATGAGCTTTCCGTTAAAACAGTCAAAGTTTTCAAGCTCATGAACACGACCTCTAAGTAAATGTCAGCTTAGGACTCGTTCTTCAGATAAAAGGAAATTTTATCGCCGATGATAAACTTATCCTTAACAACGAGAAGTTTACAACTTCTCGGACTTGAGCTTCCTAAGATATTCCAAATCTTAAGCTCAAGTAATTGTTTTTCAAAACTTTGAACACAATTTTTCGAGAATTTCTCAAAAGGTTTTTCTAAATCTTTCAAAATTGTGTGTTCAAAAATGTTTTGATAAAACGAGCATGTCTTCTGGAATCGATAATATTTACGAACCTAGAAATGTCATTCAATAATGACACGGGGTTGTAAATAAAGTTCGAGCAGAAGTTTAAAAGATTTAAAACATGCTCCATATGGTTTGCTATTATTTCAGATAGCAACCCGCTTTTCATAATCAAGTCAAGCATTTCACCGGAAAGCTTTGACTCTACAACGAGAATTAATTTTCTCGGGGACGTGCCGAGGTGACCAACATTCGTGAACAAGAACCATGTGCTTCTTTCATATGCTGTTCTCCATTATTCAGGTCCAACCTCGTACATTGCTAATCTTGTGAATTCATTATTATATCTGATCTTTGCACGTAATAAATACCTTACACTTGTGTTTAAAAGGTATTTAATTTACGTTTCAAGTACACCCTCATTAATTTGAGGGGGAGCTTGTTAAAATCATGAAGATAATTGGATTTGCATTTTTCTTCCCAAATTTTCTTAAAAGGCTATTAAATCAATTGATATTAAAAACATCGATTGGGTTAATATTTTTAATATGGGGGAGAAAATGTGATTTAATATGGGATATGATCAATCATAAATGGTTTGACTTAACGTGTTAGCTCATCCCGACATGTGCGAAATGTTTTCGAATATCGTAGCATATGTTAAGGGGGAGCAAAATGGATTTGCACTTCAAAATGGATTTCATGGTGACATACACTTACCCAAAACATCTCTTTTCACGACGATGAAGATTGTGGTGACATAAGGATGGTAGGATAGGTTAAAGTCTAATGATTTCTCTAGAACCGGAGGAATCTTCCCAAGGACATTCCATAGCTAGAAATAGTAGTCCTTAGGAAAGATGGAGAAAGATTGTGAACGTAGCTGAATGCCGACCAAGTACTTAAGTTAGCACTGGAACAATCACAACAAGGTGCTAGTGATGACGTATTGGTAAGCATTGAAGGGGTTGAAGAATGAAAAAGAATTGTAAAGATAAAGGGTGTAAAGAAAGAAGCTCTCCTTACAACTTAGGCAGAAACCGGGTCAATTCATATGCTATTGAGATCATTTTATGATTCTCGATATTGAAGATAGACATCATGGACCCAGTGATGCAAGGCACAACCCATCCCAGCTAACTCAGATATCTCTTAAAAGATATTTGTTTTAATCACACGGAGACAACACATTATCTATTGATTTATTCACTCCGAATAAATTGGTATTGAAAAGGTGGCACTCCTCTCCAGCCTCCGATCACTAAAAATCCAAAATGCACGATCGAGTCTAGAGCCATTTGAGATCATCAAATATCTCATTAGGACACACTTTCATATTTGCTTGCTTCTTCACACACTGTGAAAAGTAAGAAAGTTCTTAAGAGTCCTACGCAAAATCTTCATGATCTTGCCTGAACATCCGAGTAATACGAAAGTATTTACAATGAAGATGGAAATCCTTCTTGAGCGAATATCAAAAAGCTCATGGTAGGTGACTTGTGCGATTCTTTATGAATCAAACTTGTGATAACTGGAAAGCAACAGTGGTTTAATTCTTAAATGAATTTAAACACGTTCCAGGCCTCTACGCATTATCATATGATCTTGCCAGAACACTCAGAGTGACTCTTTATTGATCACAGTGACGAGTGGAAATCCTTCTAGTGTTAACATCAAACAGCACTTGGTAGGTAACTTGCAAGATTCTATATGAATCAAGCTAGTGACAACTGGAAAGCAACGATGGTGCGGTTCTTAATTGAACTTCACTTGTTCCAGGAACATGAATTGACGGCTTCAAATCATGCGGATAATATTATCCAAATGATTCACTCTTTACGTTCGCAGTCAGCTTTGGACGGTCGAGTAAAGAGAACGGGTTTACCCGCGAAATCTTGTCAAGGAGGTTCTTCATTGAAACTACCTGCCACAAGTACGATATTTAATATCGTCCAACGGTCTTCACCGACCGGAGGTAAAATGCTACCGAATTAGAATGAAATGTTCAAGGCCATTTCATCCGTGTATATTGTTTGTTGCTAACTGTCTTATGCAGTGTAACAAGAAGGTGGCATTGCGGTGTACAATCCAGAAGAAGTCGTCAACACATGCTTGTACTACATACACTTAGTACTTCAACAAATTCAAGAAAGTCTGAAGGTCAAGTCTTCCGCTGTATCAAACTCTGAAGCTTTCAAGAATTTAAAGGTATAAGTATGTGGAACATGAAGTCACGAAGAGGCAAATTTCACAAGTGATGAATGCACAAGGTCAAGGCAAGGAAACATGCTCAAGACTAAAGTCAAAGATCACATCAAGCATATTCACAAGAACAAGATCGAAGACTCAAGCATAGTATGCTAGGTTTAAGATTTTGTAAAATGGTGTGACCTCCCTTAGGGGGAGATTGTTGGAAATGTGTTTTCCCAAAGAAAGTCTCGGTCACATCATTATTAGCATAGATCACGAGCTATAGAATATTTAGAACTTTGTAACTTGGAGCGACCTCCCTTAGGGGGAGATTGTTGGAAATACGTTTTACGTATTTATGAAGGATCGGTCGCTCCAATGATAATTATGTAATGGGCTCGTGATCCACTCGTAAGTGTATAGTCCATATAGCCCACATGTAGGGTGGGCTATATATATATACCCCTCCTAGCATGTTAGGAGGGGGTTGGTTAATTCATTTACACACTTTCATTAATCTAATCTTACTTTCTCTCTCTACTTTTCTTCCCTCTCCTTTCTCTCTCTTCACCTAATCTTCCTTCTTCCCCATCTCTTCCACCAAATCCATAGATCTAATCCATCATTTACCAAATCCTTAGAATAAGTAGGCCCTCACTATTATTCACTGTTTAAGGTCCAAAAGTACATCTTTTGATCAAATTCCTGCTGCATTGGCATCAGCTAGTGTTTGTCTAGCAAATAACAGGGTTTTTTATTTTTCAAAATTAATTTGTGAAGGCATGACTAGGAATTTGGAAGGGGCTAAGAAGTTTTTTATGTATCCTAGACTCATTCAGACTTTAGTTAGTGACCAAATACCTAACCTACCAGAGTTAACTGATACATGGGATGTTCCTACATTCACAAAGAGAACTTTCTCTTTCTTGACCAAACAAGGGTATGCCTTTACAGGAAAAGTAACACCATTGTTTGATCATATGTTAGCCCAACCTGCCAATCAAAAACGTGAGGAACCTAGCAATGCTAGTGCTTCTCAGCAAACTCCTTCTCACCAGAGTTCCCATTCCCTAGAAGATTCACAATCTTCTTCTCACAATGTTGGTGTTCCACCAAACACTGATGAGATGATCCACACACCTGTTGCTTCTATTGCTGCTAGTGGTTCACCACAAGCACAAGCACCAGAGGTGGTGGATGTTGCAAATTTAACTACTTTGTATACAAGTTTGTCCCAACAGGTACAGGTATTGCAGAAAGAAAAGCTTGTTCAAGACAAGAAAATTGCTGAATTGGAAGCTAGCCTAATCAAGCTGAGGAACAAAGTGTCACCTTGGATGAGGCAACATAGATCTATTCAGAAGTCTACAATCAAGAAGCAAAGATTCAGGAACCACAAGAAAAGGCAACTGAATGCATCCAAACAGGGGAGGAATTATGAAGGACAACCACCTTCTTCTGATAATCAGACAAGGATCTCTGGTAATGACATCAATTTTGAATTGGATACAGATGTCATGGGGACTTATGCAGATGGAACTGGTTTAGAGACTGGTGTGGATGGACCTTCAGATATGGAGATTCAACAGCAAGAACCACAACCTACTCCAGAGGAGCCACAAGTTGAAGTAACATTGGTAACTCAGCCATAACCATCACCTCAATCACCACTTCACACAAATTGGAGTGCTTTCTATGAGAAGTTAGAGGAAATTAATGTTCAGTTTCCTGCTCCATCACCACAAAGTAATAAATCAGATAAGACTGAGGAGGTGCAAGTTGATATGATGTCTTCTATGGAAGAAAAGGTATCTGGGGATACACAAGTGATTGAAGAAACAAGTGTGTCTAATACTGGTGAAAACAACATTATTGAAGATCCAAGTACTGCTAAGCCAACTAAGCCGACTGCAAGTACTGCTGACATTGTTGAAGACCCAAGTACTGCTAAGCCAACTAAGCTGATTGCAAGTACCGCTAGTGATCATCCTTTACTAGAAAGTCAAACTCCTTTTGAAGAAGATGAGACTTTAGCCGAATTGTTGCTTGATTTAAGAAAGAAGACTAAACAAGTAGAGGCAGAGAAAAAGACACAACAAGAAGTTATTGCCAAAAAGAATCAAATTCAAGGTAAGAAAGTTCAAGCTTCACACCCTACTAAAGGTATAGTTATTCAACAACAATCTAATGAAGATAGAGCTACCAAGCCGAAGAAGAAGCTACCTAAGATTGATCCAAAAGATAAGGGGAAGAAGCAATTATTATCATAATCTGAAGATGAAAGTGATTTAGATGATGATATAAATAAAGTCATGTACAGATTTATTCAAATAGACCATGATGAGGAATTTGCTTATAGAATGCAAGCACAAATTCGTGAAAATGAATTACAGGAAGAACTTGCAGCAAAGCAGAATTTACAAGAAGCTAAAAGAATACAGCAAGAATGGAACATACAAGAGTATGACAGGATTCAAGCTGAAATACATGCAAGTGAGCTTCTAGCAGACTCATTTATAGCTGAAGAGAGAGATGCATATGATGAAGAAGAGAAATCAAAATTGATTGATGATCTGGTAAGGGAGCAACAAAGATTCTTTGCTGAAAAGAGAAGGAAAGAAAAGATTAAGCCTCCAACTACTATGCAGATTAGAAATCAGATGATGAATTTTCTTAAGAAAGTTAAGGGATTTACTCATATTCAGCTGGTCAAGAAGAATTTTGAAGAAATCAAGACTTTGTATGAGCAAAATAAGAGAACTGAATTGAATTTTGTTGAGATTGGATCTAAAGCAGATAGAAAAGCTGTTGAAGAGTTTAAGAGACATCTGCAACAACAAAGGCAATTTGGTAGTGCTCTTAGAATTGAGCCAAGTACTGCTGAACCTACAAACACATCTCCACCTATCAAGACCACTTATGTGAGGAAGAATAGAAAGGAGAAGGTAAGTTCAAGGGACGAAGAGATTGCTCAAAGAATGAATACAGGAGTTGAAACTCAAGACATTGCTCAGACTGAAAATGTACTAGCAGTACATACAACAGTACATACTGAGGAGACGGTACATAGAAACTTGGAAGAGGGTTCAACAGAACTTGAAGGAATTTCCAAATGTGTTAAAAGGAAAAGGTCAACAAAGACAAAGAAGAAAGCCAAGAGATTTAAAACAACAGCAGAGGATAGTGATGATGATGAGAGTTTGAAGAAGTACTTGAAGATTGTAAATTTTGAAGGTCAATGTATTGATACAGAGATTTTTGGAAAGAAAGCATTTATTTCTAAATGGATTCACTCTACAGATCAAGGACTTAAAGCTCATAGGATTTAGAGAACTGATGGCACAACAAGAGTATTCAGACTTTTGGAGGATATTCTTCACATTCTTGACAGACAAGATATTCAGGATCTTTCAAGGTTAGTTCAAGAAGCCAGTGCAGGTAAAACTGAAGTGTCACTATTATACTGGGAATTTCTCTTTATGTATGAGCCACACAATTATGATCAAGAAATGTTGAAGGAATTAGAGAATCAGGTTCCTAGTTACTGAAGATATTACATGTCATGTAGATTGCATATTTTGGATGTAGATGATGTTACATACTATATGCTGCAAGAGAAAACTTATCCTTTCAAAAGAAAATTGTTAGAAAGGATGTTAGAACAAAAATTGGAAGTTACAGAAGAATCTGTTGATGCTTTGGAGTTGATCAGAATGGTTAAACAACAAATCAAGGATTTGAAAGATGAGGAAGTAGCTGAGAAAGAGCCTTAAGTGTTTGACTTTCAGTCACACTTCATAAATGGTTCTCAGTTTACCATGTCTAACACACATAAGAACTGGCTAGTCCATAAGCAAACGGTTTATGGTAAAGACTTATCAAATCCGTTGAAAGCTGATAGTTTGCTAAAACTATATGGTTCTAACTCACCTTGTTTCGAGACAAAGAGTTGGCTAGTCCTAGACAAACGGTACTAGGTAAAGACTGCATCAAATCCATTGATGGTTGACAATTTACCAAAAATTGTAAGGTTTTCATTACATCTTGTTCTTTATGAATAAAGTATTGGCTATTCCAGAGTGTATGGCTAACTGGTAAAGAATTTATCAAATCCGTTGATAGTTGGTGATTTGCTAAAAATCATGAAGCCAATACAGATTGGTGTTTGTTGTTAACTGTTTTATTTCAGGTATGTAGATTGCAAGCAAAGAAGTATTCAAAGAAAAATACTTAGAAGGTTTTGTCGCATCAAATCAAGACAAAGGTTCATGATTCAGAGTTCAAAGACTAAACTCAAGAAGACAATAATTGATGTTGCAAAGATAAATGAATGTTTAGAAGACACAAGAAGATCATAGTTTGAAGACAAAGATGATATTCATGTTGAAGATTATCTTATCAGAAGAAGATCTACATTTGAAGTGTTTGGCTACATTCAGTTGGATACAAATACAAATTATCAAGTTCAATCCAAGGATGAAGGAAAGATTGAAGACATGTATTTTAATACATCCTAACAAGAGAAACAAGAAGACAACAAGTTATCATTTCTTGTTTAGGGGAGGATTGTTGGGAATTATTTGTTAAGTGTCAAGTACCGTTAGTATATTTGAAGTACTGTTAGTGTTATGTAAGTACCGTTAGTATTAACGCGGTACATAGTAAGTACTGCTACTTATAAATTAAGTACTTCTATGATGATTAGGACGAATATATCTTCGTATAAGATATGTCATAGTTATAGTTAGAGTATATCTTATGTGATATACCTAAATAGTTAGAATATTGATAATATATCGTCTGTGATATAGTTATCTTTATAGAATATTCTAAGGTTTCTAGGGTTCCTTACTCTATAAAAGGAACATAGGTACAATGTCTTTCATGTACCTCATTCAAGTCGATTAATAAGAGAATCGAATAGTTAAAAGTAATTTTGTTCTTCTGTGCTTTATAAGTTAGATTCCGCATAACTTATTTAGTGTTAGTAAGAGTGCTCAAAGTATTTTAGTTTGTTTACAAACTACTATACTAATTCTTAACAGAATATAGATCCGACCAATGGGATCAACAGTTTTCCTAACTTTGAACACAATTTTTCGAGAATTTCTCAAAAGGTTTTTTCTAAATCTTTCAAAATTGTGTGTTCAAAAATGTTTTGATAAAAAAGAGCATGTCTTCTGGAATCGATATTATTTACGATACTAGAAATGTCATTCAATAATGACACGGGGTTGTAAATAAAGTTCGAGCAGAAGTTCAAATGTTTTAAAACATGCTTAATTATGGTTTGCTATTATTTCAAATAGTAACCCCTTTTCATATTAAAGTCAAGCATTTTACCGGAAAGCTTCGACTCAACAACGGGAATTAATTTTCTCGGGCATGGTTTATTTTATAACTATGTAAGGGATTGTGTTTACGGAATAACACAATCTAACACGAATATATGTATGTGTCAGTGAATTTATTTGTTAAAAAAAGAGAAATCTTGTTTTTATGAAGTTATCATGTAAAACCTGCATGCTTTTACCATGAATAGTACCCTTACGATCGTACTTACATGATTAGATTTTTCCTTTTATAGCATGTTTACGTTTCATGAACAAGATTTACAAGTATTACGTACGTGTGATAACACGATAAGTATTTAATACGTATTAAGACATGATAATTATTTCAATAATAGTTATAATCACGAACATACGAACATGAAATCATGAACGTAAATAATCACGAGCTTAGTATTACGTATTTATGTATATTTATTATGATCATTAAGAAATATAATAGGACACGAACGATAACTATTTAAATCTTGTAAACACGAACACGAGAACACACATAATATTAGACACGAGAAAACTATGGGTTACCCTTGTGGGCCCCATCCTACCCGCGGATAAACACAAGAAAAAGGGCCAAGCCCATGCAATTTTTACTAAACAAGAAATAAAGGGAAAACTTATTTTCATAATAACAAAAATTAGAAAACAAGAAAAACCCTAATCTCTCTTTGGTTCTCTCTTGGTCGCCGGGTATAGAACACACACAAGGGTGTGTTGGTTGATTTTGGTGATTGATTTCTTGCAAGGTTGTTAGTGTGTTCATCTTCCTTTGTTTTACGTAATCGGTAAATCCTTAAACCCTTTTTCTTTATGATTTTTTATTTAAATCAAGAACACATGAAATCATGAGTGATATTAAAACAAGTAAATACATGTTAATAAATCATGGGGGTAAAATTAATTAGGGTTTAAGGGGTGTTTGTTTTTGGCCGACGCATGGAACCGAGACCAGGGGGTCTCGGCTTGCTTTTGTTTCACACCAACCGAGACCTCAAGGTCTCGGTGTGTGTTGTATGTCTCGGCCGTAGGAACAAAGGGAACCCCGACCTCGGTCGGGGTGTGTTTTTGGCTTGGTGGGTCTCGGCTAAGAACAAGGAACCACCACCGGATCAAGCCGGTGGCTAAATAAGGAAAGCAGGGGGAACTTTAGGCCGCGGCAGCAGGGGTAACCACCGGCTAGCCGGTGGGAACTTTTGCTAGCCGGCGGCTAGCCAAGACCAAGGGTGCGTTTGGTTGGCCGGTTCATGGGTTAAACCGGTCCGGTTCACGACATGTTTAGATTAAAACACGGGTTCGGTTCATGGGTTATTTTGCAAGTTAATTATTTTACAAGGTTAATTATTTTAACAAGATTTAAATTAAATTAATTAAAACATGTACATGATTAATTTAGTTTATACATGACTTAGGTTATTATTATTGATAATAATACATGAATTTTAACCTAAGTAATTACCATTTTATTTAGACTATATAATTAATTAATTATTAAAATCATGACTTATAATTAATTAATTTACACGACTTAGGTTATATTATTAATAGATAATAATACATGTTTTAACCTAAGTATTTTTTACCTTTATTTAATTAAATCATGTTATATTGAATTAAATACTTTAACCTATAGTTTATTTAATTTCCATGAAATAATTAATAAACTATACTATATTACATGACTTAGAATATTAATCAATAAACACTTAAGCTTATACAATTAGCTTAATTATCCAACTTATTTCTATTTATTGAAACTTTCTATTTTTAGAAATTTATTTAATTAAGGCAGCTAATCTATTTATGGAAACTTTTTATTTTTAGAAACTTATCTATTTTAAGCAGTAAATCTATTTTTGGAAACTTCGTATTTTTGGAAACTTTCTATTTTTGGAAACTTTCTATTTTTGGAAACTTTCTATTTTAGGAAACCTTCTATTTTTAGAAAGTTACTTATTATTACAGGACAAGTATAATAATACAAGAAATACTTAATCAGAATAGACAGAATGCATGACAAACACAGTATAAAGCTTTAATCAGTAAAACATGACATGAACATATAAAACAAGCTAAGACATGATATAAAATCAGTTACGTACTCAGTTATCAAAATACTTATACACGTATATTATTTATGTAGCATTAGTGGTATCGAAGTAGGACTCTCTTCCGTTCGTCTTCTTCATTCACTGGACACAAGGTACGGATTCTCCGTCCTTTCAGTATGGACATTCTTCCTTATTAGGATTCCTCGTATGCAGCCAAATGTTTTCCCCAGTATATGTTTTATATGTTTTTGAATTGCTTATGTTTAATTAGATACCTAAAGCCATATACATGCATGACTAGTTCACCTAGTTATGGAGGTACCATAACCATAACACTAGAGGCACCAGTGTTATGACTCCACCACGACGGAGTGATAGCTCGTGGCGTCCCTTCAGATTTTGGCCATATTATTATTATCAGGTGGGGCGTATGGGTGCATCCTAGTTTACATGTTTTCAGCAGATTATTCAGGTGAATGTGGTGTGTGCCTTGCATCCTTCACAAGGAGCTGATCCCTCCTACCTAAACAGTTATATTAATTAGAGGCAGCCCCTCTAATTGCATGACAAGGTCACCCCTCCAAGTATTCATGCACGTTGATATTTCATGACCTATATTGGCTTAACGGTTAACATGTTAAACAGTTTTTATAAGATAAACATAAGGCTTTTCAAACTATAAAAACTAGTTTTGTTAAGTTATACCAGGTTTTCCAGGACATATACATTTCCGCTGCTATATGTTTTACATGCTTATATTGTTCATTCCATGCTTGTATATCCTTGCACTGAGCGTTATGCTCAGCCGTTACTTTCCTTTCCATGTCCCAAAACGGCAGGTACTCAAGGACAGACTCGAGCATTTAGTGGACGAGCATAGGATGGAAGCTGCCATAGACTTCTTCTCCTTTTGCCTTCATATACTTATGCTTGTTTAGTCTCTCATTCATTTCTTTTACTTTTATTTATGGTTTGGGCTTATATTTGGGAACCGATGTTTGATTCTGATTTTCCCTAGGGTCATGTATGTTTTACTACATATTTCCTTGCATGCTTTGATGACACGCCATAATTACGCGTAACAGTCCGCTTATCAAAGTGGGGTGTTAAAATTATGGTATCAGAGCTAAGGCTTCGACCTGTAGGCTCTAAAACGTGACCTGTGACCAGTGGTAGTCACCAGCAGCTTCCTAAGCCAACGCTTGTTATTCCACGAATTGATGTTTTCAGCACATTGTTGTTTTAACCATGATGTTTTCAGCACCTTGTTGTTTTAACCTTGATGTTTTCATCGATATTGTTTTACTAATATGGATGGACAACTGCCATTCATATTTAGTTATGTGTCATTGTTACATGCATGATGTTCCTTGTGAACTGTGACTATGTGGACTAAACCTCAGTAGTTCATAATTGGTCACATAAAAAAAATTTCTGATAAGTTTTGACAGATGATTTTCACTTATTTATGTTTCATGTATCATTGTTGCAGGAATTATGACTAAGTAATGGTTGGTACAGGACTGGCCCTATTTAGTCGCATGTGCTTTTATCGAAACTTTTAACTTTGGGACCGACCCATTGGCGTCCCCTCGCCATGTCTTTTGTTTTGGGACCGACCCATAGGCGTCCCCTTGCGCATATTAAGGTTTTTATAAACTGCATCATGTATTCATGCACTGTTTTCATGCATAATTTTTTCTTTTTTTCTCTAATGATTTAGTGGCATAAAAAAATTTTCATGTCCCCTCATAAAAATATTTTTTTTTTGTCAAGTATGTTTTCATACTGTCATGGTTAACTTAAGTTTCATGATGATTATGTTATACACTCCTTCATGTTAGGTTGTTTAATGTTTCTTCTTGATGATTTCGTCTTCATGTGATTACGTCTTACGTCTCTTTTGTCATTTATGCTTGCATGCAAGACACTGTTGGAATTCATTTAAATCCTGCTTTCATGATAGTCATGGTTGGTTTTCATTAATCATGCTTTCAGGAAAATCATCGTTGAAATTCGTTTAACCACACGTTAACATTTCTCTATGCAACCAGAATGAGGTATATACTGGCATTGCTAGGTTATCATGATGGTCTTTGTTAATGCAAGTAATGCCTAAAAACATTATTAGTGTTAACTAATCTTTCTTAGTTTTGATCACAACAAACCATACAACACATTTAGTGTAGAAACATAAAATGAATTATTTAACTAACACTATCATCAAGGTAATAATCATATCACTAACCTTTCTTAATCATACTTAGTGATCATCAAAATGATTATCCTTAAAACTCACTTTTGCTAATAAGACAAAAGACTTTTTAATAAACTTTCTTTTTTAGAAAATGTTTTATTAAAATGGAAAATGAAAATTTGAAAATGGCATATTCCAAATGCTGTTAGAATATCCTTTGAAGGGTTCAAATACCTCAGATATTCCCACCCCACTAAAAGACAAAAAACGGAGCGGAGTCTAGTGGCGGTACCTTAAGTACCTACGCGGTACCTTAGCGATATGGTACCGCGGGGTGAGATAAGGTACCGCGCACAGTAGCCGTTATAGATCCGTTGTAACTTTGTCTCCTTTAAATAGTGGGTCAAATATCATTTTCCAGCAAGCCTCTTGGACGTTTTTCTCAGCCCTTTTCCTATTTTCTATAGCATAATCATTAGTAAATGATCACTTAATTTGTTAAGGATGTTTACATATGATTATCCTCTTGATCCCCTCCTTTACCATGTCCAATGAGAATATCACTCACTCACTAGTGTAGTGATAAAGATGAATTTATGAGCTAGTCATATTCATCATGATACCTTTGTGTTTTAGGTCAATCCAATGTATTTATGAATACTTGGACTAGTTGTGTTCATCCAAGTTATTTGTGAATACTTGGATTTGTTGTGTACATCCATTGCATATGTGTTTGCTTGGATTTGTGTTGTGTAAATCCAAGCTACATGTGTGTACTTGGATAAGTCTAGTTGAGTTGTAATAGATTTGATTAGGAGTTCTCACTAAACTATAAAGTGATGTGGTTGTGTCTTGTGAGTTCTCACTAAACTTTAAAGTGATTAGTAGTTGTGTTGTGTGAAGTTCTCACTTAGCTTCAAAGTGAAGAGTCGTGAAGATTGGTTCTAGCTTTCGATTAGAACTCGACATCTAGCCTTGTGTCGTAAAATGGTGAAGTAGGCAACGTCGTGAAGATTGGTTCTACCTTAAGATTAGAACTCGACATCTAGCCTTGTGTCGTTAAATTGTGAAGTAGGCAACGTCGTGTAGATTGGTCCTAGCTAAAGATTAGGTCTCGACATATAGCTTAGTGTCGGAAAATAATGTAAGCAACGATGTAAGGTTTTCTCCGCCGAGAAGGGAGCTTGTGGATATAGTGGAAATCTCAAGTAGGTGTACTCGAGGAGTGGAGTAGAAACGAGGATAGAGCCTCGTTGTCGAACCACTATAAATCTTGGTGTCTTCCCACTAGGTTGTCTCCTTCCTTGCTCTTTACTTATTTCATTATCATTGTACTTGCTTATTATTCTTGCTAGTGCAATTCAATTGAACCTAATCATTATGCAACTTAGCTTTAAGTAAAAGATAGTTTTGATACAAACCAAATTGAAAGAAATTTTAATTTGGTCACCAATCGAAGAGAAACTATTCAACCCCCCCCCCCCCCCCTTCTAGTTTCTACAATTGGTATCAGAGCGATGGTCACTCAAGATCTTTGAAGTATATTGTACTTTAAAACTTGGATCGATCCATTGTCTCCTCAAATTAGAAGGTCTAGTTGTACTAAAGTTTCTCTTTGGTCAAAACTATGTTTTCTTTGAAAAATAGGTCTTTTAATTGATAACATTGCATCCCACTTAAGATTAGTAGCCTTTATGCATTTTAGATATACTCTTGAAATGTATCTACTAGTTTGCATCTTGCTTTGTGTAGGTACTCATGAAGATCAATCACTTAATTGGTTGTGGATTGAGTTACTTGCACTTGTAGAAGAATCATTTTCATTGATCTTTAACATCTTTGAATGATGATACCAAGATGATTGGGAATGATACTAGTCCTTGAAGACTTAGTACTCATCATAGTCATTGATTGGGCATAGCACTTATTCCTTCATGGATTGCTCTTTGTGGCCAAGGTACGCTTTCGTTCTTCCACACGCCCTTTGATCATTCTTTTGATCATTGCTTGACTATGTGCTTGTTCTCGGCATCCTTGCCTTGACATTTAATTGTGGTTTGTGTTTCTTTTCTTTTATCCTCTCAAACCTTCATTGCTTGGATACTTGACTCACTATAGTGATGTAGAGTGAGTTAGTAGAAGCTTAAAGTATCAAGCATGATTTTCATGGTTTGAACCCATACGGTTAGTAGGCCCTTTGTGGGAGAGAAAGTGAATTAATACTTTGCTCATATTTTAGTTTAGACTAAGACTATTATTGAAAGTGATCTTAGTTTAGACTGGAATAATTGCTTTGTGCTTATTCATTACCAAAGCCGTTTATCGTTTCGCCGGAAAGGCACGTCTTAAACCACTATATATGACACAAGCTCTTCGTTTCAACTACTTGAAGATTGTCATTAATCCCTTGAGCATTGATCCTAGTCTTGATTCACTTCTCTTGACTTCTCTCCACTTAGTCGTTTTGCTACGAGTAGTTGTTTGTCCGTTTCGGTTCTTTTCGATCTTGATTTAACTCGTAATCCTTCGTTAAGGCATATTGCTTAGTGTTATGATGATCCAATGATATTCTAAAAGGCTCATGATTTAATTTTAAGTATTTTAGAAAAACTGGATTTTCAAAATTTGGCGTTTTTCAGAGATAGAAACCTGCCTCTGTAGGCGGTTCCTTATCTCCGCGGCTCAAACCCGCGGTTCCTTATCGATAAGGTACCGCGGGCAGTAACTTTTGTCAGAGCGCCAGTTTGTGTTTTTTATTCTTTTTCAAACCAAACTCTCTCTCTCCCAAAAATACACAGCTGACGGGTTTTACCTTTTCCACCATTGTTGAAGCTTCCAAAACCTTCAATCACTCAAATTAATTGATTCCAAGTTGTGGGTTTCACTCATCCTTCATCTAACATCAATTAATTGTAAGTATTTTCTTTCAATTTCATCTATTTTGTTCTAGGGTTCATCCTTTCATAATTGGGGATTTTTAAAATTGAAATTGTATTAAAACCTTAATAGGAATGTGGGTTGACATAGTTATTTTACTATGATTCCTTAGGTTCATATTCATTAAGATTTCACTAAAACCCACTTGTAGAACAAATCCGAAATTAAGCTAAATGATTTTGGTTAAAGGATGGATTTGAGATGAACCCATGAACAAGTAGGTAATGACATTGTTAATGCTTACCTAAAAACCTTGTTTTGAAAAACCAATGTTCTAATCCATTGTTGATATAATATAGATCATGTGTTCTTGGTCAATGATGGAATAGACACATTGTGAACATGAAAATGATATGGATTCAATCCTATGTTTGTCAAGAAATTGATATATACCATTTTCATTTTTCGTTTTCCTTTTGATTTTCATATGAGTGATTGGAGAAATATTGTCTTGTGTTTATATTTAGGTACTTAATCATGCCTTCTCAATATCAAAAAGATCATCAATTCACTAGAGATTATATGCCCGACATCTCTCAAACCTTAGTTTCATCTCAACTCCAAAACGCTTTTCCATCCCTTTCCTCTCGTTGTTTCCATGAGGGTAGGATTGTAGATCCAAGAATAGCGGGAGATAATTATATCAACTCTATGTTCGAGCTTATTGGGTTTGATTGTTTGCTTTACATAGACGAGGTAATTTATCCCTTGTTCCTTCTTGAGTTCTTCAGTACTTACTCCATGCTTGAAATCAACGACCAAATCTTTATTCGTTTCTTGTTGAATGGTGAAATCATTCAATATTCCCTTGATGACTTTGGTGATATTCTTGGTGTGCCATTTGAAGGCACTTGTCGCTTCACGGATAAGTGGAGACTAGATGCTCTCTTGGAGTCAAACGATAAACCTCCAAATGACACCACCGAAGTTGATCTAAATTTCATCCTTGAAATCATCACGAAAGAGCGTAGTGGAAACGTTGTGAGAAGCCTTCATACAAATGTGTGAAATGTGAATAGGTATGAAGTGCTCTCAAGCGACCTTAAGGATTACATGCTCCAATGGGCAAACATTCTTAGGGAAAATGTGTTTTGTCTTGGTGGGAACCGGGATCATATCCCGGCTTGTATGGGGCATATGTTGTTTCGCCTATTTACTTCCACCAAGTACAATCTTGCATATTACATCACTCGACGTATAAATTATGCTCTTTCCAAACCCAAAACAAACCTCCCTTATGATATGCTTCTTACTCGCCTCTTTAGAAAGGTTGGTCAAGATTTTCCTCAACTCGATCTTTCTCGCTTTCACCCGGTTCAACGGGTTATGTTGCCTATTCAAGAGGCGTATCAACGAAAGCCAAGAAGTGACCGTGGTTCGAGAAAATCCGACCATCAAGAGCCGGATGAGGAGGACACCGATATGCCACCAAGTGATGGTGATGGCATCGGTCCTAGTTCTCACTTTGACTCTTCGAGCAACTCCCATCCATCCTCAAATCAATTCGAGGATGATTTTGAAGACTTAGCTCCTCCTCCTCATCCTTCTAGTGATGTTCCTGAAGATCTCAATATGGATCATCTTTATCGTGAAAATCTTAGAACCCGGGGAGAATTACATGAACACCGAGTGGAGTCAAGAAAAGGGTTCAAGTATTTGGGAAAGATGTAGGGTTTAGGAAAGAAAAGGAGGTGAAGACTTTGAAGTTTTGTCAAAGTTCGGATTTGATGGTTAAACATTTGGTTATTAACACTTTGGTTTAGTTGTTTATTAACTTGTGTTGCCTGCTTGGATTACCATTCATTTTGATCCTTATTGTTAATTATTCCTTCATGTTTTTACATAGCTTTGTGCATGCCATATGATAGTTAGCTTATTAGATTATGATCTGTAGTTAACTTTGGCTTGTGAAACCTTTGGGAAAATCTGGGTTTATCAAAAACTGGAATGGGAAATTTTTGAAAACCTTCTGGTCGCGGTTCCATATCGACCCGCGGTTCCTTATCAATAAGGTACCGCCGGTCCTAGATAAGGAACCGCCGGCCACTGTGCACGACAGCATCTTTGCTTTACACTGTTTTCTTAATTTTGTGTAAACCTTGCATGATTTTCAGTAATAAACTGCACATTTCCTAAACTAGGGTATCTAAATTCATTATTCACCTAAAATGATTTTAACCCATTACTAGTTTGGATCATCCCCTCAACCATTTAAACCCACCTTGTTTGCCATGTTCTCCACACATCAAACATACTTCCCTAAATCTTAAACCACCCTAATCAACCATGGTGTGTACCAAAACCTCAAACACTTCCAAGACCTCCACCCCAAGAAAAACACTCAAAATAAGGGTTAAGGTAGCTAAGCCTAACTCTTCACCTTTCCTCACACCTAAGAATGAGAATGTTCCTATTCTCATTTCTTCATCACCTTCCCCACCTCTTGCACCATGCAAGACTTCTTCCACCCATGGTACTAACCACTTCATTGGTTCTACCTCCTCTTCATTCAATTCTAGAATGAATGAGCTTTCTTCACCCTTCACTCCAAGTGCACCCTTGGAAGTGACCACACAACCTCAACCAATCCAAAGCATTCCTTTTGGGAATGACTTTGATGACATTTTGGTAACTTCACCATTTACCCCTCACAACTCACCCATTTCACCAACCTTGGAGGATTTACCTCCACACTCACCCATTTCCCCTTTGGGGAACATGCCTCCACTTTCACCCACATCACCCTTGGAGAACTTGCCTCCTCCACCTCCACCCAACTCAAACATCCCAATTTTGGGTGTCCCTCTTTCCCTCCTCTTGGGTGATCCTTACTTTGGGTTTCATCAAACTCATGGTCCTAGTTGCCCATGTTGTCTTTACAATCACTACATCATCCATAACCTTAGGATGGACATGTATGAACTACATAGGAGGTTGCAAAACTTCTTGCTTGCTTTGTTCTCCATGCCTCCTCCTAGGAGATGAATGATGGAGTTCTTTTAATAAAGATTTTCAACAACAAGCCAAAGAAAACCACCTATCTAGATTTAATGATAAGCTAGCTATGTATTAGTTAGTTTTATTTATCTTTGTACTTGTTTCACTAATGAATGTTTTATGTTGTTGACTTATGGATTTAGCTTTGTGTGATTCTATCTTTTTGTGCACACTAATCAACTTTAATTTGAAATTAAAATTGAACCTAAATCTATCACAACCCCTAAACTTGACTAAAATTGGTTCAAATTGATATCTAAATTATTTTGTCATCCTTTGTCAAGACATTCTTTGTGAATGTGTTGCTTTATGCAACCCTAGCATATTTTGGTTCTAATAGAGGTAAAATTCCAAGATTTGCAACTTTTTGAAAAGGTCTTAGTTTTTCCCAAAACCCAGGAAAAACATTGTTTAAAGTCCACTGGACGCGGTTCCTTAAGGACCTGCGGTTCCTTAGTGATATGGAACCGCCAGCTCATATAAGGTACCGCGGCCAGAAAGTGACTTTTGACGAATTTTTGGTCAAAACCTTTAAACCCTATTCCCAGTCAAGATTCCTTGTTTACTCAAATTGACTAAACATTCCTTGACAATACACATTTTGTATTCAAATTCTTACCTTGATTACATTTTACTTATACCCCGACCTTGAGATTTCATTCTCACACCTTCCCAACCTTGAGAATTCATTCTCACATAACCTTGAGATATCATTCTCACACTCTCACAATGCCTAACTCCTACATTCCTAACCTTGACATTTCTTTGTCACAACCCAACTCACCCAAAGCTTCCTCATCCAAGCTTTCAAAGAAACCGAAAATCTCGGTTCGACCCATTTGGGTTAAGAAGAATGAACCATCTTCGTCCAAACCACCCAAAAACCCTACCTTCTCTCCAATCAAGTATTGGAATTAGACTTATACCATAAACCCCATCACCGGAGCAAAAGAAAATGTTCCACCACCACCACAATCCTTCAATACCCCCCAACTCAATGACCTTTCCACCTTCCCAAACCTCACAAGGAATTGTGAAAACATTCCCAAACCCCTTACCCCACCACCACCAAACCCTAAGTTTGATGCCATACCCCCATCAAACGATTTTGTGTTGCATCATGGATCCTCGTGTGATTGTTGCCGATTTCAACAAATTGAACTTGCTCATGTGTATGAGAAGTTAAATTTTCTTGAATTCCTCCTCACTCGACCTCCTATTCAAGTTTTTGTTCCGGTGGACAAAACTTCGAATGATGCATCGTCATCTTTTTAGTTTTATTTTATTTTTAGCAATCTTGGAAAATATCACTATTAGACTAGCTTATGCTTAGTGGTTTATTTTCCATATTTATTGCTTTTAGATACTCATACTATGTGTATGACTATCTTCTTTGTTGTATTATTTTTTTGTAACTTTTGTGTTATTTGTGTGCTATCTAATTAGTTCTATTTTTGAGTTGATCTTGGTTAAATTTTTACAATTGCTCATGGGTGATTCCATCAATTCTAAAGTTTTAACCCATTGACAAGCTTATCATCTTCATTTTATTGAAGTTTGATTTTGTCAATTACCTCTTTGGACATACTTAGCAAAATACTTGCTTCTAATTTGATATTTCTTCTCTTTCTCCCTCTCAAGTTACTTAGTAGGTAGTGATCATATATACATTGGTGTTTCTTTCCTTTCTACTAACCTTTGTGTAGCATGTCACCTTAGCTCACAAACTTGGTGCCCCGAGCAAGGGGGAGCAACCACCAAGGGGGAGCTACTAGCAAAGTTCGATGCACTTCAAAGACTTATGCTAACCTTTTTGCTACGACAAAGGGGGAGAAATGATAGTGATAAACTAGTTAATAATTCCATAGTTTGTGTTTATACGTAAATGAGTTTATCGTTTGTCGTAATCAAAAAGGGGGAGATTGTTAATGCAAGTAATGCCTAAAAACATTATTAGTGTTAACTAATCTTTCTTAGTTTTGATCACAACAAACCATACAACACATTTAGTGTAGAAACACAAAATGAATTATTTAACTAACACTATCATCAAGGTAATAATCATATCACTAACCTTTCTTAATCATACTTAGTGATCATCAAAATGATTATCCTTAAAACTCACTTTTGCTAATAAGACAAAAGACTTTTTAATAAACTTTCTTTTTTAGAAAATGTTTTATTAAAATGAAAAATGAAAATTTGAAAATGGCATATTCCAAATGCTGTTAGAATATCCTTTGAAGGGTTCAAATACCTCAGATATTCCCACCCCACTAAAAGACAAAAAACGGATCAGAGTCTAGTGGCGGTACCTTAAGTACCTACGCGATACCTTAGCGATATGGTACCGCGGGGTGAGATAAGGTACCGCGCACAGTAGCCGTTATAGATCCGTTGTAACTTTGTCTCCTTTAAATAGTGGGTTAAATCTCATTTTCCAGCAAGCCTCTTGGACGTTTTTCTCAGCCCTTTTCCTATTTTCTATAGCATAATCATTAGTAAATGATCAATTAATTTGTTAAGGATGTTTACATATGATTATCCTCTTCATCACCTCCTTTACCATGTCCAATGAGAAGATCACTCACTCACTAGTGTAGTGATAAAGATGAATTTATGAGCTAGTCATATTCATCATGATACCTTTGTGTTTTAGGTCAATCTAATGTATTTATGAATACTTGGACTAGTTGTGTTCATCCAAGTTATTTGTGAATACTCGGATTTGTTGTGTACATCCATTGCAT
The DNA here is from genome assembly GCA_025667525.1 of Glebionis coronaria. Classification (NCBI taxonomy): domain Eukaryota; kingdom Viridiplantae; phylum Streptophyta; class Magnoliopsida; order Asterales; family Asteraceae; genus Glebionis; species Glebionis coronaria. The sequence goes on from CM046875.1 coordinate 383,757,162, forward strand.
ATGTGTTTGCTTGGATTTGTGTTGTGTAAATCCAAGCTACATGTGTGTACTTGGATAAGTCTAGTTGAGTTGTAATAGATTTGATTAGGAGTTCTCACTAAACTATAAAGTGATGTGGTTGTGTATTGTGAGTTCTCACTAAACTTTAAAGTGATTAGTAGTTGTGTTGTGTGAAGTTCTCACTTAGCTTCAAAGTGAAGAGTCGTGAAGATTGATTCTAGCTTTCGATTAGAACTCGAAATCTAGCCTTGTGTCGTAAAATGGTGAAGTAGGCAACGTCGTGAAGATTGGTTCTACCTTATGATTAGAACTCGACATCTAGCCTTGTGTCATTAAATTGTGAAGTAGGCAACGTCGTGTAGATTGGTCCTAGCTAAAGATTAGGTCTCGACATTTAGCTTAGTGTCAGAAAATAATGTAAGCAATGATGTAAGGTTTTCTCCGCCGAGAAGGGAGCTTGTGGATATAGTTGAAATCTCGAGTAGGTGTACTCGAGGAGTGGAGTAGAAACGAGGATAGAGCCTCGTTGTCGAACCACTATAAATCTTGGTGTCTTCCCACTAGGTTGTCTCCTTCCTTGCTCTTTACTTATTTCATTATCATTGTACTTGCTTATTATTCTTGCTAGTGCATTTCAATTGAACCTAATCATTATGCAACTTAGCTTTAAGTAAAAGATAGTTTTGATACAAACCAAATTGAAAGAAATTTTAATTTGGTCATCAATCGAAGGGAAACTATTCAACCCTCCCCCCCCCCCCCCTTCTAGTTTCTACAGTCTTTCTAACCGTTTAACCAGTTATTTTCCTTTAAATCATGTCAGACGATCGACCCCATACCGATCATTTCATGTGCATTCCATGTGTACTCCATGTACCGTATTCCATGTGCGCATTCCACTTGCTGATACTCTACAAATTGCTGATGTCGCTCATAGCTTGGAGATGTTACTAAGGGTTGATGCTGCGGATTTTAGAGACGCTATGAGATGCTGATGTCGTTCACAACTTGGAGATCTAACAAGACGAACACAAAGGCGTTAGATCAAAGCGATCGGACGAGAAGATGCTTCACCACCAGACGATTTCCATCAATCATTGTCCCTAATTCTTAGTTACATGTCACACATCATTCAGTTGTCGTTTCAGTCATATGAGTGAGAACCGGTACCAGCCGGCCACTCAGCTGAATAGTTACATGAATCACAGTCATGATAATGACCCGTCATGGAACTAACAGACAAGATGATAGTAACCACTACTATGACAGCAACTATCCTAGCAATCGCAACCAAAGCTCCGGCTACGGACGTGATCAGAAATACAAAGGATCAGTAGTCCAATCGATCTGCTAATTTTGGCAGAATAACCTAATATTTGTAGTTCTATTTGTTTCACATCTCGAGACACATGTCAAGACATCAGTCAAGACACATGTCTCCCCTATACTTTCTAAAGACACATGTCAAGACACCAGTCAAGACACATGACTCACGTCCAATTATGGAATTTAAGGGTACCCTCCAAAGGGTATATCCATTTTGTGGTACCATGTATTAATCAGGCTACAAGATTTTCAGTACCATCACCGGCGTATCAGTGAGATCTTTCACGTTTTCTCGTTGACGCTTTCATCTCTTGCAACCATATTTCATATATTCATGACCATAAAGGATACCATTCGTATTCCCAATGTATACGAAGGTTTCCTTCAGCCTAAGGATGAGATCTAAACTGCTAACGCATTATCTCGGACAGATGCGAGTTAAATTTAATCCTAATCATGGACTATAAGCAGCACACCCTGCTACGATTCATGATTTTGTACAGTAATATTCAGGCTCATGAATATTCAGCATGGTTTTCCATCAGGAAAACCTGTATAAATGATCTATGCTTCCCAAGCACGTGTTTATTATCCATGACTGCTAAATTTTCTAGTTGTCAGTTAAGACATGACCACTAAAGTTCCTTTTATGCATAACCAGACGATTATTCAAAAATCTTCCCATACATTCCAGAAGAACCTTCAAGGAGAAGGACAGTAACATGAGATTATGTGTCGACTACCGTCGATTTAAAACAAATCACCATTCATAATCGTTATTCTCCTCCACGTATTGAAAACATGTCCAATCGACTCTAGGGTGTTAATCACTTTTCTAGGATCGGACCCATGATCATGTTACCAATAGTGACAAATGAAATAGCAGGACATGTCCATGACTGCTATTTATACACGACTCGGTCATGCTAGAATCATGATTTTGTATTTAATCTCATAAATGCCCCAGCAACATTATGGACTTAACTAATTGAGTTTCCACGAACTCATAAACAAATGCATCAGTGTTCATCAAGGATAACCTGTTTTCCTCTAAGTCTAGGGAAGAGCGAGAAGACCATTTTGCACTATGTTGCAAATTTTACACGAGAAAGTTCACCCTGAAATTTTCCAATATAAATTCTGGTTGATTACAGTGACATGCTGAATTGCATGGATTCTCACGGTTAATCTTATCATGACTCAGCTTATGCGTAAAGGAGAGAACCCTACAGTAGATTAGGTATTCTAGAAAATCGTACGCTAAGAGAAGTTTAGATTCGGAGACTCACAGTTTCGCAAACTCCTATGTATCAAGTTCTATGAAGCAAGATACAGTTACGTTCATATCTACGTACATGTGATACCAACAGGCTAATATAGAACACCAACAGACTAGGATGTTTATCCACCATTAGAAATTGTGAGCAGAAATGGGACAAGATCTCCATGCATTTTGATTACCAAATTAATGCAAACTCAGAAGAAGCATGATGCTATCTGGGTTATTGCCAATAGTTTGATCAAGTCTGTAGAATCCTTACATCCGCAAGGATTTCAGAACCAACAGGTTGATCGGACATGTTCCAGTCAAGGCGCATCCGATCACTTGGTAATCCCTCACCTATCGGGCCAGACGAAGGTTCGCGTTTGTGCTCCTTATTTACGTTCACGTTCTTATTCCAATTTTACGACTTGCTTTCACACTCACGTTCATGACACTATTCACGTTCATGATCGTATCATGGCTTACGCTTTTACGTTCATTTTCGTTCTGGGAAGTTTTGCAAGAATTTGAGAGACCAGACTCAAGTTTAGTATAACTCTCTATCCTCAGATAGACGTTTCACGTCACATTCCACGTCTCTCCTTATAGCATTTGGCGTTACCGCCGCCGTATTCCATGTTCTCGATATGTTTCACATGTCACATTCGTTCCACGTTTCTCATATCATGTTCACGATATGTTACATGTATCATCGATCATGATATATTTGCTCATACTACACTCACCATATCTCCACGTACCACGTTCAAAAATTTTCACGTATCACGTTCAAAAATTTTCACGTATCACGTTCAAAATTTTTCACGCACTACGTTTCAATATGTCTTGCGCATCGTTTCTAATTATCAGTTAGGTTAGATTATTTTGTATCGTAGAGTTTCATTTACCCTAGCATGTAAATTCGTACTCCCTCTATCGAATTCAGAAGAATCTATCTTACGTTGTAACCAGGAACTTTTACGTATTGTCAAATCAAGGACACAAGACCAGGATTATCATATGTGTCAAGATCTCATATAGAAACCGTTCCGAGAGGGAGGCCAATTGGAAACAGACGAGTCCATCCGGATTTTGTCCTCTCATCCTTTCATAACCATGTAAGACTCTTTCAGTCACGTCACGTTCCATGTCCTTTTAAGCTATGTCAAGTTTCACGTCACCTTCTTTTGCTTTTATCTTGCATACCCTTCCAGTTTAAGTCGGGTATGTTACGCTTCCAGTTACGATATCTATAATTCAGGGACGAATTATTCTTTTTAAGGGGGAAGAGTTGTAAAACCCACATGCTTTTACCATGACTAGTACCCTTACGATCGTACGTACATGATTAGAATTTTCCTTTTATAGCATGTTTACGTTTCACGAACAAGATTTACAAGTATTACGTACGTGTGATAACACGATAAGTATTTAATACGTATTAAGACACGATCATTATTTCAATAATAATTATAATCACGAACATACGAACATGAAATCATGAACGTAAATAATCACGAGCTTAGTATTACGTATTTATGTATATTTATTACGATCATGAAGAAATATAATAGGACACGAACGATAACTATTTAAATCATATAAACACGAACACGAGAACACACTTAATATTAGACACGAGAAAACTATGGGTTACCCTTGTGGGCCCCATCCTACCCGCGGCTAAACACAAGACAAAGGGCCAAGCCCATGCAATTTTTACTAAACAAGAAATAAAGGGAAAACTTATGAAAATTAGAAAACAAGAAAAACCCTAATCTCTCTTTGGTTCTCTCTTGGCCATCGGGTATAGAACACACACAAGGGTGTGTTGGTTGATTTTGGTGATTGATTTCTCGCAAGGTTGTTAGTGTGTTCATCTTCCTTTGTTTCACGTAATCGGTAAATCCTTAAACCCTTTTTCTTTATGTTTTTTTATTTAAATCAAGAACACGTGAAATCATGAGTGATATTAAAACAAGTAAACACATGTTAATAAGTCATGGGGGTAAAATTAATTAGGGTTTAAGGGGTGTTTGTTTTTGGCCGACGCATGGAACCGAGACCAAGGGGGGGGGGGGGGGTTTCTCGGCTTGCTTGTGTTTCACACCAAACGAGACCTTAAGGTCTCGGTGTGTGTTGTGTGTCTCGGCCGCAGGAACAAAGGGAACCCCGACCTCGGTCGGGGTTTTTTTTGTCTTGGTGGGTCTCGGCTAAGAACAAGGAACCACCACCGGCTTAAGCCGGTGGCTAAATAAGGAAAGCAGGGGGAACTTGAGGCCACGGCAGCAGGGGTAACTACCGGCGAGCCGGTGAGAACTTTTGCTAGCCGGCGGCTAGCCAAGACCAAGGGTGCGTTTGGTTGGCCGGTTCATGGGTTAAACCGGTCCGATTCATGACATGTTTAGATTAAAACACGGGTTCGGTTCATGGGTTATTTTGCAAGTTAATTATTTTACAAGGTAATTATTTTAACAAGATTTAAATTAAATTAATTAAAACATGTACATGATTGATTTAATTTATACATGACTTAGGTTATTATTATTAATAATAATACATGAATTTTAAACTAAGTAATTACCATTTTATTTAGACTATATAATTAATTAATTATTAAAATCATGACTTATAATTAATTAATTTACACGACTTAGGTTATATTATTAATAGATAATAATACATGTTTTAACCTAAGTATTTTTTTTACCTTTATTTAATTAAATCATGTTATATTTAATTAAATACTTTAACCTATAGTTTATTTACTTTACATGAAATAATTAATAAACTATACTATTTAATTACATGACTTAGAATATTAATCAGTATACACTTAAGCTTATATAAATAGCTTAATTATCCAGCTTATTTCTATTTATGAAAACTTTCTATTTTTAGAAATTTATTTAATTAAGGCAGCTAATCTATTTATGGAAACTTTCTGTTTTTAGAAACTTATCTGTTTTAAGCAATAAACCTATTTTTGGAAACTTTCTATTTTTGGAAACTTCTATTTTTGGAAACTTTCTATTTTTGGAAACTTTCTATTTTTGGAAACTTTCTATTTTTGGAAACTTTCTATTTTTGGAAACTTTCTATTTTAGGAAACCTGCTATTTTTAGAAAGTTACTTATTATTACACGACAAGTATAATAATACAAGAAATACTTAATCAGAATAGACAGAATACATGATAAACACAGTATAAAGCTTTAATCAGTAAAACATGACATGAACATATAAAACAAGCTAAGACAAGATATAAAATCAGTTACGTACTCAGTAATTAGAATACTTATACACGTATATTATTTATGTAGCATTAGTGGTATCGAAGTAGGACTCTCTTCCGTTCATCTTCTTCGTTCACTGGACACAAGGTACGGATTCTCCGTCCTTTCAGTATGGACATTCTTCCTTATTAGGATTCCCCGTATGCAGCCAACTGTTTTCCCCAGTATATGTTTTATATATTTTTGAATTGCTTATGTTTAATTAGATACCTAAATCCATATACATGCATGACCAGTTCACCTAGTTATGAAGGTACCATAACCATAACACTGGAGGCACCAGTGTTATGACTCCACCACGACGGAGTGATAGCTCGTGGCGTCCCTTCAGCTTTTGGCCATATTATTATTATCAGGTGGGACGTATGGGTGCATCCTAGTTTACATGTTTTCAGCAGATTATTCAGGTGAATGTGGTGTGTGCCTTGCATCCTTTACAAGGAGCTGATCCCTCCTACCCAAACAGTTATATTAATTAGAGGCATCCCCTCTAATTGCATGAGGAGGTCACCCCTCCAAGTATTCATGCACGTTGATATTTCATGACCTATATTGGCTTAATGGTTAACATATTAAACAGTTTTTATAAGATAAACATAAGGATTTTCAAACTATAAAAACCAGTTTTATTAAGTTATACCAGGTTTTCCAGGACATATACATTTCCGCTGCTATATATTTTACATGCTTATATTTTTCATTCCATGCTTGTATATTCGTGCACTGAGCGTTATGCTCAGCTGTTACTTTCCTTTCCATGTCCCAAAACGGCAGGTACTCAAGGACTGACTCGAGTATTTGGAGGACGAGCATAGGATGGAAGCTGCCATAGACTTCTTCTCCTTTTTCCTTCATATACTTATGCTTGTTTAGTCTCTCATTCATTTCTTTTACTTTATTTATGTTTTGGGCTTATATTTGGGAACCGATGTTTGATTCTGGTTTTCCCTAGGGTCATTTATGTTTACTACATATTTCCTTGCATGCTTTGATGACACGCCATAATTACGTGTAACGGTCCGCTTATCAAAGTGAGGTGTTACATATCATCTCCACCAACCGTAGCAATTTACAAATTGATATCTACATACTCGATGATGCGACTACTCAAACGGCGACTACAGCTCTTTCATTAGAACACGGGTCAACAATTGAGGGGGAGCAATTGTCCAGCATTCAGAATCTTTGATCCGGAAAGTGCCAAGTTCACATATTGGTGTAAAGACAATGATATCAATCATACACATGGTGTCAAGAGATAACTTCAGAAGTGACGAGGCGACCAACATTCGTGAACAAGAACCATGTGATTCTATCATATGATGTTCGCCATCATTCAGGTCCAACCTCGTACATTTCTAATCTTGTGAATACATTATCATATATGATCTTTGCACGTGATAAGTACCTTACACTTGTGTTTCAAATGTATTTAATTTACGTTTCAAGTACACCCTCGTTAATTTGAAGGGGAGCTTGTGTAATTCATGAAGATAATTGGATTAGCATTTTTCTTCCCAAATTTTCTTAAAATGCTATTAAATCAATTGATATTAAAAACATCAATTGGGTTAATATTTTTAATATGGGGGAGAAAATGTGATTTAATATGGGAAATGATTAATCACAAATGGTTTGATTTAACGTGATAGCTCATCCCAACATGTGTGAAATGTTTTCGGATATCGTGGCATATGTTAAGGGGGAGCAAAATGGAATCTGGATATCAAAATGGATTTCATGGTGACATAAACTTACCCAAAACATCTCTATTCACGACCGTGAAGATTGTGGTGACATAAGAATTGTAGGATAGGATAAAGTCCAATGATTCCTCTAGAAACCGGAGGAATCTTCCCAAGGACATTCCATAGCTAGAAATAGTAGTCCTTAGGAAAGATGGAGAAAGATTGTGAATGTAGCTGCATGCCGACCAAGTACTTAAGTTAGCACTGGAACAATCACAACAAGGTGCTAGTTATGACGTATTGGTAAGCATTGAAGGGGTTGAAGAATGAAAAAGAATTGTAATGATAAAGGGTCTAAAGAAAGAAGCCCTCCTTACAACTTAGGCAGAAATCGGGTCAATACATATGCTATTGAGATCATTTTTAATGATGCTTGATATTGAAGATAAGACGTCATGGACCCAGTGATGCAATGCACAACCCATCCCAGCTAACTCAGATATCTCTCAGAAGGTTTTTGTTTTAATCACACGGAGACAACGCATTATCTATTGATTTATTCACTCCGAATAAATTGGTATTGAAATGGTGGCACTCCTCTCTAGCCTCCGATTACTAAAATCCAAAATGCACGATTGAGTCTAGAGCCATTTGAGATCATCAAATATCTCATTAGGACACACTTTCATAATTCCTTGCTTCTTCACACACTGTGAAAAGTAAGAAATATCTTAAGAGTCCTACGCAAAATATTCATGATCTTGCATGAACATCTGAGTAATACGAAAGTATTTACAATGAAGATGGAAATCCTTCTTGAGCGAATATCAAAAAAACTCATGGTAGGTGACTTGTGCGATTCTTTATGAATCAAACTTGTGATAACTGGAAAGCAACAGTGGTTTAATTCTCTTAACTAAAATTAAACACGTTCCAGGCCTCTACGCAATATCTTAGTGATCTTGCCAGAACACTCAGAGTGATACCTTAGTGTTCACAGTGATGAGTGGAAATCCTTCTAGTGTTAACCTCAAACAGCACTTGGTAGGTAACTTGCAAGATTCTATACGAATCAAGCTCGTGACAACTGGAAAGCAACGATGGTGCGGTTCTTAATTGAACTTCACTTGTTCCAGGAACATAAATTGACGGCTTCAAAGCATGCGGATAATATTATCCAAATGATTCACTCTTTATGTTCGCAGTCAGCTTTGGACGATCGAATAAAGAGAATGGGTTTACCCGAGAAATCTTGTCAAGGAGGTTCTTAATTGAAACTACCTGCCAAAAGTACGATATTTAATATCGTCTAACGGTCTTCACCGGCCGGAGGTAAAATGCTACCGAATTAGAATGAAATGTTCAAGGCCATTTCATCCGTGTATATGTTTTGTTGTTAACTGTCTTATGTAGCGTAACAAGAAGGTGGCATTGCGGTGTACAATCCAGAAGAAGTCGTCAACACATGCTTATACTGTATGCACTTAATACTTCAACAAATTCACGAAAGTCTAAAAGTCAAGTCTTCCGCTGTATCAAACTCTGAAGCTTTCAAAAATTTATAAAAGTATAAGTATGTGGAACATGAAGTCACGAGGAGGCAAATTTTACAAGTAATGAATGCAAAAGGTCAAGGCAAGAAAACATACTTAAGACTAAAGTCAAGGATGTCATCAGCATATTCACAAGAACAAGATCGAAGACTCAAGCATAGTATGCTAGGTTTAAGATTTTGTAAAATGGTGTGACCTCCCTTAGGGGGAGATTGTTGGAAATACGTTTTTCCAAGAAAAGTCTCGGTCACATAATTGTTAGCATAGATCACGAGCTATAGACTATTTAGGACATTGTAACTTGGAGTGACCTCCCTTAGGGGGAGATTGTTGGATATACGTTTTACGTATTTAGAAAGGATCGGTCACTCCAATGATATATTCAAGTATTAGGCTCATGATCCAATATGTAATCAATATAGCCCATATAGCCCACATGTAGGGTGGGCTATATATACCCCCTCCAAGCATGTTAGGAAGGGTCGGTCATTAGTCATTTCACATTTCATTAATCAAATATCTATTTCTCTCTCTACCTCTCATTTCCTCTCCTTTCTCTCTCTAGTTCATATCAAGTTCTTTATCTATCCCTCTCTCTCTCTCTCTCTATTTAGATCATTACAACACTTGTAACAATCATAAGAAAACGTGGCCCTACAAAGTACGACCCTAAGCAATACAAATCGAACCAGTAGCAAGGGGGATGGGAAACGCATCCCAACTCCCAGACTCTGGACTCAAACAATGAATCAAAAAATGAACCAGCAGCTTCTATTGAGGGGCAAATCTATTTGTCTGGAAGTTAAACTTCCCCTCATGATTATAACCTATAGCAGCCATACCATCCAACACCTCTGAATTGGGAAGAGAGCTAATACCATCCTTATCTTGGAGATGAAGGGCATATATAATGGATGCCTCAGACACCACATAGGAGCGACCATCTATAGTAGCATGGAGCTCTAATGGGCGATCCAAAACAGCATGGGTGTTAGCAGTTGCCCAAAACCGATGTATAATGGTATCATACATAGTGGGACACACAGTAAGAGCATACCTTAGATTGGAAGCTTCAATGTATTCCAGGATGTCTGTGAACTCGTCTCTCTTAGGACCTTCGCCAAGATAGGCCACCTTGTTATGATCGGGCTCGTAATGTAGTGATGCCATTGATGTTGATAGAAGCAGTGGAAGATGATTGATGGAAGAGGGTGAAGGGTAGGAGCGTATGTGTGTGTACGGTTGTGATAATTGAGTCAAATGAGTAATTTGACCATAAATAATAGTTATAAAACTGTTCATTGACCCCTAATTATGGGGGTTACCCTTTCAAAATTAAGTCATTAATGCTTGAGTAACCACTTGCCCCTTAAACCATTATTTGCAAATCCCAGTTACCAACGATAAACAAAAAGATGTGCACCAAAAGTAACTCTCCTTGACTGAAAGTCAAAACACATAAAGGTCAACACTAGGAGCAGCGAGTGGTCAACGAAAGTCAACAAAGTGAACTGTGACCCAGAATTGATACTAGAAGCCAACCATAAGTGAAGAATAAGGGTTTGTACCCCTAGAAGCAGAAGACTGCCACTAGGAGTAACGAAGAACTTCCACTAGAAGTTGCACACACCGCGAATACCCATGAAAACTGTTGTTAGAATCTACCATATGTATGACTGTACAAGGAAACATGTACAATAAGCCTCCCCTTAGGCTTAGCCTCCCCTCAATCCTAAGCCTCAAGGATTGACCATACCAATGTGAACCACCAAGTGGTTGAATCTCGGACCATCAAATGCTTTAGTCAATAGATCAGCAACATTATCATTCGTATGTACTTTAAGAACCTGTATCATCTTCTTTTCATTGGCATCCCGTATAAAATGGTGCCGGATCTCGATATGCTTGGTTCGTTGATGAAAGACAGGATTCTTCACAATGCGGATAGTGCTTTGATTATCGATGAAAATTTTGGTGTTCATGAAGTTGAACCCATAATCCAGCATTTGATTTTGTATCCACAAGACTTGTCCACAGCAACTAGCAACAGCTACGCATTCAACTTTTGTTGAAGAGGTAGCTACGATTGTCTGTTTCTTACATTGCCATGAGATAAGTCTTCGACCCAAAAACTGACAACCACCAGTAGTAGACTTCCTATCATTATTAGCACCTGCATAGTCACTATCACTATAGGCTTCAAGAACAAAATGTCACACCCCACCATGGCGGAATATGGGGCGCGACGTATGGATATCATCACAACAATAGCGTGTCTATAGAGATAACTAAATGAAATAGTAAATGTCATAAAATGGTGACACAATTACAAATGTCATGACAATATCTCAACAATGCAGGAGTCTAGGTAAGTAGGTAACAGTCCTACCGCTTACCCGAGACAAACAATTAACATAAACAAAGCAAACATATAGGTGTCAACAAAGTATCACTTATACAAACATCAAATAAAGACTAAGAGGAAAGGGGGTTCCTCCAATGCAATCCTAAGCCTCCCAAAGCTAGCCACTCCTATTCTCATGCTTAACCACATTCTCACCTGAAAGAGACACTAAAACACGTCAACATAAAGTTGGTGAGAATCATAGGTTTAGACTCTAACTCTAAATCAATTATAAGCTGTGAATAACAACCATTAACAAAAGAACATATGGACAATGTGCTACAATTATGTATTAACAACTAGCATTCAAGATTAACCAATCACCACAAATCCAAGGCTCCAAGCCTTACCAATAACCACAATTCCAAGGCTCCAAGCCTTACCAATCACCATGGTCCCATAGGCGCCCATACACCTATGAACCAATCCTAAGGCCCTGCCTTGTCAACATCCCCTTGGTACCAAGTCAAACCACAATAACTGAGACGATACATGTCCCCCAATCCAAATCATAAGCACAATCAAGAATCACATAGCAGTTAATCACATAAGTACACACACAAGTCCATCACAAACCATAAAAACATTCACAACATTAGTTAAAAAAAACCATACAGTGTCTCTTCTATCCCATCTGGAATTCAAATCATAAAAAGACATGGGACTATGAAACTCACCTGAACAAGCTTCTCCAAGTATCCGGGCTCTAGCAAAAATCTTAGAAATTAAAGGAAGAAATTGTCTTTGATGAAACCTAATTCCACCATTGTTACAATTCGACTATGAGATGTTATGGGGGTGAAAAATCTGATTATTTTGGTTATGGGATGGGTTTGGTTAAGTCCTAAAGTCCCCCTAATCCCATTACTAGTCCATTGGGCCTGTTTTTGGGTTTTTTAGTTATTTTCTTTCTTACTTTTCTTTTGGCTGCCCAAACCAAACCCAAAGCACCTAAGGATCTGGTTTTTAACCTTATTTTATAATTTATATTATTCTTAAACTAAATCTCACATTCGGGTTACTTCCGGACCATAACCCGAAAGCCTTACGTTGATTTTTCGATTTTCTACGCGATTTCCGAATCAACCATCATTTCTAAAAGTTTCTAATTATGGAAAGTATCTCTAAAACTTATCCTAACCATATAATATGTACTTAATACATACATACAACATACGATACGTATACGAAACCTTGTAAAAACGGTATCCGAACTTTCCCGCAGTTCATTTCTGAACTCATTTCATTTCATTTCATTTCCAACTCGTACCATGATTACAAATCATGTACCTCATTTCGTCCATTCTCATCCCCAAAATCACACATATAAACACATAAATCATATAAAACACACAAAATATCCCAAAAATAAGACTAAATGACGAACCTCAAAAATCGGGGTTGTCACATCACTCCCTCCTAATAGAAATCTCGTCCCGATATTTACTCCTTAGGATCATCATTAGCAAATATATAAGGATACTTGTTCCTCATAAACTCCTCCCGTTCCTACGTGAACTGTAGTCCACGTTTCAAATTCCATATACCCATAACTACGGTATATTACTTTTTCCAACGTCTTAGAGTCACGATCCAAAATCTCTACCGGCTATTCGATGAAAGAAGACTCGTATCTATACTAATATCATCTAATGGTACTTGCAAGTAGGTTCTTGCTAAGCATTTCCTCAATTTTAATACATGAAATACATCACGCATACCACTCAAGTCTCCCAGTAATTCCAACCTATAAGCCACTGGTCCAATCCTTTTGAAGATTTCGAATGGACCCACGATTCTAGGTGTTAACTTCCCTTTCATCCCAAACCACGTCACTTCTTTCCATGGTGAAACCTATAGCACAACCTTATCCCCAATCTCAAATGCCAACGGCTTACGCCTCTTGTCCACACAGCTCTCGTGTCGGTCCTTTGCCATTTTCAACCTCTACTTAAGCACTGCCACCACTTCTTGTAGTTTTCCGTTCCAACTCCGGTCCAATATGTTGACTGCTTCTAACTTCACCCCACCGTAACGGTGATCCACCTCATCTTCTATGGATTAAATCCAGCAGTTTCTACTACATTTCCTATCACCAGACCTAACGATTTTCCCTTCTATATCACTACACAATCTTGACAACCCTTTACTCCCTCAAGCCATTCTTCCTCCATACTACTTCTCGCTTGTCTCTCCATAATCTTAATTTCCATTATCTCATCTTCATCCAATAATTTAGGCTGTCCTCTTTTAATCCCTACATTCTCATCAGTGAAGAATACGACCCTCTCACTAGTGACTCTCTTTGAAGAAGAATTCTTCCTAAACAAAATGCAATCTCTAACTATCTCCAAACCGCAAGCCAATGCTCTAGGCGTCTTCCTCCATTATCCTTATGGTATGCTCATATCAACCATTAGTCTATCAACGGTATACTATGCTTACTTCCCATCGTTTATTCCCTTGCCATAATCCTTCATAAAGCATTCCATACTTCTTAGGCTAATTTTTATGCAGAAACTCCTATTCCATCACATCCGTACGCAATCCTTCCAACTTCTTAACTACTTGACTTCTCATTCCTCTTAGAATATGGGATGAATTATTCAGTCAATCGAGTATCACCCAAATCTCATCGTACTTATTCCTCTACCCCATTATGTATCCCCTCTACCATCTTCGTCCTTACACCGCCCTTTCTATGCTACTCCTATCTATGTAGTAAGTATAGCCTATTTCCCTTTTCTTCATATGATTGTCCAAGCCACGCAACATGAATGTTGACGCGTTCTCTGCTTTAGACAACTACTCGGGCAACTTACATCCTTCATCCAAACCCTCCTAACACGTCATCCATATAGCTAAATTTTGTCTCAGCATCACTTCCTCCCTCTTATTCCATGTCTCATTAACTATGCTCGCCTTTCCCAGATGGTACTTGGCCTTGCAATTTTCCATCATCACTTAACTCCACCCATCACCTTTGCCAATGTTCAATCAAGAGGAGTGAATATGTGTTGGAGACGTTCATGATCCGTATAGATCATTCTCTACGTCTCGTGCACCAAATGCCTCTAGCATTCTAGGCACATCAACAATCCAGCTCTACTAACTAAGTCTTATCTAGTTCTTCTAAATCTTCAGTTCATGCAATGTATAAGCAATCGCCTTTCTTTGTCGTCCTCGTACGCATCCAAATACTTGCTCCACGTATCGTCATGCTTCACGAATTCATTCACTACTTTCGATAATTCCAAGATCGGCTCATTATCCAATCCACCTCTTCAGCCTCCAAAACGCTTCCTCATCCTTCTTTACTTCGCCCCTTGCTGGTTCCATGATATATAATCATCTCTAACTACTCATCCTGGTCAACTTAATCCTAAAACTCACACTTGAAAATCTCACGTATAATTCCCTTTCCTAACAACTCCAAAACCAACTCATAATTCGCCTCACTCTCCTTCTTAGACTTTGAGTAGATCAAGATGTCGTCGATACTCCCGATGACAACTCGTTTATATACATTCATGCACACTCGGTTCATTGACTCCATGAAAACCGCTAGTGCTTTGGTGAAGCCAAATGCATAACCGTAAACCTAAAGCGTTCATACAACATCCTTAGCAGTTTTAACTACATCCTCCTTGCACCTTTTGTTAGCGGCAATACGAATAAGTTCCTACCTGGTTCTACCCGCAAAAATCTACACGCATTCTAAAAGACCAATACTTCCTCTTATCAGACCATTCAACCGCTTTCCACATCCAATCTACTACTAAGCAACTCAACTTTTATCTTGCATTCCTTGCAATTTCTAACAACTCTTGTCTTTAAATCATTCCATCAACAATTACCTTGGAAAGGCACTAACCACAACTCCTCTCACTTATCCTACTTGCTCTATTCATGGTTCTACTTCAAGATAATAGGTAAACCTACTAAATCTTAAGAAATTTTCGGAAAATTTTTCATACCTAACGAATATCACAAGTACCTTTGAAATATCACATCCCCTTCCAACATTCTCTACGATGCGTTACATGTGCCAATATCCATACTTTATACAAATCTCTATTCATCTCCCTTGGCACTCCTAAGAGATCTCATGACCATATTAGTTCGTCTTTCTACGAACTTCTAACTCTTTCCCTATCACAAAGGGCATTCCAACTATTCTCCCATATTACTATATCAATGCTCTCAATCAATACAAAACCAAAACTACATCTGGAACACACCAGACACGACCAACGAATCAAAACTACGGATAACTAACGACATTTCACGTGCACCAGTTAAAACAAGTCAAAAACCACGAGACTCAAAAGAAAACTCAAACCCAAAACATGTATCAATTCAAAATGACCCATGACAACGAAAAATAATCCAAGAAACACCCAATGGAAACCAAAACAACTTACGCCCCACGACATATTATTTAAATCGTGCGCAAAATCGACTTTTCCCAAAGGAATAGTTTTCTTTACCTCCCCACATCTATGTGACTTAAACAATCTACAAACAACCCTCTAGATGATCTCAAGACTCAACTCAAAGACTAGGTACCCTGAACATCCCAAAACATAAGTTTAAAACTACTATTCAAAACTCAACCTTGAACCTGACACTTGTACAACCATTTTGACCAAGCTACTGACCTCCCATGACTATACATCCCACATATTTGAAAAATATGTTCCGAGTACATAATATTAGCCTTTTGAATCACCCAAAAAGCTTTAAAAAGAATAAGTTACAACCAAAACAATTTTATCCTAGTTGTTTTAAAAACTAAAGAATCATCTTAGTGATTAATGTAACCCTTTTAAATAAAAAAATAAAAAAAATAATTGTATGAGAAATTTTCATGAACTCAATTTAACCTTGTATAAATAATTATAAGTGACGTAACTCGATTAAACTCAATTATATAAACTATTTAAGTAGAAAGAAATTTTATTTCGCTTTATTTTATAGAGAGTCTTTTAGAAATTTGAAATAAATAAGTGTTGATTTAAATTCTTATGTTACTTCTTGTTTCAAACACGACTCCAACACCTTACCCTTATTTTACCAAATACAACCAACTATCCAACTCTATAGTAGATTTCCAAGTCTTTTCAATATATACGGACTAAAAGTAATGTAAGACTCAACACAAAAGATTTCATTATCCCAAAAGAAATCCCAATTTATTTCAATTACTTAACACCAAGGACACCATTTTAAAACAGACACGTGAAATAGGAAACTCGAAGAATACCTCACAACAGAGGTTGAATACCTAAAAGAAGCGAGCTAGCAAACCCTACTACGGATACAATCAATAATAGCGAGGGGTCATACATATGTAGGTAATATCAGGATACATATACTTAAATCTGTCCAACATCTACTCTACAAGCATGTATTAATCCTCTTTCATGCAATCATACTTAGGAATCCATTGAAGTTGTGGTACTTGTATAACTATGGTGGCCACCATACTTATACAATTACCCTTTCCGCAATGCACTCCCTCCTATGATGACACTAATAAGAATCAATACAACACATAACACATACATCCATCAACTCACCTAAGCACATAACCACATAAACAATAAGGTAAAAAACTCCAACTACTAAAATAACATAGTCAAACTCGAAACAAAAATCCATAGTCTAGCTAAAACAGCAATGACAAAATCCAAAACAAAAACATAATCAATTATAAGTCATGTCGCCCCTCAGAGTGGAAACAGCTTAAAATCCTTCATATCCACCTACTCCTAGTAACTCGAACCACCATATGATTCTTAGGGAACATGACTTAAACATAAAAAGAAAAATACTATACCTCAGGTACATAAAATAACTCAACAAAAGACATAAACTACCATGTACCAAATTATGTACTATAATTTACAATTTAAGCAAAGTACAACAATGACTAGCGTGGACGATTATGGTTCAACCCACACTAGTCACAACCCGAAAAGAAAATAACATGTGGCTAAGTATGAACTACTATGGTTCAACCCATACTAGTCAAAACATAACAAACATCGCAAGTAAAAACCAATAACATCAATTAATATCAAATGCACACATACTCCTATGATGCCTATATGAGAGGACCCTTAAGCTATAGACTAGGCTACGAGACTAGGCAACCTAATTCTCTATAACCATTGGCTCTGATACCATTCTGTCACACGTCACCATGGCGGAATATGGGGCGCGACGTATGGATATCATCACAACAATAGCGTGTCTATAGAGATAACTAAATGAAATAAGAAATGTCACAAAATGGTGACACAATTACAAATGTCATGACAATATCTCAACAATGTAGGAGTCTAGGTAAGTAGGTAACAGTCCTACCGCTTAGCCGAGACAAACAATTAACATAAACAAAGCAAACATATAGGTGTCAACAAAGTATCACTTATACAAACATCAAATAAAGACTATGAGGAAAGGGGGTTCCTCCAATTCAATCCTAAGCCCCCCAAAGCTAGCCACTCCTATTCTCATGCTTAACCACATTCTCACCTGAAAGAGACACTAAAACACGTCAACATAAAGTTGGTGAGAGTCATAGGTTTAGACTCTAACTCCAAATCAATTATAAGCTGTGAATAACAACCATTAACAAAAGAACATATGGACAATGTACTACAATTATGTATTAACAACTAGCATTCAAGATTAACCAATCACCACAAATCCAAGGCTCCAAGCCTTATCAATAACCACAATTCCAAGGCTCCAAGCCTTACCAATCACCATGGTTCCATAGGCGCCCATACACCTATGAACCAATCCCAAGGCCCCGCCTTGTCAACATCCCCTTGGTACCAAGTCAAACCACAATAACTGAGACGGTACGTGTCCCCTGATCCATATCATAAGCACAATCAAGAATCACATAGCAGTTAATCACATAAGTGCACACACAAGTCCATCACAAACCATAAACATTCACGGCATTAGTTACAAAACCATACAGTGTCTCTTCCATCCTATCTGGAATTCAAATCATAAAAAGACATGGGACTATGAAATGTTGGGTCGAATTATTGAGTTGATAAGTCAAAACACAAAAGACAAGGACTAAATCTGACAATGAAGAATTCTACAAGCTGGTGGACAAACTTGTAGAAGATATTATCACAGAATAATAGAAGATTTAGTTGTCTTATTATTAGCTTTCTTTGTAAGCTATGTTTTCTAGTATAAAAAGAAAACATACGTAGGTTTTTATTCATATCATTCATTCACAATGTAAACCTAAAGTGTGTGTCGCACTAGACGTGGGATTCAATGTATACACGTCTAGTGGTTGTTTGTTATTAATATAATAAGCAACCCATTTGTTTTAATTCATGTTCTTGTGCCTAAACACCTTGTTATGATCATTGTTCTTTTCCGCTATGTTATCATATGAACGATGATCAACCTAGATATAATGGTTCATAACCATTGAGTCTAACGATCAATAGGGAACCAC
The DNA here is from genome assembly GCA_025667525.1 of Glebionis coronaria. Taxonomy (NCBI): domain Eukaryota; kingdom Viridiplantae; phylum Streptophyta; class Magnoliopsida; order Asterales; family Asteraceae; genus Glebionis; species Glebionis coronaria. The sequence continues at coordinate 383,776,194 of CM046875.1, forward strand.
AATTGGTATCAGAGCCTAAGGCTCGTGATATTTAGGTCCGACGAGGTGTTCGTGTATGGTGAAGAAGAAAAAATCGTATTGAATTTTTCTGGACGTTTTTGTGTGCGCAGCAGTATTCAGAAGGTCATAACTTTTGATTGAACCGTTGGATCGTCACGAAATTTTAGATGTGTGTTCTACATACATAGATCTAAACATCCACCGGAGGGATTGTCGAGTTTTATCCCCAAGCAAAAGTTATTAAGCGTCGAAATTGGCTGATGGAAGATTTTCAGTTTTCTGCTTTCACATGAAATCATGAACTAGGGTTTCTTCAAACCCTAGATCTACATAAAAAGCAGAATTTTGTGAGATTGGATGATGTTAATTCAGGATCTATGGTTAATCTACAAACCCTAAGTTAGGGTTTTGATGTTTAACTTTCAAAACCCTAGATCTGGACGTATGACAGTAGCAGTGACAAGGACGTGTGACTGATTTTTAGCAAGGACGTAATTGGTTTCTCCAACAAGGGTTCTTATTGGTGTAACAAGGATATATTCACACGAATATGTTTTGTGTTCACACGGCCAAACCCTAATATTCGTTATACAATTACTCACGTGGGGCTACTTGTATTCACACGACGTAAATGTTTTTATTGGTGGAATTAATTTTTATTCCATGGTATTCACATTTGACGAACATGTTACTGATTTCCAATATGTCGAATATTATTGGTTAAGAAGTTTGTGTTCACACGATTGCTTGCTGCTAATTGGTGGAAGAAAAGTGCATTCACACGATTTGGTGTTCACATGTTCACACGGTATATTAGTTATGGTGGACAAAGTCTGCGTTCACACGGTTAAAAGAAGTAATATATTTGTTCGTTATTCCATTGGTGGACGAATCCTCTACATGCTCGTCTAGTATTACTCATGTGGGGATGCATCTATATACAAGCGCTTTTCGTTTCTCATTGGTGGAAATTAGTGTGTTCACATGGTGCTTGATAGGTGATTGGTCAAAGGCACTTTGTGTTCACACGGTGAAACAAAAGTGATTGGTGGAATCATATATTACATGAGTAGAAGATGACGCTGATGTTAGCAAATTAAACGCTGACACGTTTAAACCTTAGACGCTGACAAGGTTTAATATAGACGCTGACAGGTTTAAATGTGACGCTGACAGGAAATAGTTTGACGCTGACAGGAATAAGTCAACACTGATAGGTTGACAGTGTTGTCCGAGATATGTTCTTCAAACGCTGATACGTGTTGTCCGATATCAGGCAATACACATGGACGAATATTGGACAAAGGAAGATCTCGGGTAACACACTGATTGCTGCTGTTTGAGAAAAACTGGTTCGTTTTTAGCACACAAAAAGGAGGATTATACACACAAAGGTACATGGAATCTCCGTTTTATTCAGAATATCAAGTTGATATTTATGGCTTGGATATATTTAAATGGATTAATAATTTTAACGCGAGTTAGCAATTATTCGTGGGATTTGATGGATATTTTAAACTATGTAATCGGGATAGCCTTGCGAAAGAGTTATCCACATTGGACTTTTACATATGGTATGAAGGTGTTATTCCATTAAAATTCATCATGAAGAAGTGTTAGCTTAAGGGGAAGAATTCTTATGGTAAAATTGATGATTGAAGAAGATTTGCGCGAGTTTGTGTTCTATCATATCTTAAAGTCATGGACTTCCAGCCACTGACTTTAAAGGTAACTTGTTCGTGCTTTACATGGATGGTGATGAAGACTTGTCATAACACTTGAAGGAGTTACATTATCGTGCTCAGTGTCTCACATAGGATGAGAATATTGACAAGGGATCGAGGTCTACTTATACTTTATAGCAAGAGTATAAGTTCTTCATCACATGGATAAACAAGACATGGAACATAAGATTGGGTTATCTAATTCAACATCAAGAATACTTTATTTATTTTTCTTCAGGATCATTACACAGAGCCTACTTTTGGAGAATCTACAAGATTGCATACTTTCACATATTCCCTATTGATGTGTCAAAAAGGGGAAGAATATGTGCTATACTTAAGGGGAAGCTTCTTGGAGATCATGTACTACATACAAAGGATTCATGCTTAAGAGGAGTGTTTTGACATCATCAACTAGGGGAAGATTGTTGGGTCGAATTATTGAGTTGATAAGTCAAAACACAAAAGACAAGGACTAAATCTGACAATGAAGAATTCTACAAGCTGGTGGACAAACTTGTAGAAGATATTATCACAGAATAATAGAAGATTTAGTTGTCTTATTATTAGCTTTCTTTGTAAGCTATGTTTTCTAGTATATAAAGAAAACATACGTAGGTTTTTATTCATATCATTCATTCACAATGTAAACCTAAAGTGTGTGTCGCACTAGACGTGGGATTCAATGTATACACGTCTAGTGGTTGTTTGTTATTAATATAATAAGCAACCCATTTGTTTTAATTCATGTTCTTGTGCCTAAACACCTTGTTATGATCATTGTTCTTTTCCGCTATGTTATCATATGAACGATGATCAACCTAGATATAATGGTTCATAACCATTGAGTCTAACGATCAATAGGGAACCACATGAAACTCACCTGAACAAGCTTCTCCAAGTATCCGTGCTCTAGCAAAAATCTTAGAAATTAAATGAAGAAATTGTCTTTGATGAAACCTAATTCCACCATTGTTAAAATTCGACTATGAGATGTTATGGGGGTGAAAAATCTGATTATTTTGGTTATGGGATGGGTTTGGTTAAGTCCTAAACTCCCCCTAATCCCATTACTAGTTCATTAGGCCTGTTTTTGGGTTTTTGGTTATTTTCTTTCTTACTTTTCTTTTGGATGCCCAAACCAAACCCAAAGTACCTAAGGATCTGGTTTTTAACCTTATTTTATAATTTATATTATTCTTAAACTAAATCTCACATTCGGGTTAGTTCCGGACACGCGATTTCCGAATTAACCATCATTTCCAAAAGTTTCTAATTATGGAAAGTATCTCTAAAACTTATCCTAACCATATAATATGTACTTAATACATACATACAACATACGATACGTATACGAAACCTTGTAAAACGATATCCGAACTTTCCCGCAGTTCATTTCTGACCTCATTTCATTTCATTTCATTTCCAACCCGTACCATGATTTATAAATCATGTACCTCATTTCGTCCATTCGCATTCCCAAAATCACACATGTAAACACATAAATCACATAAAACACACAAAATACCCCAAAAATAAGACTAAGTGACGAACCTTAAAAATCGGGGTTGTCACACAAAAGGTAACTCCCTTGGATGCCATAAGCCTAGCTTCGGTTGTGCCTTTATATACTTGAAGATTTTCTTGACTGCATTCAAGTTAGATACGGTTGTAGCCACCTGATGTCTAGAACAAGCACTTACCGCAAACATAATGTCCGGACGTGATGCAGTCAAATACATGAGTGAGCCAATCATTGACCTGTACATGTGAACATTTACCGGAGGATCTGGCTCATTCTTGAGTTTGACTTTAGTGACTTCATAAGGTGTTGATGCTGGTCGAAGAGGTTCCACATCAAACTTCTTCTTTTTTTTTGGAACAGTGGCATTTTATTAATGGAAAAGCTAGCAAAAACTAGCAAACACAAAGTTACACATAATAAGTTTCAATTGTGTTTTATAACCAATCCATTTTAAACTAAGTTTTGGTTTTCTAGATGAAATCCATACAAAAGATTGATGAATAACGAAGTCCCAAATGTTTGCCTTTTTAGGTTTGGTATCCTTGAAAATCCAAGCATTCCGAATGATCTCATGAACATACTTATCTTGACTAATGAAGATACCATCCGACTGCTGCTTGACTTGAAGACCAAGGAAAAATGTGAGTTCTCCCATGGCACTCATCTGAAATTCGCCTTTCATTAGTTGTTCAAACTCATCACACCATTCCTTCCTAGTAGAACCGAAGATAATATCATCCACATACACTTGAACCAGGATGATGTCCTTGGCATTCCTTTTAAGGAACAGTGTTTTGTCAATAGTGCCTCTTCTATAGCCATGTTTCAACAAGAAAGTGGATAGACGCTCATACCAAGCTCTAGGAGCCTGATGTAGTCCATAAAGAGCTTTGACCACCTTGTAGACTTTCTTGGGATGAAGTGGATCCACAAAGCCTTTAGGTTGAGTGACATAAACTTCCTCATCAATCTTGCCATAAAGAAACGCACTCTTGACATCCATCTGAAAAACCGTAAAGCCAATAAGAAGCAAAAGCCAAAAACAGATGAATGGCCTCAATCCTAGCAACAGGAGCAAAGAGTTCAATATAGTCAATTCCTTCTAGTTGTGTGTGACCTTGTGCAACCAGCCTAGCCTTATTTCTCACCACAATACCCCTTGCATCTTTCTTGTTCTTGAGAATCCATTTGGTACCAATTGCTGTCTTTCCATCTGGTAAGTCAACGAGGATCCAAACATTCTGAAACAAGAACTGCTGCATCTCCTCCTGCATAGCCTCCACCCAACTTTGATCCTCAAGAGCATGTGAGACTGACCTAGGTTCCACCTGTGAAAGAAAACAAGCAAACAAATAGTGAAGAAAGTATGTGTAATTATTACGCTTTTGGTCTTCAATGTAGCTCACAAGAGCATGATGACCAGACGTTGCTTTCTTATGCATGCGGCGAGTCTTGACAGTAGAACCAGGATCCCCTATGATTTGAGTAGTAGGATGGTCTTTGTTGATCTGATGAACAAGAGTAGGAGCTACATCCACTTCTGGTGCCAAGTTATTAAGATCCCCAACAAAGTCATCATCATATGAAGCAGAGTTGAAAATGCCATCTATTGGCTGCTTATGAATATCATCCAGCTTAGTAGAAGTCTTCTTTTTATAGTTTCCAAGTCAGAAGGACCAGAGAACCTAGTTGTAGAAGTAGGATCACTAACCGGACTACCAATAGGTGTTAAATTTGCACTAGGAGTAACAATAGGATCACTAGGAGTAACTGGTACAATAGGATTACTCATAGGAAACTCAAAGCCTCCTTGAGTAGCTGCTATAGTAGCATCTTGTTGTTGCTTGATCAGTGTGTCAAGAGCTCCTTGTGAATCCACAATGTCTGATGAAGAAGCATCAATAGGAGTAGCATTGGTGTTGGGAGCGACTGTGGTGGAATAGGATGGTACAACAAAAATGTCATCATCCTCATCGGAGTCCGAAAAGCTAGAAGCAGCACCTGCACATTCAGGATCTTTGCCTTGGATGTTTGTCTTCTCCTCAAAGTACCTGAGATTTATAGTTTCAATGACAAGCTTGGCATGGAGATTATAAACGCGATAAGCTCTTGAGTGGGATGAATATCCCACAATCTAGCCTTCATCTGCCTTGCCATCAAAGTTCCCCAAATAGTCACTAGTATTCAGAATGGTGACAGGACAGCCAAATGGCTTCAAATGAGCAATTCTTGGGACTTTGGCTGTGAGTAGCTCATAGAGAGTCTTCTTATGAGGATTGGTAATTGAAACCCTATTCAACACATAACTTGCAGTGTTGATAGCTTTTGTCCAAAACATAGTTGGAAGCTTGGAGTCTACAAGCATGGTTCTTGCAGCTTCTATAAGAGTCCTGTTCTTCCTCTCTGCAACACCATTCTGTTGAGGTGTCCTGGCAGCACTATAATCTCTTTTGATACCTTTAGAATTGCAAAGTGCTATGAGGTCTGCATTTTTTAATTTTGTTCCATTGTCACATCGGATACCTTTCATCTTCTTGGACAGCTGATTCTCAATGAGTGTAATGAAGTCTTTGAGAATGGAGTAGGTCTCACTTTTAGCAGCCAGAAAGAAAACCTACGTGAACCTGCTATACCCATCAGTTACCACTAGACAGTATTGTTTATGGTCAATGATCCTAATGGAGGTAGGACTAAACAAATCCATGTGTAGTAGCTGCAATGGTTCAGTTATGAGGCTGAGAGCAGTAATGGCCTTGAAGGATGCTTTGTGTTGTTTTCCTTTGTTGCATGCAAGGTAGTTGATGTCATTTCTGAATGTTTTGGGAGGTAAACCAGAGACCAAATTCATATTTGCCAGTTTGTGTATGGTCTTGAAGTTTACATGTCCCATCCTTCTATGTCATTTGGTGGCTTCATCTTCTAATGCTTTGGCAACCAAACAAGCTAGTTGACCAGTAGGTTTAACTTCATTTAGCTTTATACTATAGAGGTTGTCTTCTAGGGATTTTGAGTAGAACTTGGGAGTCATCTGGTAGCTTAAAGTCTTTGGGTAACACCAGTGCTTTAGTATCCATAAAGAGGACAAACTGCTTCTTGTCACAAATTTGAGAGACAGAGATCAAGTTGAAGTGTTGAAGTGCTTCCACATAGTAGACCTGCTCAAAATTAAGGTTAGGTGTCTGAATAGTTCCTTTGCCAGATATCCTTCCTTCACCACCTCCGAAGTACACCTTTCCGCCTTGAAATGGTACAAAGTTAGATAAAAGTCCTTTATTTCTTGTCATGCTCCTAGAGCATCCACTATCTACTATTCCAAGAGTCGGGCCTTGATATGGAGTAATCTACAACAACAAAAAAGTCATATGCAAAAGTTAGTGTCTTAAGGGGACCCAGACCTTTTCAGGTTTAAGTCTGCCTTATGGATCTTTAGTAGATAGCCAAGAAGATTGATGAGATCCACTGTTGTTCTTAGGTTGCATGTTCATCATATGGGTGTTATTTTGTGACCAAGAACAACCTGTTGAGGGCTTAACAGCATAACCCAAATGTCCCAACCCAAAATGCATTTGGTCTGAATGAAAAGCATAATTCTGATTAAAGTTCTGAAAATAGTTGTTGGTTGGTCTATTGTAGGCATAAACATTGCTTCTCCAAAGATTAGAAGCTGAAGGAGAGGTCCTTCTAGAATAAGAGTAAGATTGGGCACATGGGTTTAATCTTCTAGAAGAAAAAGGAGCAACTCTTGGTGGACCAGAAGTAGGATAAGCTTGATAACCAGAAGGAGTTTGATCATAAAAATCACAATCCTTAATCAAATGAAATTTGCTACTACAAAAACGAAGTATGTTTTAAAAGACCTTTTATTCAAATGACATTGTTTCACACTGCTAAACTTATTACAAACAATTCTAGGAGAATCAACATTCCTAGAACTCAACAAACTAGGACTAGAAACAGTGGAAGTAGTAGCAGAAGCAACTTTCTCATCACTCATCCTAGCACTAGTAGCAACAGGGTCATTCGTCTTGGGACTTGAAGGTCTTGACTCTTCACTTAAACCACAGGATGCATAGTCAATGGCCTTGTCACTGAAAGTACAAGAGACAAAGTCATTAGTATTAGTAGAGCTTTTTGGAGACTCATGCATCTGTGATCCATCCAAGTCAGTATGCCTGGATATGGGCATAAAAGTTCCTGTAAGAGGTGGAGGAACAGCATTCATTGCTGCAGCTGGTTTAAACCTATTGTAACTAGGTTTTCCCTCCTCCTCCTTGTCAGGATCAAAGACACTTGAAAAAGATAAATCAAAAACATCTTCTGAATCAATATATTTATCAAAGCCTAATCCTCTCTTAGTCCTACCAGACATGCTACTATCTATTAAATTTGAAAGATTCTTGGGTGCTTTTTGCCATTTTTCAAATCGTAAAAGTGTATCATTCAATTTTTCTTGCATGTCTTTCTTAGCCTTAATACTGTCATTTTTTAGTTTTTCAGTATATATAAGCATGTTAGTGGTGTTTTTTAAATTAATGCTTAGAATTTTAATCTTATCGTCATATTCGCGTTGAGTATCTTGAAGCCACATCTTTTGTTGTTCCAAAGTTTTTAGAGAACTCTTATATTCTTGAACTTCTAAAAAATATTTGTCATTTTGTTCATTTAGTTCATTGTATTGAGTCAAGAGTTCTGAATATTTATCATGACAACCAAGAGGGCAATTTTGTACCTGAGGCGAGATTCCCATAAGAGCAAATTCTTCTGCTTCCTCGGCATCAGATAGGTGCCCAGCAATCATAGCAAATACTTCAGTAGAAGCTTCAGTTGATTCCAAGGTAGTAGTCTGATGATCATTCCAATTAACCATGGATTCAACGGACACCAAAGCTTTATTTTCATCCTTGAGCTCTTGAACCTTGAAGGCTGAATACCTATTCTTCTCCTGGTCATTTATGTTAGGGAATTCCCTAGCAAAATGTCCTTGCTGCTGGCAGTTATAGCATCTAACCTTGCTTCTATCAAACCTGGCTGGCTCTCTTGGGTTGTAGTTGAATTTTCGATCGGCTTTCTTTTCAAACTTATGAACCCGGAGAGTAAGCATAGCCATCTGCCATTTTAGATCCATTTCATCCAAGTCAAGTTTATCAACCTGTTTGAAATCATCAAAAGCAAGCTGCTGTTGTGGATCAACATCAGCAACAAAAGAGTGAAGAATAGCTTCTACCATGCTACCAGTCTTGGCTTTGGATTCAGGAATAGAAGTATGTTGGGATGACATAGTATAGCTTGGGCTACTGGCATAGGACATTGGACTAGATCCCATGGAACTCACAAAAGCAGAGTTAGCAGGAGTAGGAAAGGAATCACTTGAGTATCCTCTCACGTGAGACTCAAAGGTTTTGAGTTTATAAAACAAGTCATCAAAAGAAAGATAGTCAAGGCCTCCTTTTTTCTTTAGAGAAATGACTATCTAATTCCATGAGTGAGGTAGGGCTCTAAGAAACCTGGCATTGATGTCATCATTGTCAAGTTTAGACCTGAGTTGATTCAATTGGCTAAGAATCTTTTGAAACCTGTCATATCCTTGATGAAGACCTTCTGTTTCAAAAATCTTGAATTCTGTGAATTCATCTCTCAGCATTGATCTGTGCATCTTCTTGGATTCCTCATTCCCTCCAAATCTTGCCTTTATTCCATTCCAAATCTCCCAAGCATCATCCAAGTGATAAAAATCACCCATATGATCATTAGAAAGGGACTGAAGCAAAATAGTTTTTGCTTTGATTTCCTTCTGAACAGCAGTGATTTCTTCATATTTTTAGGATCGAGAATGGTGATATTACCATTCTTGTCTCTACCAGTAGTTTTCTTGCTATTCCCATTTTGGACAATCTTCCAAAGGTCTAGATCAGTATTGGTGATTTAGCATTCCATCTTCATGGCCCAGCTATCATACTCATCCTTCTTTAAGAGTGGGAATTTTCCATTAGTATTGGAAACCGTAGCAACGATTTGTTGTGGTTGTTGTGTTTTAGAGGTGCTAGCTTCTCCTGTTTCAGTAGAACTAGAAGCAGACATGATTAAACAATGATGTTAGTAAAAATAAAAATTGATTCTTCTTGAGCAGACACTCTCCCAGGCTCTGACATCACTTGTTGGATCCACTAGATATGGATCTTGCAGCCTGTTAAGGATGGTGAACGACTTCTGTAATCACAAGTCTATTCACAGAGAGACTCTTGATGAAACACACAGTATAAGTGCGGAATACAAATACTATGAACAAGAAGAAACAGAATAACTAAATAACTTGATCCTTACTAAGGATTTCTACTATTAATATGAAATGAATAATGTTGATCAATGTGTGTGTAACCTTCTGCCAATGGTTCCTTTTATACTACAAGGAAACCCTAATACTACATTAAACCAAAACGTGTAACTTCTGATATGCATATCCTTTCCTAACATATCTCATGCATATCCTAACAAACTACTAAGAATAATAATGTTTGACTTTCAACTAGACCAGGAGCATGTATTGCTCCTACTACTACTAGGACCAGGAGGAACTACATACCTCCTAGCTGATCTATTACAAATATCTATTCCAGAGGTCCTAACACCTCGTCATGCAAATTAGAGGGGATGCCTCTAATTAATTGGTAATGGGTAGGAGGGATCAGCTCCTTGTGAAGGATGCAAGGCATACACCACATTCACCATGAAATCCTGACTGAAACATGTAACTAGGATGCACCCATACACCCCACATGATAACATAATAAATATAATGGCCAAATAACTTAAAGGAACGCCACGAGCTATCACTCTACCGTGGTGAAGTCATAACACTAGTGCATCTAGTGTTATGGTTATGGTACCTCCATAACTATGTGAAATTGGTAATGCATGTATATGGCTAAGGCAACTAATAAAACATAAGCATTTAAATTTATAACTATTGGGAAAACAGTTGGCTGAATACGGGAAATCCTAATTAAGGAAGAGATTGTCCTTACTAAAGGACGGGAAATTCGTACCTTATGTCCAGTAGAAGCTAATGAAAACGATGAAGACTACTCCGCCTTGACGGATAATACTACACAAGAAATATGGACGTGTATGAGTTGTCTGAATTACGTGTGTTTTACTGGTTTTGAGTGTTCTCAACTTATTATACGTATTATGTCATGTTTTACTGTTTACTATGTTAACTGCAGTTATACTAATGTTCTGTTGTGTATTATTCATATATTAGTGTATTATAATACTTGTATTGTAATACTAAGTAACTTTCTAAAAATAGCAGGTTTCCATAAATAGTAAGTTTCTATAAATAAAAAGTTTCCAAAAATAGTAAGTTTCCATAATTAGAAATAAACTAGATTATAAATAATAAGTAAAGTTTAAATAGTATAATACAAGTCATGGTTATAGCTTATTAATTAAATAACTGGTTAATTAATTAAACTATACTTTATATAAAATTTAATTAAAAATACATGTTTTAATTAAATTAAACTAAGTTAAATACTTTAGGTTATACATGTAATATTAATTTTAATATTTAACCTAAGTCATGAAATAAATTAAATTAAAAAGTCTAGTAATTAATTTAATTAAACGTATTTTCTGATTTTAAAATTAACCCGAGACCCGAGCCCGTGTTTTAAAAAAATAACCCGAGTCTGAAGCCCGGCTCACATATAACCCGAAACATCACAGCCCCACCAGTGGCTAGACGGCTAGCCGGTTGCCACTGGTGGCACTCGGTACCCACTGGCGAGCCACGGATCACACCGGTTCACACCGGTTCCCACGAGTTGTGACCGGTTCCCCTGCTTTGGTTTGTTCGGTTCCCACCGTTAGTCAAAAAGCCCCACCGAGACCCTATAGGTCTCGGTTGGCACTCGGTTCAACACAAAACCCCACCCCAACACTAAGTCGGGGTCCCCTTGTTGCGTTCGACCCACGAGAATCAAACACCACCTAGAGCCCCTATGCTCTCGGTTTGGTGCTCGGCCGAAACAAACAAACACAAACACCCCCTTTATCATGATTTAAATAATCCCATGTGTTTTATTAACTTGTTTTAATGATTAATTAAATAAATAACATGAATTCATAAGAATTAAAAAGAAAAATGAAGTGTTTAATTTACCGAACACGTGGAAAGAAAAGGTTATGAACACGATCACGTACACACTAATAATCAATAACCAAAAACATCTGGTTTGTCCTTGTGGTTTATGGTGGCCGGCGGCAAGAACACAAAGGAGGCAAGAGGAGAAATTTTTCTTTAACCTAATTTTATGTTTTATGTTTCCTATGTTTTCACTTGTTATGGTTTTTAAGTTGGGTCATGGGCCAAATCCCATCCCTTCCTTTTCCTCTTGTCTAGCCATGGCCTAAAGGGAGTCTAGGGGGAAACCCGTAGTTTTCCCGAGTTCAATTATTTACATGATCGTTTATGTTTAATTATCATGATTTTATATATCGTGTACTTAATCACATTTATAATATATACGTAACTACATGTTATTAAATATCGTGACACCTGAATTATATTATAAATGGGAAGTTTTAAATTTATCGTATTTTCGTGTGTGTACTGTTCATGGTATTTCAATGCGGGTTTTACAAAAATACCCCAAAATATGCTTGTGTTTGTTCATTGTGTATTTTAGGTACAGATAACGTGAATTCACCAAAAGATCAAAGGAATCAAACAAAAACGAACATAGGAAATGAAGTCGCACAAAGAACCGGACCCGAATCATGATTTTCCAAAGAAGTCCCTAAAGTTTTGAAGATTGTCAAGATTGGTCCCTCATCTTTTGAAGACTTATCATTTTATACCCTTGTAAAACCTCAAAATTACATATAGGTCCCTAAAATATCAAGATTGTACAAGATAAGCCCTTGAAGTATGCATTTATTGCACAAATGGCCCTTATTACAAGTTTTCAATGTTTTTGTGCCAAATATGACAATGGAAGCAAAGATATTATCAAAGGGAAATGAGTATATGGCTGCCAAACTTTCTCTGCCAAAAATATGGAATTAAAGGGGTTGTTTATGTCCAGACAACAAAACCCACACAACCAACCACAGCCTGCCATGTCACCATCCCCACCAAGCACCACACTCCACCTCAAAACCCCCCTACACGTCATACTCCACCCACTAAATAATAATTAGTTTTTAAACTGGTTATTATATCCTTAAACCTGGCACCAAAATAGTTCCTATTCACATCATCGCCCCTAATCCTCACTCTTAATCCAAGATAAACCCTAATCCACAAATCTATCAAAACAGAGGGTTAATCACCCAACACCTCTAGATCCTTAATTCACCATTTAACTAACCCAACCCACTCATAAATATTGGTCCCCTCTATCTATATGGCCTCCCAAGGGGTCCCCTGCCCCGTCTCTTTCAACCCAAACCCCAAATGAAAACAAGATCAATGGTTCCTACATATTCCTTGGACCCAAAGACTATTTGAACGATGGGGATTCATTCTCACAGCCTGGCATGTCACAAGACTCCACCAAGATCACATGAGGCCCTTGACCATTTTTTCAAAATCAAGACTCCAAGGGCAAACCTGGAATTTCTAGTATTAGGGTTTATGATTTTTCTTGTAATTCTAGACTGTTCATGTTGCACTATATAAAAAGACGGCATGTGTCTCTTTATACTTTGCTCCAGATTTTACTTTGTAAACTTTTTTTCATGAATAGCTAAAGTATGTTTTAAACCTTGCAAAGTATATATGTGTTCCTGTTGGTCCCTTGTAATTCGTTATTACTTATCAACTTAAGTAATAACTCGTTACTTCGACTCAAGTGTGTTGTTTTAACAATAGATAAGAACTATGAAAAATTAAAACAACAATACCAATATACTTTTCAACGTATAGACTTTTATTAGAATCAAATAAAGAATCTATAACCCACTTTGTTTGCGGAATAACAAAGTGGTTGAATGACAATGGGTTTTGATCTCCTCTACTTAAACGTCTAACCAAAGTTAAATTCTAAGCTCCAATCTAAACATTCATATGCATCTTAGCTATATGGTTTAGTTGGTATCGAGAGAGACAGGTTTTCCGGAGTTTAAGCTCTTGTATTGGTTAACCCTTTCTCTCCCAATGTACACTCCTTATATAGGTAGTGTAAACTAGGGTTTTCATTTTGCATGTTTCAATGCATGAGTTTATCCAGCGGGTGGTTGATGCCCATGTTGGATAAACAGTACAAAGTACATATTAAACTATTCTAGAAAAGATAAAGGTTGTACTTATATCTAAGTATACAAGCAACCTACTTTGACTTAAAGTTATCTTTTCCCGCATAATGCAAACCATCAAAATACTGAAGAGTATTCAGTATCCTAGAGGAGATCGACATCATTCAGTTTGGTATTGTCAAACCAAACTGAACTGAAAGCCCTTCTTCAGTCCTTGTTCTTCAGCAACTAGACCGCCTAGTATTTGAAGCGAAGACTCCTTTGTCTTCTAAGTTAACTGGAAGGGGAGTGTTGAACTTTCTTAAGCTTTAAAGTCTTCAGTAGGAACTTTGTTCCTCTGGTCATCCTTCAGCAGACTGGCCTTACTGCTGATCATGAAACACTTAGGGGGGTTTTATATTCAAATCCTAGAGTTGCTTCAGGGTCAGTAAATACTGACCCAACAATCTCCCCCTATTTGGATATACAAATAGCCTAAGTCTAATGTCAGTATTAAGTGACATAACAACTTCTTCTTACTTGCACTGAACAATTAATAACTTATAAACATCAAATAATCATTTATTCAATAAAACATTACAAATTACAACAAAATCAATACAAATGATTATTCAATTCTCCTTGGGCCTAGGTTCTTCAATTATGGGAGTCTGAGTTAATGGATCTGAGTTTCTGTGGTCCAATATAGCAAGAAAGCACATGTTGAAGGTTTTAGCAGCATCAGTACGTCCTGGACCACCATGATGAGAGTAAAAGATCCTTTGAACATTCGAGAGAAGTTCATTGTTCATTTCATCAAGATCACTTATGCCCACAAAGTCTTGACGTTCTTTATGATTAAACATAATCATTCCTAGTTGTGGTTCGTTCAGTACATGACTAGGGAGATGATTTTGAAACTGAACAAATCCTTTGTATTTCTTAGTAGCGACAAAGATGTCACCCATTTCAGGTTGTATCATATTTGTGTGGAAACCTTGGTTTCCGGGTCTTTTAAGCTACTAGGAATGATCATTGTTCATATGATTAAACAATCAAAGCGGAATTAGAACAACAACCATTAACAAGGTGTTTAGGCACGAAACATGAATTAAAACACAATTGGATTGCTAATTATATTAATAATCAACAATCACTAGACGTGTATACATTGAATCCCACGTCTAGTCGACACACACTTTAGGTTTACATTGTGAATGAATTGAATGAATAAAACCTATGACCCTTGGTTCCTTTTATAGTGTAAGGATTAGGGTTTACAAGAGATAAGGATGAATAAACAAGTAAATCTTCTATTTAAATAAACTTATGCAGAATATCTTTTGCATGTTTATCTAAATAGAAGCTTCCATAAGCTTCTTTGTCTACGTTTTGTCAATGCTTGAATTACATGTAACAATGCTTACATTATACATGACAACTCTTGAGCTATCAACGCCTAAATTGTACATGTCAACGCTTGATTAACTCTTGACAACGCTTGGACAATTTCTTCATGTTTTCTTCTTTTTTAAGTTTCTGCCACATCAACTTTTTGACCCAACAATCTTCCCCTAGTTGATAGTGGCAAAACTCTATGTGTATCTCTTGTAAGTTGTACATGATCTTCAAATTGCTTCCCCTCAAGTGTAGCATGTATATCTTCCCCTTTTTGTCACATCAACAAGGAAGTAAACAATGTTGCAATGTTGAAGATTCTCCAGAAGTAGCTCTATGTAATGATCTTGAAGAACAATTAATATAGTAATTTTGATGTAGAAGTAGAATAACCCAACCTTGTGTTCCATGTCTTGTACTATCCATGTAACTAAGAACTTATATCAGACCAAGTATAAGTAGACCTCAATCCCTTGTCAATATTCTCATCCTATGTGAGACACTGAGCACGATAATGTAACTCCTTCAAGTGTTATGACAAGTCTTCGTCACCAATCATGTAAAGCACGAACAAGTTACCTTTAAAGTCAGTGAATGGTACGCCACGACTTTAAGATATGATAGAACACAAACTCGCGAAAATCTTCTTCAATCATCAAACTTACCATAAGAATTCTTCCCCTTAAGCAAACACCTCTTCATGACAAGTCAATATCTTCATACGTAAAAGCTGTCAACGAATAACTCTTTCACAAGGCTATTCCGATTACATAATCCAATAAAATTCTTCATGAATGGTTGCTAACTTACTTAAAAATCATTAATCCCTTTCAAAATATCCGAGCCATAAATATCATCATGATATTCTAAATTAAAATGGAGATTCCATGTACCTTTGTGTGTATTTTCCTCCTTTTTGTGTGCTTAAAACGTCCAATTTTCTCAAACAGCAGCAATCAGTGTGTTACCCGAGATCATCCTCTGTCCAATATCCTTCCAAGTGTATAGCCCGATATCGGACAACACGTATCAGCGTTTGAAACACATATCTCGGACAACACTGTCAACCTGTCAGCGTTGACTTATTCCTTGTCAGCGTCAAAATTCTTCCTGTCAGCGTCAATCATAAACCTCGTCAGCGTCCATTCTTTTTCACTTGTCAACGTTGAATTAACTATCAACGTTACCTTTTCAATCTTAAATAAGTGAATAAATCATGTAAGCGCATGTCCATAGTAACTATATGGACACTCAATTATGGACCAATTAGAATGTCACTTGTGATCACTTGTACACAGGTCTATAGTAACACACGAATGATCACAGAATTAGAATATCTTCCACCAATCATGAACCTAGCTTCATGTGAACACAAAATATCCTTCACCAATGAGAAATAAGTAACCGTGTGAACACAACTACTATTCCACCAATAGAAAGATCTCCACCGTGTGAATGCAAAATAGAACGTGACTTGCTTTGTTGCTTTGTTTCTCACATCTCAAATTCTTGAAGCGCTTAACCTTCATTAGCCAATCACAAGCAACATACCGTGTGAACACACTAATTTCCACCAATGAGGAGCGAAAGGCTTGTATATAGATGCAGCCCCATGTGAATAATAATAGACGAGCATGTAGAGGATTCTTGACTTGACGAGCATGTGAGTTGTTCTTGAGTTGTTCTTCTCTACATGATCGTTACTGTTTCTTATGCAGACAACAACAACGTTAACTATCAACGTTAACTATCAACGTCCTTGTTTTTTGTGATTAATCCGATCCTAGGGTTTATAGAAACCCTAATAATATGATTTAGAAAAACGAAACCCTAAACCATGGATTGAATTCTGATGAAGCTTCATATTTACTGTTTAAGAATCGATCTAGGGTTTGTGGAAACCCTAGTTTCATGATTTTATGTAAACTAGAAACTTGTAAATCCTTGTCTGCAGCCAACTTCGACCTCGAATGACTTCTTCATTAGAGCTCAGATCGAAAATCCCTTCGGTGAGACTCTAGACACAAGTTCCAAGAATCTACAGTTCAAAAATCACGAAGATCCAACGGTTAACGAAGGAGAGATCGTGTTTTGAACATGGCTGTCCACAGAAAACTGCATTCATCCTACTGCTGACTTTGACGCTTAATAACTTTTGCCTGGGGATAAAAATCGACAATCCCTCCGGTGGATATTTATATCTATGTATGTAGAACACACATATAAAATTTCGTGACGATCCAACGGTTCAATCAAAAGTTATGACCTTCTGAATATTGCTGCGCACACAAAAACGTCCAGAAAAACCTATACGAATTTTTCTTTTCTTCTCCAAACACGAACACCTTGTTGGTCCTAGCATCACGAGCCACGAGGCTCTGATACCAATTGTGGAAACCTTGGTTTCCGGATCTTTTAAGCTACTAGGAATGATCATTGTTCATATGATTAAACAATCAAAGCGGAATTAGAACAACAACCATTAACAAGGTGTTTAGGCACGAAACATGAATTAAAACACAATTGGATTGCTAATTATATTAATAATCAACAATCACTAGACGTGTATACATTGAATCCTACGTCTAGTCGACACACACTTTAGGTTTACATTGTGAATGAATTGAATGAATAAAACCTATGACCCTTGGTTCCTTTTATAGTGTAAGGATTAGGGTTTACAAGAGATAAGGATGAATAAACAAGTAAATCTTCTATTTAAATAAACTTATGCAGAATATCTTTTGCAT
The DNA here is from genome assembly GCA_025667525.1 of Glebionis coronaria. Taxonomy (NCBI): domain Eukaryota; kingdom Viridiplantae; phylum Streptophyta; class Magnoliopsida; order Asterales; family Asteraceae; genus Glebionis; species Glebionis coronaria. Next base: position 383,793,830 of record CM046875.1, read on the forward strand.
GTTTATCTAAATAGAAGCTTCCATAAGCTTCTTTGTCTACGTTTTGTCAATGCTTGAATTACATGTAACAATGCTTACATTATACATGACAACTCTTGAGCTATCAACGCCTAAATTGTACATGTTAACGCTTGATTAACTCTTGACAACGCTTGGACAATTTCTTCATGTTTTCTTCGTTTTTGAGTTTCTGCCACATCAACTTTTTGACCCAACAATTTGCTCTTTTGTTCAGCTCCAGTATTAGATCTTGATCCTCTAGAGAAACTTGAGTGTTGATGTTCAGAATCTCACCCAGTCTTTCATGATTTCTCATATAGTGCTCAATTCTGGTGCGAACTTCATCCCATCTCTTGGATTTTCTTTTCTCAATCATCACACTCATTTCAATCCATTCAATGTAAGAAAGTTCTTTTCCTTGAAAGTTTTCAAGTATCTCATCAACTCCATCACCCCTATAGAACTTGAGATGGATGTCACCTCTGCTGGTCAGCATATCAACGTTGGTGATTGATGAGATATTTCTTCTATTAAGCCTTGTTATACAAAACTTTTCATATAACACTTTCTTCTTGAAGACACTTTCTACTTCCACTTTCCCAATTTGTTTATACAAGCTTAGATTCAGATCTCTTAGCTTTTCTTCTTGTTGAAGCTTGTATAACTTGTCAAGTTCTTCCTGAGTGGCCACTCTAGCTCTGATCAAACGATCATTTAGAGTAAAATCTCCTTTGTTTTTGGGTATAAGGGGAGGTGAACCACAATCAGTTGTTTCCCCACTTGTGGTCAGCCCTTGCATATGATCATTTTTGGCTGATGACTCGTCCTTACCCTTTCCTGGGCTCTTTTCAGTGATAGGTGACTCATAGACAACAGATTGTTTATGGGCCTTCTTTTAGGCATGTTTCTGAAAGAGCTGTTGGATGGTGTTTTTCTCCCCCTCAGCAGAAGACTGCCCAGCAGCTTCTGATGACCCGCCAGCAGGGAAGAGGCCACAAAGATGATCAAGAGTGGCAGTTACCTTGGCCAGCATGGCTGGACAACTTCAAGAGCATTAAGTTTGAGTTGAACCTCATCAGATATGGTCAGCTTTTGTTTCTCCAACAATGCCACTCTATCTTTGATCTTGGACACAGAATCACACAAAGCATTAACTTGGCCAGGAACTGGTGTGAATTCTGGTGGAATTTCCATGGATGCACCACTGATAGAATCCAGAAGGGATGACATTTCTTTCTTTAAGGAAGTGGTGGTGGTCACATCTTGGACTAGAGGCTTTAAAGCAGCAATGATGACATCCTTGATTTGTTCAGCAGAAGGAGGAATTGGTCTTGCGTTGAGATTTGAGATTTTAGTGTCAGCAAGTACCTTTTCTTCCTTCAGTTTAGCCACCTGAGATTGAAGAATCAACACTTGATTTGTTAATTAGTTTACCTGTTCAGTTTTGGGGGATGGTGGCTTTGGTGTTGTATTAGTAGTCTCTTCATCACTGTCATCAAGATTGATTGGGATTCTTTCACTGAATCCTAGTTCCTTTTCCAAATCATCCCCAGACATGCTGACTACAAATGAAGGCAAGTGTCCCACCTTGGCGCCAGTGGTGAGATTCACTTCCTTAGAAGTCTTCTAAGCATCACCTTTAGTGTGTGGATCAGTTTCATGCCCTTCACCACCAGGGTTGGTTTGACCTGATGGATCCTGAAAAAGAGTCCTTGATAAGTTTATATCAATGATAATTTTTTTGGTTCCTTCAGTAGAACCCTGTTGTGGGGGAGCTACATCATTAGAAACAGATAGGCTAGGGTCAGCAACAGTTGTTGGATTTGCTGACACATCATTCCCTGATGCAGACTCAGAGTGACAAGTTATAGAAATTGGTAATGAAGTATGACTTGTATTTAGAATGAAAGTACTTACTAATGCTGACTCCACACTACTGAGCTGAGGGTGAGTTCCATCTTCACCCTTCTCTCCTAAAGAAGTTGAGAGAGGGGTTGCCTTCTGGGCCTCTTTATGCATGTCACCTCCAGCAGAGACTGAAGGTGACGGCTGGCTGGGGCTCTTGTACTTGGCCAGGGACTTAGTCTTCTTCAAAGCATGGCATTGGGAATCATCATCAATCTTCTTTGAGGAAGATTGTGTGAGGGTTTTCCTCTTTCTGGACTCACGTCTAACCTTCTTGGTATTAATTGATGTTTGCTTCTGACGAGGTCCAGATGAAGCTCCAGGCTTTTTGCCTTTTAGATCCCCCTCTCCAGTTGGAGAAGTGTCTTTGGGAGCTTTGTACACTACTGGACCATCTGTTGAGCAGATGTCCAGCATGGGTTGTGTAAGAGGAGGATCAATGGTACAGACTGGAATGTTCCAGCGAGTGTGATCAAAGGTCTTAAAATTTAGTTTCTCTCCATTTATTTTTGAAAAGTCATTTCCAAGATGGTCAGCAAAGAGGAGAGATACAAATCTGGTGTAAACAACGTTTTTCTCTCTAGTATTTTTCTCCAACTTCCCATAGAGATCTTCAAAAATAAGCCTCCTAAAATCAAATTTAACACCCTTGGCTAGATAGTATAAAATAATAGCATCTTTTTGGTTGATCTGGTCAAGGCCTCCAGTTCCCCCCCCCCCCCCCCCCCCAAACATTCAATAAGAATGGACATCAGCAACTTCCACCTTAGTGGCAAACAACTTCTTTTTAACCCCCCCCCCCCCCCCTTTTCAGTAATCTCTTCAGTATACCCAATCTCTTTAAAGAATTTTTTGACAACCATAAAATCATCAGGTATAGCTTCATAGTCACTAGGGTTTTCCAAATAATCTAAACCCAAAACCTTTCTAAATAACCTTAACCCAAATCTACCATGAATCCTAGCCGTGATAGAATCAAACTCAATGGACTTCTTGTTGTTAGAAGCCTCTATTGTAAACCAAAACTCTTTTAGCACATTTGGAAACATCATACCAGGATCCTTAAATAAAGCATACCTTAAAACACTTTTGGATAGATAAGTAAAAACTTTTTCCTTAGGAACAGACTTAATGGATTCAGGTTTGAGTAAGGTGATGTTGTTGGGTTTGAAAAAGATATCATCAATGGGATAGTTAACATGAGTGGATGGGTTGAGAGTGATCTTAGCAATCTTTAGAGTAGAAGATGATTCAGCCATTGATGTTTCTGTGTGTTTTGAAAGAGAGAAAGTTTGTGTGTGTTTTTTTGATAAAAGATTTGTAAGCGTGGAATGAAATCCAATTGTTAGGGATTATATAAAAACTTGAACTGATTTGTAAAAAGTTTTTAAAACAATTTAAAATTAAAAATCTTTTAGGGTTTCTTTTGAACATTTGGCACAAACTTTCTCATTAATGTTCTGCAAAAAGGTATGATTTTCTGTTACTTGGAACAGTGAAACGCCCATGTGTCAGAGAGTTATTGACTGTAGATGGAGACGTTTGAAATTTCCTTAATTAACAAATGACACCTTTTTGAAAGAATGTTTTTTTATTCACAAGAAAATTCAATGCCATTAACTCTTTTGAATCACATGATTGATTTGTTTTAAATGTTGTTGCTTAGATATGTTGAAGCTGATGTCAATACCTATGAGCTTCAGTGCGTCGGATGAGGCGACAAAACCCTATATACATGTTCACATAAGTGAACAAGACATATGACATTACACGCTCCTCTACTCAGGCCTAGCTACTCAGTTGTATTAAAATTTTGTTAAGCATTGTTGAAGGAACATTTTGATGACTGGTGATTATTTGTTTATCTTCAGTGAATCAGATAAGGCGACAAAACATCATATACACAATCACATAAAGTGAAATAGACACATGACATTGCACACTCCTTTACTCGGACAATGCTACTTAACATTAATCAAAATCTTTTATGAAATGCTGAACCTTCAAGCTTCTTTAGTGAATGCTGAAGGTTCAGGTTTTATATCATCAATGTTCAGCATACCAAGCTCCATTATCAATCTTTTGAAAGTTGGTTCATCCAGTGGTTTGGTGAAGATATCAGCCAATTGGTATTGAGTGGCGATGAAATGTAATTTAATGTCCCCTTTCACAATGTGATCTCTGATAAAGTGATATTGATATAAATGTGTTTTGTTCTTAAGTGGAGGACTAGATTGTTGTATATTTCAATATCACTAGTGTTATCACAAAAGATTGGTACCTTTTCATATTCTATGTCATAATCAACCAGTTGGCTTTTCATCCAAAGAACATTGGCACAACATCCAGCAGCTGCCACATATTCAGCTTCTGTTAAATACATGGAAACTGTTTGTTGCTTTTTAGCACTCCAACACACAAGTTTTCCACCTAGCAATTGGCAGGCACCAGAAGTGCTTTTTCTATCCAAATTGCATCCATCATAGTCAGAATCTGAATACCCTTTGAGATCAAAACCTGAGGATTTGGGGTACCAAATACCTAGACTTGGTGTACCTTATAGGTATCTGAAGATTCTCTTTACAGCAGTAAGGTGTGATTCCTTAGGATCTGCTTGGTATCTTGCACAAAGGCATGTAGAGAATTGAATGTCAGGTCTGCTTGTAGTTAAGTACATGAGTGACCCAATCATACCTCTATATTGAGTCTCATTGACTTATTGTCCATTGAGATCAGGTCCTAAGTTGTTAGGGGGTACCAATGGAGTTTTCACTGAACCACAATTGATATCATACTTCTTTAGCAGATCCTTGACATATTTTTCTTCATTGATGGAGATGCCTTGGTTAGATTGTTTAATCTGAAGACCTAGGAAGTATGTGAGTTCTCCCATCATACTCATCTCAAACTTGCTGGTCATAAGCTTGGCAAATTGTTTGCAAAGTTTCAAGCTTGTATAACCAAAGATTATGTCATCCATATAAATTTGTACCAAAATGGTGTCAGTTTTAGATTTATAGATAAACAAGGTGCTATCTATTTTTCCTCTAACAAATTTATGTTCAATGATAAATGTTGAGAGAGTTTCATACCATGCTCTTGGAGCTTGCTTCAGTCCATACAAAGCTTTGTAAAGCTTGTAGACATGATTTGGGTATTTACTACTCTCAAAGCCAGGAGGCTGAGTAACATAAACTTCTTCTTTTAGGTCACCATTTAGGAATGCACTTTTGACATCCATTTGGTAGATGATGAAGTTCATGTAAGTGTCATAAGCAAGGAATATTCGTATGGCTTCCATACGTGCAACTAGAGCAAAGGTTTGATCAAAATCAACACCAGGCTCTTGATTGAATCCTTGGGCTACCAGCCTAGCTTTGTTTTTTGTCACCACATTGGTTTCATCTCTTTTGAGTTTGTAAACCCATTTGGTACCAGTGGTTGATTTACCATATGGAAGAGGAACCAATTTCCAGACTTTGTTTCTTTCAAATTGATTGAGTTCCTCTTGCATGGCATCCACCCATCCAGGGTGTGTGAGTGCTTCAGAAACGTTTGTAGGTTCAATTTCTAAGAGAAAGTTTGCATAGAGGCATTCTCTAGATGAAGCAGCACTCAGTTTCTTTGCAATAGATCTAGTGACTCTACCTTCACCAGGATTGCCTATGATGTTCACCAACTGTATGTTACTATTTTTAGTCCAAGATTTTTGTGGAGCTAGAGAATAGGCACTATTATCATGATTAGAGCTAGAACTTGGAAGTCCATGACATGGACTTAGAATTGGATTATCTCTAGTGTCTACTGAAGGATATTTAATGGACAAACGTGCAATCAATGGAGGGCTTCCTTCTTGGTCAGAAGCAACACATCCAATACCTAATTCCCTAGAGATGGTAGGAGATCTTTGACCAAGGGGCTCAGATTGTTCATCAGCAGCTGAATATGATTGATCATTTTGATCATGTGTGTCAGCATGCTGATTGTTTTTAGACTGACCATTTTGGTCATTTGTGTTGCCTTGCTGATCATTTTGATCATTTTGAGACTGATCATTATTTGATTGACAGCCATCCGTATGTGATACTAAAGGATTTCCTTTTGTAGGACTTCTCATATCTTTAAATGGATCAATATGAGGGACTGAGTTTCTTGTTTGATATCTTTGAGAAGGCTCATAATGTTGAAATTCGTCAGATGGATAATTGTGAGATTCATGTATATGAAGTTCATCATCTGATGGATTTGTAAATTTGAGAGCTTCAGAACTTTCATTGAATGTGATGTGATAGGTTTCTTCAATACATTGTCTTCTTGTGTTGAAGACTCTGTATGCTTTAGATACTAGAAAGTATCCAAGGAAGTAACCATCATCAGATTTTTCATCAAACTTTCCAAGGTGATCCTTGTGATTATAAATGAATAGTGGACACCCAAACACTTGTAAGAATGAGATGTTTGGAATTCTCCCCCTGAAGACTTCATAGGGAGTCTTCATGTGTCTCTTCACAATGATGGATCTATTTTGAGTGTAGAAAGTAGTGGCTACAGCATTAGTCCAAAAATGCTTAGAGAGAGCAGATCCAGCAAGCATTGTCCTTGCTGCTTCATTCAAAGTTATGTTCCTTCTTTCAGCCACACCATTTTGTTCATGTGTGTAAGGAGATGAGAAATTTTAGGAAATTCCTTTGTCATCACAGAATTTGATCAGTGTTTGATTTCTGAATTCAGTGCCATTGTCAGTTCTGAGTTGTTTGACATGAGTTTCATTTTGATTTTCAACTCTTTTGATAAAAGACATAATGGCATCTGGTGCATGGCTTTTCTTTGTCAGAAAATATACCCAGGTGTACCTAGAGTACTCATCAACAATGACAAGTGTATATTTTTCATGACAAATGGCCCTAGGTGATACTGGGCCAAATAAGTCCATGTGAAGTAGGTGAAGACTTTCCTTGATTGAGAAAGTTTTCCTTGTTTTGAAACTGGCCCTATGGTGCTTCCCTTTTTCACATGCTGAGCATGGTTTGTCCTTGGAATAGACAAGTGAAGGAAGACCAATAACAAGATTTTGTTTTGCCAGCAGAGTTATTGTTTTGAAATTGAGATGTGAGAGCCTCTTATGCCAAAGCCAATTGGTAATATTGGAAGCTTTATCAAAGAAGCATGTCTCCTGAGTAGAGTTCATGTTCATGACATAATCATCTTTGACTTTGGGAGCAATCATCACAATTTCATGATTGAAGTTGAAGATTGTACCTTTTTGTCATCAAACAGCACAAGATACTTTGCATCACAAAGTTGACTTATGCTGATGAGGTTGTGTAGTCCATTGACATATGCTACCCTTGAGAAAACTATACCATTGCATTTTACTAAACCAAATCCTTCAGTAGTAGCTGATGAGTTATCACCAAAAACAACTTTAGGACCTTGTTCCTCCTTATACTTGTGCAGTAACTTTTGGTGCCAGTCATATGCCTTGAGCAGCCACTATCTAGGTACCAAATAGGCTTCCTGAGATCACACTACACAAGTTAAGAAAATGGTCAGTTTTGCTTTGAAACCCACCTTTGTTGGGTGGGGGGGTTTTGATCTAGAAGGTGTTCTAGATCTGAAGGGTCCTCTGGTAGAGGGTATGTGTGATTGCTCAGAAGAAGAAGAGGTCTGAACAGCTTTTACTTTCTTAGCCTGTAGAGCTTCACCTCTTTTGAACCACTCTATATGGTTGTGATCAGATGTAGTGTGGACATCGCTTCCACAAGTTTCACAACATTTGGTAATAGAGTTTGGTTTTCTTGGTTTAATACCTCTTTTGAGTGAGATGATTCAGTTATGTCCATGAGTGTCATGGTCATAACTTCCACAAATATTACAAACAGGGTAATAGTGGCAGTCATCTGAGTGATGATTGCTCATACCACAATGAATGTATGGTGGGAAAGGCATATTTCTCCTGGATTGAGATGCTTCATTATTGTGAGCATCAGCACTAGTTTTGGCCAGCATATACTGAGTATGTTCACAAGTGCGATGATCAGTCCTCTCACATTTAGTATAATAAATCACTCTTAAGCAAGTTTGAGTGAGATGGTTGTTTAGACCACATAACTCACAATCCCTTTTAAATTGTGTCTTGTACTTTAAATGAGGAGAGTATGAAGGTTCATCTCTGAACCGAGTTGGTGTATGCTGCTGTCTGAGTTGCAATTTGAGATCATTGATCTCTTGCATGACGAGAGACATTCTCTTATCTTCCTCAGATCTAGCTTTCTGCAGTTTATTTGTTGAAATTGAAGAGGTAGTTCCCATATGTAAACCTCCAGCAGGAGCTGAAGAGTTCTTTGAAGTGTCAATTTTGACATCTTTGGAAGAACTACCTTTGTGTGTGGTGTGTGACTTGATGATAGACTGGATAGTTTTGGGTCCAGTAGAGGGTTAAGCACCAGCCAGCTTCTCCAAAGGAGGAAGTGGGGTACTTACTTCATTATCTATATCATCATCTGAGTCATCCTCAGTAATTGAGGACTCAACTGGTGCTGAAGTGTCAGCACTTGCTTGAAACTCAGGAAGAAGGATTCGTCCGGTGGTCATGATTGGGTAAATTCCCTTCACCTGACCTTTCAATGTTAGGGATCGAGCTACCATCCTTATTTGAGGCTTTGACAAAGACAATAGATTTGGTGCTGGAGGATCCTTCAGCACCAAGTATTTTCCTCTTTTGAGCAGGAATTTGTTCACTTATGCATTGATTTACCCTATCAGAGTTTCTAAGCTAAGATTTAACAATATCTTTTGCTTCTTTTAGTTCAACTCTTAGGGAGTTATTTTCCTCCAAAATTTCTTTGTTCAATTGTTGAGCAGTAAGAATATCAAGTTTAGCTTCTTTTAGATCTATTTGCTTACCTTCAAAATCTTCAAGTTTTAGAACAAGTTTATGAAAATTTTCAAGCAAATTATTTATTTGCTCTTCAACAAATTTTAGATCAATGCACAAGTAATCAAATACAAATTTAATGTCATCTTTATCTTCTAATTCAAGAAGAGTTTGTACCTTTTTTATTGTGACATTGACCCATTTACCATTTCTGGCACTTTCTCTGGCCACAACATTGGAGTTAGACCCTTCATCATCAGCAAGTGCCATCAGCACTTTCCACATTAACCATTTCATCATCATCTGAAGAAACATCTTCTTCATCCCATTCATATGATTCAGCAATAAGTCCTTTTTTCTTTTCTTGCTTGGGAGCCTTGGAAGAGGAACTTTCAGTACTCATTAGGGTCAATCTTGCCTTGATTTCTCTGTATTTGTCCTCAAAGTTTTTTGTTGGTCTGAGTTCAACCCTGTTTTGCTGAAATGAAGTAGAAGCAATTTGTTTTGTTTGAAATGATGATTGACCAGATGGTCTTGATTGAGCTGGTGAGGAATATGAAGGGAGAGATGTTTTTGAATAACAATCCCTAGCATAGTGACCAGTCTTCTCATATTTGTAGCATTCAGTGTCAACTAAAGCTTTTGTGGAGCTAGAGAACTTGCCTCCTTTCTTAAAGAACCTTCTAGACTTGGCCAGAAGATCTATTTCATGAAATTCCTCTTTGAGGTCATTCATATATTCCTCAGTATTTCTAGTATCTTCCGCATCATCAGGACTATCTTCGTAGTCTTGAATGACAGCTTCACTGAAAAAAGCTGTGGACAAGGGTGTAGCAATGGTTAATGCTTTACTCTTGTTTGAGCCTTCATAAATCCTATCAACTAGGTTTTCTTCATATTTTAGTTTCCGAAAAAGAGAGGCCAGATCACAATCTTTAATGTGATTAGCATTTCTCAAGCTTTGGCAGAAACTGAGCCACTTCTTTGGCAATGCATTAAAAAAACTATGTTGATTTCAAGTTTTGAAAGTTCAACACCATCATTCACAAGTTCATTCATCAGTGCTTTGTATTAGGTGAATGTCTGTGTGAGGGTTTCCCCTTCTTTGTGCTTGAAGGTGTTGTATTGAAGCTTTAAATCCATGATTCTGGTTTCTTTTACATCTGAGGGTCCCTCATGGTGAAGAATAAGGTCCTCCCATGTTGCTTTGGCTGTTTTGAAATTTACAAGAGAATTCATTTGGTCATCTGGAAGCACAGACATGATGAGACTTTTGAGACGCTGATATAGGTTAGTAGCTTTTATCTCATCAGCAATCAATTGTGCTTCAGGTTTTCTATTATCCCCAACCTTGGGAACAAAAGGACCATTTTTAACGATTCCAAGAATTGAGGTTCAATTCCAACCATGTGGACAAGAAACCTCTTCTTCCAATTTGTAAAATTTGCTACCTCTAGTACAGGAGCAGCATTGAGTTGGCCACCCCTATATTCTAGGGTTTGTGGTATAACTTGAGCCATTTTGGATCTTGATTTGAAAACTTTTAAATGAGCAGTGATAGGTGTGAAAACACCCATCCTTTTACCACTTAATTATAATGATAACCAAGTCGGAACGTATATTTAATATCGTAAAAGTCAGAATTATGCGTGGTTTGTGTTTTTGTTGTGATTTAGGACCAAAATGTGAAAAGGGAAGAAAACACGGGCTTTCACAGACTTTTATCAAAGAAAAAAGACAAAATACGAAGTCAAAAGATCAAGAGTGCAAAAATAACGGAAGTCAAGGGCTTATTCTGAAGATTTATCGAAGAAAAGGTCTAAAGATGGAAGTTTAAAAAAAGTCGAAGAACCAAGTCTTATAAAAGAATAAAATTTGAAGAAGAGTTCATTTCATATCGACAAATCCCGAGACAACGTCGAGAAAGACGAAGAAATTAAAAGACGAAAAGACAAAGAAAGAAATAGAGAAGCATCAACAATACTCCTCCCCTCCTCCTATAAATACTATCCATTAGCCTTCATTTTGAAAAGTTAGATAGTTAGTCATTATTTAGGAGTAGATTAGTTTAGGAGTAGGAGTAGATTACTTTCTCTCTCTAGATTTATTTCATGTTCTTAAGCTTTTCTATCAAGCTTTCTTAATCTTTAATCTTGTACTTTTGAATCTTTAATCTTTGTCTTTAATTTCAAGCTTTTCATAATCATCTTATTCTTCCTTTCTTGATTTAATCTTGTGCTTGATTTGGTAAAAGTATGTAGTTTATTTTAATCTTAATGCTTATTTGATTAAAGTATTTACCTTTTTGTTCGTATCATTTTTATGAAATTTATAGTCTTACCTTATTGTGCTTTTTGCTTATTTCGTGTTTAGCTTATTTTCATTTACATTTAAGTGTTATCAAAAGTTTAATCTTTTTAAAAGAAAAAGTTGATTTTATAAATTTTGCTTATTTTGTGTTTTGAAGTTTTTAAATTCGTCCTTATTTAGTTCTTCTTAATTATGATTTGGTTAAGTTTGGTAATTGCTTATTATTAAAGTGCTTATTTGGTTATTGCTTATTTCATTTTTTTGCATTCCATCGTAATGTACAAGGGTTTTAATGGTTCTGATCGGGTATTGTGATCGCATAAGCCTTAGGGTTTCTACTTGCGATCCAATACTGCGATCACTACTCACGATCCAGACTAAGATCAAAGGCTAAGATCTAAGACTAAGATCAAAGACTAAGATCTAAGACTAAGATCTAAGACTAAGATCTAGACTAAGATCGAAGACTAAGATCTAGACTAAGATCGAAGACTAAGATCTAGACTAAGATCGAAGACTAAGATCTAGACTAAGATCGAAGACTAAGATCTAGACTAAGATCGAAGACTAAGATCTAGACTAAGATCGAAGACTGAGATCTAGACTAAGATCGAAGATTAAGATCTAAGACTAAGATCTAGACTAAGATCTAAGACTAAGATCTAGACTAAGATCTAGACTAAGATCGAAGACTAAGATCTAGACTAAGATCGAAGACTAAGATCTAGACTAAGATCGAAGACTAAGATCTAGACTACGATCTAGACTAAGATCGAAGACTAAGATCTAGACTAAGATCAAAGACTAAGATCAAAGACTATGATCAAAGGCTAAGATCTAAGATACGATCCTGGTCACGATCCAAACTACGATCGAGACTGCGATCCAAGTTACGATCGGAACGCATTTTTTAGTTTTTATTTCCTGTTTTTATTTTTAAATTCAAATTTAACTTTTCCCGCAATTTTTACTTAGAATTATTTTAAACTTGTTTTGTCTTAGTTTTATTTTTAAGTTTGCAAATTTTACTTTTTGTCGAGTTTTAATTTTTCGCCATTTATTTTTAAAGTTTTACTTTTTTAGTTTAATCTTTTCAAGCTTTTATCTATATTTAGTTTAAGTCATTATTAGTTTATCCTTTTATTAGTTTGCCATTTACTTTAAAGCTTGCATATTTATTTTGTTACACAACGACAACCTTTCCTTTTATCCACCAAAGACGACTGAGTCACACACTTCAAACTGTAATCAATTCGGTTAGACGCAGAGAACAACGAACTTTTTAACTAGCAAAACCCAACTATCAAATGGCGCCGCTGTCGGCTCTTTTCGTGAAGATTAACGGTTTTTTGTGAGAGACGCGTTGGATTTTGGGATCCGTTCACTTTTGAACGTTATTTCCTTGAAAAACAATTTCAAAATTTTTCAAAATTTTTCCAAAAATCCATAAAAATCAAAAATTTAAAAAATCCAAAAACATTTAAAAATCATAAAAAGCAATTCTTTTCAAAAGGTTTTGCACCAAAAATATTCCTCTTACTTCTCTATTGTGTTTAATTCTTAATGGATTCGTATGTTGCTTGTGTAGGGTGTGGAAGACCATTGTATGGTTTTCAAACATGTCAATGGTGTACATGTGAGCGGTGTGGAAATGATATCGACAATACACAATTTGGATTTTGTCCCTCGTGCAATTCAATTAACTCATCATTTGCTTCTAATGCACTTAATCCACCCTCTTGCATAAGCGATTCTCACTGGCATGTTTCATGTCTGATTCGATCTCATGACGAGCAAGAACCGGGTTACAATTATGACAATGGTAATAGCTATCCACAAGACGCATCGGGTTTTTTTCAATACCCGTATTGCAACAATTGCGGGGGCTCGCACGATACTTTTTATTGTCAACCAATTAATTATTATGAACCAAATCCGTGCTATAATTCCGGTTTTCCTAATTTTGAACCCCCACAATACACCCTTGACCATCAACCTTCCTTGAATCCGAATGACGAAAGATTAGCCCTTCTTTTGAAAATTCATGACGGCTTAAGTCGACTGACCGAGACATTGGAGGAGCGAAAACGACAACGACAAGAGCAAATATCTAATCTTAGTGATTATACTCCTCCTCTTGTGCATTCTTACTATTATGATGATGATGACGATGAGAATACTATTTCTTAGAATGATCTTGTTGCTCAACATCCTAGTGCAATTGTAATTCCTTCTCTCGATATCCCAAATGCGTCTAAGGATTGTGATACATCGAGTTTGATTAGTGAATTTAGTCTCGACAAATTATTTGAGGAGGTTTGTGATGTACCGACTTTTGTTGAGCTTACGGACGAGGTCGCTCTTAATGATAATAATTTTTCTCCATGCTATGAGAATTTCACTTTTGAAATTTCTCATCTTTCCCCATTTGCTCTGGGAGATGAGGACGATGTTGATTTATTCTCTCCGACTTACGAGAAGTTCACCCCTGAACTTGGTCTTTTAGATGAGGTGGAAGACGTTATTCTTCGCGACAAATTATTGAAAGTTCATCTTCTTATTGCTAAAATTGAAGCGTTGAATTTTGCTCCTAATACCGAGTTTTACCTCCATCTATTACTCCTGTCGAGAATAATGACACATTTATGGAAGAAATCGACATTCACTCAATACCTCCGGGTATGGATGATGATGACACGGAGGAGGATATTCTTTTTGATACTTTAATGGCTGAATATATTGTCCCAAGTCCCCCTCCCGAGCACCTCTTATCTCATACTTTGGAGACCATTACTAAGGATGAGTGCTTTGACCCGGGAGGTGACATTGACCATTCTATGATTGACACCTTTACGGATTTGCCGCTCAGTGATAATCATATTTCTTTTAGGGATGACATTTTGATTCCTTTACCCACCCCACCTCCCGTGGATCAAGACTTCACTTATTTTTCTTTTATTAAGAGGACTTTTCTGCCGTTCAAGACTTATCCTCCGGCCTCTCCTGTTTTATTTTCCTCCGGGAATGAGAACAAGGTATTTGATCCCGGTATTACATTAGAGGCTTCCCCATGGACCAATTAATTCGGGGACGAGTCAGGCTCGTGACTCGGTTAACAAAAACAAGCGCTTTTTGGGAGGCAACCCGATTATCTATCCTTTTATTCCGTTTTCTAATAAGTGTAGGGAGAGACCCTAGTATGTGTTTGTTTTGCTTTCTTATGATGTGCAGGGATTGGAGCTTCAAAGATTCACTCCTGATGACTTTTGATGACCCGTGATTCCGTTTCTCCGTCTTCCCGATTCTATCCTAAACTCTTTTGATTCATTATTTTATCATTTATGTCGAAATAGGAATCACTTTAGTTGTCTCTTCCTTAGCAAGATTTAAACAACGTGCACAATGTCCTAAGTGTAGGGGAGGTTACTTCTACATGCTTAAACATTGAGGACAATGTTTATATTAATTGTAGGGGAGGAATTCTATCGAAGTTAAGTGGGCTTTTCCATAAATATGTCCTCATTATAACCGGAAAATTGATTTTTCGACATTTTTCAAAATTTTTGATCTATTTTGGCCTAGTAGTATTTTCCTTTGTTATCATTATTTTCTTTCATTAGAATAAATTTCAATAAATGGTTTTAATAAGTTTAGATGTCTTTGACATATTAGGCCCGTCATGAATCTTTTGACTCAACCCGAGTTTACTTATCCAAGTTTACTCTAGCTAGTATCCTTAACATGTTTAAATCAAGTTTGGCTAGGCTTTTATATAGGGAATTTTAAAACGCGAAATTCTTAACTCTATGGGTTAAGAACAAGAACTTTTCGCAAGTTCCTATAATTGATCCTAGAAAGTCGTTTATCAAGGGAACTTTAAAATGCAAGTTCTAAACTTGAAAAAGTCTAAGAGTTTGCAAGATCCTATAGATGACTTGAAAACCCAAGACTTTGATTTAATAGGCTAAGCATCCACGAGTCTCATTCCTTGAGATTTTAAATTGTAGAGAACGAGAGATGATAGAGTCAATTATAAGTTTGGTATTCTTTCATGAATTTATGTGAGTTAATTAAGAGCTTTTTCTCCTATCGCTTGTTAATAAATTTAATTGCAATAAGTAAGGTTGAACGATTTAAAAAGTTACTTAGGTTCTAGCACAAGATCGTTTAAAAGTTGCTCGGTATTAATTAGAGTTCATAGCCAAGGCATAACTTATTGGAGCGGGATGCGAAGATTGGCGAGCCCGAAAAGGCCCTAACAAGGCATGAGGGCTACATTTTGTTGCTAAAAATCCAAAGTGATGTGAAGAATCATTTTATCAAAAATTAATATGAAGGATCGAGACACACGACGAAAAGAAAATACTCCCCTAAAGATCATGGAGAAGTCTATCCGAAAATAACCTAGCAAGGTATGAGGATAAATAGATCCCATACCTAAAAGGAGGCGGATCGTCGTATATCAAAATCACAAGTAAAGATTGGATAAAAATGAAGAAGTCGTTGTCCAAGTATGAAGAATCTCTCAAAAACTTCAAGTGAAGAAATTCCTATTTTGAAGAGAAGACCATTATTTCATGAACGTCTCTCAAGATTTGAAGTATGAAGTCAATGCCAAATATCAATCCGAGAAAGGTCTCAAATCGTGAAGCGAGTTATGCCAAGATATGAACTTTATGAGGTTTCGAGAAGCAGTTTTAAAAGATTTTATCCTTTAGCTAACTATTGATTAAATCTTCCTACTATATTTTCAGCCTAATAAATTATCGAAATAAGTCAACAATGCATCCTCGTGATCATTCAAGACAACAATAAAATATAAGAGATACACCTAGGAATAAGGGAGTCTAAGTGAATAATTGAGCCACATGAGTTTGTGTTAGTTTGCTAACTTATAATAATAATGATCTCGATTTTAAGCTTGGTGTGGGGAACGTAAAACTTGAGGGTGATAAACATCCATGACAACCAAAGCCCTAATGTAAGTCTTCGATCTCTTAACTTGTTCTTCCTTCAAGCATTTTGTTATTTTCTATCTTTTTAATTTTCTTTCATGTCTTGTGTTTAATAAAGGCCAAGGTGGGTTAATTATGATGGAAAATGTAAATCTTGCTTTGTAATTAATACATTGCATGAGGGCATCGCAATGGTCAAGTGTAGGGGATTTGATAGGTGTGAAAACACCCATTCTTTTACCACTTAATTATAATGATAACCAAGCCAAAACGTATATCTAATGTCGTAAAAGTCGGAATTATGAGTGGTTTGTGTTTTTGTTGTGATTTAGGACCAAAATGTGAAAAGGGACACGGGCTTTCACGGACTTTTATCGAAGAAAAAAGAAAAAATACGAAGTCAAAAGATCAAGAGTGCAAAAAGAACGGAAGTCAAGGGCCTATTCTGAAGATTTATCGAAGAAAAAGTCTAAAGACGGAAGTTTAAAAAAGTCGAAGAACCAAGTCTTATAAAAGAAGAAAATTTGAAGACGAGTTCATTTCATATCGACAAATCCCGAGACAGCGTCGAGAAAGACGAAGAAATTAAAAGAAGAAAAGACAAAGAAAAAAAGAGAGAAGCATCAACAATACTCCTCCCCTCCTCCTATAAATACTATCCATTAGCCTTCATTTTGAAAAGTTAGATAGTTAGTCATTATTTAGGAGTAGATTAGTTTAGGAGTAAGAGTAGATTACTTTCTCTCTCTAGATTTATTTCATGTTCTTAAGCTTTTCTTTCAAGCTTTCTTAATCTTTAATCTTGTACTTTTGAATCTTTAATCTTTGTCTTTAATTTCAAGCTTTTCATAATCATCTTATTCTTCCTTTCTTGATTTAATCTTGTGCTTGATTTGGTAAAAGTATGTAGTTTATTTTAATCTTAATGCTTATTTGATTAAAGTATTTACCTTTTTGTTCATATCATTTTTATGAAATTTATAGTCTTACCTTATGGTGCTTTTTTCTTATTTCGTGTTTAGCTTATTTTCATTTACATTTAAGTGTTATCAAAAGTTTAATCTTTTTAAAAGAAAAAGTTGATTTTATAAATTTTGCTTATTTTGTATTTTGAAAGTTTTTAAATTCGTGCTTATTTAGTTCTTCTTAATTTTGATTTGGTTAAGTTTTTGGTAATTCCTTATTATTAAAGTGCTTATTTGGTTATTGCTTATTTCATTTTTTTCGCATTCCATCGTAATGTACAAGGGTTTTAATGGTTCTGATTGGGTATTGTGATCGCATAAGACTTAGGGTTTCTACTTGCGATCCAATACTGCGATCACTACTCACGATCCAGACTAAGATCAAAGGCTAAGATCTAAGACTAAGATCTAAGACTAAGATCAAAGACTAAGATCTAAGACTAATATATAAGACTAAGATCTAAGACTAAGATCTAGACTAAGATCTAGACTAAGATCGAAGACTAAGATCTATACTAAGATCGAAGACTAAGATCTAGACTAAGATCAAAGACTAAGATCTAGACTAAGATCGAAGACTAAGATCGAAGACTAAGATCGAAGACTAAGATCTAGACTAAGATCGAAGACTAAGATCTAAGACTAAGATCTAGACTAAGATCTAAGACTAAGATCTAGACTAAGATCGAAGACTAAGATCTAGACTAAGATCGAAGACTAAGATCTAGACTAAGATCGAAGACTAAGATCTAGACTAAGATCTAGACTAAGATCTAGACTAAGATCTAAGACTAAGATCTAGACTAAGATCAAAGACTATGATCAAAGGCTAAGATCTAAGATACGATCCTGGTCACGATCCAGACTGCGATCGAGACTACGATCCAAGTTACGATCGGAACGCATTTTTTAGTTTTTATTTCCTGTTTTTATTTTTAACTTCAAATTTAACTTTTTCCGCCATTTTTACTTAGAATTATTTTAAACTTCTTTTGTCTCAGTTTTATTTTTAAGTTTGCAAATTTTACTTTTTGTCGAGTTTTAATTTTTCGTCATTTATTTTTGAAGTTTTACTTTTTTAGTTTAATCTTTTCAAGCTTTTATCTATATTTAGTTTAAGTCTTTATTAGTTTATCCTTTTATTAGTTTGCCATTTACTTTAAAGTTTGCATTTTTATTTTGTTACACAACGACAACCTTTTCTTTTATCCACCAAAGAAGACTGAGTCACACACTTTAAACTGTAATCAATTCGATTAGACACCGAGAACAACGAACTTTTTAACTAGCAAAACCCAACTATCAAGCAGTTTAATAAAATAAGAGTTTAGCTAATCAAACTGCTCTGATACCACTTGTTGGTCCCTTGTAATTCGTTATTACTTATCAACTTAAGTAATAACTCCTTACTTTGACTCAAGTGTGTTGATTCAACAACAGATAAGAACTATGAACAATTAAAACAACAATACCAATATACTTTTCAACGTATAGACTTTTATTAGAATCAAATGAAGAATCTATAATCCACTTTGTTTGTGGAATAACAAAGTGGTTGAATGACAATGGGTTTTGATATCCTCTACTTAAACGTCTAACCAAAGTTAAAGTCTAAGCTCCAATCTAAACGTTCATATGCATCTTGGCTATATGGTTTAGTTGGTATCGAGAGAGAAAGGTTTTCCAGAGTTTAAGCTCTTGTATTGGTTAACCCTTTCTCTCCCAATATACACTCCTTATATAGGCAGTGTAAACTAGGGGTGCATTTTGCATGTTTCAATGCATGGGTTTATCTAGTGGGTGGTTGATGCCCATGCTGGATAAACAGTACAAAGTACATATTAAACTATTCTAGAAAAGATAAATGTTGTACTTAAATCTAAGTATACAAGCAACCTACTTTGACTTAAAGTTATCTTCTCCCGCCTAATGCAAACCATCAGAATACTGAAGAGTCTTCAGTATCCTAGAGGAGATCGACATCATTCAGTTTGGTATTATCAAATCAAACTGAACTGAAAGCCCTTCTTCAGTTCTTGTTCTTCAGCAACTAGAGCACCTAGTATTTGAAGCGAAGACTCCTTTGTCTTCTAAGTTAACTGGAAGGGGAGTGCTGGACTTTCTTCAGCTTTAAAGTCTTCAGTAGGAAATTTGTTCCTCTAGTCATCCTTCAACAGACTAGCCTTACTGCTGATCATGAAACACTTAGGAGGATTTTATATTCAAATCCTAGAGTTGCTTCAGGGTCAGTAAATACTGACCCAACAGTTCCCTTTATTTACTTGTCATTTCACTTTTATGTTTCAAGTCTCAAAATATCTTTCTGTTAACAAAAAATTTTCTCAAAAATTTTGGTTTTTGATAAAAATTTTGTGATCCAAAAGCTGTGTAGTGTTTGTGATTGGTCTGACAAATCAACCTCAACCATTGACACAAGTTTTGTTACTTTTTGGTTTTGGTAGTTAGCAAAAAAAATCTTGTCTCAAAAGTTTGGTTTCAAAAGATTTTTCTCAAAATCTCTCCTTGGTACTATTCTATGTTAGCTAACCATACCATAAGCTCACCAAAAGTTGTCTGACAAACAGCTTTTGGCAAGCTTTTGGGAGTTTTCCTTTTTGTTTGTTGTGATTCAAAACAGGTACCTCACAAGGTTACTTTGTCAAGAAACATACACCAAGAGTGACTGTTGTAGTCCTCTTGGTGTGGGACTGTTGTAGTCCATCTCTACTAGCAGCACTTATAAGCTCCTTTCAATAGCCAAAAAGCTCAGAAAAGCCCCCTAAGAAGGCTGGTGGCATCCACTTGCTGTAAGTGTGAACTCCCCTTTTTATATTTTTTCTGAATTGTTTCTTTTGTGGATATGTGCGTATTAGTGTACTAGTTTGATTTTTAGTTGCTTTGTGTTCATTTTGATATGTCTTTGTGATTTAAGCATGTGTTCCATTATTTAGTTTAGGAGTTCTTTGTGTAATCTGCTTAAGGTAGTTCATAGGGGTGTTTGGGTAAAATAGTCTAATAGCTCTTGGGTGACAACAAGTAGTTGGTATATGCCTGAACATTTTTCTTGCTATCTGATTAGTTTGATGGTTATTTAATATGAGTTAGAGTAAAAACTTTGGTTTGCTTGTTTTTCACTCTTGGCAGAAAACTGCATAACAAGCATATAGGGCTGTAAAGGTTTGATTTTGAGTTTCAAGACTAGAAATCTTGGAATCTGTTAGGTTTAATGTTAGTGTAGGTTTATAAGCTCTTATTTTTTATTTTAGTATGCTAGTTTGTTAGTTGTGCAATCCCAAAGTTCACCACTTGACCAACTAGATTAGCAGACTACCCACCACACCCCTAGTTCATATCAGAGACTGAATTTGATTGTTTTGTGTGCATACTTGTGTTAGATTTTGGTTGCTTTTGCTTTATATTGACTCCTCACACTCCACTGAGTGTGGGGGTGCCCTTGTTACCAAAAATCATCCAGAAACAAGCTCCAAAATCGTCCATTTTACTTTTCTATGGTAGAGCAGTGGGAACAAAGTTCCCACTGATAGGTCAATTGTTGCCACTGCTGGGGTAAAAGACAAAAGCCCCAGGTAGTCACTATCAGCTTTCATCTTTTTTGTCTTTAGTGGTAGATTTTCAGTGTTTTCAAGATTTTCCAATTTTCTTTGGTTTAGTTATTTATTTTAAGATTTTTAGAAAATTTTATTTTATTTTTCTGTTTATTTCATTATTTTTTAGCATTATTTCAATTTTAAATTAGCTTTTAATCAATCTGTTTTTGTATTTAGTGGTTAATAATCAGTATTTTTCAGAGTTTCCAATTTTCCTAGTTTAAGTAACTCATTTTAAGATTTTTAGAAAAGTTGTTTTATTTTTCCAAGAATTTAATTATTTTTTAGAATTATTTTAAGTTAAAATAGGTTCTTAATTAAACTATCTTTGTCTTATTAGGGGTAAAATTACTTTTTCCAACTTTTTTCATTTTTATCAGATTTAGATAAGTAATTTTGGATTTTTCAAAATGAAATTTATTTTTCTCATTATTTTATTATTTTTTATGATTATTTTAATTAAAAATTAGTTTTTAGCCTTTTAAAAATAAAAACTTAGTTTTAAAAATTTAGGAAAAATACTTTTTAGTGTTAATTAATATAAGCAAGATTTTAGTTTGATAAAATATAATTTTGGACTTTTTGTTAATTATACTTAATTTTAGGGCTTTAATTAGCATTTAAAATTGAATATTTAATTAATAAAAGGTTTTAAAATTTATGTATTGAATTTTTATTCTTATTTATATTATTTTAGACTTAGTTTTAATTTTTAATTGATTTTTAGGTTAAATTTTAATTTCGTCGCTTTTTACGTATTTACGTTTACGTTTTACGTTCTACGTCGTAGTTTAATCGTACTGTAACTCGTCTTTTAATTTTCTCTCTTCAAACCTAAAAATGAAACTAATCCGAACTTGATTTTATATTATTGGCACATAACACATACACCTCCTTCGAGAACGAACTCGAACTTTTCATCTTTACGATTTTCCTAAACTGTATCGATTAATACTTACTGGCTTATACTCTCTTTTTCCTAAAAGAGGTGTATTCATACATATATCAAGGCGGCACTCAGTGAATGATGTACTCGAGAAGAAGAAGAGGTGATGGGTTATGTGAGTTGTGACAATAGACTCACTGAGCCTCATACGATCTCCTCAACAAATGATGAAGTCCTGAAGACTGAAGAATGGGAGGGATAGTTTAAAGATGATAAGATCATGGTACATCACGCAAATTGTAACTTACCCTTTTAGGATAGATAAGGGTATTGAGTATCAGAAAGGACTTTGTCATGATACTCGGAATAGGTATAGATAAATATACACCTTTTACCTTTAGCTAAGTCATAGAAATTGCACATGAAAATTCCTTGTCTCGTTCCTAGTCTTATTCTATAAATAGGATCAAATGTAAAGGAGAGAAATTAAGTTTGTGCACTTAATGTTGGAACATTCACAAACAATTTCTCTGCTCCAAAAACGATAAAAAAAACACTTGAGTTCTAAACTCATTATTGCCCTAATCGTCGAATATATCAAATCGTTAGGATTGATATTATTCGTTTGTGAGGAGATCAAAACACAAACATTGGCCATTCAATCCATATTGTAGTTTCGAATACAATAGGGTATAACTCTTTATGAAATAAGAGTTAAACGTTGAAAACTTTCGTGTCTTTACATATTTCATTTATCTTGTTTTATCAGTACTCTATCATGGGTTAGACTTATTTTTAATACAAAAAGATATAAGTCTAATTACAAGGGACTAACACCAATCACTTTCATGATTCGGGTTAGTTCATTAATGATAGAGAATCCTGAAAAATTTATGGACATAAATTTAAATAGTCGTGTGATAGGATCGAACTCGGGATTATGGGATTGCACACAATACGTAAAGGATTAATTAATTTTAATAAATATATTATTAAATATAAATCGAGCTTATTTAACGATCGTTAATCATTAAAAGTTAAGTGTAAACGAGCGTTATGGAATTAAATAGAAGAGAAAACAAGAAACGGAAAGTTCCGGAAACCCCTTTGGGGTTCTATAGCCGTTGGCTATAAGGGAAAAAGGAAGGGGGATTTTTTTTCTAATCTTGATTAGGGCTTGGAGAACAAGTTATGTAATCCTATAAATACCCCCATCAAGCCTTCATAATTTTTGTCCCTCCCCTCCTCTCTTCTCCTTGCGATCGCAAACCAACACCCTCATAGGGTTTCGGTCGGTTTTCGATTTAGCTATAATTCACAAGTATTGAAGCTCCGGTTTATTAGTGCTAGCCTCACGATTGATCCGTTGCATTACGTTTGTACAATAGCGTAACATAGTTTCACTATAAACTATATCTTGGTGTTCTTCATATAAACCCTAATTCGTGATTTGCCGGTGTTCTTGAAGATTTGCTCTAGCTAAAAGGTATGTGACCCTAACTCGATTAATTATGAATGTGTTATTAATTATGATCTTGTTAAACGCTTCCGCTATGTGTGCTTTGATCTTAATTAGGGTTTTACGTAATTGTTATGAGTAATATAAACCTACAGTGGCATCGAGAGCCGTTTTAACATGTTATAATTATCGAGATCTAAAGATTGTTTTTTAACTAATAATTGTTTTGAGTTAAAACTACATGTTTTTTTTTAAATGAAATTTAGGGTTTTGATTTTGTTTTTTTAATCTGATTTAAAAAATGTCGGTTTGTTCTTTTAAGCCGATTTTATATATAAAAAAGGAAGTTTTTTTGTGAAATCTAAAATTGCATGTTTTGATCTTTAGATAATTACATGATTAATTGTTATGTCATGTATTTAAGGTTACGATCCATAGTGATTTACTTAAATTGTTAAGTGATTTGGGTGGAACTTTGATGAATTGTATGATTAATTGTTATGTTATGTGAATTCATGTTTCGATCCGTAGAGATTTAATTGTTAAGTTATGTGGGAGATCCGTGATGAAAATGCATGTTTTTCATGGATCATATGTTTTATGTGGTAATTGGTACGTGTTTTGCTACACATTTTATTTGATTCAATAAATCTAAAATTAGGGAAGACTTTTATATGATTATAAAAACCAAGATTTGATATTATTTATTGAATAAATCGTATGCATGTGGCTATTTGATTTATTTATTGCACATATAAATTGTTATTATGTGTTTATGATTTTTTGTACCTTATTGTTTTCATGCGTTTTATTTCTATGTTGTAAACAAGGGTAATTTTTTTCAAGAAAAATAATATGGACTAAATCATATCAAGATTAATGAATTGTTTTGAGATCTAAATTACATATGTTTTGTGTTGATTGGAATTGTAATAATAATTTAACGGCCTGCTCAATTTGACAAACTATAAAGCGGGTATAATGCACCGCTGGTCATGTACCGGGTTAAGGAAGGAGGTGTTATACCATTAGTCGCAAACCGAATTCCTGGCTCGCCTGTGCATCAAATTGGAATTACCTACGATTATTATTTACACAATGAATAAGGTTATTGCTTTGTGCTCTAGCCAAGTTCTAGAAGACGTACGTTGTGAATAGTTGTGGGTAAAATCTTTAATTGCTTTAACCAATACCTCAACTTGCAATATATATGGAGAAAATTTAGTCTCACCAAAAGGTTTACTAAAAGTTTTTATTAAACTAATGCTATGGAGATGTATGCATGCTTCTCCATGCATGATTTTGACATCGAAATTTATACCCTAAATTTAAATTCATATGCCATCTAATTGACGAACACTTGAAGTTGCAATTTTCGTCATATGAGATTCTGGACGATGTTGTAATGGAGAGAAAACTTCATGATTGAATAAGATTGCACATGAAGGTTTTACGTTCTTTAGATTACTCGACTTAATTGAGTTACTCAGTGAGATCGGGAAACTTAAGGCATAAAGAAGGGATGAAACATGTTTACAATGCAAAATGAATTTTGGCAATGTAAATCCCTTAAATATCTAGAAATTGCAAATTTGTTTGTCAATCATTGTTCGACAAGTTACCGTCTTGAATAATTTCATCGCTGGCAGATCAACTGATGTGATGAAATTATGTCATTTTGGATTCTAGTTTTTCAAAGAAAATACGATGGTTATTATTATCGGGGTAATTTTATTTTCTTGAATGGTATTATCGAAAATACTAAGACTGAATTTTGTAAATTCTTTTACAAATGTATTAATGCAACGTTACACCGTAAACGTGGTTTATTCATTTATTGATCTAAAAAACCGTATGGTCGAGGATAGAGTAAAATTTAAAAGATAAACCTAAACTCTTTTCATGAATGAAGAAGGAGTTATAAGAATTTTAGAAATGTCAAATTCAAAATACATAACTCATAGCAAACTTTAATAGTTAAGGAAAGTGCATATTTTGAGTTATTAAAAGTTACCGCTAATTGGTTATAAGGCAAACTAGCATATTTGTCTAGTAGTTGTGCTTTGACAATTTATAAGCACTACATACTATTGTGGGGTTGGTAGACCTATTAAGGAAGAAATTGCATGCCAAATCTTTTAAGTTAAAAGCAATTGATGGATAAGTCATCATTTACGAAGTAGAGTACACTCTTTAACACTACAAGTAAATTGTTACGAATGTGTTTTTCAAAAGTGTAAGTAATTGTTACGAATGCGTTTTAAGAAAGTAAACACAAATTAGTTTCACCGATTATGAAACATTTTCAATGTTGTCAAATTCAGTGGGAGAATTGTGTTGTATTACTAAATTCGAGTTTATTAAAACATTCTCTAATTTAGTGGGAGTTTCAAGCTTTGCCGTCTTGGTAATAACCCATGTTATCTTTAGTATGTCCTAAGATAATTACTTTCGAATTGTTGATACTATTATCTCCAAGGATATTCATGTATTGATTCTTGTTGATTAAGTGGTTCTACATCTACTTGTAAAAGCTAGTATATGTGACACAATCATATTTTGTATAAACGAACATTAGATGTGATGTTTATCTAATATATGAGGTTGTTCCGTGCACAAGTGGGAGAAATGAACATTGTGTGCAAGAAACAACTCATAAAGATATGATTCTCTTGCCTTTAAGATAAGAGACTAACAATCTAATTAATATTAGATGAAAGTTAGAACATGTGTCAATATGATTAAAAGAGTACTTAAAAGTATATATATCATTCACATTAAGAAACACTTGTTATTTTGATTTAGTCATGTGAAAGCTTGGACTAAATTGTATACACAAGGGAAAAATATCCACATGTCGTGAGATCGGGCGTGGATCATGTTGTGGTTTCTTAAGATGGATAACTCCTGGAATGACATAAATACATAGAGTAACCTTATACTAATAAAGTCAAATATTTGTTTATTCTTGGAATTACATAAATAGACTTAGTAGTGAAATAACTTGGAAAAGATTATTGAAACCTATTGGTGTTCATGATTACATTAGTTATACATGTTTATGATTTATTGAATAAAGTCACAAACATAAAGTCTTGGAAGACGTATAACATAAAGTAAGACGTTAATGTATTGTCTCTATTTCACTAAAGATATATACATGAAGTCATGGTCAAATGACTTAAAACGTATAATAGATTTATAACTTTTATGTTTTAAAACATGGAAATGAAGTGACTTTGTATTATAAGTACTTGAGTTATAAAGCATGCAAAATGGTTAGGAAATCTATTTTACCATTAAGATGATTTAGTTGGTATATAGGTAAACCGAAAGATATATATTTATCTTAACATTGTTAAGATTGACTTACAATATTTCTCTAAATGAAATACAACATTGTTATGATATGTTCATTAGGAGAATCAAACTCTCAGTAAGATGGTGATGTTTGATTCAAGATAACTATATCTTCCTTTTCTTTTAAAAGATATCAAGGTTAGAAAGTTGAGTATGACTTAGCTAAGAAGATTAATAAGATACCATTATATATGGAATGTGATGAATCACGTTATATCTTAAATGAAGTTCGGATTTTGCTAAACTACTTATGAAGTGGATTGTTTAGAAAATAAAGAGTATGGAACTGCCATTGTGTTTTGTAATGTCCCATATAGATAACATTGGAGTGTTAATCTATTTTCTATGTATTTAAAGAGTAATTTTAAGTTACTAAAAGCAAGTGGGAGTTTTGATCTTGAAAGATAAAATTACAAGATACATAATCTTCTGAAATACACTAGTAATTATCATGAGGTAGGCTTGTAAATGCTAACTCTCAAGATAAAGGAATTTAAGTCATAGATCCGCAAGGATATCTCGGATATGCGATTTATTTGCTAAGAATTATGAGTTAAAAATAATTGTTATGATTTGTTACCAAATATTGACTTGGGTAAGCTACTCATACTAAGAATGTTATACATGTTGTCCAAAAAAGATAATCAATTTTAGTTTTGGTTTATCTTAAATAGTTTGACTAGAAATTGGAGATGAGTTTCGTCAAAGGAAGAAAAACGCCAATTGTGGCAGTTTAATTTTTGTGTCGAAATTATACGAACAAAAATTGTACATATATTTAATGTATGTATTATGAATAGATTATTAATCACACTTAAGTAATTAATTGTGGTTGAGTATTCTTGTAAAACCCGCATGCTTTTACCATGAATAGTACCCTTAAGATCGTACGTACTAGATTAAAACTTTCCAATTATAGCATGATTACGTTTACATGTTAGGATTTTACGTATTACGTACGTGTTAGAACACGATAAGTATTTATTACGTACGAACACGCAATAATTATTTAACAATAATTAATCACGAACATGCGATCATGAAATCATGAACGTAATTAAATCACGAACTAATATTAGTTACGTACATTTTTTATTACGAGCGTGACTAAATATATTAGGTCACGGTAAATATTTAACGAGAATACACTAAACACGAACACAAACAAACACGAACGAACACTTAAACATCAATACACGAAAAACGGTATGGGTACCCCATGTGGGGCCCCCTACCCGCGGCTACACCAACACCATGGGCCAAGCCCATCAATTTTTACAATGAAAGGGGGGTTAAGGTAAAACTTGTTTTCATTTTTCACTTTACAGAAGAAACATTAAAAAACCTAAAAGGTTTTCCTCCCTTCTCCTTCTTCCTCTCCTTGGCTGCCGCATACAACACAAGAAAAGGGGGTGTTCGTTTGATTTTGAGCTTGAATATTGTATGTGTGTGTGTTCATCCTCGTTAGATCCACGCATTCGGTATATTCTTTTAATCCTTTTCTTTTTGATTTGATCTAATAAAATAATTAAGAACATGATGTTTTTAAAAACCTAATTAAAAACATAGATCAAACATGTAAATGGTTTTTGGGTAAATCAAAAAGGTTGTTTTTAGGGGTGTTCGTTTGGTCGGCGCCTAAACCGAACCCCAAGGGGGTCCCGGTTTGGTGGTGTGGGTCCCACGGCAGCAGCAAACCAAAGGGAACCCCGAAGTGGTTCGGGGTATGGTGTCGATTTCATGTCCGGTTCATGGTTTCTAGTCAAAGATCCGGTTCACGATTTATGTTAAGATTATTTTTTTTATTAATCTTATGTTAAAATTAAATTAATAAATATGACATGATTAATTTAATAAAACGTGACTTAGGTTATATTTAATTATTAGATCATGAAATTATTAACCTAAGTATTTTATATTTTCTAGACTTATAATTAATTAATTATTTAAAAACCATGGTTATAATCAATTAATTAATTAACATGACTTAGGTTATATTATTAATAAATAATAATACATGTTTTAACCTAAGTATTTAACTTTATTTAATTAAAAACATGATATATTTAATTAAATACTTTTAACCTATAGTTTATTTAAATTACATGTAATAATTAATAAACTATACATTATATCATTATGACTTAGAAAATAATCAGAAAAACACTTAAGCTTATATACTTAGCTTATTTAACCAGCTTATATCTAATTATGGAAACTTTCTATTTTTAGAAACTTATTTAATTAAGGCAGCTAATCTATTTATGGAAACTTTCTATTTTTAGAAACTTATTTTATTAAGGCAGCTAATCTATTTATGGAAACTTTCTATTTTTAGAAACTTATCTATTTTAAACAGTAATTCTATTTTTGGAAACTTTCTATTTTTTGAAACTTTCTATTTTTGGAAACATTCTATTTTTGGAAACTTTCTCTTCTTGGTAACTTTCTATTTTTGGAAACTTTCTATTTTAGGAAACCTGCTATTTTTGGAAAGTTACTTATTATTACACAGTAAGTATAATAATACATGAAATACCAGAAATACTTAATCAGAATAGACAGAATATAAGATAAACCCAGTTTAAGGCTTAAAATATTAAAACATGACATGAACATATAAAATAAGCTAAGACATGATATAAAACCAGTTACGTATTTAGTATTCAGATACTTATTCACGTATGTATTTATGTAGCATTAGTGATACCGAAGTAGGATTCTCCTCAGTTCGTCTTCTTCGTTCACTGGACATAAGGTACGGATTCCCGTCCTTTCAGTATGGACATTCTTTCCTTATTAGGATTCCCCGTATGCAGCCAAATGTTTTCCCGTAGTATAAGTTTATATGTTTGACTTGCTTATGTTTAATTTAGAATACCTATAGCCATATACATGCATGACCAGTTTCACCTAGTTATGGAGGTACCATAACCATAACATTAGAGGCACTGATGTTATGACTTCACCACGGCGGAGTGATTGCTCGTGGCGTCCCTTCAGCTTTTGGCCATATTATTATATTTATCATGTGGGGCGTATGGGTGCATCCTAGTTACATGTTTTTCAGCAGTTTACTTAGTGTGAATGTGGTGTGTGCCTTGCATCCTTCACAAGGAGCTGATCCCTCCTACCCAAAAACCAGTATATTAAATTAGAGGCAGCCCCTCTAATTTACATGATGAGGTCACCCCTCCAAGTATTCATGCACGATGGATTTTCATGACCTATATTGGCTAATGGTAGAACATGTTAAACAGTTTTTATAAGATAAACATAAGGCTTTTCAAACTATAAAACTAGTGTTACCAAGACTTAACCAGGTTATTCGGGACTTAGTTTCTTCCGCTGTTATATGTTATATGCTTATCCTATTCATGCTTTATTGTACATCCGTGCACTGAGCGTATTGCTCAGCCGTTTTCCTTTTCTATGTTCCCAAAATGGCAGGTACTCAGGGACGCTCGTAGACTTTAAGCGTACGTGCATATGGACTGGAAGCTTTCTAGCCTTTCTTTACTTTATGCATTATCTTTACATTGATACTCTTGCTATGGACATTGTTTAGTCCTTTCCTTTACTGTACTTATGTTTGTGTGCGATGAGCTTTACTTTTGGACTACCGATGTTTGATTCCGGTATTTTTCCTTTTATGGTCATGAAATGTTTAGACATTTTTCCTTGTATGCTTTGATGACACGCCATAATTACGCGTGACATTCCATTATCAAATGGGGTGTTAAAATTATGGTATCAGAGCCAAGGCTTCGACCTGTAGGCTCTCAAAATATGACCTGTGATTAGTGGGTAGTCACTATGGTCTTCCTAGAACTGACAGTCGTTTTCATGCATTCATCATTTTTTATGCATACATATATATGTCATTGTCGCAGGTTTATGACTAAGTAATGGTTGGTACAGGACTGGCCCTATTTAGTCGCATGTGTTTTATCGAAACTTTTAAATTTGGGACCGACCCATAGGCATCCCCTCGCCATGTTTTTATTTTGGGTGAACTGACCATAGGCGTTCACTCTCGAGCATACCAAAGTTTTCATAAAACTGCATCATGCATTCATACACAAAATTTTCTTGCATAAAATTTTTCACTTGAAATTTTGGTATAAATTTTTTTTCATGTATATATATTTTATGTTTCGATCTGTTTAATCATATGTTTTATGTTATACTGTCAGATGGTTCTCACACGCTAACAGGAACAACTTAATGCTGCAACCCAAGCTGCAATGCAAGCTTTGCTTCCTCAACTGAGGATCGACATCAGGGATGAGGTTCAAGCTGCCAACAATCAGCAGCATAATCAGGCACCTCCTCCTCCTCCTCCAGTGACATAGGCAGTATGGCTGGAGAGATTCAACAAGCTCCGTCCTCGAGCTTTTGAGAAAACAGACAGCCCTAGTGATGCTGAAAGCTGGTTGGCTCACATCGAGAATATTTTCAATGCTATGGGTTGTGACCCCGCGTACAAGGCGAGGTTGGCATGATATCGGTTCGAAGGCGATGTGCTAAATTGGTGGTTAGCGTTGATGCGGTCTGAGGGAGGTGACGAGTGGGTTGCTGGTTTGACTTGGGCTCAGTTCAAGGACAGGGTGATGGAGCAGTTCTTTCCCAAGGCTGAGCAAGACAAGCTCAAGAGGGAGTACCATGGGATCCGACAGAGAGCTGGGGAGAATAGCAACGAGTTATGCAACGCTTTCTTCGCTTAGTTGGTTTCCTTGGTGCGGCAGCAGGTACTCCTGAAGAGCAGGCACATCACTTTAGGTGGGCTCTTCGCACATCGGTCGCAAACAATCTGGTGTGTGCTACGTTCAACACTGTAGCATAAGTGGCCGATGCAGCACGTAAACTGGAGATGCTGCAGGAGAGAGATGAGTTCGGGGAAGCTAAAAGACCTGACAAGAGGTAAACATTCGTATTCAAGCGGTGATCAATCTTTATTCTTTCCATATATGTCAATTATTCATCTCTTTAAAATGTATCTTCCAGGCAGAAAACTGGGGACCGGTCTCAGCCGGCTACTCAGCAGCCGCCTCATCAGCCCAAGGGAAACGGTCAGACTAACGAACGTTCTGCTACGGATAGGCGTGGCGGTAATGATAAGTACTGTCACAATGCTGGACACTCCAATGGCAGCAGGTCCTAATACTTATGCATTTTCTTATGATTTCATGTTATAACTCATATTCTGACACTTTAGCAAAACTTCTACCAGGAACCATGGAAACGGTAGGGACCAGAACCAGAGAGTTTCACAGCCTAGCCGTCCAGCTATCACTGGTATTCAATCTTACGATTATCCGCATTGTCCTTTGTACCCTATTATCATGTCTTATGTAAAATGTTTTATCAGGTTCCCAGCCAGCCAGAGCACCTGCTGGAGGATATACTCATCCTCTTTGCTCTACTTGCCACCGTAGGCACCTAGGGCCATGTCGTCGTAACACGAACGCATGCTTCAAGCGTGGTCTTCCTGGCCATATCATGAAGGATTGTCGTAAGGGCGAGATGGAGGGCACATCGGGACATGTTGATTCCAAGCCGCCTCCTACCACTGGGCGTGTCTACACGACATCTCGAGACCAGGCCAACAAGTCTACAGGTACCATCACTGGAATCTTGTATATGTATGGTCAAGTTGCGTGTGTTCTTTTCGATACGGGTGCTACTCACTCGGTCATTTCAACTGCTTATGCTAAGAACATTAGGGTGCTACCCATGCCACTAGAGAATAGGCTTATTATTTCCACGCCTTTGAGGGACTCTGTATTAATCACCCATGTATACAAGAGTCTTCCCCTAGAATTTGACGATAAGGTTCGACCAGTTGACGCACTTCCGCTGGACATGAATGACTTCGACATGATTTTGGGCATGGATTGGCTATCCAAGCATCATGCTACCATAGACTGCCATTCATATCGAGTTATCTTCGGTGATGTTAATGCACCAGAGTACATTCATAACGGGTTCGTACCCGGACGGTCTGTACAAATCATATCTACCCTGCAAGCGCGTGTACTACTGTCACATGGCTGCGAGGGTTATCTAGCTACAGTTCACGACATGGATGCTGAATCTCCATCAATTTAGGATCAACCAATAGTGTCGGAATTCCAAGATGTATTCCCAGAATAACTTCCGGGCATACCACCTGCACGAGAAGTAGAATTCAGTATCGAGCTTATTTCAGGAGTTGAACCAATCTCCAAGGCTCCTTATCGCATGGCTCCCATAGAGCTGAAGGAGATGAAGGATCAACTGCAAGAACTTCTAGAACGAGGTTTCATTCGACCGAGCGCATCTCCATGGGGCGCACCGGTCTTATTTGTTAAGAAGAAGGACGGCAGTATGCGTCTTTGCATAGACTATCGCGAGCTCAACAAGATTACTATCCAGAATAGGTATCCACTGTCGCGTATAGACGATCTGTTTGACCAACTCCAAGGGGCCAAACACTTCTCCAAGATTGATCTTAGGTCAGGCTACCATCAGCTACGGGTTAAGGAGCAAGACATCGCCAATACTGCTTTTCGTACCCGCTATGGCCACTATGAGTTTGTAGTTATGCCATTTGGCCTGACAAATGCTCCAGCAGTGTTCATGGATTTGATGAACAGAATCTTCCATGAATTTCTGGACAAGTTCGTCATTGTCTTCATCGATGACATCCTGATTTTCTCAAAGTCCAAGGAGGAACACGAAGACCATCTTCGTACAGTACTACAGATTCTTCGCCAGAAGCAGCTGTATGCTAAATTCTCCAAGTGTGAGTTTTGGTTAGACAAGGTGGCATTATTAGGTCACATTGTATCAGCAGAAGGAATCACTATGGATCCAGCGAAGGTTGAGGCCATTACTAAGTGGTCGAGGCCGACATCAGCGACAGAAATCCGCAGTTTCTTAGGCTTAGCTGGCTATTACCGTAGGTTCGTGGAGAACTTTTCCTGCTTAGCACTACCATTGACCAAACTGATGCGGAAAGGGGAGAAATTCGTCTGGACTGAAGAACGAGAGAAGATCTTTGAAGACCTGAAGCAGAAGCTAGTATCTGCACCTATTCTTACTCTCCCATCTGGTACGGGTGGATTTCAAATCACAGTGATGCATCAGGGAAGGGACTTGGATGTGTTCTCATGCAACATGGGAAAGTGATCACGTACGCTTCACGACAGCTTAAGCCTTATGAAGAAAATTACCCCACGCATGACTTGGAACTTGTTGCAGTCGTGTTTGCATTGAAGATATGGAGGCACTACTTATATGGAGAATCATGTGACATTTTCACGGACCACAAGAGCTTGAAGTATATCTTCACTCAACGTGAATTGAACATGAGGCAGAGGAGATGGTTAGAGCTGTTGAAGGATTATGACATAAATCTACAGTATCATCCCGGAAAAGCAAATGTAGTAGCAGATGCTCTTAGCAGGAAGTCGGGAATGATCAACAGCATTAAAATCGAGGTGGAAATCATAAGAGACTTGGAGCGACTAGACATCAAGATCATGGTACGTGGACAGCATGGTTACTGGGCTAATCTTAGAGTAGAACCCGAGTTACTCTCTAAGATCAAGGAAGCTCAGAAAGATGATGGAGAGATCTGGGCGATAATACAAAATTTGGAGAAACAGACGGAATTCAGAGTAGATGCAGATGGTATCGTATGGCAGGGCACGATACTTTGTGTTCCTGATGACAAAGAACTCCGGGAAGCCTTGTTAGCTGAAGCTCATAGCTCCCAATTCTCTATACATCCTGGTTCGACTAAGATGTACCATGACATCCAGCAACACTTTTGGTGGAATGGTATGAAACAGGATGTGGCTACTTACGTCTCCATATGTCTTACCTGCCAGCAGGTTAAGATCGAGCATCAGCGATCTGGCGGTCTCCTTCAACCGTTAGATATTCCAGAGTGGAAGTGGGAAAAAATCACCATGGATTTTGTTACCGGTCTTCCGCCAACCAAGAGGAAGCACGATGCAATTTGGGTTATCATTGATCGACTTACCAAATCAGCTCATTTCTTACCGATCCGCAAGGAAGATCCAGTAAGTAAACTCGCCGATACGTATAGAAGAGAGATCATGAGACTCCACGGTGCACCATCCAGCATCGTCTCAGACAGAGATCCTCGTTTCACTTCGCGATTTTGGAAGAGTCTGCAGAAAGCTTGGGGTACACAACTTAAGCTTAGCATGGCTTTTCATCCTCAAACGGACGGACAGTCGGAGCGAACAATTCAGACATTAGAAGACATGTTGAGGTCATGTGTGTTGGAATGGACGGGTGATTGGGACGATTATATCTGTTTGGTGGAGTTTGCATACAACAACAGTTGGCACGCAAGTATCAAGTGGGCTCCTTTCGAGATGTTGTATGGCAGAAAGTGTCGCGCCCCAATCTGCTGGGATCAGGTTGGCGAGCGAACATTTGAAGGACCAGAAATTATAGAGATGACCAATGAGAAGATCGCAGTAGCTAAGCAGAAACTTCAGGAAGCACGGTCACGTCAGAAGAGTTACGCCGATAAGCATCGTAGGGACATACATTTTAACGTAGGAGATCACGTCTTCCTTAAGGTTTCGCCGGCACGTGGTGTTAGACGCTTCGGGATTAAAGGGAAGCTCAGTCCTCGTTTCATCGGACCGTTTGATATCATTGAACGAGTCGGTGAAGTATCTTACCGGTTAGCGTTACCTCCACAGCTTTCGCATGTACACAATGTGTTTCATGTGTCCTTACTCAGAGGGTACCAGTATCATCCCCTTCACATGGTTCAGTATCCACTGGAACAGATACGTGAAGATCTCACTTTTATAGAAGAACCCAAACGAGTTCTTAACAGACAAGAACGAGTCATGAGAAGGAAGACGATTCCATTCGTCAAAATCCTATGGAGGGATCATACCGAGTGGGAAGCCACTTGGGAAACAGAGGAGTCTATCCGGGCTTCTTACCCTCATTTCATATTTTGAATTCGGGTATGTTCTTCTCTTTCAGTTTACTTTATCTATAATTCGGGGATGAATTATTCTTTTTAGGGGGGAAGAGTTGTAAAACCCGCATGCTTTTACCATGAATAGTACCCTTAAGATCGTACGTACTAGATTAAAACTTTCCTATTATAGCATCATTACGTTTACATGTTAGGATTTTACGTATTACGTACGTGTTAGAACACAATAAGTATTTATTACGTACGAACACGCAATAATTATTTAACAATAATTAATCACGAACATGTGATCATGAAATCATGAACGTAATTAAATCACGAACTAATATTAATTACGTATATATATTTATTACGAGCGTGAATAAATATATTAGGTCACGGTAAATATTTAACGAGAACACACTAAACACGAACACAAACAAACACGAACGAACACTTAAACATCGAGACACGGAAAACGGTACAGGTACCCCATGTGGGGCCCCCTACCCGCGGCTACACCAACACCATGGGCCAAGCCCATCAATTTTTACAATGAAAGGGGGGTTAAGGTAAAAC
Source organism: Glebionis coronaria (assembly GCA_025667525.1). Classification (NCBI taxonomy): domain Eukaryota; kingdom Viridiplantae; phylum Streptophyta; class Magnoliopsida; order Asterales; family Asteraceae; genus Glebionis; species Glebionis coronaria. The sequence continues at coordinate 383,829,693 of CM046875.1, forward strand.
TTGTTTTCATTTTTCACTTTACAGAAGAAACATTAAAAAACCTAAAAGGTTTTCCTCCCTTCTCCTTCTTCCTCTCCTTGGCCGCCGCATACAACACAAGAAAAGGGGGTGTTCGTTTGATTTTGAGCTTGAATATTGTACGTGTGTTCGTGTGTGTTCATCCTCGTTAGATCCACGCTTTCGGTATATTCTTTTAATCCTTTTCTTTTTGATTTGATCTAATAAAATAATTAAGAACATGATGTTTTTAAAAACCTAATTAAAAACATAGATCAAACATGTAAATGGTTTTTGGGTAAATCAAAAAGGTTGTTTTTAGGGGTGTTTTTTTTGCCGGCGCCTAAACCGAACCCCAAGGGGGTCTCGTTTTGGCTAATAGACCACCACCAAGACCATATGGTTCCGGTTTGGTGGTGTGGGTCCCACGGCAGCAGCAAACCAAAGGGAACCCCGAAGTGGTTCGGGGTATGGTGTCAATTTCATGTCCGGTTCATGGTTTCAAGTCAAAGATCTGGTTCACGGTTTATGTTAAGATTATTTTTTTATTAATCTTATGTTAAAATTGAATTAATAAATATGACATGATTAATTTAATAAAACATGACTTAGGTTATATTTAATTATTAGATCATGAAATTATTAACCTAAGTATTTTATATTTTCTAGACTTATAATTAATTAATTATTTAAAAACCATGGTTATAATTAATTAATTAACATGACTTAGGTTATATTATTAATAAATAATAATACATGTTTTAACCTAAGTATTTAACTTTATTTAATTAAAAACATGATATATTTAATTAAATATTTTTAACCTATAGTTTATTTAAATTACATGTAATAATTAATAAACTATACATTATATCATTATGACTTAGAAAATAATCAGAAAAACACTTAAGCTTATATACTTAGCTTATTTAACCAGCTTATATCTAATTATGGAAACTTTCTGTTTTTAGAAAATTATTTAATTAAGGCAGCTAATCTATCTATGGAAACTTTCTATTTTTAGAAACTTATTTAATTAAGGCAGCTAATCTATTTATGGAAACTTTCTATTTTTAGAAACTTATCTATTTTAAGCAGTAATTCTATTTTTGGAAACTTTCTGTTTTTGGTAACTTTCTATTTTTGGAAACTTTCTATTCTTGGTAACTTTCTATTTTTGGAAACTTTCTATTTTAGGAAACCTGCTATTTTTAGTATAATAATACATGAAATACCAGAAATACTTAATCAGAATAGACAGAATATAAGATAAACACAGTTTAAGGCTTAAAACAGTAAAACATGACATGAACATATAAAATAAGCTAAGACATGATATAACACCAGTTACGTATTTAGTATTCAGGTACTTATTCACGTATGTATTTATGTAGCATTAGTGATACCGAAGTAGGATTCTCCTCGGTTCGTCTTCTTCTTCACTGGACATAAGGTACGGATTCCCTTCCTTTCAGTATGGACATTCTTTCCTTATTAGGATTCCCCGTATGCAGCCAAATGTTTTCCCGTAGTATAAGTTTATATGTTTGACTTGCTTATGTTTAATTTAGAATACCTATAGCCATATACATGCATGACCAGTTTCACCTAGTTATGGAGGTACCATAACCATAACATTAGAGGCACTGATGTTATGACTTCACCACGGCAGAGTGATTGCTCGTGGCGTCCCTTCAGCTTTCGGCCATATTATTATATTTATCATGTGGGGCGTATGGGTGCATCCTAGTTACATGTTTTTCAGCAGATTACTCAGTGTGAATGTGGTGTGTGCCTTGCATCCTTCACAAGGAGTTGATCCCTCCTACCCAAACCAGTATATTAAATTAGAGGCAGCCCCTCTAATTTGCATGATGAGGTCACCCCTCCAAGTATTCATGCACGGTGGATTTTCATGACCTACATTGGCTAATGGTAGAACATGTTAAACAGTTTTTATAAGATAAACATAAGGCTTTTCAAACTATAAAACCAGTGTTACCAAGACTTAACCAGGTTATTCGGGACTTAGTTTCTTTCGTTGTTATATGTTACATGCTTATCCTATTCATGCTTTATTGTACATCCGTGCACTGAGCGTATTGCTCAGCCGTTTTCCTTTTCTATGTTCCCAAAACGGCAGGTACTCAGGGACGCTCGTAGACTTTAAGCGTACGTGCATATGGACTGGAAGCTTTCTAGCCTTTCTTTACTTTATGCATTATCTTTTCATTGATACTCTTGCTATGGACATTATTTAGTCCTTTCCTTTACAGTACTTATGTTTGTGTGTGATGAGCTTTACTTTTGGACTACCGATGTTTGATTCCGGTATTTTTCCTTTTATGGTCATGAAATGTTTAGACATTTTTCCTTGTATGCTTTGATGACACGCCATAATTACGCGTGACATTCCATTATCAAATGGGGTGTTACAATTCTTTCCTAAACACATTAAATGTATAAAGGTTTTGATTGTCATATTTTAAATTGAAAATTTTGGATATGCATGAACTATTTCTTGAATGACTACTTGAGCAAGGACTTAAGTAATCGAAATGAGTTTATTAGTTCAAAATAAATCTTTGGAAAAGTACAAAATGCAATTATCCATGAATGGATAAAAGCATGCATCTAGGAGATTATTCTTATGTTTAATATAAAATCCAAGATTGGATTTAAATTTGAATAAGATGATTTCTGAGTATTCCTAAAAGCTAGTGGGAGTATTATGGTTATTTTCTTAAATTATATGTGTCAAATAGACATGTAAGAAAATATGATTTCATTCAAATTAAATATTGATTTGGTTCAAATTTGAGATGAAACTTTACTTTGAAGATTTAGAAAATAAGATGTACATAACCTTGGAAAAAAAATTGTTTATGCGGTGGAAATACAACATAACATGCCATGTAGTAAATTTATATGGGTATTTAGAACATGAAGAAATCTAAATTTAGTTTGAGAAATTCTCATGTGTGTCGTGTTGTATTTATATCATGCTTAAAATGCATGATGTTTTGAATATATTGATCTATTTAAAAGTTATTAAATAACTTGTGTAATGAATATTCTGAAGGAATATGTTTGGAAATAGAATAACATCCTAAATCTTGGATCGGCTTCTTCTATAGATGGGTAATTTTTCAACCGTTGTGCAAATTATCATAGCCAACAAACTTGGAGGTTTGGTTGGAATCAAACATTACATAATAGATATTAAAGGTAACGTATTTATATCTTTTATGACAAGTTGCCAAACTTGAAAAGATATAATTGAGGTAACACTCAATATTAGTCATGGTATCCTTGGAGATGACATTTTGATTAAAGTTGCATTATACATTAAAGAATTAGAATACTTTGAACTTCAAATGTGTTTTGGAAGTTTAGGAAATTGGTGATCAAGGATGTTTCACAATTTTGATACTATGTGGCAATATCAAACTATTTGAATGCACATGTACAAGAGTTTCAATGAATTGAATTCTTGAAGAAAGTATTCTCAAAATTCCAATAGGTCAAGATTGGTTATTTTATGCTTTGCCAAACAAGTGTAAGTGTCACTGTTAGAGGCATAATGCATCGACCATGTTTTCATGCATTGATCTATTTAGTATTTGGATAAAGGATGTTAAGACATTATTGAATTGATGAAATAAAGATTGGGTTTCGTTTATTTTTCTGTTATTTGATTTTTATCCTATTTTACATGTTTTAATCCATGAATATTATGATATTTCTAAATGTTCGTTGTCGATTAATAATATGGGAATATTATTAAACTAAGACAATTCAAAATAGTGACAGAGTATACTTGAAAGTATATTGGTCAATTTTGTATGATATTTGATGAATCAAATATTAAACTTATCCCAACTATATGATTTTACTTTATGGATCTTTTTCATCAAGTAAATCATAAATAGTTATCCTTAGACCTGAGATACCAGGAAACTGTCGTGGACCTAGTGCATTTCTGTGAAATAATCTAACGCTAAACGTAACTGGTAGCTATAAGGGTTATTTTCAGAAGTGTTGCAAAGTTCATAAGTTTTGCTTGTAGTCAAAATGGGATTTGTTTCCTTCAAATTATTTTGAAGTATAATACAGCTGAGCCCCTCGGGGGAGTAGTAAGATATTTGTGCGGCCGCACCCAAATTTTTTTTGGTGATCTTGCTATATCCGTAAACGATAAACAGAATGGTTAATGAAGGAATGACTGAGATCCATATCCTATTAACGTTGTATTTAAAATGAAAGGATAATAATAATGATGTATATATCATTAAAAGGTTTTGTCCAGGAGACCTTACTCGAGTTGTACTAGTGACATTGTTAGTGTAACTAGACGTTAATCAATTGTGATCACGATATTCGAATTTTGTCCAAGTGGGAGCTGAAAGTTTATGGACATAAAATTAAATAGTCGTGTGATAGGATCGAACTCGAGATTACGGGATTGCACACAATATGTAAAGGATTAATTAATTTTAATAAATATATTTATATTTATTAAATATAAATCGAGCTTATTTAACGATCGTTAATAATTAAAAGTTAAGTGTAAACGAGCGTTATGGAATTAAATAGAAGAGAAAACAAGAAACGGAAAGTTCCGGAAACCCCTTTGGGGTTCTATAGCCGTTGGCTATAAGGGAAAAAAGGAAGGGGGATTTTTTTTCTAATCTTGATTAGGGCTTGGAGAACAAGTTATGTAATCCTATAAATACCCCCATCAAGCCTTCATAATTTTTGTCCCTCCCCTCCTCTCTTCTCCTTGCGATCGCAAACCAACACCCTCATAGGGTTTCGGTCGGTTTTCGATTTAGCTATAATTCACAAGTATTGAAGCTCCGGTTTATTAGTGCTAGCCTACGATTGATCCGTTGCATTACGTGTGTACAATAGCGTAACATAGTTTCACTATAAACTATATCTTGGTGTTCTTCATATAAACCCTAATTCGTGATTTGCCGGTGTTCTTGAAGATTTGCTCTAGCTAAAAGGTATGTAACCCTAACTCGATTAATTATGAATGTGTTATTAATTATGATCTTGTTAAACGCTTCCACTATGTGTGCTTTGATCTTAATTAGGGTTTTACGTAATTGTTATGAGTAATATAAACCTACAAATCCGCCAACATTTGGTGCATGCTTTAATTGAGAGGATGAGTCTATCGGTCCCTTTGAATTGCTCAAAACCTGGTGGTAAACTAAGGTCTGATAAGGTAATTGGGATATTTTGTTCCCTAGGATTTGTGTTGAGCGTTTCCTCAACAACTATATCGAACACACTTGTGGCAAGATGATTATCTTTGGGAGAATTTTCTGATGGGGTACTATCGTTTTTTGTGTTAGCAGCTTTCAAACCAGAGTCGGAAGAAACATCATCGTCTCAAATGTTTTCCTTCTAGGTACCTAGTTCTTGTACATGAACATCATAGCAAACACCAAAAATTGATACATGAGTAGACTCCGAAATAAGATCCTTACATTTGGTTGAGACGCAAATACGTGCCAAGCAAATGAGGGAAGTTGATCATTCTAAAAAAAACATGAATTTACCAAAAGCTAAATCAGCCTTTTTAAAGGCAGAAGATCCCCAAGCACATACTGAGAGGCCATTGATCTCTATACAAATGAGTATTTCATTGATGGAAAAATTAGGAGTGACTGTTGTAATGGATATGAATGCGTTTTTCATTGTGTTATTATTCTTGAAGGTCGTACATGATACTTCATCAGGGAATTGAATCTAAATCCATAAACCACCCACATGGTGAATTTGGAGATTCGAGTAACCTTCGCTTTTGCATAGATTATAGATGGAGTTCATGGTTCCCACTTTCCTAACTTTAACCAATAGAACCGAACTTGTGTTCTCTACGTGTATTAAGTTGTGATCTTCAAACGTTATAGACGGAGGGTCGATAGATTTAGAAGACTTATGAACCTAACACATTCCATTTGCTACAGATGCATATGAACGTGATGTTTTTTATGATTTGGTTTGGCTTCTTTGGTGTTAAAGGTGTGAAGATCAGGTTGTTTGTTAAATGAAGGGATATGAGCTGATGATGATTTATGGTTTGATTTTGGGTTATTGGTTCTCGAAAACCTAGATACCTTTGCAAAAAGGTGAAAAGTACCAATCCAAATGGTTGAAAGTTTGAATGTCATGTCTTCTTCATTAGAGACCCCTTGGAAACGAACAAATCCAAAGCTTTTTTCTGGTTCCGATAGTTTGATTAGGATGAAGGCATCGATGATTTTACCATATGGTTCACATGTTCTCCATAATAACTTTGCATCGACATGAGTGGGAAAGTTTGTGACAAAAATGATGATGTGGTATTAGAACAATTTTGTTGATAAGGGTTTATCAATGTTTTTACGATCCTGTTTACGCCCTACTCATGTTCAACCCGTATCTTTGTGATTAGTGTTGTTTTACATGATAAACCCACCCCTACCCGGCGAAGAGTGGTTGGAATGATCATATTCGAGATGATTGGAGAAGATGGCAATTAAGATTTTGTAAATGTTTTGTTGATTTTTTTTAACTTATCATTTGGTCATATAATATATGTAAATTAACGTAAAAGTGAGAGTAGTCAAGAGTAAACCATTACAATGTTTCTTGGTTTAAAAGTGGTAATAAATATTTATGAACCAGTGGCGGACTTAAAATTAAATGTAATGATTCATCCTTATAAAAACTACAAAAGAAATACTTGTACTGTATTTTGTTAGTTTGATTAATTAAGATATTGTATTTTGTTCTTATTGATTTATTATATGTTTTTTTTATTATGAGGATTTTTATTATTTTTGAGATTAATTTTTTATGAAAGTTTGCATGAGTAGTTCAATGAGCATTATGCCTCTCAATTAAATTTTTTTGGTACCCAATATTCGGGCTACAAACTTTAGTTAGTTTTTTATACTAGGAATTTGGCCCGCGCTCCTGATAGGTGTGTAAACACCCATCCTTTTACCACTTAATTCTAGCTAAAACAAGACCAAAACACGTATTTAATATCATTTGTTTGGAATTATGCGTGGTTTTTGTGTTTATTGTGTTTTCAGAGCTAACCGGATGAATGTTAAAGAAAACATGGGATTGCACGGGATATATCGAAGAAAAAGACTCAAGACGAATTCTATTGTCCAAGAGATGCAAAAGATTTGAAGTCAATGGGCCTATTTGAAGATTTATCAAAGAAAAGGACCAAAGATGGAAGATTTTCGTATGTCGAAGAAACTCAAGTCTATTAAACGGAGAAATTAAAAGACGAGTTGAATTTAATCGACGACAAATCCCGAATCAGAATCGAAAACGTCGACTTTTCTGAAAAGACGAGAAGACAAGAAGAAAGGGAGAAAGCCCACTCACCAACCAACCACTAGGACTATAAATAGTTTCTCCCTTCACATTTTAGGGAGTTAGCTTTTCATTTTCTTTTTCCCAGTTCTTAGGTTCGGTTCATCACAAACACCATTAGGGTGTTTGGTGATTTTTCATTTTCTTTTTCAATCTTGTAAGTGTTAATCATTACTCTTGTTACTTTTCCATTAATCTATCAATTCCATCTTTTCATTCATCTTGTTCATCTCCATTTTTATTGCAAGTTCTTAAGTTTTTATTTGATTCAAGTTTGATATTAAAAAGTTGTTGATTTAGTGTTTTTATTGGTGAGATTTATTACTTATGGTATTTAAATGGTTTGTGTTTGATTTGGTAAAACCTTTTTGATTATTTGGTTTGATTTTGATAAAAAAACGAGTTCCCTGTTTCGTGTCTGCTGGTACTGTTCTTCAATCCAGGAACTTTCCGAATAGACAAGTTTATATCTCCCTTATTCGGAATTCTGGATATTCCGAATAGGGGTGTTTACATTTCCTTTACTCGGAATATTTTATATATTCCGCATAGCTGATTTTTCCGCATAGACCATATTATTCCGAATAGAGCAACATTTTCTGCATAGACTGTGTTTTTCCGAATAGAGGAACTTTCCGCATAAGCCATATTTTCCGCATAGCTCAACTTTTCCGAATAGCATTATTTTTCCGCATAAGAGCATTTTTCCGAATAGATCTTGTTTTCCGCATAAGGCAATTATTCCGCATAGCATTCTTTTTCCGAATAGCCCAATTTTCCGAATAGACATTGTTTTCCGAATAGGGGCATTTTTCCGCATAGGCTTGTTTGACTTTCCGAATAGCACTTTATTCCGTTTAGACTTACATTCCGCATAGGTCATTTTCAGTAAGGGTATTTTTCAGCTTTATCATTTAATTGTTTTTGATTTACTGTTTCTGTCTTTAATCTTTATTTACTTCATTTATTTAGAATAGAAAATCAAATCCACTTTTTGTCACCAAGAACAAATCATTCCACTTTAAACTGAGATCAATTCGAGAGGACACCGAGAAACGAACTTTTTCATCATAGAAAATCTCATGTATCAAATGGCGCCGCTGCCGGCTCTTCTCGTTAAGATCAAAAGTTTTTTGTGAGAACTTGGATTTTGGGATCCGTTCCCCGTGAACGTTACTTTTTCACAAAAAATTTCAAAAACACTAAAAAATATAAAACTTTCAAAAATCCTAAAAAGTAAAAAAACCATAAAAAACCAAAAATATTTTTGTATTGTTTTGCCTTGTTAGTTCTTTTGCAGGTGTATGCGCACTCGATCCACGTCTTATCAAGAGCCCGAGCCTCTCGATCACTTAGACATGGCCGGTGTACCACCTCCAAACAATAATAACAACAACAACCCGCCTTTCAACAACATGAACAATAACAACAACAATGAGCACCTTCCGGATAATCGCCCGATGATTGAACTACTGCAAGCTCATGTAGATGGCAACACGGATCCAATTGTCATACCTCCAATTGCCGCCAACAACTTCGAGCTCAAGTCAGGCTTTATCCAGATGGTCTCTGCTCAACCATTCTTGGGACGCACCATTGATGATCCACACGACCACATCAAGAGATTTCTTCAACTCACCAACACGGTCAAATTCAATGGCGTTCCACAAGAGGTTATAAGGTTACAACTTTTGCCCTTTTCTTTAGAGGGACAAGCCCGGCATTGGCTTGCTAAGGAACCGCCACAGAGTATTCTCTCGTGGACGGATTTGGAAACAAAGTTTATAAATTACTTTTTTCCACCCTCTCGTACTACCGCTTTGCGGAATGAAATCATAAATTTTGAACAAAAGTACGATGAGTCGTTCAGTGAATCTTGGGATTGTTTTAAAGATCTTTTAAGAAAATGCCCACAACATGGTTTTACCAAAGTACATCAAATCAATACTTTTTTACAATGGTTTAAGCATGAGTGACCAAGATTCACTGAACAGTGCCTCGTGGGGTAATCTATTGGCTAAGACTTCCAATGCTGCTTGGGACATCATTGAGAACAAATCTCGTGTGCAAACCAAGAGTATTCGGAGCAATGTTGCTAGTGCTAGCACTAATGACAGCGACAAGCGATTAGACAAAATCACTACGCTTCTTGAATCGCTTGTCACCCACACCGTCAGCAACAACAACAGCAACAACGCCAAACACGCTCAAGTGAACGCTGTCAGCCAACCTTGTGAGATATGCGGTGGTCCTCACTCTTACACAACTTGTACCGCCACTCAAGATTACCCTGCTGAGAATGTGAATGCGGCATATGGCACCTATCCTCAACCTGCTTATCAAGCTAAACCTCAAGGTGACCGTAACTTGCTTAGCTACCGCAGCAACAACTATCTTTCACCACCTGGCTTTCCTCCTACCAACCCAAACCAACAACAAAACCTTAACCGCCCTCCTCAACAACAACAACAACCTCGACAACCTTACATCCCTCCTCACAAGCAACAACAACCACCTCAAAGAAACAATCAAGTCTACCAACAACCTGCTTACCAACCACCTGCATACAATGCTCCTTCCAACCAAACCACCACTGCACTACACCAAGAGGTCGCAACCTACATGAGGACCAATGATGTCATTATGGAAAATCTCCAACAGGAAGTGCGAAACTTGAAGGCAGACTTGGTCAAGCAAGGAAACGATTTGAGAGCAGACATGAGAAATACGTTGGATAGCCAGACTAATGATATGAGGAACATGATGGCTAGTTTCTTCCAAAGTAGTCAACCCTCTTCTTCGGGTACTCTTCCGAGTAACACCGTTGCAAATCCAAGAGGGGAGATGAAAGCAATCACCACTCGAAGTGGCAAAGGTACCAAGGAACCTGAGCTTCCTATACCTCCACCGGTGGTTGTGACTAAGGAGAACGAGTCACCTGCTCCTATTCCTCCTCCTTCTCCTTCCCCAATTCCTCCACCTCTCCCTTCTACCCCTCCTCCACCCGTGGTTGTGAGTGATCCTATTCCCCTAAAGCCTTCCTCTTCTTCCAATATACCTTATCCTTCAAGGTTGAGGAAAGAGAAGCAAAAGAGCAAGGATGATATTCAGGTTTCGAATTTCCTTAAAATGTTCAAACAACTGAATTTCAATATCTCCTTCGCTGTGGCTCTCGCTCACATGCCCAAGTACGCGAAAATGTTTAAAGATCTTTTGAGCGACAAGGAAAAGCTCCTCGATATTGCCAACACCCAACTTAATGAGAATTGCTCTGCAGTGCTCTTAAGGAAATTGCCAACTAAGCTTGGTGATCCGGGTCGTTTTCTTATCCCTTGCAATTTCCCGGGAGTAGAGAATTGCATGGCCCTAGCCGATCTAGGTGCCAGTATTAATCTTATGCCTCTAAGTGTTTGGAAGCAATTATCTCTCCCAGAGCTAGTCCCCACCAAAATGACTTTGGAATTAGCCAACCGTACGGTTGCTTATCCAGTGGGGATAGCCGAAGACGTCATTGTAGGAGTCGACAAATTCACCTTCCCAACTGATTTTGTTGTCGTCGACTACGAGATGGACCCCCGTGTGCCACTCATTGTTGGTCGTCCATTCTTGAGGACCGGTCGCACTCTCATTGATGTTGAAGCCGGTGAGCTTATCATGAGAGTGGGTGACGATAAAGTAGTCTTCAACATGGGAAAGCTTTCTAAACAGCCTTATTCTTACGAGAGGGTTAATTGTATTGACGTTCTTGATGAGGCCTGTGAAGAAAACTTCAAGGATGCTTGTAAAAATATTCCTACCTCTCTTCCCAATGTTGAGACCGTTTCCTCTATCGATTCATCACTATCTCTATTTGGAGAAAGTGATTTTCTTTGGAAAGATTTGGAAGCCACCTTGGAAGATGTGAAGCAAGACAATGACGATTCTACTGCCAATTGGGATGACGATCTCAGTTTCATTGCAAACCTCCTCAGAGAAGACAATCCTTCCCCTCCATCTCCCACTGTTATTGCTATCGAGACTCCGACTTCGAATACGCCTCCCGTCGAAAATCCTCCGGATTTGGAACTTAAGGAGTTGCCGCCCCATCTTGAGTATGTATTCCTCGAAGAAGAAAAGAAGTCACCAGTCATCATTGCTAAGGATTTGAAGGATGAAGAGAAAGCCCGACTTGTCGCTGTGTTAAAAGATCATCAGAAGGCTATTGCTTGGAAGATTTCGGATATTCGTGGAATTGATCCTCACTTCTGCACACACAAAATTCTCATGGAGGACGACTTTAAGCCCACGATTCAAAGCCAACGAAGGGTGAATCCAAAAATACATGAAGTCATCAAAACAGAGGTTCTCAAACTTCTTGATGCGGGTATGATTTACCCTATTTCGGATTCACCATGGGTTAGTCCAATCCATTGTGTGCCCAAGAAGGGCGGAATAACCGTTGTTCCCAATGAACACAACGAGTTGATTCCCACTCGTCTCGTTACTGGGTGGAGAGTTTGTATAGACTACCGCAAACTCAATAATGCCATGAGAAAGGATCATTTCCCTCTACCTTTTATGGACCAAATGCTTGAACGATTAGCGGGTAATGAATATTACTGCTTTCTTGATGGTTTCTCGGGTTATTTTCAAATACCCATCGATCCCCAAGATCAAGAGAAGACTACATTCACTTGTCCCTATGGCACTTTCGCTTACAAAAGAATGCCTTTTGGCTTATGTAATGCGCCCGGGACTTTCCAAAGGTGAATGTTAGCTATCTTCCATGACATGGTTGAACAAACCATGGAAGTCTTCATAGATGATTTCTCGGTCTTCGGGGATTCCTTCTCTTCTTGCCTTGCCAATTTGGAACGTATGCTACAGAGGTGCGAAGACACTCGCCTTGTTCTAAATTGGGAAAAATGCCATTTCATGGTAAAAGAAGGCGTCGTGCTTGGACATAAGATCTCGAAAGCCGGTCTTGAAGTTGACCGTGCTAAAGTCAATGTTATCGCAAAGTTGCCTCCACCTTCAACAGTGAAGGGTGTGAGAAGTTTCCTGGGTCATGCGGGCTTCTATCGTCGATTCATCAAAGATTTTTCTCAAATCGCTCGCCCGATGACCCACCTCTTGGAAAAAGATACTCCTTTTATCTTTTCCAAAGAGTGCCTTGAAGCCTTCAACTCACTTAAGGATAAGCTAACTAAGGCACCCGTCTTGGTTACCCCTAATTGGGAGCTACCCTTTGAGTTGATGTGCGATGCTAGTGATTTTGCTATTGGAGCGGTTCTTGGACAAAGAGTGAACAAACACTTCCAACCGATCCATTACGCTAGCAAGACAATGACGGGGGCACAATTGCATTATACGACAACCGAAAAAGAGCTTTTAGCTGTTGTCTATGCTTTTGAAAAATTCCGCCCCTATCTTGTCCTTTCCACCACCATCGTGTATACCGATCATTCCGCGCTGAAGTACTTGTTGACAAAGCAAGATTCCAAACCAAGACTTCTTCGCTGGGTTTTGCTGCTCCAGGAATTTAAAATCGAAATTCGCGATAAAAAAGGAGCAGAAAACCTAGCCGCGGATCATCTCAGCAGACTTGAGGATCCTTACCAAGGGGATCATCCGAACAAAGAAATCAATGATTCTTTTCCCTTGGAGACCTTAATGTCTATAAACTCGAAGCCGAATGAAACCCCGTGGTTTGCGGACTTTGCAAACTACTTGGCGGGTGGAATTCTCAAGGAAGGGTTGACGTCTCAACAAAAGAAGAAGTTCTTCACCGATATCAAGACTTACTTTTGGGACGACCCTTACCTATTCAAACAATGTGCCGACCTGATTATCCGCCGATGTGTTGACGGATCGGCAGCGTCTAAAATCCTTGATGCTTGCCACAAAGGACCCACCGGTGGTCACTTTGGTCCTAACTACACCGCAAAGAAAGTGTTTGATTCGGGATTTTATTGGCCCTCCATATATCGTGACGCTCACGATATGGTTAAAAAATGTGACGCTTGCCAGAAACAAGGCAAGATCACACATAAAGACGAGATGCCTCAGAATTTCATTCAAGAGTGTGAAATTTTTGATGTTTGGGGTATCGACTTTATGGGGCCATTCCCTTCATCTAAAGGAAACAAATACATCCTTGTAGCCGTTGAATACGTTTCTAAGTAGGTTGAAGCCAAAGCTTTACCCACTAATGATGCAAGGGTGGTTTGTAACTTTTTGAAAGCTCTTTTCGCTAGATTCGGTGTGCCTCGTGCCATTATTAGTGATCGTGGGACTCATTTCTGCAATGACCAATTCGCAAGAGTCATGGCTAAGTACGGTGTAAATCATCGTCTTTCCACAGCTTACCACCCACAAACTAATGGTCAGGCTGAAATATCCAACCGAGGACTAAAGCGAATTTTGGAAAGAACTGTGGGAGAGCATCGTGCCGCATGGGCTGATAAACTTGATGATGCTTTGTGGGCTTTCCGTACTGCTTACAAGACCCCGATCGGCTGTACGCCTTATCGTCTTGTGTACGGGAAAGCATGCCACCTCCCCATTGAGTTGGAGCACAAGGCTTATTGGGCCTTGAAGTGGGCTAATTTTGATATTAACAAAGCCGGTGACCTACGCAAGATCCAACTCAATGAGCTCAATGAACTTCGGAATGAGGCTTATGAAAATTCTTTGATCTATAAGGAAAGAACTAAGCTCATTCACGAATCCAAGATCAAAAACCGAGAGTTCCATGTTGGAGACAAAGTCTTACTTTTTAACTCTCGGTTGAAAATCTTTTCGGGCAAGCTGAAATCTCGTTGGTCCGGCCCATTCACCATTGCCCAAATTTTTCCATATGGTACTCTCGAGCTCGCTCAACCTAATGGACCGAATTTTAAGGTGAATGGCCAACGAGTGAAGTTGTACTTTGGTGAGGACACCTCTCAGGAGGTGATTCCATCCCTCACCACGTTCCCCATGAACTAATTTTGGGTCGAGTCAGGCTCGTGACTCGGTTATCAAAAACAAGCGCTCCTCGGGAGGCAGCCCGAGTATCTATCCCTTTAACCCCCTAAGTGTAGGGGAGGACCTATTTTGGTCGTTTGTGTTTATGTGGTGATGTGATTACAGGGATAAGTGCACTCTTGGAATCTTTGAAGAACCGTGCTCCTGTGTTATCCGAAATCCGGTTCTATCTCTCAACTATCGTGATTCAATTTTCTTCATACTCACATTTGAAATTGATCACGTTAGTCGTCTCTTCCTTAACTCGAGTTAACCAACGTGCACAATGTCATAAGTGTAGGGGAGACTTTTCCCACATGCTTAAACATTGAGGACAATGTTTATCTTAAGTGTAGGGGGGACTTCTATCGAAGTTTTAAGTGGACTTTTCCATGAAAATGCCTTCATTTAACCGGAAAATCCTATTTTTCAACATTTTTCAAATTTTTTATTAACTTTGGCCATTTAGTCGTAATTTTTTTAAATTTTTATCGTGGCTTTCATATGTATATATCCCGCAATAAAATCAAAAATATTAATAAAGTGGTGTAGCTAGTTTAGAAATCTTTGACATATTAGGCTCGTTGCGTTTATTTTGACTCAACCCGAATAGACTTATCTAAGTTTATTCTAGCTAGTATCCTTAACCATGTAGACCTTAATTGGTTTATTAGGCTAAGTATCCACGAGTCTCATTACTTGAGATTTTAAATTGTGGAGGACGAGAAATGATAGAGTCAATTATAAGTCGGTATTCTTGCGCAAGCTCACTTGGTGTAATTATTTGCCTATTCTCCCATCACTTGCTATTAATTTATCTGCAATAAGTAAGGTCGTACGATTTGAAAAGTTACTTAGCTTCTAGCCCAAGATCGTTTAAAAGTTGCTCGGTAATGATAAGAGTTCATAGCCAAGGCATAACTTATGAAGCGGGGCGCGAAGATTGGCGAGTCCGAAAAGGCCCTAACAAGGCATGAGGATTCAATTTTATTGCTGAAGATCCAAAGTGATGTGAAAAGCATTATTCCTAAAGTCAATATGAAGGATCAAGACTCACGACGAAAAGCACTCAACTCCCATAAAGATCATGGAGAAGTCTATCCGAAAAGACCCTAACAAGGTATGAGGATAAATAGATCCAAGTCCGAAAAGGAGGCGGATCGTTGTATCTCAAAATCCCAATTAGAGATTGAAGAAATAATCATGAAGTCGTGGTCAACAAAGTTGGAGTACCCCTCAAAAGTCTCCAAGTGAAGAAACTCTATTATGATGAGAAGACCATTATCTCAAGAACGTCTCTCGAAGATATGAAGTATGAAGTACATGCCAAATATCGGCCCGAGAAAGGTATCACCATCGTGAACCAAGTTATGCCAAGATATGAACTTTTTGATATCCCGAGAAGCAGTTTTAAGAGATTTTGTCCTTTAGCTAACTATTGATCAAATCGTCCTACTTTGCTTTCAGCCTTAATAAACTATCGAAATAAGTCCAAAAATGCATCTTCATGATCATTCTAAGACAAAAATAAAATATAAGAGATACACCTAGGAATAAGGGAGTTTAAGCATTTAATTAAGCTATGTGTGTAAGTGTTTGATTTACTAACTTATAATGACAATGATCTCGTTTCTAAGCTTAGTTTGGGGAACGTGAAACTTGAGGGTGATAAATCTTCGCAACACCAAAGCCCTAATGTAAGTCCTTGATTTCTTTACAAGTTATTTCCATCCTTTTGTTCATTTTAAAGTTTTAATTTCTCTTAGCATTTTAATTTTTGTTTAGTAGTATGTAATAAGGCTAAGGTTGATTAATTATGAGAAAAATGTAAAATTGCTTTATCACTAAGCATTGCATGAGGGCATGGCAATGGTTAAGTGTAGGGGATTTGATAGTGTAAACACCCATCCTTTTACCACTTAATTCTAGCTAAAACAAGACCAAAACACGTATTTAATATCATTTGTTTGGAATTATGCGTGGTTTTTGTGTTTATTGTGTTTTCAGAGCTAACCGGATGAATGTTAAAGAAAACATGGGATTGCACGGGATATATCGAAGAAAAAGACTCAAGACGAAGTCTATTGTCCAAGAGATGCAAAAGATTTGAAGTCAATGGGCCTATTTGAAGATTTATCGAAGAAAAGGACCAAAGATGGAAGATTTTCATATGTCGAAGAAACTCAAGTCTATTAAACGGAGAAATTAAAAGACGAGTTGAATTTAATCGACGACAAATCCCGAATCAGAATCGAAAACGTCGACTTTTCTGAAAAGACGAGAAGACAAGAAGAAAGGGAGAAAGCCCACTCACCAACCAACCACTAGGACTATAAATAGTTTCTCCCTTCACATTTTAGGGAGTTAGCTTTTCATTTTCTTTTTCCCAGTTCTTAGGTTCGGTTCATCACAAACACCATTAGGGTGTTTGGTGATTTTTCATTTTCTTTTTCAATCTTGTAAGTGTTAATCATTACTCTTGTTACTTTTCCATTAATCTATCAATTCCATCTTTTCATTCATCTTGTTCATCTCCATTTTTATTGCAAGTTCTTAAGTTTTTATTTGATTCAAGTTTGATCTTAAAAAGTTGTTGATTTAGTGTTTTTATTGGTGGGATTTATTACTTATGGTATTTAAATGGTTTGTGTTTGATTTGGTAAAACCTTTTTGATTATTTGGTTTGATTTTGATAAAAAAAACGAGTTCCCTGTTTCGTGTCTGCTGGTACTGTTCTTCAATCCAGGAACTTTCCGAATAGACAAGTTTATATCTCCCGTATTTGGAATTCTGGATATTCCGAATAGGGGTGTTTACATTTCCTTTACTCGGAATATTTTATATATTCCGCATAGCTGATTTTTCCGCATAGACCATATTATTCCGAATAGAGCAACATTTTCCGCATAGACTGTGTTTTTCCGAATAGAGGAACTTTCCGCATAAGCCATATTTTCCGCATAGCTCAACTTTTCCGAATAGCATTATTTTTCCGCATAAGAGCATTTTTCCGAATAGATCTTGTTTTCCGCATAAGGCAATTATTCCGCATAGCATTCTTTTTCCGAATAGCCCAATTTTCCGAATAGACATTGTTTTCCGAATAGGGGCATTTTTCCGCATAGGCTTGTTTGACTTTCCGAATAGCACTTTATTCCGTTTAGACTTACATTCCGCATAGGTCATTTTCAGTAAGGGTATTTTTCAGCTTTATCATTTAATTGTTTTTGATTTACTGTTTCTGTCTTTAATCTTTATTTACTTCATTTATTTAGAATAGAAAATCAAATCCACTTTTTGTCACCAAGAACAAATCATTCCACTTTAAACTGAGATCAATTCGAGAGGACACCGAGAAACGAACTTTTTCATCATAGAAAATCTCATGTATCAGCTCCGCCGCGGGTTGTTTACAAACGGAATTATGTATAAGTGAGACACTAAATCCTTAACACGTTATGTGCTGACAAAAGAAAACAGCAAATGCATGAGTTTCTAAGCAAAGTGGTACATTGTAAATGAGATCTGCAATTTCTTAGTATTGTCTGCATATTAAGCTCTAATGAATTATATGCACAAACTACATAGCCGCAATAAGATTTGTAACAAAGCTAGTAAGGGGGTGAACTGGGATTTGCAATACCGTCGAGATCGCATGAGAAAAGAATTACATATTAAGCCTGGGATAGTTACTTGTCACCTGTACGTTTATGGAACGCCAAAAGCAGATGAGACACGCCACAGATTCCTTGTTGAATTAGCTGCAGTATTAAGAAAGTTACTATGTACTCTTAAAAGACTATATAGAGCTCAAACTCATTTTGAAAAACTAACAGAAACAATCTATAACACCTTGTGTTTGACATATATAAATTTATATCTTCCAAATAAAACAACCTATCACTATAAAACTAACCCACAGTGTATAACAACTTAGATTAGGTTAGTGAAAACCCACTATATAACAACTTTACGTTAGTAAACAAAATTCTTAACATCAATTTTCATTAAAAAGATCAATAATTATACTTGGTTTACACATTAATAATCTACGCATTTAAATTTCATCAAAGAACAGCCTATGGGATCATGTATTAGTTTTTTGTATTTGTATCATGACCGACAACATAAGTAGTTGTGAAACCTATAATGAATAACAAAATCTGGTTATTTGGTTTTAATACATGTGAATACCAATTAGACACATTCTTTTACTAAAGATATCATCTTATTACACTAAATCAAACAAAAAACAACTAACTCGGTACAATTTTAAACTTACAGGCGCTTGGTGAGGGGCTACCGCAACCTCCTCTGATTTAGCGTTTGAACCCTAACCTTGTTGACGGTTGTGGATAAATCTCAGCTGAGCTCATCCGCCATGGCTATGCTGAGTTTTTCGGTAGCATACATGTTCCTGCACAAAATAAATCAGAAAGAGATACACGTATAAACTGTCGTGCATCATTGACGGTCTTAATAGGATCGGGCACTTATGCATCTAAATCAGTAGGGAGACTACCATTCTGTGATGTCGTTTAAGTTTTTTCCAGGTTGGTTGTTTAGTATACAGTAAGCAAATTGCTTAAATTAGGACACATTGCACAATACGTAACAGATTCCAATACATACCGGCCTAAATGGCCTGACTCAAAGCACATAAGCGCTGAAAAAAGCTAACTTAATTACTCAACACCCTTAATTTTCTATTAGCTCGTTCAACCATCAACAGTATACACCATCTAGTTTTGTTTATACATAATAAAATCACTCTCCCTATTCTGGTCATTTTGCGGCAGTTCCCTGTAACCCGTTTGTTTTAAGTGCTTATCTGAATTCATAGTTGATTCTTTGGTTAGAGGAACTTAATCACGGTATGACGATGAGCAAGACAGTGTTTTTGGCGATGTTACCGACGATTCGCCATCTGTTGAAGAACTTCGCTTCGGTGCCTGAAATTGTAAACAAATGTGCAGTGTTACGATTTCATATGCAAAACTAAGGTATCTTACTGTTCTAACTTATAAGGTCAAATAAGACTTAGATTGACCACTTAATACTACCAAAATGATTAAAATTTCAAGGCATATTCGATCACGCAATACATATTAAATTAGAGTTAAAAATATGCTTTTTTTATTTTCCAAAATTATCATTATATATCAAACAATTTTGACTTTTAGATTCAACATCTTAGTTTTAAAACACCAATGTGAAATCTAAAAAAAACCTTTGATACAACTATTGCAGATGGTGTGTCTAAATACATCTAGTCATGGTTCATGATTGTAATTTAAAGAAAGCCATCATTATTTTAGGCGAAAGTTATTTGAGGCACCTGCAAGAAATCTTTTGTGAATCAAGGCTAAAAGAACGCGAGTAATCCTTTTAACACATCCAATAAGCATTTTCGAGTGTTTGGGCACAAACTAAACACTTCATGCTTAAGAATTAAGAAATCAAAGGCATGTTATATAGTGCAGCTATAATGGTTATATTGAAAACAAATATTATTGTACATGTTTTTTTGTATGGGTATACATATTTTGTTAAAATACAGCTTGAATTTGGTAATTCCCCCTCTAAAAAGCCGCCTGTGTATTATTGCTACATGATTTGTCATGTTAATAAGTTGGAACCGAACGATATGGACGGACTCTTACGTAGACGAAATGCTCAATTTTATGCATTTATATTTCATATATGGTATCCAAAAAATTTTACATTATCCATGTTAGAAAGAAATCACAAAGTACTAAGAACGTAATTCCTCGATTGTTGCTAAGTCTAATACTTATACTAAGAAAAGTGTTTTGCTTCTACATTTGTGTCGTTTTTTGTTTTCAATGACTCGGGCATCTTTTACTATTTTGGACTTCAGTACATTAGATGTGTAGGTATCTAAAAACTCTAGCAATAAACTATACTACTAATCACCAATACATTCGAAAGCAATTATGACTACACAATGTAATTCATATATCTGGTTCACAACAATTTATTTTTTCCATACCATATTATAAACAAATCCGATATCTTTGGCTTTAAAACTTTGTTGCACTGACCTCAGAAATCAATATTCTACAACAGTACAAAAGAAGCGGATTATTTACCTCAAAGGCGGGAACTTTTTAACTGCAAGCGATCCGCTGACAGACTTTTTGGGCTTTGGTGCTGGTGGTACCAAAATCCAGCAATCCAGCCCTTTTTTCCAGCACCTAAACATGCCGATTTCATCCCCCAAAGTCACCCATTTCAGCCTCCAAACCCACGGCCATTTGAGGCCCCAAAACTCACCCATTTCAGCACCCAAACGCACCGATTTCAGCCCATAAACGCATATGTTTCAGCGAACATTCTAGCACCCAAACTCACCGATTACAGGCTCTGTTTCAGCAACCCAAACCCACGCATTTCAAGCCCACTTTAGACGCTAAAATTAACCCGTTTTAGTCCTATTTTGATATCTAAACGCAGCTCACAAACTAACCACTCTAGCCCCCCGAAACCCACACCCATTTGAGCCCTCAAAAACCCACGGGCCATACCACGATCCTAAGCACCACACAGCGTTATTAAACCTAGTTGAAAATAGCGTAACAAATTACCCACATGAAAAGCTCATCGTGACACACCGATAAACATAAGCACACACCTTAAACAGCGATATCGAAGAGACTGTAGCGCAGAATGACCCATTTGTGCCTACATTTTTTTTTTATAAATCAAGAGAAACAAACACCCAGATCGGTAACATCTGCGTAGGAAAAGGCGTACAAATAAGCGAAGTATAATTGCAGGATAAACTTATTTGTGTAGGCGCTTAGATTCTTGCAAATGATTGTAGTGGGAAGTGGAATACTTGTTAGGGTTTTAGTTACAACATACTGTCAGGCCCTTCAAAGTAAATTCTGATAGTATCGCTTGACATTAAACTAAAATCATCTTAAAAACGGAATTCCAAACACCCCTTAATACAAAAAGCTGTTAACTTTCAAGGAAAAAGGTTGCATTTACTGAATTAATATATCGCGTAATGTTCAGGTATCAGGTCATGGGAAATTGATCAAAAATATTTCTTTAGTAAAAGACAGTGACTAACCTAGAATAGTTTTCTTCCGTCATCATCGCTCTCATGCTGGATATAATCTGAACACTCATTAAATTGAGAGATAAGTTAATGTTAGTACTATAATTATTTCAGAAAATCATAAATACTGAAATCAAACAATTATACATAAGGAAACTTACATTTGTACAGGATTACTCAATAGTCGACGATTAAAACTCACCTAAAATTTTCAGCAACGTATTTGTGGAAAGGTTTCCAGTGGGTGAGAGCTAGATTTTTAGCATCGTATCTGCGAGCGGGACATTATAGGCTCAGATATGGCACCATTTAGGGAAAACCGGACACGCACGACATGGCTGCAACCCCGAGAGGTTGCCCCGCCAAGATACGCTTAATCTCAGATCTCCCGTGCCGTTAAAACTCATCATAGCCCAAGATCCGGGTTATCTTACCTATATTCGCGCCTGTTTAAAGTCATCACAGCCAACAGTTCTATTTTTTGTGTTGATGCACAAATAGCCAAACAATTAAAATATTGACTGCATAAGCATACCCGCAGTTCACATGTCAGGCTCAAATGAGTACTAATCGTAAAAATAAAACACGCCACCATGGCTGCAAACCCGGTAAGGGTGCCCCGCCAAGGTGCACGCGATCCAAAGTTTACGTGAACCCGGTTAAACAGGTTTAAGCACCATCATCACAGCCTTTTTAACCACCTTTGTTATCGGTTCTCGGTATCGAGGACCAACACCAAACGCAACCTATTCAATCTATAAACTAAAAACACCCATCCAAGAGACTGCAAACATACTATCCACGAAACAAAGCATTCATCCAGGACCAATAATAACCGCACCCTAGCCAATCTTTATACTAAAAACACCCCCCCAACAGATTACAAACATCAGATCGAAAAAAAAAATATAAAAACATCCCTTTAACAGATTCTAAGAGAAAACCCTAACATTACAGAGAAACATACGATACGACTGAATAACAAAAAAAAGGAAAGCATGTGTATTACACTAACAAAAGGCAAACACAACAGCACAACAACAACTGGCGTTATAACCGAAAACCTCAACGAAAGTATCAACTTAGCCTATAACGGGAAAAAAAAAAAGAACAGGATTTTTTACGCAACAAAAATAGAGCGGGCAAGAACTCACCAAAAACCTTTGATAAGGCGCAACCAAACGGAAGGAAACCAAGATGGATACTTTGACGGAGCAGGAAGAGGAGATGAATAATAATGCAAATGACGATCAAAATCCTCGAGGGACGTGTGATATATATGCATGCCACAGTAACAGCCACGGGGCACGATAGATGCACACCGTTCCCACAAAACATTTTTTGGAGCAATCTCAACCGCAAGATCATATCTTGCAGACCAACTACACATAACGGAACCCCCAATACCCAATCAACGGCTGTGGCCACTTTTTGACCCCGTAACCCCTCAAGCACCAAAATCAACGGAGGAGATTATAAGATTGGAACAATGAATTACCAACGTGGGCGAATAACAATTTTTTTTATCGATCTACAGTGGATCTGCTACAGGAAGAAGATTATAATATGTGTTTTGTGGGTGTGATGCGTTTTCTGTGTGTGAAACCGGTGCGTGAGAAAACATAAAATAATACCATTGTGAGAGGGAATAGAGGGGATCACTGTTCCTAAGGGAACGTGATTCCCCTCTATTATTAAGTATCTAATGTGTTATCGTATCTTAAAAAAAAACCTTTGTAACACAAAAATAATGCATTTAATCGGCATGGTCTACACTCTACACTACTGTCACTACACAAGAAATGTCCACATCGCAAAACAAGTGATCCCACCATTCATCTTTTGGAAACTGACATCTATATAATGCATTGTTTACTTAAATGATGAGTAAGTTAATATTTTCTACACTTAAATATTAAGAATTGTATTACTATTATGTGAATGAAGCATATAATGACCAAAGAAGTAACTTGGTAAAACGGTGACGTAGACAGATTTATGTGTTTTCTATAAAATGCACCTATCGTCATTTAGACACCTCACCAAATCGATGTTAAAATAGCACCCGACACTAACTTTATGACACGCTTTTTATTTGTAGCAAAATGTATCCAACTTGTTATTCATTTTTATAGTTTATCGTAACCATTTTTTTTTAGACTATGTAATATACTTTTGAATTCGGTCTTTATTGATGTATCAATCATGTAAATTAGTTGTGTTTATTTTTTTTTGACGATTTTACTCGTAATTTAAATTTAACCAGGTAAATCGATCAAATAATACGCGAAACTGGTTGTACGCCAACAAGATAAGTTTAACCTTCATTTTACTGGATATATATGATCGTGTAAGGACACCTTTTAATTTGTTTCATGCGTCCGGCCATCCACCCTGTTTCATGACATTGCCACCTGCCCACGGCCTTTCGTATTAGTATTGAAGCGATCTTTAAATTAAACCACCATCTTTAACATGTTATCAATGGTAATGCATATTCCCTGCGTCCCTAAATAAATGTCCACTTTTACTTTTTGCGTTCTTTCTTGCGTAATTTTGACTTTAAATATCATTTTTTTATGTTATATAATACTTGATGAAAATTATATCAATGAAAAATTCATTTTAAACCGAATCCATCCATATATTTTGCATCAAACATTATATAACACAAACGTAAATATTTAAAATCAAAGTTGAACAAGAAAGACCGGAAAAAGTCAAAGTAGACATTTATTTAGGGACGAGGGAGTATATGTTTTGGTTCTTGGTTGTTGTCAGTCGTGTTATATACAGTAATACTTACTGTACTATACAAGTTCCATGACAACTCAAAATACATTGGATTGATTATTTGAAGTGATGCGCATTTGTTTGTGTAGAATCCAGAGTGAGCTATGCAAAAATGCTCATGGTAGACAAAATGGCATCAATGCGGGCTATTTCAAATTCTATACTGCAGAAACCTATGGGTAGATTTGCTAAAAGAATTCATCATTATTAACTGTTAGAAATTTGGGTGGGCGGATCAATAATCTGAGAGTCGTGTCAAACATTTTCAGATCAAAGTATTTCGATGGTTCTATCGAAATCTCCAATCGGATAAAACTCAGATTCGAACTGTAATTGTGTTAATGTTGTTATGACCAGAACCAGAAAACCAGAAAGGTAATATGACCAATAACTGTCATACGGTTGTAACTGCAAAAGCAGTTATATTAACCATAAACCGACAGTGAAAATAACGGGCTGTAAAATGTCCGAATACCCGGGAATTTTATTTTCTAGTGCGTTTTTAACATAGCAAGCCAGGGGCGCTGCCCCTTGGACCCTGCCAGGGGCTGCCGCCCCTTGGACCCTGCCCAGGGGCGCTGCCCCCGGACCCCCGTCGTACGGGGGCTTCGCCCCCGTATGATAACCGTAATAATGTCATACAAGCGTGCACTCCGCACAACCCCGACTTGATGAACGTTTATCACGATTACACATTGGTCAACAAAGTAAATCCATTACACTTAAATCATTATTGGTAACACAAAATCACCAACAATCCTCCCCCATTTAAGTGTAATCTTGATTAACTTAAAGAAATCATAACACAATCAAACTGATGCATAAATGAAATGTCGACATGATTGAATTTCACATTAGTATATTAGCATTCCAAATATTCGAATATTAGAGTGTCACTAAGGATTGAACTCTTCTATCCATAGAGAATACCTGAAGATAATATACACAACAGTTTACACATTTACATGTTCTACTTGACACTATTTTTTACTAGCTTGTGTCCTATCCTTCAATAAGCATATCAAAGCCAAGTCCCAAACTTCTTGAAGCAGCTAAACTTCATGCTTATATAGGTGATCTTTTCTTCTTGCACCTGCACATGCAATTTGTCAAAAGATCATTAAGAAATATAATTTCAACCTCCTTTACTTGCAGTTCTGAACACATACCGTGGGATGATGTAATTATGCGTTCCAATCCAAAATATCAAGCTTTCCACATTGAATTCAGCACCTAACATTGCGTTAGATGGGAATTGGGTATCTTGATATAAGAATTTAATTAGGTGGACTTTAAACCCATCCCAATAGCCGCCTTGCGCACGAGATCTCTAACTAACCCTTTGGTTAGATGGTCGGCTAAATTCAACTGAGTTT
This sequence comes from Glebionis coronaria, assembly GCA_025667525.1. Lineage (NCBI taxonomy): Eukaryota > Viridiplantae > Streptophyta > Magnoliopsida > Asterales > Asteraceae > Glebionis > Glebionis coronaria. The sequence continues at coordinate 383,855,328 of CM046875.1, forward strand.
TCACAAACTCCTCGGATATCACACCATTCATGATAAGGTCACGAATCATACTATGTCTAACACCTAAGTGTCTAGACTTACCATTGTACACATGACTATAAGCCCTAGCCAAGGTAGCAGCAATATCACATCTGATAGAAATGGTAGATACCGGTTTAGGCCACAAAGGAATTTCATAAACCAAATCCCTTAGCCATTCAGCTTCTTTACCAGCAGCAGCCAAAGCCACAAACTCTGACTCCATAGTTGAGCTTGTAATACAAGTCTGTTTCTTAGAAGCCCAAGAAATAGCACCTCCTCCAAGTAGGAATACCCAGCCACTCGTAGACGAGTGATCCTCCATGTTGTTAATCCAACTGGCATCTGAGTAACCTTCTATCACAGAAGGATAACCACTATAAGTTAAACCAAAATTCATGGTTCCTTTCAAGTATTGAAATACTCGAGTAAGAGCTTGCCAATGTAAAGCACTGGGATTGCTAGTATACTTACTAAGCTGTCCTACAGCAAACGCTATATCCAGCCTAGTGCTAATCATGGCATACATAAGACATCCAACAGCACTAGAGTATTCTAGCTGAGACACTGCAATTCCCTTATTAGGAATCAGTTTCACAATAGAATCAAACGGAGTGTGAGCAGGAATACAATCAGCAAAGTTAAACTTTGCTAGTATCTTCTCAATATAATGAGATTGAGAAATCGAGATACCATTGTTTCCTCGTTTAATTCTAATACCAAGAATCACCTCAGCCTCCCCCAGATCTTTCATATCAAACTTAGATGACAAAAATTCCTTTGTCTTATCAACTTGATCTTGGTCAGTGCCAAAGATCAACATGTCATCTACATATAAGCAAATGATTACCCCCTTACCAGAAGCATCAAACCTGCTATACACACATTTGTCAGATTGGTTTAAACAAAAACCATTAGACAACACCACATCATCAAACTTTTGATGCCATTGTTTTGGTGCTTGTTTTAGACCATACAATGATTTCTTCAATTTACATACCTTGTTTTCATGTCCATGCATCACAAACCCTTCAGGTTGTTTCATGTAAATTTCTTCATCCAAATCACCATTCAAGAATGCAGTTTTCACATCCATTTGATGAATAACAAGATTGTTTATAGCAGCAATAGCTAATAACAATCTAATAGTGGATATCCTGGCAACAGGAGCATATGTATCAAAGAAGTCAATTCCCTCCTTCTGTCTAAAGCCTTGGATTACCAATCTGGCTTTAAACTTATCTATGCTTCCATCCACTTTCATTTTCCTTTTGAGGATCCATTTACCTCCTAATGCCTTGCATCCCGGAGGTAAATCAACTAATTCCCAAGTATCATTTTGCATGATGGAATCAATCTCACTTTGAATTGCTTCTTTCCAGAAGGCAACATCCCTAGACGCCATTGTCTCACTTAAGGTCTTTGGATCCTCCTCAACAGTGAAACAATATTCACGTAGAGATACAGTCTTATCTCTCGTTCCTTCAACCAAATAAAGTTGAAAATCAGAACCAAAAGACTTAGCTTTTCTTGTTCTAGTGCTTTTCCTAGGAACCGATGGACCAGGTACATCATGTGCACCTTCAGTCTCATCTTCAGCTATCTCACTTGAAGATGGCTGAATCATACCTCTTGGTCTAGGTATAGATGAAAAACGTTCTTCATCAAATATTGCATCTCTTGACTCTATTATAGAGTTCACCGACACATAATCATTAGGTTCTATAACATAAAACCTGTAACACTTGGAATGCTCAGCACTGTTGTTGTACTTACGTTTGTTCTTATTGTTGTTTGAATTCTTGGCTCCATCTCCTTCAACCATGTTGACAGAAGATGACCCAATTTGGTTCTTTCCTTTAGGGTTATTTTCAAGTTCCTGAGTTCTTAACCCTTCCTCAATTCGGAGAGCACTACCGAGTTGAACCAAATTTAATTCTTCCTTCTTATGTTTCAAACCGTGTTTGAATTCTTTCCAAGAAGGGGGCAGTTTATCAATGATAACTGCAACCGAGATGGCCTCATCCATCAACAATTTGTGTTGGGTAATCTGTCCCAGAATCCTTAACATCTCATGATATTGGTCCATTACGAATCAACCATTCTGTAATTCATGAAATTGCTTACCAGAAACTTCTTTGCAGAAGCATCTTCAGCCATGTATTTGGATTCTAGGGACTCCCACAGAGCCTTTGCAGATTCAGTATTTTGATAGATATCAAAGAGTGAGTCAGACATACCATTCAGAATATGACCACAGCATATGTAGTCGTCGTTTTCCCACTTCATCCGCTGCCTAGTGGTTTCCAGCGTTTCATCCTCTGACCACTCGGGACTTGGTGTATTCAGAACATACACAACCTTCAAAGTGGTAAGAAGAAAGTGCATCTTCTTCTGCCAACGACGAAAATCCTGCCCTTCAAACTTAGCCAACTTATCGAACTTACTCGTCATGTCCTTCACATATTCACCGCTCGCCATGATCACAGAATACTTTGATCTTTGTTAGAAATTTGGGTGGGTGGATCAATAATCTGAGAGTCGTGTCAAACACTTTCAGATCAAAGTATTTCGATGGTTCTATCGAAATCTCCAATCGGATAAAACTCAGATTCGAACTGTAATTGTGTTAATGTTGTTATGACCAGAACCAGAAAACCAGAAAGGTAATATGACCAATAACTGTCATACGGTTGTAACTGCAAAAGCAGTTATATTAACCATAAACCGACAGTGAAAATAACGGGCTGTAAAATGTCCGAATACCCGGGAATTTTATTTTCTAGTGCGTTTTTAACATAGCAAGCCAGGGGCGCTGCCCCTTGGACCCTGTCAGGGGCTGCCGCCCCTTGGACCCTGCCCAGGGGCGCTGCCCCCGGACCCCCGTCGTACGGGGGCTTCGCCCCCGTATGATAACCGTAATAATGTCATACAAGCGTGCACTCCGCACAACCCCAACTTGATGAACGTTTATCACGATTACACATTGGTCAACAAAGTAAATCCATTACACTTAAATCATTATTGGTAACACAAAATCACCAACATTAACTGTAGTCACTTTTAGTTAGTGATGAAGCCCTTAGTGCTTAGTAGACTACTTGGTGGTTGATTGTAGAGGTGGCAAAATGGGCGGGCGGGCGGGCACGGGCGGCGGGTTAAACGGGCAACGGGCTAAACGGGCGGCGGGCTAAACGGGCGCGGGTTAAACGGGCACGGGCGAAACGGGCGGGCTAAACGGGAGCAAGCTAAAAAAGAAAAAAAACTTATAAAAACCTACAAATAAAAAATAAAAATATTTTGTTTGAAAGCCGGGATAAAAAAATTAATAAAAAATATTCGTCGAGTATAGTAATTTGTATTTTACAAGTGCGCCCGTTAAGCCCATTTAGTTTCTTACATAGGCGCCCGTTTAGCCCATTCATTATAAAGAATGGGCAAAAAGTGCCCCATCTTTTTTTGAAAATGGGCAAAAAGTGCCCATATGTATTAAAATGGGCAATATTTGCCACCTCTAGTTGATTGTTATGACATTTTTCAACATGATTGTATATTGTTTGTTAACTATGAATATGATCTAGCTTGGGTGGGCTTCATGCACTTTCTCTGAATGTCTGATTTCGGATTCTTAATTTACGTTTTTATGTTAGCCATAATGACGACCAAAGAAATTTAGGTGAAAAATATAACACCTCTGTCTGGATTACTCATAAAATGAATGGAGATTGATTTTGTGGTATGGACAAAGACTAGCTACAAGGTTAAAACTTAAAACAATCAACAGTATGACGCACTTTCTGATTTCTGGTCAAGATCAGCTGTTGTCTGCACCTGAGCTGCATATTGCAAGTTCCATAGCACATCCTCAAATGATGGACGCTTTTCTGGGTCTGGTGATATGCATTTGTTTGTTATTGAGATCACAATCGTTAAGGACTCCTGAGAGCATGTGGTTAAGACCACTGGATCCACAATTCTTTGTCTCCCATCTTGGCTTCCAAAGGATTTCTATGAACATTTCAGAAACATCAATTCATTAGACTAAAGCCAACAACCTCAAGATTCTCATAAATTATTAATGCTACCATACCATTTCAGTGAGCAAAAATGCTTCGCCTTTGCCACTGACTATTGGCCCCACAAGCGATTCAAGCAATATGAATCCAAAATCATAAACATCGTCTGCCAACTTCTTTAGATGCCTGCAACAACATTTTCACACTAAGCCTAAGTTTTGTCCTAACAGGTAATTACACACTATAAGTATAAGATAGTGATGCTGAAAAAAACTAGTTTAAAATAAAACAACAAGTGCACTTTGTAATTTAGCATTCTTTTTATTAGAAATTGCTATGAAAGATCTTAAAAACGGAGTTAATTACCATGATTTAGGTCCATCTCCCTTTGCCTGGCATCACGAAAATAATGAATGTAAGTATACTAATTGGATACTAAAATTACCACAAGAATGTAAGAGACGATATGTACCTCAAGTTGTTCTAGTTCTCCTGTGATGACGGACATTCCATAATCGCTTAGCTTTGCAATGCGATAATCGTCAAGCAATATGTTATTTGTCTTTAAGCGGTTGCTGGAAGAAGCAGGTATTACTCCTGTATGCAAAAAATGTACAGCTTTTGCAACACCTATTAGAACTGCTAAACGGTCTGACCATTTAAGTACTCTTTCCGGCCCATTCTCTGTGCATGCCATTGTAGTTATGTTAGGATACCAGTTTTGCAAAACTATCAAATAGCTCAAAAGCAATCAAGTAATATGAAACAAGTACAGCAACAACCTGAGAGAAAAGCTCGAAAATTCCCATTAGATATGTACTCGTATACCAGGAATATTCTGCTAGAAGTCGAATCTTCTACCCCACCGTCATAAATGCAATAACCCAAAAAGCTAACAAGATGTGGATGTCGAAGCTTTGAAAGCAAATCCAATCGCACTTTCAGGTTACGGGTGGAGTGTCTTTTGAACAATGAGAGTGATCGTATAGCAACGTATCCCCCATTTTCTAGTCTTCCCTTGTAAAGCTGTAAAAAAGAAACTCATGTATCTTTAATTTATTGTATGAGATCAACACAGCAACGCTTAAATGTAAAGATGAAAAGGAAGAAATAGTTTGGGAGATAAAATCCAGACGCCTCTTAACAACTTTACAGTTTTAGTACTTGTTGTAACCTTTAATGATGCTAAACTTTTTTACCAAATACAAAACTGAATGTATAATGTGAGTGCCTACTAATTTTAACAGAACCAAAAATATGATTGAAGTAAAAGTTTAGTTCAGAAACAGGATTATTGAAGAAACAGCAAGGTTACTAAAGCTTGGAGTTACCTTTCCAATAGACCCTTCACCCAAAAATGCTGATTGATCAAAGTTGTCTGTGGCTTCTGCTAGATCTTCCATGGAAAACACACGGCACGATGGAGCAACTTGCGTTCCTAATTCAGATGATTCAGATAGAATCCCTGAAACGGAAATGAAAATTTCTTATTTCTTGTGGCACTTCCATCTCTTAACTTTTGATCTTAGCTATGAAATGATTGCAAGATTAGATAATTGTTGCATAAAAAGAGAACTAAATTAACTAACTTTCTTATCACACATAAAACCCCTAAACATTTCTAGATATTTACTTTAATGACATGTAACGGGGTAATAATGCTACATCAGATATTAGTCCACCGTATAAAAAGTAACGACAATTCATCCATTGTCATTACTTATTACCCATTAACCTGCACGCACTAACTTAAAATTGAAATTTTTTGAAAGCTTGAGGAATGTTACGAGTCAAAACAAAGTTGGCTGGAAATTATACCCCATGCAAGTAGAATTAGTAAAAAATTTATCAACCAAAATATAATTAAGTGTGACTTACTGGCATTAGCAGTAACTTCTGGAGAGATCTCTGTTGGTTCATGGTCTTCAGTAACTTTTGGTACCGTGTGCTGTAGTGTAACTATCTCTTTTGGACGTTGTCTTTTACGCAATATTAGTAGCACAATGACAAATGAGACCAAACAAATTGCCGAAAAAACAACAATAATTATAACCCATAAAGATTTACCCCAAAAATATGGGTTATTTGTCATGCTTCTGTCTTTGCAATCAGATTCTTGATGGCTTCCATTACCAACAAAAAAGCAATTCCCAGTGAACTTCACAACTCGTTTATTACTAGAAATCGAGTCCAAACAAGAAGGAAGCCTGCCCGTAAACCTATTACTAGAAATATCAACAAAACCAAGTTTGTTTCCACACTTGATGGAATCAGAAAGAGGCCCACTTAGCATGTTAAATGCTAGATCTAGGTAAGTAATGTTTGGCAAAACAAACAAACCAGGTGGAGCCGATCCGACCAAAGAGTTGGATGACAAGTCGAGGTGATGAAGTTGATCAAGTTTCCCAAAATCTAGAGGAATGTCACCCGAGAACGAGTTATTGCTCAAAAGAAGTGTGATCACTCCTTGAGGCAATGATGGAAGTTCAGCATATAGATGATTAGCCCTCAAATCTAGTAAATGCAGATTAGATAAACTACTCAAATCAGGTAACTTACCATAAAGTTGATTGTTTGACAAACTTAAATCAGTAATTGTGGTAACTTTGCAAATTGAAGAAGGAAAATGACCCTTTAAGTCGTTATTCTTTAAACTCAACACAGTAAGATTTGATAATGCATCAAACCAATCAGGGATGGACTCATTGAAAAAGTTACCATCTAATGTTAAAGTTTGTAGCTTTTCTAATCTTGAAATCCCAGCTGGAACAGAACCAAACATATAATTTGAGCTCAAATCCAAAAATTCAAGTGAATCGAGTCTATGGATTTTATCAGGAAGTTGACCCCACATGCCTAAAGACACTAAACTAAGAACCTTCAATGTAGTCAATCTTGTTAATGTAACAACTAAGGAATCAATAGAAAACGCGTCGGACAATGTCTCATTTGGAATTGCCAAACCATGAAAAAAACTGACCTTTGGAAACTTATCTCCCATAATATTTAGCTCAGTGAGAGCGTTGTCTTCACATTTGATGCTAACATGAAGACTTGAAGGATAGTCACAGAAATCACCATTATAAGTTTCCCAATTGCTTATCTGAAGCGGATATTCTAAATGCTTTCTTAGCTGTAAAAGAATTAGCGACTCAGTTGTTTGTAATTCATGAGTGTGTGAGATCATGAAAACCAATGAAACAAAGAGTATGTGAAACAAGTAGTACCCCATCTCTTGAAAGGAATTCAAGAATTCTGAATATGACTAAGATAAGGTACAAACATATAAACTCATCACATGGGAAATTTGAACTTAAAATGAGCACAAAAAAGCTGTAAAGAATTAAAGATGTGATAAAGAACTTTGAATGGTAGCTAGTAATGGTCCTTGTGAAGTAGTATTAATAGAATGTGTGTGTGCGCAGTAGTATAGCGAGTAAAAGGAAAAGGAAGACATGGGTGTTGGATATAAAAGCAGTAAAAGTGAGAGGGATGAGTAATGAAGGTAGTTGAAGACATGGAAGAAGAGTGTGCAAAAGCATTTAGTACAAGCCTGCTGCATGGAACAACAGATATAACAAGAATAATGTCATTATGTTGTTGGTTTTGTTTCAAGACAAAATGTGATCACATATGTAAGTAATTGTCCCATTCGGCATGACATGTTTCGTTGGATACTTATGAGGATGTTACCCATAATCTGTTTCAAACAGTATCTGTGTTGTTACATAAAAGATCTAAACACTTTATATATGTGATGAGAGAAGACTTGAAACAGATTCGACCTGTTCAGATGTTATCCTCGATAACTCTTTGCTGTTGATCTTTGTAAAGTTTCTCATGTGTTTGGTATTTGCTTTGTGGTTACTACTTAGCAAACAACTTGGGTAGTTATTCAATTTCTCTGAGCAAATAACGCATATATCTTTCAGGGGGCATCGGTATATCTCTCTGTAACAGGGCATGCGGCGTTTTAGCATGGCTGGTACCACTGACGCCAAAACGATGGCGCCAACATGACACCGGGCCTTGGCTAGTGGTGCTTTGAGGCGTACCCACCAGCCCACATGGTCGGTTTCAATTTCTTCTTTTAATAGGAGGGAGGGTTGTTTTATGTGATGTGATAGGTTATTGTGTTATATAAAAAAGTGTTAAAAGAGTCATTTTTTCCGCGACAACATAAGCTCCCTAAAGCTTTTACAAGGCATGCATATACTATGATGCAAACCATTTTCCTAATCAAGTACAATAATATGTTTTATAAGACAAAATAAAAAAAAAGAATTTGAATCCAATTAATTTTTTTGAACAAACTTGAATCCAATTTTAGCATGGCTGGTAACACTGACGCCAAAACGATGGCGCCAACATGACACCATGTCTTGGCTAGTGGTGCTTTGGGTATGTGTAGGTAAGAGTGTTTCATGACACCAAAAATAGGAGGGAGGGTTGTTTTATGTGTTGTGTTACATAAAAAAAGTGTTATCATTTTTCCCGTGACACTATAAGGTCCCTAAAGCTGTTGCAAGGCATGCTCATATTATGATGCAAATCATTTTACTAATCAACTAATATGTTTTTTAAGACTAGAAAAAACTTGGAATCCAATTATTTTCTTTGAACAAACTTGAATTCCATTTTTTTTTAACAAACTTGAATCCCAACTGAATGAGATGTAAAAAAATAAACAAATTATGAGTGTGGTCAAAGTCATAAGGCCCCCTCTTGTCTTAAATTATACTACCATTAAATATGAAGGTGGCCCATAGACAACAACCCAATAATTTATACTACGTGATTATGGACTTTAAAGGGTTCATGTCTTCATGTCCCTCAGTTTTAATACATACAGTAGCCTAAAAATAACTGTTCTACAAGTATTTAATGAGCACTTAAATAACATTTCAGTATAAATGATGTACAATACAAATAACTTGTGAACACTTTTTATGATAATTATTAAATTACTTTACAGGTGAGTAAAAGTATTAGACTGGACAAACATATACTCCAATTCAACAAAAATTAGAACTTCCATAATTGTAATTTCTAGTGATAAGCTTCTTATTACTATATTCATATTCAAATAAGATACAAACAGGGAAAGTGAAAGAATGTTTGGATGCTTCTAAAAAGACAAAGTTTGGGTTTGGGTGGTTTTCAAGAACACAAACTTCTATGAAAGGCAACATTTGGTCCTTTATCTTTCCATAAGTTTATCCTGTTGGGCCCTTTCTGTTCCAAACAAAATACTGTAATTAATCCAACCAAACACTTACTTGCTATGATAACTAGCTCATTGTTTGCCGATAACCAAAGAATAAAAAATCTTGTTTGCCTCATAACAATGTACGTAAAAGAATATTTTGATTTCTTTTTCCTTAATAAAAAGTTAAGCTAAGTAGTGCCGCCTCACAATGGAGTATATACACATCACAATCCATAACATGACTTTAACTTTAACCTACAACCAGTTGGTTGTGAAGCAATCTTTTTTAGTTGTAGGGTGGAGGCTGTTTTCTTGCTTTTTAGATTCTAATTATCAATAACTATGCTAAACTTTACTGGAACAATTAGATTATACTTTTATACAACATTTTGGTTCATCGTTATTGCAGTATACAAGTTTTTTTAAGGTCAATTCCTGAATTATTTCGTCAAACTAAGAAAGTATTTTGATGTATGTCCTCCTGACGATTCCTGTACATCCAATGGTAATGGAAAAAACAAAATTATCATTCAAGTTCATATTTCATTCATCTTTCCATTTAAAACAGGACTTACCGCAGTATCTAGGAACATTCATCCATCAGCTTGTCACCCGAATACGAATCTAGATATGAAATTACAGATTCAGCTGCTTTGCATCCAGAGGATATTGCTTTCCCGACAGAGAGCCCTCCTTTATGATTACCTAATATAGTTACCCTCGTTAGAGGTGGTAAATTTAATTCACTAGTATAGAAATTAGTATGTCATTGTATTTTACTGATAATGGGTCAAATGGAGATTAGAAATGAAACAGGTCATATGGGTTAAACGAGTCAAAATTCTCCCAATGTGTATTGTCTCTATTCAAATACTTATCATGTCTTAAATCATTTTAATTCAAGAATACAGTCCTGGATTGGGTCCAACCAACCACCCCATTTTTAGATATACTTATTTTGACCGTTTACCCAACCCACTCGTTTTGCCACTTCTAATTCTCATTCTTATCAACCTATACCTTGCCTATTCGTAGTTTGTAAACACGAATTAGTTACCTGCATAAAAGTAACCAGGTAGCTCCTTTTCCATCTTCTCAATTGCTTCTATAGCTGAACCATAGTCGCGCCCATACAATGGAAATGCTTTGCTCCAGTAATAGTGACTGCATTTAAACTCACAAATCCATGATATATGACCCGACAAAAAAAACGCAGGAAAAACATTAAAGCATTTTAGCCACTTTTACTTTGTGCTTACATCTATGATCTATGTAGCCATACTTTAACTTTTTATTTACATGTTAGCAAATTTTCAATGGGTGATAAAAACAACTAAATGGTCAATAAAAAAATACAAATCAAAAAACTTCATGTTGAAACAAAATTATGTAGCAAAAACAAAGAGTCTTCCCAAAAGTTCATTTAAATGATGTCGTTTCATATAATGCTTAACCATGATACTTAAGCGAGTTACATTCCTTTCACAGAAACAAATACCATTAAACTGAAGTAGTGTTGTGTCCTTACGTTAATGATTTTGGCTCCCCCTCTGCTCCAAGCAACTGCCTGAGGTCAGAAGTTACTATCTGCTTCAACTCATCCCTGTTAGTACAAATTAAATATATGTTATTGCAAGAAACGATGCCTCTATACCCTCTGCCCCATTAAAACGGTAATATGAAATTTCCGTTCTAACAGCTCTTCGTTTTGTTAATGTTTCCAAAATATCTGATAGGAACCTATCCCGTACTAGGCTTGTATCGGTTCATAAGTCCAAGTGTAGAACTCACTCAAAAAGCTAGTTTGTTTGAGGAGGGGACACCTGGAAATTATAAACCATCAACCATTCCCGTACTTGGCTGATGTGGGATCATAACACTACCCCACCCTTTGAAGAACCAACGTCCTCGTTGGTCACGACTATGTTGGTCACGGTTGGCACCCCATTTGGGTCCGAGCCACCACTCCATAGACCACCAGTCAGAGCTCGTTGGTCACGGCTATGTTGGTCACGGACTCACGGTTGGCAACCCCTTTGGGTCCAAGCCACCACTCCATAGGCCACCACTCCGAGTGTTGGAACCTCGTAAGGTAGGGCTATCTCTGATACCAATTGATACGAACCTATCCCATACTAGGCTCGTATCGGTTCACAAGTCCAAGTGTAGAACTCACTCAAAAAAGCTAGCTTGTTTGAGGAGGGGACACCTGGACATTATAAACCATCAACCATTCCCATACTTGGCCGGTGTGGGATCATAACAATATCATTATCACCATTAATTGTTACAAACAGAGAGATATTAAAGGGATTGATCTAGAAGCTAAATCTTGGTTTCACTTCATAGACGGACATACTTATTACAGATAATCACTTTTATCGGACTTTATGTCATCTCAATGAGTTATGGTGAGTAATTGTTAGGGTTATGGTAACATTAGCGAAGTATGGTAGTGAGAAAGCCAACCTAGAAGCTTTAGCCAATTCTTTGTTTCGACTTCCCCCAACAAAGGTAGTATAAAGGTACAAGTTGTCCGGGGCACGATCTGGAAACATCATCGAAGAGAAGAGAGTGCCTGCATACCATAGCTTTAGCTATAGTGTTACTGCTAAACAAACAAGCTATTGAACGCCACAGTCAAGCTTTACCTAGAGTCTTCAATCCATTTTCCTGCTCCTTAGCAGGAACAAGAACTCCAAATCCCTCAAGGGGCCCCTTCACGTTCTCTTTCTTGAATGTGGAGATTATGAGTGACACTGGCATATAGCTCACCTGCATTATGCCACAAAACATTTCAAGTCTGACAAGGCGATGATTACGCTAACATATTCCACTTTTAAAATCTTTTTCTCTTTGTTGAGATTATTTATGAGTGCTAAGTTTTTGATAAACTAAAACCAATCCTTATGTATGCCACTGGACGGTGCAACCTTCGAATGGGAAACTAGATATTAAAAATAAACTAGATAGAACTGAAAACAGCATCTAAACACCAACTAATAATAAATCCCACAACTTCCATATGGGGAAATAGCACTGTTGAAAAACATACCTCAGGTATAAAATTGAGCAGATATGGATTTCCTCTGTTTGTGATCTTCATTTCTTTTACATTTCCAAGTGGGGCCTAATTCAAGAACATTAACTTTGTCAGTATAAATTCAGTGCACTTACAACCATATAAGCATCAAAGCACGCTGATGCATATTCAAGGTTAAATAAAGAGAGTAACTACACAAACTTGCACTAAAAATTCTCCAAATGGAAACTTGTCTAATGATAAATGATCGGTAATTTTGTAAGTATACGATTACTGTCAAGTATCCATTAGGAGAATTTGTAAGCAGGAGTTTAGGAGAATACAGAACTATGTCTGCCCCAGGAAGTATGTGAGGACAACAATCCCGTATCTTAACTACACATTTGATAGATCCAGTAATGCAGATATGATTGTGATGAGAAGGTTAGGAATGATCTTTATACTCTTGTTGCTAAAATAACAGAAGCAAAGATAACACAATGCATGTACTCACTGTCATGATTACAGCATCAAAAGATTGCTGATTTAATTGTTTGTTTTGTTCTGGAGCATAATAAATTGACCAGTTCCCAACCATGTTGTCATCGCAGCTATAGGACATTTCAAGAACCTTTGATCGAAGATTAAGTTGATTTTGTCCAACTTCTTTGCACAGTGCATTGGTGAGTGTCTGCATAAGAATAAAGAGTTAGATAAACATATATTTCCAGCATTGCCAATGGTCATATCATATTATATATAATACAGCAAAAGCAAAATAGCAAATTGCTGAATATTGCATCATATGACAGTGGCAGGTCAATTATGTAAGGTGCTAGAAGTGAGAATGGTAAGGCTAGCAGCAATATGTCTGAGCATGATAATATTAACATTAATACCTTAAACACAATTGCAACTACTATTTTTATTCAAAATATGTGAATAAGTTTCTCATCGACAGATTATAAAAATTCCGTTTCTTACCTGCATGCCACCCAAAAATGAAAAAGAACCACGTCTATGCTTGCTATTTCCTGAAGAACTCTTTTTCCGACCTCTGGACATCATAGACTGAATTGCCCCAGAAATGACTGAGCCAAACCTGAGAGTAAATAAATGTGATTATTCGCTGAAAATAATCTTGAGAAAGAAAGTAGACGCTTGTTAAAAGTTATTTATTATTCGATCGTATGAAGGATAATAACATATGGCCGAAAATTCTTATACATTGTATTGCAAGATATAAGAACGATGAAGAACAGTTAAACTGCAAATTACAATACTTGTCACATACATACCTTATCTCTAAGTCCCATAACTCAGGAAATGCATGGCGCATCTGTGTAGACAAAGAGACGTAGTAAAGGATATCACGCAATATATAAAGAAATGTATTTTTAAGATAAAAAGTAGCAAAGTCACAAGAATCTAGAAGAGTTACTCACAGAAAGTGATTCAGGATCTCCACCACTTGTTCCCGCCACAACAGGGTCAATTAGATATTCAACAACCTTACATAGTTACATTGGATATTAATAGCTAAAAGAATGGAAAGCATGAAGAATTTTCTTAAACAAGTGCAACACAAATGAAAACTTTGGTTCCCTAGAATCAGATAACAACCGAAAATTATTTACTAGACGAGACGCAAGGATAGAAAGGTGTACCTCCTTTCCGAAATGACGTTGGAAGAATCCTCCTACACTGAAAAAGAAGATGCTAAGAACCTCCTTCCCAAAACTACTTCAAGCAGATGTAATGGAACAAGGTTACATATATTTACCTTTCTGGTGTGTCAGGAGACTTATTCTTCTTCCAAAGAAATGGTTCCAAGAGAATTTGAAACTGTGTATTTTGCAACCAAACTCAATAGCTTCTGACATTGTATATACATTGTAACACAATACTTTAACTCCTGACACCAACTAAATGACAATTTGAATGTCTGCATCCTTGTCGTGAAGGCAGAGAGACTAGGACCAGTGCGGCTTATAATTGTTAGCTACTTATATGATTGTAGTCTGTAGTGTATAGCCACCCATGTCATGTTCATAATATATTGATAGCTTATTAAGCTCCCAAAACTAAATGCTAGTTTGAGATCATGTTATCTTTAAATGGAAACTTAATGTATCAACTTTCGAGCATTAAAGAGCTACTAACGCACCTTGGATTGAGTAGAAAGAAAACTGCTTTGGATCAGCGCAATTGGGTTAGAAGGTATCTGCAATCATGAGTTTGGCCAAGTCACGGTCAATAAAAAAGTATATGCACTTAAAACGTATCCTAAAGCCTCATTTTGGCAATGACTTTGTTTTCTGTTTTGTGTTCATATCTTATAGAATGTAAAAACAGGACATCAAACAGTGTTACGTTCCAGAAAACCATAATCAGTAATGGCTGGTAAGCTCAATTGTCATACTTTCACAGTTTAAGAACCTAGTTTCTGGAAAATATATGTGTCAAGTATTTGACTTCAATGAGGTTGAATATTCAGACCCATTAAGGCGCATTTTTTACTTCTTGATGTCCGGTTTCTACTTTTCACTTTCAAAGTTTATCAGGAAAGAAATCTCATTTACAACAGAGGACTAGTAGGTAAGTATGGTGATAAATATTCATACCAGAACAGGCTTTCCATTTCTTACAATATAGCGCTTGTGCTGTGAAAGTGGCTGAAACAAGAAATATACAGTAGGACTTAGCCACCATAAATGTATACACACGTGATCTCAGTGTCTATTGTCTAAAGGAAATAGTGAGAGGCAAAACACTAGAGCCTAGAAAATTTGGATCAAGTATGAAACTATTAAAACAATCATAAGATCTATGACAATGCCATAGTGGACCTTCGAAAGGGCATCACTTCTACAACATCGAGAAGGCAAGTAGGCCAGAACTAAACAAGATCACTTACAAATTGTTGTTTATCTCGCAGCCCAAGATCATCAAGCAACCTGCTGACATCTGCATCACTCTCAGTCTGTACATGGTAGAATGTATGATAAGCATCAGCGCAAATAAAGTTATTTGTGTGAGCAAACTAAGATTTAGATTATCAGATAATAGTATACCATAGTGTTAGCACCCTCATCCCATATTAAACCATCTTGTGAAATGCTTCTGAGTTTCCCACCGGTTCTCCCATCAGCTTCAAAAACAGTGACATCCAATCCATGTACCTTTAACTTATACGCAGCAGCAAGTCCACTGGAAAATAATAAACTTACTACAGTTCATGTTTATCAAAATAAGGTAGTTAATTCTAAATATAAGTCATCATGCCAATTCATGGATGAAATTGTAACTTCAATTCTTATATTGTTGGTACAGAGTCTGTTAGGTAGTGTAGTAGTTAGATTGGATTATTACTGAAATGAGATATGAAACAACCTCAAGACTGATCCTGTAATCAAATTAGCTCAACGCATTCAGTTCTACTTCCATCCCGAAAAACTTAAGACATGCATTCTGTGTTTTGATTAAAATGCTTGGCCTGGCATTTAAACGGATATCAGAATGGTTTGAATTTGCGTGTTTATATACCAGTTAAGTTATTGGTAAAAAACAAATTGGTGAGCAAGAGTAGAATAATATTATTGTGTTTGTACATTCCACGAATTCAAGTAAACTGAAGGTATTATCCGTAAAGTAAAAACAAAAAGGAGGCAAAAAGATATATAGTAAGTGAATGATGAAAATAAAAAGTAAAATTGTACTACCTGACACCAGCACCAACAACAGCAACTCTCTTAGCAGCAGCTCCTCCTCCTGTAAAATTAATTATTAATTTAAATTAATAATACCACCGTTGTATTAAATTATAATTATAAATGGAAATGTAAGAAGAAATGTGATTAATTAAAATTCAGTCTGTGTCTGACTTTGGTTATCATGTTTTGGTGAAGCCATTGTTACTGCTAAATCTTTCACTGCTATCTGGGTTTGCTATTTCTTCCTCTCGGGTTGGATCGGGTGGGTTGTCTTTTACATTTTTCTTTATTTTTTTTTCTTGTAAAGTTTCACTCGATCATTTGTAACCAGAAAAATAATTTGTATGTTAAAACATGAAACTAAATATACATTATATATTTTAAAAAAATGATTGATTAAAAAACGTGAGAAATAATACTCATTAGTCGATTAATTCACGGGGTTTAAACCTAAACCTTTTTGTCACTAGGCCACCCTTGAGTGGTTATAAATAATTATACTTGTGAACTCGTGTAACCCTTAATGCAAGAGATACACGTTCTATTTGTAGTTAGAGCATCTACTATATTAAATTTTCACAAAAGTTTATAATAATCAAAGTCATTAATTTTTAAACTTTTTTGTTTTTTAAACTTATCGTCATTATACATTTGAATTTTATAAACATAACATCTATGTCAAATGCATTAATTTATAAAGATGTCTAAAATTTTAAACATTTTCATACCAAGTAAGCATGAACTAATCTTCTACTATAATTTGCAAAAATATAAACATTTCAAAATATTACTCCATATAAACTTATGTTTAAATTAAACTATGCTCTTTGCAACAACAAAAAATATGGGTTAAAACAAAAAATAATACAGTAGTTGGAAATTTAAACAATTAATTTACTTGTGAATGTTGTTACTATTTTTATTTTTTAATCACTCGGTATAACTTATTATTTAATTTATTTTACTTTTGAACAAATATTTTTTTGTTGTCAGTGAAGGGAGCTGTAGTGATGTAGTCACAGGGGGCCAACAGAATGTTAGACGTTAAATGGCCCAAACTCGATTGTGGGCTTTCGATCCATTAAAGTTTATATGTTTCTAGTATTTTCTATCATCTATATCTATATCTATACATTCTATTAAAAAGGAGTTTTGGCTGATGTCACTTTGTATAGGTGTCATTCAGTTAGCTATCTATGGGCAAGTTTGATGATGTAATAAAATGTAATTCATTTTCTTTTAATTATCAATGGGCAAGTTTTAATATTTCACAAAGGTGATTTACAGCTTGCATTGTCTTATTCCTATCACATTCACGAGACTTCTTGAAAATTGGAGTGAGCTCTATAACCAAGAATTCAAAATTTAAATCTTTTACTTCTTTTATCTTTGCAAGAAATACATTCCTTACAAATTATAGGCTAATTTACTTATTCTTTTTTGTCAATTTCATGTTCTTCATTTTACTTTTGTTCTTGATGATGAACCTCTCACTTTACATAAAAATTTTATTTTTGACAGATCCGATTAAGATGCTCTTGAATGTGGATGGTCTTCGAGTCCAGACTCGTCTATTACATATTCATCTTAGTTGTTTAAAGTTTAAACAGAAGAGAATGTATCAATAAACCCCTGTAATTTCTCTTTAGTTTTTGTTGTTTCCAAGTGCTCGCTAAGTGTCAGAGGAAATGTTTCATTTACACAAAGCCACACTAGACTTGCTTTCCACATCAATTGGGTGTTTTCTTTAGTTTCTTTGATTAAATTTTGAATTTAGATGTGTGATTAGTGTTACATGGATACACAATTAAAGTTTTAATTTTTAATTTGTGTTTTGATTATTTAGTTAATTGATCAATTTTGAGCACTTTTTTGAATATTTTATTAATAGTAGGGATGGTAAAATTTTGAATCAATCGTATACATGTAATTAAGTTGTTAATTATTCTTAATATGCCTATAATGAAAATGATTTCCCTAAAAACCATCTTTTCTGGTAACGATATTTGTATAAATCTTATCCAACGAGTCTACAGTCAAGTTGGTTGTCTTCCGTACTTCAGAGACAGATTTTGCTTTGAAATTTCTAATGTTCCACATGATGCGTAATCAAGTTAGAAAGCGTTAACTGAAACTTTTTATTTGTCGGACTTGATTTGGCTCCTAAAGTCACTCATTATTTTGGATCAACTTTGAGCAACATCCTGTGAAAGGCTACGGTTGTATTCTTTTTCTTATAGGTTTTTTGAATTCCCTTGATAAGCAGGTTATGTTAGTTTTTATTTAGGTATTTGTATTAGTAATCAAATTTCAAATCTATCTCATCTTTCTTTTTACTTTTATAAACCTAGAATTTTAAATAATTCATAAACTTTAAATGTTATTATATGCAAAGAAGAAAGAAATCATACCTTTTGTTTCACCTCTTTTTAGTAGATAAATAACGTTGATTGACATTTGGTTTGGCTTAACCCACCTTTCCTATAAAACCTATATTTCCTATTAAACCTTTTTATTTAACACATGTTTTATAATGAATTATGATCATGTAGTTTATAACATCAAATAATAAAAAGTATTATGATTCAAGTCCCATAAAGTAGAACTTCAGGTTTTAAATGTTTTGTTGTTCCTTATGCAGTATACAACATGATCTTGCTGTTCAATTTATCAACCTCATGGTAAAGATTTCTACAAAGAGAGAAAATTAAGCGGCGTTACGATTTGCAAGTGATAAGCTCCTTAGTTTTGCAAATTTGGAGGTTGAATCTTTATGCTATGGGTTTTATATTGTCTATCTATATTTTTTAAATTTTTTTTGCTTTGGCACAATTTGTATTTGTGTTTTTACTTTTTTTTTTAGCAAAATTTGTGTTTTTACTTTATATGTTGATATGCTATTTTATTTTAATAATTATTCCAGCGCTTTGTATGTGCATTCAGTTTCATTACTACCATAGGTTTGGTAGAAAGAGATGGCACAACTTTTTTATGTTTTTCACTTGACTATAGTACTTTTAGTTATGTTGACAGTTTTTAACTTTCTCATGTTTCAACAGATATTAAAACATGATTTGCATCTTTTTTTTCTTTTTTCATTCATTTCTTTAATATTAGAGAATGAGTAAACTTTCTTTTGAGTATGGTGATATAGTGTCATGTTTCAACAAGATTTAGCAATTCATAAATATAAATGTTTTAATCCTCCAAAATACAAAATCAATTCTAGATGAGAATGAGATCTCTTAAAATAATTTCCTTTTATTATTGATGTGATTGTTTCATTACTCCAATATAGTAATAACTTGCAAATGTTAATGTCTTAATTCTACAACATGTAAAATCATTCCGAGCTATAATATCATAAACGTATTTTTTTTATTTATTGTCTGTGTTGAACACGGGTTATGAGCTAGATTTCCTATTAAAAACCACTTTTGGCTGACATCATAAATTTGACGTGTCATGCAACTAGATTTCTGACTGATAAATTTATGACATCATTTTTATATTTAATATTTATTTCTTTTAATACCATGTGAACACATATTTTACAACTGGTATCATATGCTTTTTCTAAAATTCCAAGGAAACAATCTTTTTCATTTCACTTTAATTTAAAATTCAAATTCAAAACTCCGGATTTCATTTTCTTTAGTTTCCAATCTCCGCCTCAGTATCTTTTTAATGCCTTGCTCCGTATAAGGTTAGTCTTGTACTCTCTTTTCTTTTTATCTTTTTCTTATTTTTTAGTTTGATAATGGGTTTTATGCAGGAGTTGTGATGAAAAAAGATGCTAATGGTACCAAAATAATTTATACAAGCTCAGAAATTTTAGGTAACTGTTTTGTTTATCCATAAAATCATTTCAATACTCTTCCTTTTTTTAAGGTTCCAAACCTCTTATTTAATTAGGATATATTTCTGTTTGATTTGTAAGTGTTCAATTCTTTTTTTTTGTTTGATTTTAGATGTTATGAAAGGATTACATTTGTTGGTTGTGAGAAAATTATATTCAAGTAAGAACAGTTATTTTAGGCATTATCTGCACATGAAGTGTTTGATGAAATGCATAAGGGATTAAAAAAGTAGTATCTTTACTCTATATATGACTTTTAGTATTTTAGATGTGTGATTTTGCCATTTAATTCAATTGTTATCAAAACTAATTAACTATTCTCCTTGGTTCGTGACAGGAAAAGCCCTTACAACAAGGAACATGGTTCAAAGGATTTCTGTTAAAGAGGAATGAAATAACTTATTAACGCAACAATGCTTATTTGTTGATGAGGTAATCTTAGTGAGATTGTTGCTTCCATTCCTTTTTTTTGTTCCTTCACGATGTTTAAGGGGTGTTTGGGCAAGCTTACTTGAGAAGCTCGATACCTTTTCCATCTTTCAGTATTTAATGTTCTTAAATCATATTGGTCGCAGTTGCAGGTAAGGCATTCAACAACGTCGAGAAAGAGGACATTATGCAGGCTTTGTTAGTAACCAATCTTTGGTGACAATTTTCACACCTCTACAAGGATGGACTGCAGAAGTGACCATATGTAAGTTCCATCCAACATATACATGATCATCTAATAGTTTACACTAAATCCATTAGTCTATTCCGTAGTATAAAGAAATAGGTATTTTTAGATGTGTATTCATAAATTTCAAAAGTAAATCTTTGCATACCTGTCTTTACAACAGCATATCAATTGAATTTGTGCTAATGTAATAAATATTTGGTTTTCATTTTTTCTCTTAATTTTATCTATTTTCAATTTTATCGAAATACGCATGCTTTTCACTTTGCACAAATATCTAGAATTTGAATTTTTAAATACATATTCTATATATACAGATCAATTTAGCTTTTTATTTGAGCAGTATGTTGCTTTATTCATGTCTCTTCTTTTTGTACTATGGTTTATGGTCTGGTAAAAGTTCCATCTTTTTTTGTTAACTTTAGTTGAATTTTTATTTTTAGCTTCGTTTTTTGCTCAATGAAATGTCAAATAGAGTTTCAACATATTTTATTTTATTTTTGTTTTAGCTGAATGAAACTTCTTATATTTGTTTTTAGCCAAACCATATGATACTGAGTAAAAACAAAGTTAAATGGTTAAAATTACTCACGAGTAATTAAGTTTGAGTATTCCTTTTTTGTGATTTTTCAAGAGTAAGCATTATCTACATTTTAAGGGCAATGATGCACTGTAAGTTATGACATGAACACAAACTGTTCGAGAAAAGACATCTATTAAAATTTATGTGACTTTTCTTTTAACTTATGAAAAGCTATCTTAATATTAGTAATCCAAAGTGTATTTTTGTTATGCAAATGGGTTATTATTACATGTTGCTTTCCTTTTTGTCTTTATGGTTGCAGGTTAAAGAGAGGGTTCCTGATATATCTTGCTTTATGCAAGCAAAAAAAATATGTACTATTTCATGTTGTGATTTCGTAGGTGTAGCTTATAAGAAAATGTGCACTTCCCCTCCTCCACCATGTAAGTCGGGTCCTTTTCTTAAGTTGTACTTTGTTTAATACTAACACTTAATAAGAGCTCCGTATAATTAGCATGCCCTTAATTTTGGTGGTGCTAGAAATAAGCTGTCATTAAATCATTAGAAAGAAGTTAGTAAAAATATCATGTGTTCATTATAGAGTAAGATTGAAGAACCTTCTGATAAAATGTTGTAACACTTTGAATTGAAGAGCTCCTCATTGTATTCGGGCTCTTGAAGAGATAACTAGATAATGCAAGCTGCCCCATATATTAGTCTATCTCTATATTTTGAAAAGTGATATTTGTCCATTTTAATTCAATAGGTTAAAGAGCATGTTCAAACTAATAATCGAAAAGCATTGTGTCACACCCAACCATGGCGGAATATGGGGCGCGGTGTATGGATATAATCACAACAATAGCGTGTCTATAGAGATAACTAAATGAAATGGAAATATCATAAACGGTGACACAATGTCATGAAGATATCTCAAACAATGCAGGCGTCTAGGTATGTAGGTAACAGGCCTACCTCTTACCAAAGACATACAATTAACAAATAACAAACATATAGGTATCCACAAAGTATCACTTATTCAAACATAAATAAAGACTAAGAAGAAAGGGGTTCCTCCAATGCAATCCTAAGCCTCCCAGCTAGCCACTCCTATTCTCACGCTTAACCACATTATCACCTGAAAGAGACACTAAAACACGTCAACATAAAGTTGGTGAGAGTCATAGGTTTAGACTCCAATCCCAAAATAGTTATAATAAGCTGTGAATAACCACCAACAATAAAATAACATATGGACAATGTGTTATAATTATGCATTAACAACTACCATTCAAGATTAACCATACAATCACAATTCCAAGGTACCAAGCCTTACCAATAACCACAATTTCCAAGGCTCCCAGCCTTACCAATAACCATGGTCCCATAGGCGCCCATACACCTATGAACCAATCCCAAGGCCCCGCCTTATCAACATCCCCTTGGTACCAAGTCAAACCACAATAACAATCAAGAATCGCATAGCAGTTAGTCACATAAGTTTACACACAAGTCCATCACAAACCATAAAAACATTCACAACATTATTTACAAAACCATACAATGTCTCTTCCATCCCATCTAGAAATCAATACATCAAAAGATATACGACTATGAAACTCACCTGAACAAGCTTCTCCAAGTACCCACACTCTAGCAAAATCTAAACACATAAACGTATACAATCAAGACATGAACCACATACCAAAATGGCTCATTAATCTATGATGGATATCTAACCTTGTCCTACAACTTAACCCCATTTATATGTCATATTCATCTCATGACACCCCTCTATATAGCCCTTAACTTAGTTTAGTTCATAACTCGCCCCGCTAACATTTAACCCAAAACAGTCCCGTTTTTCATACCTAAAACTATGGGTCGAACACCCCCTTAACCAAATAAACTTCCTCTGTAAAAGAAACCCTATGCCCTTACATGTGTTAGATAACTCTCCCCTTTGGCCGCAACCTTGAAGACACTGTTAAGGCCTCCATATATATATATATATATATATATATATATATATATATATATATATATATATATATATATATATATATATATATATATATATATATATATATATATATATATATATATATATATATATATATATATATATATATATATATATATATATATATATATATATATATATATATATATATATACTTTTACCTTTCCAGAATTTACTGATTTTGAACATATGAAAAGTTTGTTATGATTAGAGGGTCTTACCCTAACCCATTTATTTAGACCTCCTCCATATCTTTTATTTAATATATAATATAAGTCTCATGTTCGTTTGAAGGTTCCAATATAACCCTAAGTACCCCAAACAATTCAAAACATAAAAAGAAAACAGGCTGATCCAAAAACTGTTTTGACACCCGACTGATGTAACCTGTTTTTGACCCACTTCCAGACCCCCAATTTAGTTCTCGTTTCTTGCATTTGAAATCCAACTCAATTACCTTTCCAAGGACATAAGATTCGAAAATTAAAAGTTTGTAAGACTCTAGATATGATCAAAACAATGACCCAAAAATTCTGTCCAGTTTTTAAAAACGAATTTAACATAATTAACCAAATTAATTACCTTCATCATGTTTAATCATTAACCCTAATTATTCTAATCATGTCTATATCGTTGTGATAACATTAAATTACAGATTTTCTAATAAACACTAACCTAGATCCATCATATAATGATTAAGAAAGAATTAAAATAATTTAATTAAAAAGAGATTGAAGATTTTTACCTTAGAATTAATGGAAGACAAGAAAAATATGAAAACCTTAAATAGACTCCATGGATTTCGACTTAAGCTTGATCTCCAGGGATTTTATGAATGTTTTTGTTTAATAAAAAGTTTTTATATAATTTCCTAACAAGTCCTTGGCCCATTACAAAAGTCCGGTTCCCCTTTCTCTTTTTTTTCCCTTTTCTTTTTCTTTCTTGCATCCCAAAACCGACTATTATATGTATTTTTATATTTTTTTTATTTTTATTACATATTAATATATTATTAATAATACCTTAATTTACCTTAATTTATTTTAGCTCCAAAAGCCCCGGAAACCTCAAAACCGTAAAACTAGTCAGTTTTTACGCGTATACCGTAAAAAACGTAAAAATATACATTTTTATAAAAACTATTAGAATATGAAATAAACTATATAACTAAGTCCTAAATGACTTAAAACCATCTAAAAAATACTCCCGTGACTAAATACCTCTTCCGAGACCCCTAAATGCAAAACCCTAAACCGTAAAAATACGATTTTCTATAATACATATACGTATACGTAAAGCCACGAAATAACACCATCTCATTTCATAGTCACTACCTTGTGAGCTCATGAACATGAAATAAACGTTCCTCGATTTACTTATGAGTACCATATAACCATAAACGATATCCAAACCTCACTCCAAACACACAAAATAAACACATAAGCACATAAAAGCACATATTTGCACAAAACACCCTAAACTGTAGTCTAAGTGACGGACCCCAAAACCATGGTTGTCACATCACTCCCTCCTAATAGAAATATCGTCCCGAGATTTACTCCTTAGGATCAAACACACAAACAACAAATCACATGAGGATACTTGTTCTAAATGAACTCCTCTCATTTCCATGTGTACTTTAGTTCAAGTCTCAAAATACCACATATACAAACCAACAATATTTAAATTCACTCCTAAACTCTTGACCTCACAGCCAATAAATCTCACAAATGACCCTTTGATAAAACAAAGACTCTTATTAACACAAATCTCGAATAACCGAACATGCAAATATGCATTCTCAAACAACATTTCCCACATCTCAATACATGAAATATATCATGTACACCACTTAATTCCCTAGGTAATTATATACCCATAAACTATTGGTCCAATCTTTCAAAAGATCATAAATAGACCTAAAAAACTCGACATTAACTTTTCCCTTTTTCCTAAACATGGCACCCGTTACGATGGGTGAAACTTCATACATAACTTTGTCACTAAACTGTAGTGGTTTCCTCCTTTTTAACATATCATCTCTTGTTTCTCTCGTCCTTTCCACAAACACCATTATTATATTAGCAGCCTCTTTCACCAATTCTAGTCCACAATAGGGGAAACTTACCCTATCCCTCCATATAGTGCCTCAAATGGCATTCATCGACTTCTAGTATGATAACTATCATTATATGAAAACTCAGACATTAACGAGTATCCCACCTCCCTCTAAATCAGTCACCCAAGCTCTCAACACGACTCCTATACTTGTAGTAATTTCTCACTTCGTCCATCCATTTCCAATCATGTTCATCAATCCCTTTAGTCCTTAACCCAAACCACTTAAAAATTCTAATTTCCTTACAAAAGTGACCTATGACGGTATTTCACATATTCATTAGTTAGTCCTTTCAACTGTCATCAAACCCATGTTACAACTACTTCCATCAAATTTGGATAACTCATTAGTAGCACCCATACACTTCTTTTCTCACTTTCCTTAATGAAAGATTTTTTTATATTTTTTTATACCCAACACTTCCTTTATACCTACACAATATCTTACCTTCAAGGTCATAGTGCTCCTCATCTTGTCTCAGTTAGACCAAACCCTTCGTCTCTCATGACACATCACATCTATAACTCCTCATCCACTCGATTATCGATACTAAGCCTTCCAATCAAACAATATAGGTCAGTGCCATTTCCTTTTCCACACTACAACGATATCAACATGCTTTGTGCTTTAGTCTACTCATTAGGCTATACTAAAGTTTTACCTTCGATTCCTATCTCGACCTATTTCATTCATTATTCGCATCTATCCACATTTCCTTCTTCTTCCTCGGCTAATGACATACATCACGAGGTTATGCTTCTCGTCTTTCAAGTCATCTATACGTCAAAATTTTCCACGTAGCTTCACTTGTTTTCCTCACGACCAGTTCTCCTACTCCCTCCTAATAGGGACAAACTAGAGTTTCATGTGATTCCATGCGGATCACACTCTCATCTTATACCCATATTAGTTTTCATATGTCTAAACTAAGCCATATTCTAAATTCTTACTCAAGTCTCATACTTCTATTACGACCTTACACCTAACATGAGGTACTTTTAATCATCATCTTCTAGGAATACTTGGTTCTCTCCTTCCATGGTTCTCCCTAATTCCTTCACTATCATGTCCAACCAAAATTTCTCACTCGATTCATCAAATCTGTGGAAATCGTTATTGCATTGGATAATGCATAACTCTCTCTTCCAAAGATCCTTCATAAACACCTTCACTAAACTGACCCTATAACGACTTCTCTACGAACTTATTCCGCTCAGCTTCACTACTCATCCCTCGATATTGATTGCCACAAAATTCTATCTGCGTAGTCACTCGACTCCCCTTGTTATTTCCACGAGTTCTTAATCCCCCAGGTTATGTATTCACTTCATTACGATCCACTGGTTCAACTCTTTGTAGCTCCACTCCGGTACTCGATCTGTCCTTCTTCGTCACGAACCATACGAAGATTCC
The DNA here is from genome assembly GCA_025667525.1 of Glebionis coronaria. NCBI lineage: Eukaryota > Viridiplantae > Streptophyta > Magnoliopsida > Asterales > Asteraceae > Glebionis > Glebionis coronaria. The sequence continues at coordinate 383,881,919 of CM046875.1, forward strand.
CATCATAGTGCTTGTCACCTTTCCAGTCCTTGCAACTTCTGTGACTCCTTCGAAATCTCTTGCATCCTTCTAGCAGCCGACACGTAGTCCTTTCGGCTCCTTGCTTTAAGATGTAGCTCTTCACGTACTCCTTCTCGTCTCCATGATGTTACCTAGGAACTTCACACTACCCAGTAGCTTCTAACTTCAACTCATCTACCACAATATTTCTAAAGGTACTTCAACCCCTCAATGGCTCACTCTTCCTTACTTGTTGTACTTCACCATTAATCAGCCTCCTACCAATCATTTTTTCACATCCATGTTTTCCTTCACGTGTCTACTACTACCTTGCCTCCATAACTATACCAATTCCCTTGCGTGTTATTTGCCCCATCTTTCCATTAGTAGAAACTTTCTACTCTACCCTCACATCCGCTAGTACTTTCATCAATCTCCTAATGGTACTTCAACTAACTTCTCATAGCATGACATCTCGTTCCCACGACTAGTCAACTAACTTTACTTACTCCCTTATTCCCGTAACCAATCTAAGTTTCAAAACTACACAAATCTTAATCATTCCTTCAACACAACCTTTAAACCAAAATACATCTCTCCATTCTAATATCTATCCTTAAGTAATACTACCTCTCATCCTAACGTTTCCACAACCGCATAACTAAATCAACCATGACGTGTACCAAAAGAATTCCGAACGGTCGCGTCCCATAATAAATATAGGGTAAACCAAAATATCAACCATAACGAACCCTAGCCAAAACAACTGAAAACGAAAGAATGTAATCTGAAAGATTCAATGGAGTGTGCCAACAACGAAAAATTAGACTCGTCACGATTAGTATTACCAAATTTCAATATCATAGAAAATTTTAAATTTTCATCTCAGTTAGTTACTTCACATTAGGACCATATAGTAACACCAATATATGAAATCATAGTCATATCTTACCATCTTCGTTACTATCAAAGGGCATAACTCAGTTAGTGTACTAAAACTCACTTTATATATCATCTCCTTTAACAATAAACTCATCTTTTATCTTAATTATTTTATCAAAGGTATCCACTAGTTAGTATAGTATAACGTTATTCTAACCATTATCTTGTTTACTCACATTAAACTCATTTCACTTGTTATTATGAAACCAATACGTGTTTATAAAATATGGTGTTTTTATTAACTTTATTCTATATTATAAATATTTTATATAATCCATTTAGGCTTGTTATAACGAACTATTACACGTTTACAAGGTGTTGTGTTATTATTATCATTATTAAAATAAAATCTCTCTTTTTACTCTTTCCGTCCATTTAAATACTTCTAAAATTTTAACTCCACTTAAGAAAATTATTGTAAAATTTCTTTACCCTTTAAAATGTATTATCACATGTTACCTAGAAAACTAATCCAATTATTTTCAAGACAATTTTTTTTATAACTTACTACCACAAACTTAATAAAAAGATATGTAAGTCACGATATCTTACCATACACTTACAAATTATTTTCAAAATCGTTTTCCTATAATTAGCCAGACTTATTTGCAAGAAAATTTAGTAGTTCTCATTAATTAAAGTACATACCCGAATGTAGACACACATCAAAAAGACTCAAAACGTCGTTGGAACTCCATCAAACTCCAACACTAATAAACTGTTTAAACACGAGAGAACACTAGGTACATTCAAGTTATAATAACTATTGAACGACCGTATATCATAACATAACATCTACTAGTATATATACATCCGCATATATATACCTATTAAATCTCTCAAAACATACTCATTATCATACATGTCAAGTCAATCGATCGCGTCATACACTCGTTTTTCCCATACGAGTAATCACCATCTCACCATGCCATATCGTGTGACCCCATAATCACACAACACGACTATAACCCAAAACATATTACACAAAAACCATAGCCATATCACAGGCAACCATTACATAAACCCCTATTGTACAAATACCCAAAATACAGTTCTCATCATATACAAGCATGTACTAACCCCTTTTTCATACAACCATACTTGGAAGTCCATCGGTGTTGTGGCACGTATATAATTACGTAGGCCTCCATAATTATATATGTCCCCTTTCACCCATGTACTCCCTCCTATGACGACACTTATAAGAAATAAGTATTACACGGAACACATATATCTACCACATATATACCACATAAAATACACTATATATATACCGTATAGGTAAAATAAGAACATCTCATACGTCAACCCTAACTTCATTCATAACTCGAGGCTCAATCGGCAAATCAAATCAATAATAATAAAATATCCAACATTAAAAACAATGATCATAACCGTTCAGGCGGAAATTCGAATCTACTACTAGTCGCAGACTCAACATCGGTACTATCCTAATATTACCTAGCGCACCTCTTCTTCTACGCGACATGGGTAACACAAAAAGATTCCCTACACTTCCGGTTCATATGTCACATCAATAGAAAATAAATGAATGTACTTACATATATTATATCTCAATAAGTAAGTATGAAAGTAAATAAATATCCAAAACGAAATTAACACTTAAGCACTCCATATACTATAATGCACACATACCCCTATGACACCTACATGCATGGACCCTTAAGCTATAGACTAGGCTACTAGACTGGGCAACCTAATTCTCTATAACCATTGTCTCTGATACCCTTCTGTCACATCCCACCATGGCGGAATATGAGGCGCGACGTATGGATATAATCACAACAATAGCGTGTGTATAGAGATAACTAAATGAAATGGAAATATCATAAATGGTGACACAATGTCATGAAGATATCTCAAACAATGCAGGCGTCTAGGTATGTAGGTAACAGGCCTACCTCTTACCAAAGACATACAATTAACAAATAACAAACATATAGGTATCCACAAAGTATCACTTATTCAAACATAAATAAAGACTAAGAGGAAAGGGGGTTCCTCCAATGCAATCCTAAGCCTCCCAGCTAGCCACTCTTATTCTCACGCTTAACCACATTATCACCTGAAAGAGACACTAAAACACGTCAACATAAAGTTGGTGAGAGTCATAGGTTTAGACTCCAACCCCAAAATAGTTATAATAAGCTGTGAATAACCACCAACAATAAAATAACATATGGACAATGTGTTACAATTATGCATTAACAACTACCATTCAAGATTAACCATACAATCACAATTCCAAGACACCAAGCCTTACAAATAACCACAATTTCCAAGGCTCCCATCCTTACCAATAACCATGGTCCCATAGGCGCCCATACACCTATGAACCAATCCCAAGGCCCCGCCTTGTCAACATCCCCTTGGTACCAAGTCAAACCACAATAACAATCAAGAATCGCATAGCAGTTAGTCACATAAGTGTACACACAAGTCCATCACAAACCATAAAAACATTCACAACATTATTTACAAAACCATACAATGTCTCTTCCATCCCATCTGGAAATCAATACATCAAAAGATATGGGACTATGAAACTCACCTGAACAAGCTTCTCCAAGTACCCGCACTCTAGCAAAATCTAAACACACAAACGTATACAATCAAGACATGAAGCACATACCAAAATGGCTCATCAATCTATGATGGATATCTAACCTTGTCCTACAACTTAACCCCGTTTATATGTCATATGCATCTCATGACACCCCTCTATATAGCCCTTAACTTAGTTTAGTTCATAACTCGCCCCGTTAACATTTAACCCAAAACAGTCCCGTTTTTCATACCTAAAACTATGGGTCGAACACCCCCTTAACCAAATAAACTTCCTCTGTAAAAGAAACCATATGCCCTTACATGTGTTAGCTAACTCTCCCTTTTGGCCGCAACCTTGAAGACACTGTTAAGGCCTCCAAATATATATATATATATATATATATATATATACTTTTACCTATCCATAATTTACTGATTTTGAACATATAAAAAGTTTGTTATGATTAGATAGTCTTACCCTAAACCTTTTGTTTAGACCTCCTCCATATATTTTATTTAATATATAATATAAGTCTCATGTTCGTTTGAAGGTTCTAATATAACCCTAAGTACCTCAAACAATTAAAAACATAAAAAGAAAACAGGCTGATCCAAAAACTGTTTTGACACCCGACTGATGTAACCTGTTTTTGACCCACTTCCAGACCCCCAATTTAGTTCTCGTTTCTTGCATTTGAAAGCCAACTCAATTAACTTTCCAGGGACATAAGATTCGAAAATTAAAAGTTTGTAAAACTCTAGATATGATACAAACAATGATCCAAAAATTCTGCCCAGTTTTTAAAAACGAATTTAACATAATTAACCAAATTAATTACCCTCATCATGTTTAATCATTAACCCTAATTATTCTAATCATGTCTATATCATTGTGATAATATTAAATTACAGATTTTCTAATAAACACTAACCTAGATCCATCATATAATGATTAAGAAAGAATTAAAAATAATTTAATTAAAAAGAGATTGAAGATTTTTACCTTAGAATTAATGGAAGACAAGAAAAATATGAAAACCCTAAATAGACTCCATGAATTTCGACTTAAGCTTGATCTCTAGGGATTTTATGAATGTTTTTGTTTAATAAAAAGTTTTTATATAATTTCCTAACAAGTCCTTGGCCCATTACAAAAGCCCGGTTCCCCTTTTTCCTTTTTTTCCCTTTTCTTTTTTCATAATTGCATCCCAAAACCGACTATTATATGTATTTTTATATTTTTTTTCTTTTTATTACTTATTAATATATTAATAATAATACCTTAATTTACCTTAATTTATTTTAGCTCCAAAAGCCTCGGAAACCTCAAAACCGTAAAACTAGTCAGTTTTTACGCGTATACCGTAAAAAACGTAAAAATATACATTTTTATAAAAACTATTAGAATATGAAATAAACTATATAACTAAGTCCTAAATGACTTAAAACCATCTAAAAAAATACTCCCGTGACTAAATACCTCTTCCGAGACCCCTAAATGCAAAACCCTAAACCGTAAAAATACGATTTTCTATAATACATATACGTATACGTAAAGCAACGAGATAACACCATCTCATTTCATAGTCACTACCTTGTGAGCTCACGAACATGAAATAAACGTTCCTCGATTTACTTATGAGTACCATATACCCATAAACGATATCCAAACCTCACTCCAAACACACAAAATAAACACATAAGCACATAAAAGCACATATTTGCACAAAACACCCTAAACTGTAGTCTAAGTGACGAACCCCAAAACCATGGTTGTCACACATTGTTTGTCTCATCTTTATTTCCTTAGCCACAGATTAGCATTAAAAAAATTCATACCATTATAAAGTTCATATTAATGCATTTCAATACTATTTGGCATACATCTGATGTTCTCTTATCAAGAATAACTAAATTAGTCTATATGGATGTTTAAGCAGTATTGAAGTTGTGTGATATTGATTGATCATGATTTAAAGAATTGAATGGATGAGATTGAAAAAGCTTCAATACAATGTCTTTTACTTCAAGGTAGTTTGATTAAATCGTTCTATGTGCAATTTTAATTAAATACTATATTTTTTCCTGTATGATATAGTTGATTTGGCATTTGTTTTAAGGTCATGTACGGGTGCACCTCGAGTCGATATCAATTTCGTAACAAGTCCTGCTGCAAAACGCTTAAATATATGAAGAGAAAGGCGCCAAATAAGGTTTACAAATCATAAATATGCCCAAGTTAAGACAAAATAAAATTTATAGCTTAAGTTATTCAGATTCCTTTAGTGTGTTTCTAAGTTTAAGGCATAAAGTCCAAAAGGGCTTATGTTTTTGTGATAATTCAGGTGAGCATACGAGTACTACAACCAAGTGTAGTTCATGATAGTAGTGTACTTGAGTTTGGAATGTATTATTGGTATTTTTGCTACTTCAATTGTCCGATCGATCCATTGATAAGAAGTATCGTAATTGATGTTTTTTTTTAACTATGAGGGTGTTTCTTCATGTGTGCATTTACATGTTTATTTGTGTACTTTGGTTGCGTGTCGCTTATTTTAGATATTTCATGAATGTGATGTAAATATGTACACGAGTTATGTTTTTTCAAATTGTCCAGATATCGTTTATAACTTTGTTACAAAATTTCTTAACACGTAGCGTTTGTTTCATTTATAATTATTTGCTCATACAGCCCGTGTTGAACACGGGTTATGAGCTAGTTTACTATAAATGATAGATCAATAATAAGTAATAGCCACAGGTTCACTGTAATCTTACATGATATTAAGAGCAGGTTAGATCATATACCGAAACCTAATCACCTTAAACCGCTGCCTCCACATTCTTAAACCATAAACGTTTGTCGTCTTTTATTTACTAAAGTTTCCTTTACACATATCTCATACAAATTCACTCATCACATCATCAACGTTGATCCAATTGTTTACTTGTTACGTGAAGTGTTTCCTCATGTTTCTTTTTCTCATCATTCGACTATTAATAATAAATAATCTTGTTCTCTTCTTAACTCACACAAACACATAGCAACCTCTCAAACAATCACACAAAACTCACCTGTTTTATCTTCTTGTGTTGGTGATTTATGCTAAGGTCACAAATCCACACAATTGTCTATTTAGTTGGATGTTTGTGCTAAAGTCACAATCCACAAATCGGTGTTTAGGAAGAAGAATCGCATGTTGTGCGGTGCTTGATTTGGTCATCTTGCTGTCATGGTTGTCGGTTGTTTTGATTAGGATGGATTTGTTAGTATTTTTTATTTTCTGTTTTAATTTTTACTCCAGTTCGAACTTTAGCGATTTTGTCGCTCGAACTGTGGGGGAGTGTTAGACGTTAAATGGCCCAAACCCGATTGTGGGCTCTGGATCCATTAGGGTTTATATGTTTCTAGTATCTTCTATCATGTACTATAAATAATGGATCAATAATAAGTAATAGCCACATGTTCTATGTAATCTTACACAGAAATGGCTTTGTTGCGCAAGGAAAAGTACTAAAGGAGCAACAAGCCAGCTGTTTAGACATATAAAAAATATAAAAAATTCAATTACCTAGAATATTATAGTAAAAACCAGCTGCTTAGACATATAAAAAATTCAATTTCCCAAAATATTATAGTAAGAAGCATGGTTATAGATAGTGTGAAACAGCATGATAAAACTTAAGCCTTAGCGGATAAAACGAAGCTTTTGAGTTTTTAAAGCGTAAAATAAAACGACACAAACTATAGAAATATTTATAAATTATTATATTTACATCATATTAAAATATATTGTATTAAGTTTGCAAAAAGTATTATACATAAGAAATAAAATCAAAAAACTATATTTACTTGTCATTTCTATATAAACAAGATATGTTTTATCGAACTTGAAATAAAGAAAGCATCATCGCATCATGGTTTATCAAACCTTATAGCGTTTTTTTTATTTTTCATATCGCGTCAAGCCTTAAGTAGACGCTTTGGTGTGTTGCGTAACGTGAAGATCAAGCCTTACGCCTTTGCGGGAATTTTAGAAATTGGTAAAAAGTCATAAACTCATTATAACTGAACTCGAAAAGAATTAGAGGCACTGAATATCAGTGGGTGCTTTCATAACATTGCTGGTTTCTCACTCCTAAAATCCAAATTCAATCTGGAAAGTAAAACAACTTTAGAGGCATATATATGCAATTCCCTCCAAATAAAATGAATTTACAAACTAATGTAATCAAAACAGTAGCTTTACCAGCATACTCTGTTGCAAATTGTATAATTTCGATCATTGTTTATAGATGATTACCCATAAACTTTATAAACGGCTTTCAAAGCCTTGAACACACCAAACATCCAATAATGTACCACTAATAAATACTCGTATACATTATGGGTTTCATGCCATGACATTATGTCTTCGTGAAACTAGATATATCTAAGTCTCGATAAAGCATCAATCATTTGGCTTTGTGAATTTTATCAAATGTTATGTAATTAACAATGAAAACATCAAAATCTAACCTAATGCAAAATACCAAACAATCCGTAATGAATAGTGAAAAACTGTAGAACTCAGCTCGAATTTATTTCCTTTTCCTTAGCTTTGCATAGTTCTTCAGCCGACTTGGTATACTTTTTCGTCAACTCTTCAACCTGGGAGAATGGACAACAGTAGGAATCAAATAATGCTAGAAACAATCTACAATTTTAGTAAAAGTACATAGTTTATCCAGTATTACCTCTTTTTCCAATCTTTTTGCATCATCTGCTGAAAAACCAGCAACTGCTTTACCTTTGCCTTTCTCTTTGTCCTTCCCCTTATCCTTTTTAGGCAGAGATTTCTTTATCGAGTCCAAAGCCTGTACAAAAAGATATTCATTTCAAAAACTTCGTATTTTCTGCAATAAAGATCCGATATTTTCATATCTTGTGTGTAAGAAAAAAAAACAAAACATCAAACAACATAATATCATTTGATATTCCTTGCAAAAACTTGGTATTTTTCTGCACTAAACATCTGATATTTTAATATCTCGTGTGCAAGAAAAAAATCAAAACATCAAACAGCATAGAGAAAAATGTCTTTTAAAAATATCCCGTAAATAATACTAGCTCTTTTCATACATATGCCAATTCTAGATTCACCCAATGAGCACATGCATAAGCAAAAAAAGTTGCAACAGTGTACAAATTTACACGTTTTTCCAAATATAACATAAAAGATGTAATTAGCTGAACAACTTGTAGTGTTTCACATGAATAACCATTGGAGGGCCCTAATGTAAAAGGCAAGAAAGGTCATGCTCGTTCTTATTCTTATAACAAGAGCTAATTATCGCATTAGGCATAGAGATAAACCATGGCACTGTAATTCTACTGTCTACATTGGCCCATCATACTTTTAACTAATAAAACAGTGAATCCTATTATAGTTTCACTAGTTTAGAATTATAAATCAATACTGTATTATTTAACACTGTCTTTTGATAACTTCTGTTTTACACATCCAATTCTGAATTCATCTAGACGGTCAACCCAAGAACTTGCAAGCATTATCATATATGATACTACTTGACATGCATTTTTAGAAGTGAAATTTAATAATAGAGCTAATAAGAGTATTTTTAGGACTATACCTTTTGTCTGGCTCTTCTAATTCTTTGTTTGACATCTTCACCTGACTTTGCTACCACTTTGCACACGGCCTGGAGTAGAGCGTATAAACCCAAATGATATTACTAAGTGCTAAAATGATTACATAAAATGATCGTCGTTACAAGAGATAATCTCACCTGCATATGCTCCTTGGTCATGCTGCTTATTGACAAATACAAAAACATTAGCAACAAAATAGGATAAAACAGTTCATTCATAAGTTAAACGGATGCTAATAAACTTGACGAAAAAGACATAATCTTTGAATAAACTTCTCTTCCATAAAAAATATGAGAATAAAATAAACTAGAAAAAGAACATGACACTAATCATAGGCTAAGCAGTAATTTTGAGTTCAGTTTAGTGTCTTACGGAGGAATAGCTGCAATCAACCGTTCACCATCTGGTTTAGGATTTAAACCCAAAGGAGATGCTATAATGGCTTTCTCCAGTTCTTTCAAGGCCTGTTTATTGTTTAATTCAAGTGCAATGTAAGAACATAAACGTATTCAATGATGCATGTACTCCTAGTATATGCACAAATCGAAGAAAATGTTTCCATTGAACGAATGTAAAAATAACTTATAGCCAAAATTGTACATAAGAAGAAACTGCAAGCAAGGGAAGAAAGTTCCATTACACTTGGATTATATGGAGATACAGACAACGTTTTGGGGTCCAGAACCGAAACAACAGCCATCCGACTCAAAGGCATTTTCACACCTCCAGTTTCCACTATAATATGATCAAGCATTCCTACAAAAGAAAAGAAAAAAAATTCAAAGTAAGACAACATAAATAACCAAAAACAACATTCACTCTAAATCGAAAACATAAACACCTGCTGACGCTCTTCCAGTGCGCAATTTACTCAGCTCATTTCGTACCGCTTCAATCCCAGCCTCCATCTCAGATACAGCAGCTGCCTTAATAATTGGGCCAATATCTACAACTTCAATTCTGCTTCCAGCATCATTTAAAACGTCAAGTTCACCGTCATCGTCATCCCCTGAAAGCTTCGTTAAGTCATCATTTTATATAAGCTAACTCTAATACATATTTAGTTCAATATCATATAGAAATAACCACAAAAGAATGTATCGAACTGGACACGAAATTGTTTAACGTGTATCAGTTTGCTTAAAATATAAATTATGATTAACTCGTTCTTCATATTCTATGTAGGGATGTGCAAGTTTCGGTTTGGATCGGTTTTTGGCCAAACCAAAATTCCGGTTATTACAAAAAGAGAAACCGCAACCAAATCTTTATACTTCATTTTAATTATAGTCGGCGGAATTAATTGGGTTTTCTACATTGTCTTCGGCCAAACAAGGTGTGACCCATAAAAAATTTCAGTGATTACGACTTTATTTTGTAAAAGAATATTTTAGAAAAATTACATGGCTGCAACGATGTGGGACAACTCCAATCAAATTTACAACTAAATTCAACATAAAAAGAGAAGGAACCACGAACTGGAACATGGCTCTGTTACTACAAGTGACGACACTTATTGCCAAAATCACTCATTACACGTAAAGGGAAAGGTGATGACGTGTCACCAGTCACTCAGAATCACTCATTGTTGCAAAAATCGGCCATATTAGTCGGTCAGGCTAGAATTTGGTAAAATCAGTCAAGGTTAGTCAAAATCATCCCCAAATTATTTTTTCTAAACATGAGCAGCAGCACTTTTGATTTATGATGGTGGAAACCGATTTTAAAAAACAATGTGAAGCTTGAAAATTTTGAATTACAAAAGTATTATGTTCATGTCATAAACATACTTTCAAAATTCATACATACAAAATTCAAAACCGATTCATCCCTGCCTAGGCCGATCTACAAGGTCATCGCCCACCCAACTAGCGCCTAGTGCTCTTGCAACATTTCCCCCCTTTTTTAAACGACAAAGGATCACTATCACTATCGGTATCAATTGCTTTAAAACTTTAACAATACATAGAATACGAAGATTAAAAAGTTAACCATAAGTAACATTTAAAATATAGTGATAGACGTTAAAGAATTTCATGTCAAGTTGGAACCATTTTAGTGATGATTATCCCTGGACCCTGGCAGGGACGGATGTATGCTTATAGTATGGGGGACAGTGCCCCCATGGTTAGCCCGAAAAGATGAGATTTTAGTGTAATTTTTATTTTCTTTGACATTTTTTTGAAAGTGCCCCCATTAAAAACTTAAATTCCCCCACCGATATACTAAAACCCAACATTTAACGCTCTAAACACTTATAAATCCAAAAAATACTCGATTTATCATTTTAATACTAGTTTTTTCCTCATTTTGTTGCTATTGTAAAAAAAAAAAAAAAAAAATTTTTTTGCCCCCCACAACTTAATTTCCTAGTTCCGTCACTGGACCTTGGTATAATAACTATTGACACATACATTACACAAGTTGATCATTTATTCGGAATAACCGTAATCATAAATAAGGCTAACTAAGTTTCCTATAAGACACTGGTTCATCTATAATGGGAATTATTGGGAAATGATAAATGTTTATTTCAGATAATAATAAGAATTTATTTAAATATAAAGTAGAGAGTGAAATACATTTCTTTCGGGCTTTGGCAAAGCCTCGACGAGCCTCGAAAAGATAAGCACCGATCGGGGGAGAAGTATGAAAGGGCGGACGCGGATCAGCGAGGGTTCTGAGGGCGGGTGCGAAATGACAAGTACGGCGAGATAATCGGAGTATGTTTCGGCACGATATGATTGCACGGCTTGCCATTATTTAGATGATGATTGATGAAATTGAAATGATGTTTACTAAGTTAGGGTTCTACTAAAACCCACAGGGAACAAGGGTCCTTTTTCATATGGGTGGGTCGTCTTGGGATTTTTGGTTTTCAACCTTGTACTTTCACATATGTTCAATAATAGTGTAGCAAATGGTTATACTAAGAGTTAAGGGTACGTTTGGTTTGCAACCAGGATTCACTATGGATATGACTATTAAAGGAGGTTGGTATCAGATTAAGGATATAGATTTCATTGTTTATGGTTGGTATGAAAATTTAGGTATGAGTATCGTATAAAAATAGATCCTATTTTATTATTAACGAAAATACATTTATACTTATAAATCAAATTTGACTAACATGCAGCTATAATTTCCAAATACTAGATTCGCTATTTTCTTAATTTATAAGCTCAAAATCATTGAACACAAACTATATTTTTTAAAATGCAATTTTTGTTATTGTACGATGCTTTTTCGTTGTCCTCGAAACCAAACAAAATGGAGCAATCATTGATGGTAGAGAGATACAACTAGAAGAAGATTTTTAACAAAAAAAACAGTTCTATTGAAGAAAAATACTTGTCAAAATAACTTTATATGATACTATATTGAATAAATTAACAAAAATACATATAAAATATTAAAAACAGAGCCCACCACTTATGATAGAAAGGAAAAGAGCTTTCTTGCCATAGAATGGTACTATACCTATCAATTTCATTCTTATATTACAACACACTAACCAAACAATAGTAATGCATATGATAGTCATTCATTGATTCCCGGACACCCAAACCAAACGCACCCTAAGTACATTTTGTTGTCCTTATGATTTGACGGGTATAAACGATTTTGGTCCAAACGTTTGAAAAATAACGGTTTAGTCCTATTTGGCTTGACCCGTAACACTTTTGGTCCCAAACGTTAGTTTGACTACCTTTGACTCTTAAGTTTACACAAAATAACTCAAGTAATAATGTGCAATGACGAAAATACTCGTGCTTTCATTATTAGTATTTATTATTTATTATTTATTATTTATGAAGTATTTAATATTATAAATAATTATGATAAAATTAAAATGTATTTTGATAAAAGAAACTAAGAAATTGTGGTTGGTATTATTATTTATAATATTAAATAATAAATAATAATACCAATCACACTTTCTTAGTTTTTTTTATCAAAATACATTTTGGTTTTATCACAATTTTTTTTATCACTTTCTTACTAATCTATACATCTTTCATCACAAAACTGGCACTGTCTTCCATGGTGGTGATAAACCACATCACCTCAAAACTTCAAACCAGTACAAATCCATACATCTTTCATCTAAAAACAAAGAAACCCAAACCAATACAAATCCAACCTCATTTCTTATCTTTTCTAGTATATACAAAACTCAAAAATATAGTTAAAAATAATTTTACATCAAAAACATCATCAAAAGAGTGTTCTTCAAAATTTATCATACAAAATTTTTTTACCCAACTTCTCCATCCTCCATTTTACTAAATCCTAACAAACCTATAAAATAAACTATTTACAAGAAATTCAATGACCACAACGGCACAACCACTAGCACCACCATGCCTCCGTCGTGGGTGGGTGGTTTCTATTGAGGTGACGATGGGTGATGGCTACGGTGATGTGGCGGTGGATATGTGTTTTAGCCAACGATTGGTTGTGGCGACGGTGATGTGGAGGCGACGATGTGACGGCGGATGTCACACTCCCAAAATATCAGAGTATAATGGCGACAAGGGAGTGGTGACGTCATGATTATCATACGCACATAGTCACAAAGAACGACCTCTAAATGAGACGTTCGGAAAATAGATCACTTGTAATTAATAAAATAAATAGTTTTAACAAAGTGCGGAAGCATAAACTGAATACGGTTACAAAACATAGTTTTCTCAAATAGTACAAATGATCGTTGTTTTAAGGAAATGACGGCAATGCATGAGACCTCATTTAGCATCTTCCTTCTTAATACCTGAGAAAAACATTGCTAAAGTGTCAACATAAAGTTGGTGAGTTCATAGGTTTAGTTAAGTGGAAATGTTTAATGAACCACAAGATTTTCCCAAATGTGATGACAATATAACAGATACAAAGTCATCCCAAAAGTATTCATTACAGTCTAAGCTCGTGACACCGAAGCGTTAACAACACCGGCAGTATAATCATATAAATGTAGCCCAAACTAGATGCCTAAACCCACGACATCCTATATCAGATTCAAATGAAACTGTGCCCGCTTGTCCCCTTGTTGGACAAGACAGACAGGGACGTCAATCCCGATAGATCTATCCATTACATTCGCGCTTACACAAAGTAATTAACGGTTCACGATTCACGGGCCAAAGCAACTGGGTTTTTAGTGGGACTTAGACTAATATATAAATCAGTAAATGCACTTGTGTTCACACGTTAAAATCAAGCAATGTCTCACCCCAAAAAGCAGTGAAAATAGTAAAGTATGGGGCTATAAACTCACCTCGTTAATTCAGCAAAGAGAACGAAGATAAAATAGCTCGAGAGTACGGTTACGCTAGCCGCGACCTAATTAATTATGAGAATCGAGTTACGATACGAATAATTATATTATTAAAAGACTCGACACCCTAGTTGTGCTTGACGAAACCATACGTTTATGAAAAGTACGATTTACGGAAAAATATGATAAATGAAAGTCGGTTTATCAAATGGTCGGGTTTCACGGGTTAAATTATAACTTAAATTTACAAAATTCGTTTTGGGCTTATAACTAAACTAAATAAACATATAAGGCCCAAATTGGGTCCAAAACCTTTACACACAAACCCGGCCCAAGGGTCATTAGACCCGGCCCGGCCCACTGGCGGAATAAACAAGGAACGGATGGAGTAAATAGTGTGTGTTTACACACACAACTTCCCATATCAGAGAGTTAACTCTCTCTCCTCCCTCGATATTATCTCCACCGCCCCAAACTCTCTCTCTCTTGAATCTAGATCGGTTCAATCCTTTTCCATGGCTAATATCTAATCATTTGAGATATAACCATCATGTATGGGTGGTCTGAGTGTTTAGATCGCGTGAGATGTGGGGTTTAATCCCCACATCAAACCGATTTGGTTTTCTGATGTGTTCATCCTTGCGGTTACGCGAATCAATAGCCAAGAACCAAAGATAAGTTTGTTCTCCTTGTTTTCTTTTAAAAAGATTAATCGATTTTTGATTTAATAAATATCAGTGGGTTTAATTGATTTGTATAAACTTGTTGTGAATCATATGATTCTCGGATTGAAAATAAATGAATTTAGGGTTTTGAAATATTTGGGGGTTTTCATCAAACTCGGGTTTAAACACAATTAATTGATGTTTTCTATTATAAAATCAAACTAATTTCAATATAAAATCGAATTATAAAAATTAGGGTTTCGGTCATTTGGGGGTTTTTGTATAACTCGTTTTCAATTAAATTAATTATGGGGTTTGGGTTTAGATTAGGTTTAATTAACGTTTTAATTAATAAAAATTCGATCTAGGGTTTTCATAAAAATTGGGGGTTTTTATGTTTGACTGTTTCTCATGTTTATGTGATGTTTCTGAAATGTGAAAAGTGCTAATTTAATGTTTAAAAAGGTTTTTAAATAATTAGGGTTTCGATTTGAATTGGGGGTTTTATACCCGCGGCAAGATTAATGGTTTTTAGGATGTTTCTGTAAAATAACAATTGGTTAAGACATTTGATTTAGATGGTAATGATTGTTGATAGTTTTGGCAGAAAGTATGAACTTGGTTGGTTTGATTTGATTCTCGGTTTGGTCTTAATTGGGTCTCGGTTTGGCCTTTAATTGGGTCTCAGTTTGGTTCTTGATTGTGGTCTTGATTTGGTTGGACATGGGTCTCGGTTTGGTTCTAAGTCGGGTCTCGGTTTGGTTCTAAGTCGGCTCTCGGTTTGGTCTAAATCGGGTCTCGGTTTGGTTCTAAGTCGGGTCTCGGTTTGGTCTAAATCGGGTCTCGGTTTGGTTGACAGAAAAAGCAATATCATAAACATGTTTGTATTAGTTATAAAGTTTAACAAATTTTCAGTTTTTAGTTAAAAGTATAAGACCATTACAATGACTAACACATTATTCGTTTATTCGCAGGTTCGTACAAAACAAGCACATCTAGACTTCATAAGGAAAGACGAAAAGACAAAAGACTCACAAAGGGATGCTGTGTTCGGTTTGCAGGTTCGGACGGGATGGAAGACTTTCGGTTGTGCAGGTTCGGACGGGACGTGTGGGTCGGCTGGACTTAACCTTCACTCTACCCAGAAGTTGTATTTGAATGACTTGTGCAGATTTTTGTGTTTGTAATTTTGGACTGAGATAAACTTGTATTTGGACATTGGATAATACTTTAGGTTTGTATATAAACTTGTATTGTTAGTCTAGGGTTAGTGTCAAGCTGAAAATGTTAACTTGTGATATACCCAAAAGGGGTAAACTAGGCATGTGTGCTGTCCTTTAGTGAGGCAATAAACTATGAAGTTTATATGTAGTTTAGACATGTGACAGAATTTTGAGACCCTTGTAAGGCAAGCTTGGTAATATAAATGAAGGTTTATACTCAGTTATATGTATACATGCTGTGACAACTTATATACTCGACTCGGGTTCACAATGGTTAAGTTTAGGCGCGACTGAATAAACACGACACTAAAACCGTTTGACATACGATCCCAAAACAAAACAATTGTGCGAGACGTCACGAAATCTTAATAACTATATCAAATAAACGTACGGCAAAATATAAAACGCTCACAAACTTGCGTATTGCATTCAACTTAATACTCGCGAATACTCGAGATGTTACATATGCTCTCCCTAAAAAGGGCTTTGTCCGCAAAGCAAAATGATTAACACTTTCATGTCGACAACTCGTCGGTAAACAGTTAAAATACTCGTACTATATGAATAATTTAAGATGGAAATTTGACGAATGTCACAGCGGAGAGAAAGAGTGGTTGGATTGAGCTTGTGTGTAGTGGTTTGTGTAAAAAGATTTAATTTTGGATATGATAGGATATTTTTTTATAATTAATGGGTTAAATATAATATTTTTGTCTGAGATTAGACCAAAATATAGACTTTGTATTTTTTTTAGATCTAAATTTTGTATGATGGTTACTTGGATCCACTTTTTTGGAAGGATAGGTATTTTAAATACAGTAAAATGAGAAAAAAAATGAAAGGTATTAATTTTAGTGCTTGCAGACGAAAAGACAGATTTGCCCTTACAGTTAACAGTCAATCTTGGTCAAATAAACGTTTTGGACCAAAAGTGTTACGGGTCGGGCAAATAGGACTAGATCCTTACTTTTCAAACCTTTGAACCAAAACCGTTAACCCGACAAACCATAAGGACCAAAAATGTACTTAACTGTTATAATAATTTTAAATTTAGAGTGATAATGATATACGTCTTAAAATAAGTGTTCATTTTTTACTTTTGAATTTTTTTCGGAATTTTAATCGTAAATATTGTGTTTGTGTTATATGATAGTTGATAAAATTTATACCCATGAAAAATACATTTGAAACTCCATCCATCAATATATATTGCATCTATTGTCATATAATACATACACAAATAATTACGGTCTAAGTTGCAAAAGAAAAACTTCGAAAGTTAAATTTGAACACTTATTTTGAGACGGAGGTAGTACTAAAACTTACAGAAAATGTCAGGCAACACTAATTTAGTTTATCATTTATTTTAGTCATTTATATTTTGTTTCAACTACAAAAATTATTCAAGTTTCAAATTGTTTCACTAAATTGCTGAAAGCTTTTTTACATACCCACTTAATTGTGTATCAATGAGTCGCTCAAACCTATTACCAAGGCCTGTCAATCGACACTTAATAAAGGCCAACTAAAATCCCAGGTCATACCTTGCTGATAAACTCATCAAGGTACGTAGCACTTAAGGGACTACTGTTCCTCTATTGTTGTTGTTGTTACTAACGGTTAAGATGTACAAACCATACATATAAGAGTGGGGAACACGCCAAAAAGTTATCTAGTACGTTCCAAGGAGGAGAGACCACATGTTCTCTTTGTATGCTCATCGGATGACAAAAGTATGGCCTCCCTGCAATCATTAATCATCCTTCAAGAGTTTATTTCTAAACCTTACTCGCCTCTTTATAAACATAAGGCATCGCCCACAACATTTATAAGTTCGCGCACTTAGATAAATACGGTTTCTCACGTAGTAACACGCTCATGGTAAGGACCCGATGAGATGTAAAAAGCTAGGGTCCATCAGGGGGAAATACTGCAATGCATTCAGACCGTGTCGGCTACATCCGCTTGGTAGGAACACACGACATAAAAAATAGGGTTGTCTAGTTCTCAAGTAAACGCATACTAATGTGCGGGTTCGCATATGCGATAGTCGCAAACACTAATTTTTATAACCCCTTATGTAGTGTACCTAACTATTGTAGTATATTATAGGTAAGGACTCTGGGTTCAATATCGTTCTCTAGGGGAATAGTGTGGGACTTCTATGTCCAATGTACAACGGTCTAAAGGTGGGAAGAGAGATTCTTTTTGTATTTTTAATTTACTAAAAAGCAAGTAAATTTATTGATTGGAGGGGGTTCTAACCAATTAGTAATAATTAAACTAATCTACTTGTGGAAATTCACTAGTTAAACATATGTGTTTACATTAAGGATAGATTCACTAAGAATTGTAAGGACCAATCACGTATTCAAGAAAGGTTAAGGCATTAGTTAACGATCGTTAATTGACGATCATTAAGTAGTTGTACTTAATGGCATTAAATGCGTCATTTATAAGTAGAGGGTATATTAGCTACAATTTCTTTGAGCCAGTTGTTTACAACTTGTGTTAAAATTTATATGTCATGACTCATGAGTCATTTTTACGGGTCTCTAAGTTATTTTGAGAGTCTTTGTATATTTGTTGATAAAAGATTGTACCACTGTAGCCAAGTATTCCCCTTGTAAATATTGTGGAGGTTGAAATTGAAATGAAATTTATACTACATATTAAAAAAAAGTACTTATTGTTGATACAAAAGTTGGTTGCTGTAAGTTTATGGAGGTTGAAATTGAAATGAAATTTATACTATTAGTAGTTATATTTAATAGTCGTGTGATAGGATCGAACTCGAGATTACGGGATTGCACACAATACGTAAAGAATTAATATAATTAATAAATATATATATTGTATTTATTAATTTATTTAATAAATATATTTATGTATTTATTAATTTAACCGAGCAAGTAAATATATATCTTTAACGGCCGTTAAATAATTAATAGTTAAGTTACAACGATTGTTAAATAAATATATAATATACATAAACATAAGGAAAGAAGTTTGGAAGATTCTGGAACACCCCTAAGGGGTGTTTTGGTCGGTCGGTTATGAGGCCCAAGGGGGGGGGGGCAAAAGTTGCCTTTTATTTATCTTGGGCTATAAGTTGTTTAGGCCTATAAATACACCCCCTATCCCTCATAATTCACACAACAAATAATCTCTTCCCTTCTCTTTCTCTTTGGTCAATCGCCGCCCCCCACCAAGGAAGGGTTTCGCTTGGTTTTCTTGGTTGATCAATTGTATACTTAATCTAGTCCTAGCCCCTCTCTAGGGTTGTTAGGTAGATTAATTACAAGCGTTGTAGCTCGGTTTTCACGTGCTAGAATCACGGTTAGCTCGTTGTATTACGTGTGTACAAGAACGTAATATAGTCTTACTTTAGACTATATCTTGGTATATACGGTTTAAACCCGAATTGGTGATTTGTTCTTCGTCTTGTGGAATTGCTTTAGCGTAAAGGTATGTAACCTAATTCGATTAAATATAATTGTGTTATTAATTATGATCTTGTTAAATCGCTTCCGCTATATGTTCTTTGATCTCGTTTAGGGTTTTATATAATTGTTATGATACTAATAAACCTTTAGTGGTATCGAGAGCCGTTTTAACATGTTATAATTATCGAAAATCTAAATTTTTTTAACTATATTTGTTTTGAGTTAAAAACTACATGTTTTTAGGTTTTTCATAAAATTAGGGTTTTGTTTTTTTTTTTAAATTAGGGTTTTCCTCTATTTTTAATAAAAAAAAGTGAATTGTTTTGAAACCCTAAATTACTTGTTTATATATAAAATTGTAGAATTGTTGTAAAAAAGGGTTGTTTTTTTTTGAAAAGAAATAATATGGACTAAATCATATTAAAAATAATGATTTGTTAAGAGATTTAAATTACATAAGATTACGTTGATTGGTGAATTGCAATAATAATCTAATGGCCTACTCAATTTTGACAAACTATAAAGTGAGTTTAACGCACTGTTGGTCATGTACCCGGTTAAGGAATGAGGTGTTATACCATTAGTCGCTGACCAAATTCCCGGCTCGCATGTGCGTCAAAATTGAAATTACCTACGATTATTAATTGAATTATACCTTAACGGTGATTTACCACAAATTCACACCCGAACCACAATGAATAAGGGTATTGCTTTGTGCTTAGCCGAGTTCTAGCAAAGTACGATGTGATGAGTTGTGGGTAAATTCTTTAATTGGTTGAACCAATACCGCAACATAATATATGAAGAAATTTAATCTCATAAAAAAGTTTAATAAATGTTTTATTAAACTTATGCTATGGAGATTGTATGCATACTTCTCCATACGTAGATTTTGACATCAAAATTTATACCCTTAAAATTTAAGTCGAATGCTCCTAATTGACGAACACTTGAAATTACTTTGTCATCAAATGAGATTTTTGGATGATGTTGTGATGGAGAGAAAACCGTTTGTCGAATGAGAATTTGTATGATGGTTTTACGTTACTCAGATTAGATGACTTAATTAAGTTACTCAGTGAGATCTGGAAACTTAATGCATTCAGAAGGGATGAAACATGTTTACAATGCAAAACATTTTTTTGGCAATGTAAATACCTTAAATATCTAGAAATTGAAAATTGTTTGTCAATTGAATTGTTCTACAAGTCGCTGTGTTGAGTACATTCATTACTAGCAGATCAACTGATGTAATTGATCTATGTCAATATAGTTCTAGAATTCAAGGAAAATAATATGGTTTTAATACCGGGGTAATTTTATTTTCTTGATAGTATTTTGTTATCGAAAATACTAATATTTGAACTTATTTATGTAGAAACGGCTCAACCCACCAATAACACGATAAGTTCTGCGTTCAAAGCTTTCTTTCATCTAAAAACAAAGAAACCCAAACCAATACAAATCCAACCTCACTTCTTATCTTTTCTAATATATACAAAACTCAAAAATATACTTAAAAAATAATTTTACATAAAAAACATCATCAAAATGGTGTTCTTTAAAATTTATCATACAAAATCTTTTTACCCAACTTCTCCATCCTCCATTTTAGTAAATCCTAACAAACCTATAAATAAACTATTTACAAGAAATTCAATGACTACAACGGCACAACCACTAGCACCACCATGCCTCCGTCGTGGGTGGGTGGTTTCTATTAAGGTGACGATGGGTGATGGCTACGGTGATGTGGCGGCGGAGATGTGTTTTAGCCAACGATTGGTTGTGGCGACGATGATGTGGAGGCGACGATGTGACAGCGGAGAGAAAGAGTGGTTGGATTGAGCTTGTGTGTAGTGGTTTGTGTAAAAAGATTTAATTTTGGATATGATAGGATATTTTTTTATAATTACTGGGTTAAATAGAATATTTTTGTCAGAGATTAGACCAAAATATAGACTACGTATTTTTTTAGATCTAAATTTTGTATGATGGTTATTTGGATCCACTTTTTTGGAAGGTTAGGTATTTTAAATACAGTAAAATGAGAAGAAAAAATGAAAGGTATTAATTTTAGTGCTTGTAGATGAAAAGACAGATTTGCCCTTACAGTTAACAGTCAATCTTGGTCAAACAAACGTTAGGGACCAAAAGTGTTACGGGTCGGGCAAATAGGACTAGATCCTTACTTTTCAAACCTTTAAACCAAACCTTTAACCCGACAAACCATAAGGACCAAAAATGTACTTAACTTTTATAATACTTTTAAATTTAGAGTGATAATGATATACGTCTTAAAATAAGTGTTCATTTTTTACTTTTGAATTTTTTTTTCGTAATTTTGATCGTAAATATTTGTGTTGTGTTATATGATAGTTGATAAAATTTATACCCATGAAAAATACATTTGAAACTCCATCCATCTATATATATTGCATCTATTGTCATATAATACATACACAAATAATTACGGTCAAAGTTGCAAAAGAAAAACTTCGAAAGTTAAATTTGAACACTTATTTTGAGACGGAGGTAGTACTAAAACTTACAGAAAACGCCATACAACACTAATTTAGTTTATCATTTATTTGAGTCATTTATATTTTGGTTCAACTACAAAAATTATTCAAGTTTCAAATTATTTCACTAAAGTGCTGAAAGTTTTTTTACATACCCACTTAATTGTGTATCAATGAGTCGCTCAAACCTATTACCAAGGCCTGTCAATCGACACTTGATAAAGGCCAACTAAAATCCCAGGTCATACCTTGCGGACAAACTCATCAAGGTACGTAGCACTTAAAGGACTACTGCTCCTCTATTGTTTTTGTTGTTACTAACGGTTAAGATGTACAAACCTTACATAAAGGAGTGGGGGAACACGCCAAAAAATTATCTAGTACGTTCCAAGGAGGAGAGACCACATGTTATCTTTGTATGCTCATCGGATGACAAAAGTATGGCCTCCCTGCAATCATTAATCATCCTTCAAGAGTTTATTTCTAAACCTTACTCGCCTCTTTATAAACATAAGGCATCGCCCACAACATTTATAAGTTCGCGCACTTAGATAAATACGGTTTCTCACGTAGTAACACGCTCATGGTAAGGACCCGATGAGATGTAAAAAGCTAGGGTCCATCAGGGGGAAATACTGCAATGCATTCAGATAGTATCGGCTACATCCGCTTGGTAGGAACAAACGACATACAAAATAGGGTTCTCTAGTTCTAAAGTAAACACATACTAATGTGTGGGTTCGCATATGCGATAGTCGCAAACACTAATTTTTACAACCCCTTATGTAGTGTACCTAACTATTGTAGTATATTATAGGTAAGGACTCTGGGTTCAATATCGTTCTCTAGGGGAATAGTGTGGGACTTCTATGTCCAACGTACAACGGTCTAAAGGTGGGAAGAGAGATTCTTTTTGTATTTTTAATTTACTAAAAAGCAAGTAAATTTATTGATTGGAGGGGGTTCTAACCAATTAGTAATAATTAAACTAATCTACTTGTGGAAATTCACTAGTTAAACATATGGGTTTACATTAAGGATAGATTCGCTAAGATCTGTAAGGACCAATCACGTATTCAAAAAAGGTTAACTGACATTAGTTAACGATCGTTAATTGACGATCATTAACTAGTTGCACTTAATGGCATTAAATGCGTCATTTATAAGTAGAGGGTATATTAGCTACAATTTCTTTGAGCCAGTTGTTTACAACTTGTGTTAAAATTCATATGTCGTGACTCATGAGTTATTTTTACGGGTCTCTAAGTTATTTTGAGAGTCTTTGTATTTTTGTTGATAAAAGATTGTACCACTGTAGCCAAGTATTCCCCTTGTAAATATTGTGGAGGTTAAAATTGAAATTAAATTTATACTACATATTAAAAAAAGTACTTATTGTTGATACAAAAATTGGTTGCTGTAAGTTTATGGACTTATATTTAATAGTCGTGTGATAGGATCGAACTCGAGATTACGGGATTGCACACAATACGTAAAGAGTTAATATAATTAATTAATATATATATTGTATTTATTAATTTATTTAATAAATATATTTATGTATTTGTTAATTTAACCGAGCAAGTAAATATATATCTTTAACGGTCGTTAAATAATTAATAGTTAAGTTATAACTATTGTTAAATAAATATATAATATACATAAACATAAGGAAAGAAGTTTGGAAGATTCTGGAACACCCCTAAGGGGTGTTTTGGTTGGTCGGTTATGAGGCCCAAGGGGGGTGGCAAAAGTTGCCTTTTATTTACCTTGGGCTATAAGTTGTTTAGGCCTATAAATACACCCCTACCCCTCATAATTCACACAACAAATAATCTCTTCCCTTCTCTTTCTCTTTGGTCGATTGCCGCCCCCCACCAAGGAAGGGTTTCACTTGGTTTTCTTGGTTGATCAATTGTATACTTAATCTAGTCCTAGCCCCTCTCTAGGGTTGTTGGGTAGATTAATTACAAGCGTTGTAGCTCGGTTTTCACGTGCTAGAATCACGGTTAGCTCGTTGTATTACGTGTGTACAAGAACGTAATATAGTCTTACTTTAGACTATATCTTGGTATATACGGTTTAAACCCGAATCGGTGATTTGTTCTTCGTCTTGTGGAATTGCTTTAGCGTAAAGGTATGTAACCTAATTCGATTAATTATAATTGTGTTATTAATTATGATCTTGTTAAATCGCTTCCGCTATATGTTCTTTGATCTCGTTAGAGTTTTATATAATTGTTATGATACTAATAAACCTTCAGTGGTATCGAGAGCTGTTTTAACATGTTATCATTATCGAAAATCTAAAGTTTTTTTAACTATAATTGTTTTGAGTTAAAAAACTACATGTTTTTTAGGTTTTTCATAAAATTAGGGTTTTGTTTTTTTAAAAATTAGGGTTTTCCTCTATTTTTAATAAAAAAGTGAATTGTTTTGAAACCCTAAATTACATGCAGGATAATTTTAGATTATATTGCATGATTAATTGTTATGTCATGTATGGTTACGATCCGTAGAGATTTAATTGTTAAGATTTGCGGGGATTCCATGATTACATGCATGTTTTCATGGATCATAAAATTATATGTATATATGATTTTATGTGCTACGTGATTATTTGATTCAAGAAATCTAGAATTATAGAAGACTTTTATATAGAGATATAAAGACCTAGATTTGATGATTATTGAATAAATCGTATGCATGTGGCTATTTGATTTATTTGTTGCACATATAAATTTTTATTATATGTTTATGATTTAGTTTTTTTTACTTGTTTATATATAAAATTGTTGAATTGTTGTAAAAAAGGGTTTTTTTAAAAGAAATAATATGGACTAAATCATATTAAAAATAATGATTTGTTAAGAGATTTAAATTACATAAGATTGCGTTGATTGGTGAATTGCAATAATAATCTAACGGCATACTCAATTTTGACAAACTATAAAGTGAGTTTAACGCACTGCTGGTCATGTACCCGGTTAAGGAAGGAGGTGTTATGCCATTAGTCGCTGACTAAATTCCCGGCTCGCCTGTGCGTCAAAATTGAAATTACCTACGATTATTAATTGAATTATACCTTAAGGGTGATTTACCACAAATTCACACCCGAACCACAATGAATAAGGGTATTTCTTTGTGCGTAGCCGAGTTCTAGCAAAGTACGATGTGATGAGTTGTGGGTAAATTCTTTAAGTTGAACCAATACCGCAACATAATATATGAAGAAACTTAATCTCATAAAAAAGTTCACTAAATGTTTTATTAAACTTATGCTATGGAGATTGTATGCATACTTCTCCATACGTAGATTTTGACATCAAAATTTATACCCTTAAAATTTAAGTCGAATGCTCCTAATTGACGAACACTTGAAATTACTTCGTCATCAAATGAGATTTTTGGATGATGTTGTGATGGAGAGAAAACCGTTTGTCGAATGAGAATTCGTATGATGGTTTTACGTTACTCAGATTAGATGACTTAATTAAGTTACTCAGTGAGATCTGGAAACTTAATGCATTCAGAAGGGATGAAACATGTTTACAATGCAAAACGTTTTTTTTGGCAATGTAAATCCCTTAAATATCTAGAAATTGAAAATTGTTTGTCAATTGAATTGTTCGACAAGTCGCTGTGTTGAGTACATTCATTACTAGCAGATCAACTGATGTAATGGATCTATGTCAATATAGTTCTAGAATTCAAGGAAAATAATATGGTTTTAATACCGGGGTAATTTTATTTTCTTGAAAGTATTTTATTATCGAAAATACTAATATTTGAACTTATTTCCGTAGAAACGGCTCAACCCACCAATAACACGATAAGTTCTGCGTTCAAAGCTTTCTTTGAACGACCTGAACTTACTGGCCCAAACTTCAATGATTGGTACCGCTCGCTAAGAATTGTCTTGAGAGCAGCGAGTACTATCGATATCGTGACTACTCCCTATCCGGAGGATCTTGCTGAAGGAGCATCTGATGCGCAAAGGCTTGAACACGCTGCTAATATTAAGAAGCACTCTGAGGTGGCTTGCTTAATGCTGGGAAAAATGGCTCCTACACTTCAACAGAAGTATGAGATGTTTTCTCCAAAGCGAATGCTTGATGAGCTCAAGGCTATGTTCGAAAAGCCGCAAGCTGTGGAGATCTACGACTTAGTAGATGCTTTGCATAGCTGCAAGCAAGCTCCAAGAAAGTCTGTAAGTGCCTATTATTTGGAAATGAGGGGTTATATGGAATAACTCATTGCACTAGGACAACCCTATGATCATAATATGGCTATTAACTTGATCAATAGGTCCCTTAACAAGGACTTCAATGATTTTGTTAGAAACTATAATATGCATTGCACGGGGAAGACAGTTAATGATTTGCATGCAATGCTCATTGACTATGAAAAGGGGTTGAAAGACAAGGCATCTACCGCTACGCCTTCTGTACTAACCATACAAAAGGGTAGAGTGAGTAAGCCAAAACCACAAACGAACAAGAAGAAAGGCAAAGGCAAGGGTAATAAGGGCAAACAAGTTGCGACTTATTCGAAACCCAAGCAAAACTTTGCTTAGAGGAGTCAATCTCAAAAGGATGAGACTTGTCACCATTGCAAGGCAAGTGGTCACTGGAAGAGAAATTGCCCTCTTTACCTCAAAGAATTGCGAGAAATAAAGAAGAAGTCTGAGCAGAGCTTTGCAACTTCAGGTACTTTATTTATGATTGAATTGTTCAATTTAACATACAAATTAAATTCCTGGGTATATGATACGGCCTGCGGTATTAACATTTGTAATACGATGCATGGATTTAATGTGGAAAGGAAGCTTTCCTATGGGGAATAATATCTGCAAGTGGCCAATGGCGCACAAGCAGCGGTTGAAGCTATAGGAACTTTTGATCTAGTTTTACCTTCGGGTTTAGTACTGAGATTAAATGATTTTTATTATGCACCTACAATTGTTAGGGGTGTTATTTCCTTTTCTTGTTTGTTAAATAATGGATTCGTTCACACGATTGATTATAATGGAATTTCTGTTTGGAAAAATGGTATTTTCTATTTTAATGCAATTTCTGTGAATGCTGTATTTGAAATAGACATGCATGATAATGAATCCAAGAACGATAAATTTGTATTTAGCATGAGTAAGAAGAGAAAGTTTGACAAGAACTATTCTTATCTTTGGCATTGTAGACTTGCCCATGTTGGGAAGACTCGTATACAAAATCTTCAACGTGAAGGTCTTTTGTAAAATATCAATGATGAATCATTTGATAAATATGAGTCTTGTATCTCTGAAAAGATGACCAAGAAACCTTTAATAGTAATATTGAAAGGGCTACTGATCTACTTGGTTTAATACACACTGATGTGTGCGGACCACTTAGACACGTGTCAAGGAAAGGTGCTAGCTACTTCTTAACGTTTACGAATGATTATAGCCGTTATGGTTATGTTTATTTACTTAAGCATAAACATGAGGTATTTGAAACATTCAAAGTGTTTAAAGCAGAAGTAGAACTGCAATTAAGGAAGAAGATTAAAGCTATTCGTTTTGATAGAGGTTGTGAATATTTAAGTTAAGAGTTTATAGATTATCTAGGTGAGAATGGAAATTGTTCAGCATCTTACTTCTCCCTATACTCCACAACAAAATGGTGTATCCAAAAAGAGAAATCGTACATTATTAGATATGGTACGATCTATGTTTAATCTTACAACTTTACCTTTATCCTTTTGGGATTATGCTCTAGAATCTGCTGTTCGCATATTAAATATGGTTCCCACGAAGAAGGTCGATAAGACACCATATGAACTATGGCATGGCAAGAAGCCATATTTGTCTTATTTAAAGGTATGGGGTTGTGAGGCGTATGTGAAACGTGACTCGGGTGACAAACTCCAACAACGATCTGTAAAATGTATCTTTGTAGGATACCCTAAGGAAACTATGGGTTACTACTTTTATTATCCACCTGAGAACAAAGTAAGTTTTGCTAGGTATGGAGACTTCCTTGAATCTGATCTTGTAAACCAATAATTCAGTGGGAGAAATTATGATCTTGAGGAGAGTCATATAGATACATTACCTTCTGAAAACACTAGCGATGTAATTCCTGTAGAACCAGAAAGTCTGGCGGTTCCACCAGAATTAGTTCCTCTGCGTAGATCCGCAAGGATTAAAAACACAAATAGCAATATGTGTCTTAACATAGAGGATGATGATGAGTTAGGGGATATTGGTGAAACCGCTAATTATAAATCCGCCATACTTGATCCTAAGAAAGATAAGTGGATGGTTGCTATGGATGAGGAAATGAAATCCATGAAAGTAAATGATGTTTGGATTCTTGTAGAACCACCATCGGATGCTAAAGTAGTGAGACATAAGTGGATATACAAGAAGAAAACTGGCATGGACGGAAAAGTACAATCCTATAAAGCTCGTTTAGTAGTTAAAGGTTTTACTCAAACTTTTGGCGTAGACTACGAGGAGACATTTTCTCCTGTAGCAGACTTGAGAGCTATTAGGATTCTCATAGCTATAGCAACATAATATGACTATGAGATATGGCAAATGGATGTTAAAACTGCCTTCTTGAACGGTCGCTTAGATGAAGACATCTGTATGCAGCAACCAGAAGGGTATGTTGATCCTGAAAATCCAGGACATGTGTGCAAACTTCAAAGGTCCATTTATGGTTTGAAGCAAGCATCACGTCAATGGAATAAACGGTTTGACAAGGAAATCAAAAAGTTTGGGTTTGTTCAGAATCGTGATGAGCCATGTGTATATTGCAAAGCTAGTGGGAGTGATGTAGTATTCCTGGTCCTATATGTTGATGACATATTAATCATGGGAAGTAACATTCCAATACTTAAAGATGTTAAGGATTATCTTGGTAGATGATTTTCTTTGAAGGATTTAGAAGAAGCTGCATACATTCTGGGAATTAAGATCTATCGAGATAAGAAAAGACAGTTAATTAGTCTATGTCAAAATGCTTATATAGATAAGATTTTGAAGAGTATAATATGCATAATTCCAAGGAAGGTTTTCAACCTATGGAAGTTAAGCATAATCTGAGTCATGAGATGGATGCATCAACTCCTGAAGAGGAGGCATACATGCAGAAGGTTCCTTATGCTTCGGCTGTAGGATCTATAATGTATGTTGTTAGATGCACGAGGCCTGATGTGGCGTTCGCTCAGAACTTGGTCAGTAGACACCAACAGAATCCAGGGAAGCTCCACTAGACTGCTGTTAAACATATTTTAAAGTATTTGAGGAGTACGAAAGATATTTTTTTGGTATATGGTGGAAAACCAGACACAGAACTGAATGTTACAGGTTTCTGTGATGCGTCCTGGCAATGTGATAAAGATGATACAAAGTCTCATACGGGTTACGTTTTTGTTATCAATGGAGGAGCAGTTGACTGGAAGAGCAAGAAACAAACAACGATTGAAATGCATGCTACTCAATCTGAGTACATGGCTGCTTCAGAAGCTGCAATGGAAGTTGTTTGGATTAGGAAGTTTATTGAAGATCTTGGAGTGATGCCTTCAATTAAAGAACCTATTGATATGTATTGTGACAGTTCTGCCCCAATAATATTTGCCAATGACCCCGGAGTCATGAAAGGCGCCAGACACTTATGCGTAGACATCACTACGTCCGTGAACAAGTTGAAGCTCGAGAAATCAAATTAATAAAAGTTCACACAAATGATAACGTAGCAGATCCTTTGACTAAGGCATTGCCTAGACCAAAGATAGTTAAGCATGCCAAGGCGATTGGGCTGCAACTAGCTAGCGAACTCATGCAATAAATCTATGATTAGTATTTGGATAAAGGATGTTATGACATTATTAATATAATGAAATAAAGATTGGGATTCGTTTATTTTTATTATTTAATAAGTGTATCTTATTTTACATGTTTTAATCCATGAATAAAAGTTATGCTAAATGCCCGTTTTCGATTAATAATATGGGAGTATTATTAAATTAAGACAAATCAAAATAGTGACAGAGTATACTTGAAATTATATTGGTCAATTTTGGATGATATTCGATGAATCAAATATAGGACTTATCCTAACTATATGTTTTTACTTTATGGATCTTTGTCATTAAGTAAAACATAAATAGTTATCCTTAGACTTGAGATACCAGAAAACTGTTATGAATATAGTGCATCTCTGTGGAATAATCTAACGCTAAACGTAAGTGATAGCTATAAGGATTATTTCCGGAAGTGTTGCAAAATTCATAAGTTTTGCTCATAGTCAATATGGTATTTATTTCCTCCAATTTCGTTTTGGAGTTTAATATAGTTGGGCCCCTCGTGGGATTAGTAAGATGTTTGTGTGGCCACACCCAAATTTGTTTTGGTAATCTTGCTGAATCCGTGAACGAGAAACAGAATGGTTAATGAAAGGAATGACTGAGATCCATATCCTTATTAACGTTGTATTAGAAATAAAAGGATAATAATAACGATGCAGAATCGTTAAAAGGTTTTGTCTAGGAGACCTTACTCGAGTTGTACTAGTGACATTGCTAGTGTAACTAGACGCTAGTCAATGTGATCACGATATTCTAAATATGTCCAAGTGGGAGCTGTAAGTTTATGGACTTATATTTAATAGTCGTGTGATAGGATCAAACTCGAGATTACAGGATTACACACAATACGTAAAGAGTTAATAATATATATATATATATATATATATATATATATATATATATATATATATATATATATATATATATATATATATATATATATATATATATATTAGTTAAAATATAATTGACCAAACATGTAAATATATATATATATATATATATATATATATATATATATATATATATATATATATATATATATATATATATATATATATATATATATATATATATATATATATATATATATATGTATATATATATATATATATATATATATATGTATATATATATATATATATATATATATATATATATATATATATATATATATATATATATATATATATATATATATATATATATATATATATATACTAGCGTCGTAACCCGCCCAACGGGCGGGGTCGTTTTTTATGTTGTTTTAAAGGGTTTATGTATGTGCGTTTTTAGTTTGTTGAATTTGTAATTTAACCATTAGTATATTTTATTTATATTTTACACTTAAGTAACCTTATTTAATTGAGATAAGGAAAAAAAACAACCTCATGACCAGTTGTCCAAATTATGCTAGTGTTTTGGAGTAAGTTTCGAGATGTGTCAAGATTTGGTTGGGTACATACTTGGAGATTCACCTTCAAAGCATACAAAATCTTCATTCCGTAGCTTCGTGGCAGCATTACTGAATGGACAACATTCACGCTTTAACAGTTGGTTAAACCTTAATAGATTTACTCTAATATACGGTGTTTGGGATTACATTTTTTTTCTGATAAGTACATATAAATGATTTACTCTTACATAAGTCATGTCTAATCACGCTTTGCAAAATCACTATCTAGTGACGACGATTGGCCTTTGGTTTCAACTAAGAAATAATAACAGAATAATGCTGCCAACACGGAAACTACACGAAAGCTCCCATAAACCGGTGCAAACACCAAATTTCTCTGTTACCTCAAGAAAGAATAACCCGAACCAAGAAATTACACACTTGAATCAAAATGCCATACATAATAATGGCTTAATCTCAACACCTAAAATAAATGCAAAGCTCTTTTATCGGTTCAGGGTGTTTTTCTATCAATTATAGTCATCATAGAGGTATATACGATATTTGGTTGTATGTGTCCAAAAATTTTAACTATTGAGCAAATTCGAATTCAACAATATCATATGTAAATAAAATGTTTAGTTACCAAGCTGTCTAACAAAGTTTTATGATTGGCCCCTAACATGATCTCGTTCATATCCAGAATATCTTTTTTCATTCATTCAATTGATGCGAGCATATCAATGACCAAGTTATAACAGCACTCCATAGAATGATAGTCATGGGCGAAGGTGACCTAATTTGATGCTCAACTAATTGACTTTCCCCCATTTCTTTACCACCATCTTCTTGACCAGTTAAAGTATGGGAAACCATAATCTTTAGGCTCACTTTCAGCTTCACCTATTGCTGGCTGCGATTATTCGTGCTCCATCTCAGCGTCCTTCAGTGGATATTCAGAAACCTCAACTTCGATTGATTTGTTCATATTCTCTTCGCCAATATCACTTCTGTCATCCTGAAACTCTGTTTAATCCTCAGATTCTGCTATACGAAATATAATCTCATCACTTTTCTGTGATACAAGTAATCTCTACCAAAACCTAGAAAACATATTTACCTTCTTTCTAATCCAACATACTGATGAGAACCATGAGCAGGATGTAAATAAATGAAACATGAATCCAACATTTATCATCTCAAATGCCCTCCACTGTGCAACCACAACCTGCAAAACAGGTTAGTTAGGTTTCTATGCCATGGCCCTCGATTTCAGATAATTTAGGGATCTCAAACCTGCAAATGAATAGCAGTAGAAACTATTCAAATCAGCGGACACGTTTTCATGATTGTGCACACACAGCAGCTTGCGGTCCGTTATCACCAGTTTGACATTTCGTTACTCATATTGTTGTTTCTCTAGAACATACAATTGAGATGTTTCCTCATTTCCACGTCTGGACATATCAAAGTGCTGGTTCAAAGCAACACTATCATATCACAATGCAACAGATTGTCGTGCAATACGTATGTGTTGAATGCCTTATAACCCTTTTTGGTATATCAAATGTGTCTAGAAGGATTAGTAGTAGTATATGATGGTGCCTTCTACATTAAGGAAATTTAAAGGGTAAGTATGACAGAAATTATGTTCCTTTTGAATAGTTAGATCTGAAATGTAATTAGTTTATGTTTACAAACTCAAAAACTATGCCATCTTATTAGTAAATCCTAAGTGGCCTTATCGAAGCCTAGCTGAAGTTTGGGGATAAAATGTGAAACCGAGACCATTTGAGGGCATTTTAATAGTTGTTGACCTTTCCTAGGTACCGACTCCATATGACAGTCGTTGTCTAATTCTTACCGAGTTAGAGAAACTACATCATTAATAGAAAGAGAATGTGACAGAAAATCATATACTTTCCTCTAAAAAACTATAGAAGTACATATTCAAGACACTTTAAATCATCCCACCAGCTTTGCCATGCAAAAGAGACCATAAAAGTCAGCTCAGATCCATATATCATGTTGTTATCTGTTTATGCCAAGTTTAGTCTGAGCTATTCGCACCAATTATGAGATATGCAAAATATAGCATCAAAAAACTACTACAGGAAAGTTTTCGCCAGCTTACATTTATTCCTTTCTTACTTGGGGGTATTTGGTATGATTATTTGAGACCGTCATGCTTAAATTCATACTCGACTTGCTAGGACTTCATCACATTCCTTGAGGACTCCAAAAGGTACATGAAACCTACAATTGGTAAAAAAAAAAGCTATCACGTTCTTAGAATGTATTGGTCTAAGAATTTAAGCGACGTAATACAATGGATTTGGAAGCTTAAAAGATCTTCTCTTCTCAGTTTTGTACACGTAGCAGTTTTACCTAAATCTGTGTCTCCCCTGTTTCACCCACAAACCGATGAAAGTTGAGCCACAGACATAAATATTTAGAGGTGGCGAGATGAGCAGATTTAGTGGCGGTTTGAAACTGTTTGTTTTTTCATACCGACAGTTGGCAGAAACAGGTCGGCCAAACCAAACTGACAAGCAACTCCACACGTATTTTTGACATTTTATAAATAGCTAATTTTTAATTTATAGTTACAAAATCAATACCAAGTAATATAAGCGATAATCAGCGTCAATATATAAGCCATTTAACTGAATAATTAATGCTTATAGAGCCTCAAGTGATTAGTCTGATCATGATCTAATTTTTACCTCTACGTCTATGACTCCAAGATGTGTGTTCAACTGGTTCGTTAATGCTTATAGGAGCCTCAAGTGATTCACTGTTGGACCTGATCCATTGCAAAAGCTTGAGGAGGGTCATAGACTTCTGGTTTAGGATCCTAAGAGCACAAAATAAGTTTGGAACATCAACCCCAAACACCCTTTTTTATAAGATCTTTTAAGAAATTAAGTAGTATTGAGTGCTTGGCTGAAGAAATATGAATATAAAATTATAAAATATCATTTTAGTATAGGGTTAGGGGCGTACGCATAATAATATCACAGTTTCCACACAAGATTGGAGCTCCTGGTTATTCTTTTACTACTTGTTTTCTGCGTGCATAGCAGTTTTATCAACTTCTGCGTCAGTTTCCCCATCGATCATTCCCGGTTTTGGTTCTTGGTCAGGTTCTGATTCGGGCTCTTTCTTGTCGATTTGACCAGGCTCTTGACCACCATCGGCCTCAGGGGTTTGTTCATGCTCTTCAGGTGAAATGCTTGCAGCATCAGTGTCCATTGGTGTTGCTAACGCTTCAAGATCTGGTCTACAGCCTTCACCATCAACTTCACTTGCTAGTGTTGCAACCTTGTAAAGAAAAAAATTGTCAAAGAAAATAAACATTTGGTAAACTTCAAGATATTAAATAATTGTCTGAACTTTTAAGAAATAAAACTATAAAGCAGTAAGCTTTATATGCTATTTAAATTACCACAGAAGAAACGACAAGTCAAACTCATTACAAGTTTGAATCAATACAGTATTAGGTTTGACATTAAAAGTCAGTCTATTTTACCTAGTTCTCTTCTGCTTGATTTGTGGGAGTTTTGGTTTCGTCCTTTTTGGCACGTTTTGACTTGTCACTTGTTCTACCTTGATATTTTGATAAGACATCTGGTGGCATAATTTCTACTGGCACCACCTCTTCCACACCAAATTCAGTGAACTGAAAGAAAATCAACTCAAATCTGATCTCAATAGAAAAAAATAATAACTGAATGTCGTTACTGTTATAAAATTATCGAGAAAATCCTTCTAAATCCTGCCTTGCTGAAAACCGAAGACCACCTAGTCATCCTCGTGACTCATACCACTCTGGAAGTGGGTGACCCAACACCGGTCTGCTGACTGTTATGAATACCTCCTCAACCCATTACTAAAAATTATTCTTTTATCAACCTGCTAGTAGATCATGCACCAACTACTATGATATTTTTTTCTAAACTGAATTTCACGAAATTTACAGCTTATAGCTGAAGCTTGGGACTGTGGAGGACTTTACCTATTTGGCACGTTTCCTTACTGGGGCGTTTGGTCAGAATGGAATGGAAAGGTCTAATCACATTCTACATTTTCTCATATTTGTAATCAACTGTATTTCCTTTGTCATCTAAAATAGATGCAGAAATGCACAATGTATTCAGCAAGATGCAGAAATGCACAATTCATGCTGCAACGCATAAATTCCAAATTCATTCTTATAATTATTTCAGTATCGCGATACATTAAGGCAGTTCATCAGCGGGACGGATGGGTTTTCTAGGGCTTTTGCTGAGTGCCTCTGTGGGAGTCCTAATCTATACCAGGTATTACTTCTGAATAAAGTATTTATCCCTTTTTCAGAGTATAGAACCTCTCCAGGTTCCTTTCAAACTTTATTTCACCATTTTGTTGCACGTTGTCTACTATTCTTGTTGAACTTTGATTCATTTTAATTCTTCATGGTATGCACCAGGAAGGTGGTAGGAAGCCATGGAATAGTATAAACTTCATATGTGCTCATGATGGATTTACACTGGATGACTTGGTTACATACAATGACAAACATAAAATCGCAAATGGAGATGACAATAAAGATGGGGATAGTCACAACAATAACTGGAATTGTGGACAGGTAATTTGTCCCTATAATGTCACTTAGTGTTTCATTAGTTACTTCAAGACTGTAACATCAATCTATTTCTCGTTCTTTCTAATATAAACACCTGACCTTCTAGGAGGGAGAGTTCGTGAGAATCTCAGTAAAGAGGTTGAGGAAACGGCAAGTGAAAAACTTTTTCCTTTGTTTGATGATTTCACAAGTAAGTTACTGAACCAGGGTAATATTTTCTTTTATACTACACGTGTGAACATTTGTGGTAGTTGTTCATGCCATAAACGTGTATACTTTGAAGGGCATAACATATTTTGACTTATCATACTTTTTTTCCAGGGTGTACCAATGATACATATGGGTGATGAATATGGCCACACAAAAGGAGGAAACAATAACACATATTGCCATGATAACCATGTACAGTAATATTTTGCTTCCTAATCATCTGAGTTTTTGTACGAAAGAGCCATATGTTTTCCTGAGCTAAATACATCTTTTTCCATAGATGAACTACTTCCAGTGGGATAAGAAAGAAGAGGCTTTATCAAACTTTTTCATATTTTGCCGTCTAATAACCAATTTCTGCCAGTAAGGCATCATCTAAATATGATCAGCTTTTCTTTTCAGTTTCTTATTAGTAGATATCGTGTTTCTAAAGCAGTAAAACTACTCATGATTAACAGTGAATGTGAGGCACTTGGCTTAAATGACTTCCCAATAGCCGAAAGGTTGCAGTGGCATGGATATGTCCCTGAAACACCAGATTTTTGGCCTTCACCTTGGTATGTCATAAAATCTTACCTTAACTATGCTTCAGTTAATGATTTTTATTTTTAGATATTTGCAACCTCCCTTAGAAGCTGCAATGTTACATAAGGGGGTGTTAGGTTAGGCTTAACACAAAACCTTATGGCTTTAGAAAATAGCCAGTTCTAATAGCAGCCATGTTTTGCTAAACTTGTTAGATTTTACATACAGTATGCCTTTTCTACTCTTATTGTAACTGGTATGCCTAGCATGATCTGATAATTAATCTTATTTGTTAGCAATTTTGTTTTATTGTGGGGTGTCATACCTTTGTTTTACAGTGAGGTGCCATACCTGGTAATTTGAGGATCGACTTCAAGTAGGCCCGTAAGCGGAAATGATTTCTTGTCTTCTGTTTTTCCGGATCCTAGTATCATGGTCTCTGGATGTCCAATAGTGGTGTTGCAATAGTGATTTTTGTATACCTGCATAAGTTGTACGTATTATTAGTACATGCATATTATTGTAATTGGTATGTTTAGTCTACAAATGTAATACATACAATTGGCGATCTTGTATCGGGTACGTTTGAGTTTTAGGTAGTAGTGAGTTACGGATATCCTTGATAGCTGAAGCCCTGCATTTATTAGAGTATTCGTGAATTTGGTAATTGATGATGTATTTTCTATATGGACTTAGAGTTAAAGAAATTTAAACTGAACTAATAAACTTTATAATCTAATGAGTAAAAGTTTCCTAATGCATATAAAATAGAGTAAAAGTTATAACTGGCAACACATTTATATATAAAAAAAGGAATGATTCATTAAATCAACGATAAGTTTATGCAATGAGTTCACAAATGTGGTTTCAAGATTCTGATATGAGGACATTGTAAGGTATCTTTTTATCTTAAACGAATATGCGAGTATCAGCCACCACTACATTGGAAATCTTCAAGTGAACGCATACCCGCAAAGAAAAGACCTTAGACATGATAGTTGAGATCTTAGAAATCTCGACCCAACCTTAAAATCAGTTAAAGTCAGGTCTATGAGTTGGAAATGAGATAGCCAAGTAGCAAACCTGGAGTAAGATGTCAAAATCAGTATAAACTCATTTTACAATACCATCTTAAGTGAGTACTATCCAGTCAATGATTCTCCTTTCTGAAATTATTCCAGTCCCATGTGACACATATGCAACATAGACATGCCGGGTACTTTGCAATTATTTAGAGTTGTTCGATCTTCGAAATCGAGATTCAGAAGGAACTTAGACGGTATCAGAAATCGTCGTCTGAGCTGAAATTTAAATCACCAATACATTTAGTTACAGTACTACGTACCAAATTTATTTACAAAGAAATTGTCTGAACAATGAAATGATACATAATCAATTCCCTTCCTTGAAAAAACACAGATACGTTTTTTCAAGTCAAAGCATTTGAATATTAGATGCACCAGAAAATATCAAAAATTCATAGTTGCATCTCTTATTGAGAAGAAACAATTAAAAAATAAATGTACCTCATGATCTAGCTCTCCATCTTTGAGAGGTTCCTCAATGATGACACACTGGCGGTAGAATTGACGATATGAATGAGTGTAAAGTGTGTCTTGATGGCCTTCCATGACAATTGTAGAATATTGTCATATCTACTAATACACGTAGGGCTATAGTTTGAAGCTTGTCCGGTCCGAAAGTGTATTCAAAGCTTATGTACTGATGAATGATGCTAAAGAAAGAATAAGGCAAACATATATGACATACATAACATTTCTTTTTGACCCGTGATAAATAAAAACCTCTTGCCACTGAATGCCTAAATTCTTCTCACCTCACACTCCAATCTGCAAAAAAAAGACATTATCTTTACCATATGATATTAAGAAAAGACACTTAATCCATTCAATGAAGTGAGCGGATGGGTACCTATGATTGTAAGAGCTGATTGGGCTGCTGATCTTGGGATGATGAGTAGGCTTGTGGTTGACACGTTTAGTAAGATGGCTCTCTTATATCCAATATACAGTTTGACGTTTGTCTGATGGTGATAAAAATTAAATAAAAATCAATAAAAATAAAATAAAAATCAATGAGTCCACGACCGCTCCCAATCAAACCCATCACAGACCTGTTAGCATGCCCGTCGCCGTTCCATACGCTACCTGGCAGCAAGAAGACTTACTCCACCTGTATTATTATAGATGCACTGGGTACCCCGTACTACCAATCTAACGAACAAAACCCTGCCTGATCAACAGGACCTTACAAAGACCCATGTATTGTCATGTTTCCGACCATGACAAACACCATAATCAATCACACAGGACTGACCATCGAACACATAATGCTTTTCAATATCCACGAGCCCGGGTTTACCCAATTCGATGTCAGCAAGTGGATCCCAACACACCACCATATTCATAACACTATGATCTTATCATATAATCATGAATTATAACCATCATTAATGGCAGCGACAGCATATTGAAACCCTAAAAAAGGTTCAATTCCATAATGAGCCACATTCATACAATCAAATCGATCAATGAGAACCAATAGATCGGGAAAAAAACAGCGAACCCTAACGAATGTAGAAATTAACGAAACACTAATAAAATTATAAAAAAATATCATTCAACCAATCAAATCGATCCTACTCAACTATCTGATATAATAACTGAACCTGCTGGACCTTCCCAGCCTGTAGCAGACGACCTCCCAGACAATACGAATAACTCGGTGGTTTAGGCTTAGATCATGTTCGGATGGATCATGATGTGGAAGCCGGGCAATTGTGCGACTATTTTATTTTTCATTTTTAAGTGATACCAATAATGATCGAAGGATTGCAGGAGAAAAGTGGTGACATATGCACCATATTAATTAATTACATAAAATTAAATAACAAAAACCGAAAATGCATGTAAGACTTTATAACATGAACTAACCTGAATCACGTTTCACTTTTTCATCGTTAATCATCCCTCCTCGACTAAAAGATTTTGACCCATGTATAGAACCTTGAAACCATATGAGAAACTCAGCATATAAACGGGTTATTTCATCTATAGCCCTCTGCATAATAATCAAATTCTATGTCAGAATCACACTAAATATGCAAACTGCACAACCTTAATAAGCGTCCACAAAAGGCCATACCTTTTTCTTTGCCCCATCTTCTTCACGATGCTTCTGAAAAAGCGTCCTTCTGTGTGATTGAAAAAGAGCTCAACTTTCCGCCAAAACGCTTTAATCTGTAAAACCTTACAAAAGGGCCTAACAACCTGTAGAGTCTCGTGTTCCTACTCTGCCACAGATGCATGATCTTCTGCAAACCAAAAAGGGGGAACTTTTTAGTATCATTCTGAAGAATATTTCATCAACCCTGCACAGAGCTTACATGTCAGATATTTAGCCTATTTTTTAGATGAAAAGTTGATTGTATATGTTCACTTCATTGTAAAAGGGAATTTATGAGCTTTTTATGAATACGTTCTTAACACTTCCAGTAATATTTATCAGAAAAGGATTATGTTGAGGACTTACTTAAGAGGTTTGATCCTAAAACCCGCATTTGGATGAAGATGTGGATTCTATTAGATCTAGGGTTGATAGAGGAGAAGATATGTGTAACAATACTAATGTATATCACCAGCGATTCAATGAATTAACCCATACAATGAAAAAATTAAAGATGTGATTTTATGACTTAGCATTTTAATTATCACTGTCAAGTTTTATTGATAAACACATACCCATTCAGCTCTCCGCAAGCTATAGATACCTGCCTCGGATCTTTTATATGATCTTGAAGAAGAACTCGATTCATGCCTTATTTTTGGTTTGATTAAATCAGATTGGATCATAACTCTGGTGGATTTAGAGTAGCTGTGATTCCAACTTGGAAACTTTTAATTATCGGATCTTCAAAATGGTCATTGTTTTTTTGTTGTTACCCGATCCTGAATCTGACAAAGAAGTAAGAAAAGATATCATATTTGATTAGATCTAGGGTTAGGGTTAAGATATAGGAGAAGATGGAGAAGGTTATGATCGATAGGTGACGGCTTTAGGGTTTGTGTGTGTTTTTTCACCCGTGGTTGTGGGGAAAAATGAAGGAAAAAAAGAAAGTATACCATTATTTATACCCGTGGTCTCAAAACGTGATTTTCAAACAAAACGCTTTTTTGAAAACTGTGGTCCGCCCATATGTGTTTAAAAAGGAAAAAAGTGAGATTTTTTAGCAAATACTCAAATACTATTGGTTAAAAGATGTGACTGGGATATGACTGGGATCTAAAACTGTGGTTTCAAGTCATAAATATACCTATATATAATATAGAGATACTAGTGGCGAAACCCGTCCGATGGACGGGTATGACTTCTGGTTGTCGTTTAAATTTTTTCATTTAGCAAATTATTGTCTCTTGAAACTTTTGTTTTATGAAATTATTCACATGTTTACACTTTTGACATGGCCAATTCCGATAATAAATTTGTGTTTTTGTTGGAAGTTTTTGAACATTTTATTTCATAGTGGTAACATAATAATTAAATACAAATTCTCATTGCATGCTAGTCATAATGTTTTATGAATTACTAATTTCATAATTATACTTATTTAATGAAAATAACTTCCTTAATCGTTGTATTTTACAAATCATATTGCAAGTATTATAGTATTGTTTTTATCATAGTAAAATAATATGTTGACAATTTATATAATGAAAGAAACATTTCCCACCTGGTCCATTATAGCTTAAGTTAGAAGTGGCAAAACTGGCTGGCGATGGGCAAAATGGTCAGCCGGTAAAACGGACGCGGGCTAAAACGACGAGTTAAACGGGCGTAAGTTAAAACTAAAAAAACATATATTAAAATGTAGGAATAAAAAAATATATAATTACATATAAAAGATTCGCCAAGTAGCCTAATTAGTATTTTGCATACGTCAATGTTCTTACGTGTGCGTCCGTTTAGCCCATCAACAATAATGAATATCTTCTTTAGAAAAGTATAAAAAAATGTTTATATTTAGCAAAATGGACAAAATTTGCTACCTCTAACTTAAGTCTTGTCGATCCTTAGTTTCAAATTTCTGGTATAGGTTTCCAACCCGAAAGCATATAAACACAGCTCTTAGGTTATGATCAAGGGGGAGTTTGTAAGCTAATTTTGTAACTATCCTGTTCTGATTTCTGAAAACACAATACTATAGTTGACTGTTATAGTAAAAGTGAAAATTAACTATTCGTATTTGAAATTATCAAAGAGGCATTTTGGAGAATTAAAGGTTTTTGTTCATGCATGGGTTTATGGCATATCATTGGTGTTATTTTTTCTATTTTGTAGGTGATGAAGGTAAGGAATTACATTTTTTTCACTATAGATTATAATTTTCTTCGTAGTTTATTATTCTAGTTAATCATATATGAGATAGGTTTAGTCTTTTAGTTACAGTTTTCGAGGTCATTTTGTTATGGGAATCAATGTTTTGAAACCCGATTTTTAAATCAAATTGGTTGAGTCATGAGTCTAGGTCAACTCGGTTTTCTAAAAAAAATATTTTTTATTTTTTAATAATTAATAAAAGTTATATTAAAAACCATGAAAACTTCTGATGAGACTGTATTTATACATAGTCTCATCGTCCAAATCGGGCTTAAAACGTTTAAAATATCATCAAAATACCCCAATATATGCCTGTGTTTGTTCATTGTGTATTTTAGGTATGGATATCGTGAATTCACCAAAAGATCAAAGGAATCAAGCAAAAACGAACACGGGAAACGAAGCCACACAAAGAACCGGACCCGAATCATGATTTTCCAAAATACCCTTGAAGTTTGAAGAATTGGCAACTTTGGTCCCTCTATTTTTGAAGACATGACATTTTATACCCTTGCAAAACTCATAATTGCATTTGGGTCCCTAAAATGTTGATTATATACAAGTTTGGCCCTTGAAGATAGCTTAAATCACATGATTGATCCTTGTTACAAAGATTGCTAAACTTTTGTGCCAGAAATGACAAGATAAGCAAAGTTATTTACAAAGGGGAAAAGATTTGTTTGCTGTTAAAAGAATCTAGCGAGAAGGAAAGACTTGGAGGGCCAAACTTGGCCAGACATCAAACTCCCCTCACCCACTCACAACACGCCACCTCACCCCCACTCTCCCATCAGCCAATCAAAACACACCCCTCATCCACATCAGACTCCACTCAAACGGATTATTTACTAATCTTATATTTTTGGTGGTAAACAAGTTTTTAAAAAAACTAATCCCCCTTAAACCAATTAAATCCCACCTGCTAATCTCCTAAGCCACATGAACCCTAAATCACTAATTTGCACAAATCAAAGGGGTATCCCTTGATTAGGTGCAGATTAGTGATTCACCATCACCTAATCCAAACCCACCCATAAAACCTACAACCCGTGACTCCCCTTGGGCCCCCCAAGTCTCCCCTGCTTCACTACTTTTAGCAACAATGGCATCTTTTGACTAAATCAACGGCCAAGGCTCCAAACTTGGTCCCTAAGGAGTAAAGGACGCTCAAGATCAATTCACACAGCTCAGCAACATCACCATCACTCACATGGGCTTACTTTGACTGAATTTTCAAATTTTCAGAAAGGGCATTCATGGAATTTCATCTAGATTAGGGTTTTGCTTTTATGTAATTCTAGAACCCTCTATAGCTTAGTATAAATGGGAGATGACCTGTATCCCCATTTTTTGTTCCAGTTTTTGTAA
This sequence comes from Glebionis coronaria, assembly GCA_025667525.1. Taxonomy (NCBI): domain Eukaryota; kingdom Viridiplantae; phylum Streptophyta; class Magnoliopsida; order Asterales; family Asteraceae; genus Glebionis; species Glebionis coronaria. The sequence goes on from CM046875.1 coordinate 383,925,593, forward strand.
AAGCTAAAATTTATTAATGAAAATGAAATGTTTTATGTTTTACAATCTCTGAGTTCCATTAGCTTCTTTTAAATTTCAGTAGTGTAAGCATTTACTTTTATATGCAAACTTAGTTTAAGGTTTTCAAAATTGGTATTTTGGTTCAAGGAAATTTTCAAGAAACGTTTTTTTATTTCTTCAAGAATTCTGGCCAAGAGAGGGTGGAAGTGAAAGTGGAAACCAAACTCTTGGTTTGATTTCTTTGAAGATAGTTGTAATTTTCAGTTTGGTGTACCAAGAAAGTTGTTCCAAGGATATCTCACAAAAAAATCTGATTTTCATTTTTTTAGGCAATAAGCTATAAGCAGCTTAAGTAATAAGCTTGCTTTATAGCTTATTGGCTTTCATCACAAGTCATTCTTTCTGTTTGTTCTTTGTTTTGTGGTGAGTGTGCAGGTTGCAAGAAACAAGCATCAACACCTATCTACTTTTTTGCTTGAAGACATATATGCCCTGGTTCTGTTGTTGAACCCCAACAGGGCTTCTCTACTGATAAGCATAAGCTCCTTTAAGCTTTAAGACCCCCAAAAGGAAGGCATCAGCCAGGTAGAACGGCTTGAACCCCTTTTGAAAGTTTTTTTTATGCTTGTTTGAGTGGATTTACATGTTTATGTGCTTGAGTGGTTTGTATGCTGGTTTATTGATGGATTCATGCTATTTTGTGTTTATTATGCATGTTAGTGTAGTAATAGATTAATTTTGATAGGATTAGAATACACTTGCTTTGTTAAATTTCCATTTCTGAAATTAAGGGTGTGTTTGGATATGGGTTTTATGGACAGCTGTTAACAAAATGTTGGCTTGAAACCAACCTAAACACACTTGGTTAAGTATTCTTGTGGTATATCAACTAGTGGTATTCATATTAATAGGTTTTAAAAAAGAATTTGCATGTAAAAATTTTGTTAATATAGCTTAATCAGAAACTTCACTTTTCTGTCTTGAATTTAGAGTAAAATTTGCCATTCAAACTTGTAGAATGTTAGACATAGGTATAATCTAGGGTTTTAGATTAGTTTGAAGTCACTTTGTAAGCTGGTGTGCAAGATTTTGGCTTGTAAAATCCATATTTGTGCCACTTTTGACAGATTACTGTTCATCAGACAGTCACCCATTTACAGTCACTTTAATTGCCTATTCTTGTGTTAAACTTGTACTGTGCTTGGTGTTTTTTCTGCTTATCTTGACTCCCCACACTCCACTGAGTGTGGGGGTGCCCTTGTATCCAAGAAAAAGCCAACATATAAGCTTTCCTAAGCTTATCTTTGCCCAGACTTGGTTTTTGCACTATCAGTGGGAACTAAGTTCCCACTGCTAGCCTTACTATTGGTACTGCTTAGCTAAAAGACAGAAAACATCAAAAAGGTCACTATCAGATTTCACTTTTTTGTCTTTAGTGGTGATAATTAGGAGTTAGACTTTCAAATTAGTTTCATAATTTTTCTTATTTTATTTCTGATTTTTCAGCATAATTATTTTTGTTTTACTGTTCATTAAGTATTTTTTAGGGTTTATTGCTATTTTTAATTACTTTTTAAATATCTGTTTTTGTCTTTTAGTGTAAAAAACTTATATTTTTCACTTTTAAAATTTTTCCTAGACTTAGAATTATATTTTAAGATTTTTGGTTTTAAAAATATTTACTGTTCACTTTTTAATTATTTTTTATAATCAATTTAAGTTAATTAGGGTTTAATTAATAAACTGTTTTGTCTTTTAGTGAAAAATTTTACATTTTTCAAACTTTTTAAATTTTATACTGTTCACTAGGGTAATTTAAGATTTTTAAAATTATCAAATTAATTTTGGCATTATTTTATTATTTTTTAGGATTATTTTAGTTTAAAAATAGTTTTTAGTGATTAAAAAAATAGAAAAATAGTTTTTAAAATTTAGGAAAAATAATTTTTAGTCTTTAAATAATATTTGTTAGTTATTAGTTCAATAAATTAATATTTTGGGCATTTTGTTAATTATATTTAATTTTTGGGCTTTAATTAGCATTAAAAATTAAATATTTAATTAATAAAAGGTTTTAAAATATATTTGTTGGATTTTTATTCTTATTTATATTATTTTAGACTTAGTTTAATCTTTTAATTAATTTTTAGGTTTTATTTTTAATTTTGTCACGTTTTACGTATTTACGTTCGCGTTTTACGTCAACGTCGTAGTGTAAACGTAGTCGTAACTCGTCTTTTATTTTTCTCTTTTCAACCAAAAACGACACTAATCCAAACATTGTTATTTTATATATTGGCACATTAATACACACACCTCCTTCGAGAACGAACTTGGAATTTATTCGTCTTCACGGTTTTTCATTAAATCGTGTCGATTAATACTTGCCGCACTTATACTCGTCTTTCCTAAGACTTGTATACAAAAACACTACATCAATTTTGGCGCCGCTGCCGGGGAGGTGTTTAGTGTGCCATTATTATTAGTATCGTGTTTGTGTGAGTAGTGCGTTTTTGCTTTTCAATTTTTGAAAAGCGTGAATATCGTACATACTCATTTTTGTTATTTTTCATTACTATATCATAATATCCAAATAAATCGTGTTTAATTTTCCTAAATTAAACACACAACAATCTTTTACTATATTGTAGATATATTGGTTTTCGTTTTTTATTGTAAATATATTATTACTATATTGTACTACGTAAGAACAATAAATATACAAGTACTCCAAAAGCGTGAAAACGCAACCTTGATTCGGGATTTCATCACTCGATCATTGTATTCGAATCTAAAGCAAAAAGTTTAAAGGCAAAATAGATAAATACTTTCGTGAGGCTTGATTTCAATTATAACAAACTATGAGGTGGGTATAAGGCGGTTGTATTTCACGACCTAAAGGAAAAAGGCTCTTAAGTGCTTCGCGCCGCCTCGTTTCCACCGCTTGCTTGTGCGTGTTTTGAGAAAGAGGGCTAATCGAGGGTTTACCGCCCAAGTATTATCTACGTATATTATATTTGCTTGTGTTTTCAAGATTAAACGCTCTTGAACGTTTTGGTGTTCCACCAACGTTCTAAAGTCATCGAGAACGTTCACTCCACGTGATCGTTTTCATTCTTTGAGGCTCCTTTAATCGAGAAAGTCGATTCGAGGAGAGATTTGTAGATTTGTGTCTACGTAATACAACAAAAAATCCAAAAAAATTAAAAAACCAATCAAAAACCAAAAAAATTGAAAAAAATCGAAAAGCCGCAAAAAGAATCTTCTTTGCTACCACCCATTCTACGCTTAGTGCATGCGCACTCGATCGAAGGATTATTCCAATTCTAGTGAAGCTTCGAATCGACGCAATCGTAATCGAAGGAATCGACGACGTAGACGAGAATTAGAAACCGACGTTCCTAATATCGTTGTTGAAGAAACCGTAGAGGAGATGGCCGATAATCGTTCGATGATGGAATTGCTCCAAGCGCCCACCGAGGGTTATGGAGACGCGATCGTAATTCCCGCTATCGAAGCAGAGAATTTTGAGATCAAGAGCGGGATGCTTTCGTTGATCCAAGCTACGAAGTTTCGAGGTCGTGAAGCCGATAATCCTCACGACCATATTCGGAATTTTGATCATCTTTTAGCCACGAGCAAGTTTAAGAACGTCGACACCGATGTCGTCAAGCTTATGCTTTTTCCATACTCGCTCGATGGTGCCGCCAAGGATTGGTACGAGAAAGAGCCACCTAATTCGATAACTACGTGGAAGGATCTCGTTTCCAAGTTCGTTAATTATTTCTTCCCACCGTCTAAGACAACGTTTTTCAAAAACGAGATTACGAAATTTGAGCAAAAATCGAATGAATCTTTTAGAGACGCGTGGGATTGTTTTAAGGAATTGCTTAGGCAATGTCCTCACCATGGTTTTTCCGAGTTGCACCAAATCGATACGTTTTACAACGGTCTTAATTTTCACGAACAAGACTCGTTGAATTCCGCCGCCGGTGGCAACTTTTTGTGTAAAACTCCGAAAGATGCATTGATAATTATCGAAAACCGATCCAAGGTTTACCAACTCCGCAACGCACCGAGTGTTGCCAATGTCGCCAATGTTAGTAGTTCTAATCGCGACATTGAGAGGGTTGATGCAAAAGTCGACAAGTTGACGAATGTGTTCACGTCTTTTCTCGTTGAGATGCAAAAGAAAGACGCTCCCGCTACGGTGAAAGCGGTTGAGGTTTCGTGTACGTTTTGTGGTGGACCTCATAATTATTACGAGTGTGCGGCTACGGATGGCCAAACGTAGAATGTGAGTGCGTTAAACAACAATTTTTCAAATCAAAATAACACGGGTCCATCACAACAAGGAAATTATAACCAAGGCAACAATTTTCAAAATCGAAACAATTTTCAAGGAAACAATCAACAAGGAAATTTTTCGAATCAAAATCAAGGTTATAATCAAGGTCGTAATATAACTTGGCAAAATCGAGATAACAATCAAGGAAACAATTTTTCAAGTGGGAATCAAGGAAAATTTCAAAGAAACAATCAAAACCAAGGGAACTTTAATTCTAACCAAAATAGTTCGTCAAACGATTTTCAAAACTACATGAAAACGAATGAGGCTAATATGAGACGATTAGAGGGAGAAATTGGTACTTTGAAAAACGACTTTACAAATACTTTGAAATTGCAAAACACGAAGATTGAGCAAGGGCAAATTGATATAAAAAAGATGTTTTCGGCCATAATGAACAAAGCCTCGGGTTCGTCATCGAGTTCGTTACCTAGTGACACCGTTGCTAATCCGAAAGAACAATGTAAAGCCGCCTCGTCTCGTGAGAAAGGTCGTGTGATTACCCCTAATCTTGAAGGATTCCGTGTTGTTTATCCCTCTCAACCCTCGACTTCTAAGACGTCTTCTTGTTCTAAAGTCGATGGGGTGAACGTGGCGACCAAGGAAAGGAGTGCACACCCTCGTGTACCTCAAATTCCATCCACGGTTCAAAAAGAGAGCTTTGTCGACCTTACCAAAGTAACCCTTGAAGAAACTTGTGCATCGATCCTTCTTAAAAAACCCAAAAGGCATATGCCGAGAAAGGAAAAGGATCCGGGCCAATTTCTACTACCTTGTGATTTTTCCGAGATTGAGGGATGTTTAGCCCTTGCCGATTTAGGTGCTAGCATCAATCTTATGCCTCATTCTCTTTGGAAATTGATGAGATTGCCTTCGCTTACCCCCACAAACATGACAATCGAGCTTGCAAATTGTACACCTCTTATACCAATTGGAATAGCCGAGGATGTCTATGTTAGGATTGGAAAGTTTGTTTTTCCCGCGGATTTCGTTATATCCGATTACGAGTGTGACCCTAAATGTCCCATTATTTTAGGCCGACCATTCTTATCGACGGCTAGAACCGTAATCGACGTTCACGAGGGGAGACTTACTATGAGATATGGGGATGAGAAAATAGACTTTTTCGCTAGAAAATACCAAGGATTTAATGAGAATGAAAAAACCTAGGTTTCAAAACCTAATGATTCAAATTCTAATGATTTCAAAATGTTTACTTTAGCGGAAAGAATGAAGCTTGATGCATGTTTTGAAAGAATTAAGAAAAACGGTTTTAAAGATGATGATTTTAATGATAAAGAATACGTGTACCTAATTCAAAAGGGTATGTGTAAATTTATGGATGAAAACTCACTTTGGGATGTTTTTAGCGAAACAAGTGAAACACCAATTCCGAAGGGCGACGTTAATGCCATCACGACAATGACCAAAATGGATTCGTCTTCACCACCTTCGAAGGACCACGTCTTTGAGGCTTCAACTTCTAACTCCATCGAAGTGCCTCCTTTGCCTGGCCCAACACCCGTTGAGGCTAAAGGGTTTATCGACATCGATCCTCTCGTCTTAGAAAAGTCACCTAAGCATAGTCATTCGACTTGTAAGACCATGGTTGTGAGTGCTCACATCGACTCTTTCTTTGACGATGACGATGGCGATTTTGCCGAGATTGATCATGTACTTCGACATCCACATGCAATGTTTGATTCTCCTAAAAAGAAACATGTGAAGTATGATGATTACGAGTTTGATCCCGAGATTGAGGAAATCATTGAACGAGAGCTAGCTCTTATGCCTTCACTTCCACCTACGAGTGAGGTCGACCTTTCCAAGATCGAGGATGAACTTAATGAGTTGGAACGTCTTATTTTCGATGACGAACCAACTCATGTGACCACAAATCCCATTCTCGAGGAGTTACCTAATCAACACTCCTCATTTGAGAATGACGTTTACCACATTCGTGAGGATCTAACTTATCAACGATCCCCACAAAAGAATGATGGTTTCGTGCTTGATCGTGATCTTTTCGAGAGAGTTTCTAAGATACTCAAGGAGGGGAATGACAAACCTTGGTTTGACAAGCCTATCTATGACGAAGAAATCGATGAGATCGACGTTCATGAAGATGACGAGTATGTTGACCCCGAGGGGGCGGTGTTCTTTATTGACAAACGTTTTGAGAACTTATATAATCCGCCACCCCCCTCCCACCAATGACTTAAATGTGAGGATTTTTAGCGCGACTAATTTTCAATTTGACACGCCAAATATTTTCGACATTATCAAATCGGGTTTTCATAAAGAGTTTTTGAACGAAGAAAAAGGACAAGATTTTAAAAATGTTTTAAAAGATTTTTCTACAAGTTTAACTCCGTCATCACCGCGTTTTATGAGTATTACCACCTCGTCTACTCCTTTTGACGACGGTTGGTGTGGTTTTAGTGTGGGGGAAGCCCCAAATGTTCCCTCCCATTTCTCCACCGAGGACGAGATTTACGATCCCGGAATTGCTTGTAAAGGGAAATCTCGGTCTTCCACCGATGGAATAAATGGAAAATCTTTTCGTTTGCTTGGTGTGAGTCTACCTCGAGTAGCTCATACGTTTGACTTACCCATTGCCCCACCTTTCTACTTCTCATCTCTTTTCTTCTACCCCTTTGGGGTTTCGGCTTCGGTTGAAGTAGCGTTGTTTCGTCTTTCATCCGAAAACGAAGACGCTATCTTTGACCCCGGTATACGTTTATCGGGTTTTTAAAGTACTCCACGTACTTTTGGGCCTTGTTTATCATGTAAGCCCCACCAAAAATGACCAAACCATGATTATCCCTAAATGATCACATTTATGGGGATTCGAGTCGAGCTTTTGACTCGGTTATCAAAAACAAGGTGCCTCGTGGGGGATTCTCATGCTTATCCTTGTAAATATTATTGTTTTCTTAGTTTAATGTAACGAGGGGACTTGTGCTCTTCCGACCTTTGTTTCGTGGTTGTTTGTGATTGTGATTCATTAGGTTCATCGTCATCATTGAAGCCTCTCGTGTTCGTTTTACGTATCACTCGAGCTTCGATCGTTGCCTTTGGAGATTCCGATATCCGATGATATACTTTTATGTTCTAACGTTTATCTTATTAGCATAATTCATAAACGGCTTTTATGTTATTCTTTTTACCCTTTCCATGCTCGAGATTAAGCATTCGACTTCGTCTCTAGTATGGGGGTGTTTACACCCCTAGACTCGAAACATTGAGGACAATGTTTAGTTTTAGTATGGGGGGGGAGTAGATACTTCACCTTGCTTACGTCAACACGCAATCCAATCTTTTTGTTATCGTTTTGTTGCAAATAAGGCTAAAAATGACCAAATTTTAAAATTTTTCTAGTTTTTCATAAGTGTTTAAGACACGAATGTAGGTTTTCCGATGGTGAGAACGAGAGTAATTTTTGACTCGACCGTGCGTGTTGAGCACTTAGCTCGATTCCTTAACTTTTTTAGGCTAAGTCTCTTAAATGAGGACGAGAAATGATAGAGTTATTTATAAGTCTCGTAATAGTCACAATCTTATGTGTAGTAATTATTAGCTTATTCTCCCAACACTTTTGCATAATAAATTGTTAATAAATATTGATTTGGCGGTTTAGTCACTATTGTTGGGTTTCTAATTTGTTTTGGTAGCTTCCATGTAATTAAATTGGGAAAACATTAAGGTATCGGCAGCGTCACGATTTTGAAGTATTGGCACCCGAATAATCGAAAGCTTCACCTAATAATAAGATTTCAAGTGCTCACCTAAATTAAGCAAAAATTTGAAGCTCACAAGGCCGAAAAATCTATGCCCAAATTGAAAGTGAATCAAGCCTTAATCTTCGAAGCTTTAAAGATCCAAAATTCGCCTTAGCGTGAGGATATACGTCTTTGGCTAATAAAACCATCGATGAGGCGGATAATAAAAGGCAAGGCAAGACCGAAGTCATAATAAAAGCTTCATGGCGAAGTTGAATAAAAGATGGAGGTAAACTAAAGATAATAAGGCCCTTCCGTTAGGGGGCGTATAAAAGTCTTGGTAATAAGTCTCATGTTCAAAACCGTTATAAAACCATGTTTATCGATCCTTCTTGTTGACTTAATTTTTTGACATCGTTGTCTATTGGGGTCAATTATTGATTTAATGATTTTGGTTACACCGTTAAGTTTCTATTTTTAGACTTAATCTCTATTCACGCATAAGTCAATGATGTATCCTCGTGATCATTATGACATAATAAAATATAAGAGATACCAAGTAGGAATAAGGGAGTTTAGGTTCGTAATTAACACTCATGAGATGTGTTCGTGTTGCTAACTTATAATAACAATGATCTCGTTACACGCTTAGCATGGAATTTGGTGAAAATCGAGGACGACGAAATTATTTCTAACTAAGCATTCACGTGTTCTTGTTCTATGATCCCAAAAGTCACATTCCGTGATGAAGACAATACATTATGTCTAAAACGCGTGTAGTAGTTTATTTAAATTTGTGTCTTGAATAATTGTCATCATAAAATGAATTTTGGAAGTGCTATGATACTTAATTCTAGCATTGCGTGGGGACACGACAATGGTTTAGTATGGGGGAGTGATGAGACTGTATTTATACATAGTCTCATCGTCCAAATCGGGCTTAAAACGTTTAAAATATCATCAAAATACCCCAATATATGCCTGTGTTTGTTCATTGTGTATTTTAGGTATGGATATCGTGAATTCACCAAAAGATCAAAGGAATCAAGCAAAAACGAACACGGGAAACGAAGCCGCACAAAGAACCGGACCCGAATCATGATTTTCCAAAATACCCTTGAAGTTTGAAGAATTGGCAACTTTGGTCCCTCTATTTTTGAAGACTTGACATTTTATACCCTTGCAAAACTCATAATTACATTTGGGTCCCTAAAATGTTGATTATATACAAGTTTGGCCCTTGAAGATAGCTTAAATCACATGATTGATCCTTGTTACAAAGATTGCTAAACTTTTGTGCCAGAAATGACAAGATAAGCAAAGTTATTTACAAAGGGGAAAAGATTTGTTTGCTGTTAAAAGAATCTAGCAAGAAGGAAAGACTTGGAGGGCCAAACTTGGCCAGACATCAAACTCCCCTCACCCACTCACAACACGCCACCTCACCCCCACTCTCCCATCAGCCAATCAAAACGCACCCCTCATCCACATCAGACTCCACTCAAACGGATTATTTATTAATCTTATATTTTTGGTGGTAAACAAGTTTTTAAAAAAACTAATCCCCCTTAAACCAATTAAATCCCACCTGTTAATCTCCTAACCCACATGAACCCTAAATCACTAATTTGCACAAATCAAAGGGGTATCCCTTGATTAGGTGCAGATTAGTGATTCACCATCACCTAATCCAAACCCACCCATAAAAACCTACAACCCGTGACTCCCCTTGGGCCCCCCAAGTCTCCCCTGCTTCACTACTTTTAGCAACAATGGCATCTTTTGACTAAATCAACGGCCAAGGCTCCAAACTTGGTCCCTAAGGAGTAAAGGACGCTCAAGATCAATTCACACAGCTCAGCAACATCACCATCACTCACATGGGCTTACTTTGACTGAATTTTCAAATTTTCAGAAAGGGCATTCATGGAATTTCATCTAGATTAGGGTTTTGCTTTTATGTAATTCTAGAACCCTCTATAGCTTAGTATAAATGGGAGATGACCTGTATCCCCATTTTTTGTTCCAGTTTTTGTAAAAGCTAAAATTTATTAATGAAAATGAAATGTTTTATGTTTTACAATCTCTGAGTTCCATTAGCTTCTTTTAAATTTCAGTAGTGTAAGCATTTACTTTTATATGCAAACTTAGTTTAAGGTTTTTAAAATTGGTATTTTGGTTCAAGGAAATTTTCAAGAAACGTTTTTTTTATTTCTTCAAGAATTCTGGCCAAGAGAGGGTGGAAGTGAAAGTGGAAACCAAACTCTTGGTTTGATTTCTTTGAAGATAGTTGTAATTTTCAGTTTGGTGTACCAAGAAAGTTGTTCCAAGGATATCTCACAAAAAAATCTGATTTTCATTTTTTTTAGGCAATAAGCTATAAGCAGCTTAAGTAATAAGCTTGCTTTATAGCTTATTGGCTTTCATCACAAGTCATTCTTTCTGTTTGTTCTTTGTTTTGTGGTGAGTGTGCAGGTTGCAAGAAACAAGCATCAACACCTATCTACTTTTTTGCTTGAAGACATATATGCCCTGGTTCTGTTGTTGAACCCCAACAGGGCTTCTCTACTGATAAGCATAAGCTCCTTTAAGCTTTAAGACCCCTAAAAGGAAGGCATCAGCCAGGTAGAATGGCTTGAACCCCTTTTGAAAGTTTTTTTTATGCTTGTTTGAGTGGATTTACATGTTTATGTGCTTGAGTGGTTTGTATGCTGGTTTATTGATGGATTCATGCTATTTTGTGTTTATTATGCATGTTAGTGTAGTAATAGATTAATTTTGATAGGATTAGAATACACTTGCTTTGTTAAATTTCCATTTCTGAAATTAAGGGTGTGTTTGGATATGGGTTTTATGGACAGCTGTTAACAAAATGTTGGCTTGAAACCAACCTAAACACACTTGGTTAAGTATTCTTGTGGTATATCAACTAGTGGTATTCATATTAATAGGTTTTAAAAAAGAATTTGCATGTAAAAAATTTGTTAATATAGCTTAATCAGAAACTTCACTTTTCTGTCTTGAATTTAGAGTAAAATTTGCCATTCAAACTTGTAGAATGTTAGACATAGGTATAATCTAGGGTTTTGGATTAGTTTGAAGTCACTTTGTAAGCTGGTGTGCAAGATTTTGGCTTGTAAAATCCATATTTGTGCCACTTTTGACAGATTACTGTTCATCAGACAGTCACCCATTTACAGTCACTTTAATTGCCTATTCTTGTGTTAAACTTGTACTGTGCTTGGTGTTTTTTCTGCTTATCTTGACTTCCCACACTCCACTGAGTGTGGGGGTGCCCTTGTATCCAAGAAAAAGCCAACATATAAGCTTTCCTAAGCTTATCTTTGCCCAGACTTGGTTTTTGCACTATCAGTGGGAACTAAGTTCCCACGGCTAGCCTTACTATTGGTACTGCTTAGCTAAAAGACAGAAAACATCAAAAAGGTCACTATCAGATTTCACTTTTTTGTCTTTAGTGGTGATAATTAGGAGTTAGACTTTCAAATTAGTTTCATAATTTTTCTTATTTTATTTCTGATTTTTCAGCATAATTATTTTTGTTTTACTGTTCATTAAGTATTTTTTAGGGTTTATTACTATTTTTAATTACTTTTTAAATATCTGTTTTTGTCTTTTAGTGGAAAAAACTTATATTTTTCACTTTTAAAATTTTTCCTAGACTTAGAATTATATTTTAAGATTTTTGGTTTTAAAAATATTTACTGTTCACTTTTTAATTATTTTTTATAATCAATTTAAGTTAATTATGGTTTAATTAATAAACTGTTTTGTCTTTTAGTGAAAAATTTCACATTTTTCAAACTTTTTAAATTTTCTACTGTTCATTAGGGTAATTTAAGATTTTTAAAATTATCAAATTAATTTTGGCATTATTTTATTATTTTTTAGGATTATTTTAGTTTAAAAATAGTTTTTAGTGATTAAAAAAATAGAAAAATAGTTTTTAAAATTTAAGAAAAATAGTTTTTAGTCTTTAAATAGTATAAGTTAGTTATTAGTTCAATAAATTAATATTTTGGGCATTTTGTTAATTATATTTAATTTTTGGGCTTTAATTCGCATTAAAAATTAAATATTTAATTAATAAAAGGTTTTAAAATATATTTGTTGTATTTTTATTCTTATTTATATTATTTTAGACTTAGTTTAATCTTTTAATTAATTTTTAGGTTTTATTTTTAATTTTGTCACGTTTTACGTATTTACGTTCGCGTTTTACGTCAACGTCGTAGTGTAAACGTAGTCGTAACTCGTCTTTTATTTTTCTCTTCTCAACCAAAAACGACACTAATCCAAACATTGTTATTTTATATATTGGCACATTAATACACACACCTCCTTCGAGAACGAACTTGGAATTTATACGTCTTCACGGTTTTTCATTAAATCGTGTCGATTAATACTTGCCGCACTTATACTCGTCTTTCCTAAGACTTGTATACAAAAACACTACATCAACTTCCATATATCGAATATATAAATTGTTTACTAACCAGTATAATATGTAAATAAAATTCTATCGCAAATATATAAAATTTACATATTTTTTTAAAACCAGAAAAAATCAAAACCTGGTCGGGTCTCGAGAACCGGGTTGACCCAGGTCACCTCAAACCCGGCGGGTATAGCCAGGATTCGAAAATATGAAACCCCAAATAATATGACCCGTTTTTTTGCCCGTAACCGGATCAACCGGTCGACCCGGCCGGGTCGATCCGGGTCTGAAAACATTAATGTAAATAAGCATTATTTATTTAAGGCAGCTAAAAAGTGGATTGTCATTCAACTTTTCCATGTATTGCAATAATACTACTGAATGTTTGTAAAATAAGGAATCATATCTCGTGTATGTAGAGATTGAAAAATGCATGATCAATGCAACCAGAAAAACTGTGGTAGCGTCAAAATATCATGGAACGTTTCAGCTACTTTGAAAGTAATAGTTCGAATGGTAGCTTCGGTTTTCATTTATCAAGAATCCTTGTTAATAGTATTCTGACATGAACAAACAAATATAGTTCAGCTAACATACCTCATCAACTGCAAGAAAATAACACATTTGTAATATCACATTAGCAATAAAACATATTATTCAAATTATCAAAGTTGTATTGTTCTCTACCAGCATAAAACTGAACCAATGCACTTAAAGTGAGAGCCACCAGCATAAAGTAGGTAGCGTTAAAATGATTGACCTAACAACGTAATTAAGAGTTAGATATCTGTCACCAGGGATTCCAACTTTGGTTGCTTCCATTTGTGCCACATGAATCTGGTATTCTACCTGATCAATCAAGAACAAAACGTAACATATTAAATGTGTAAATCAAGAACAAAGCTAATAATATTATTTGTGCTAATTATGTATGCCTTGTCTTACACAAATATATTTTTAGTACATGTTTTGCTTTGCTCTTTTAATTTCATTGTCCTTCCATTTGTCCCTTTTTAGGCACAAATTTCTTTATCGAGTCCAAATCCTACATATTATATATTAGGATTTCAATAATTTGCTGGTATTTTTTAACTTTGGTGATGCATCAGCATCCGCTTTTAAGACCTCTACGTTGGTGCGTCTTTAACTATCATATTATTATGTATTATGACAGAAGCGTGAATTTTATGGTTTTAGTGTCGCGACTCAGTTTGCATCAACTCTCCAATCAACATTTGCATTTGGCAGCACCCAATTTGAGGCTGAAAGTTCTCCATTTGGGTATGCAGTTACATAACACACAGAAAGTTAATGGTAACCCACAACTGGATCTCTAGATATGTAATCAAGGATAATGCCATAACCCACAAACAGGAAGCTAATAATAACTATATATGTTAATAACAGTAATCTAAAGAAGCCGAGGTAAGTTTATCAAACAATAGAAGAAACTAAGATTTGTATAATTCTTAATTAACTGCTGAGATGTAGCTTCGGCGATAATAAGTTATCCGAAATTGCTGGCATACTTCCAACTTCCCTTCAATTCCACCTATGTAGAGTTTAGAAGCTTGTAAATTTGATTCGCCGATTCCCAATCGTGGTTTTGACATAAGTTTTGTTTCTTTTTCAATCCTCAATTTTCTTTCTTGGTCGATCGTATACAAATCATTCCGGCAGGGTCTGCTGCATAACTAATATGTACTTCCAAAATGTAATAACTTAGGTAAATAAATAAGTGGCTCATGCTACACGTAAAAAAATAATGAATTTTAATCTTGTATGATGTTATACAGCAACAAAACTATAATATTGTAAATTAAAGGAATATGGTGTATCTATATAAAATCACGAAGATCACATTAACCATGGAAGCAAATACTACAAATTGAATCTAAAGATACTTAGAAATATCAAATAGCTTCATATTATGAGTTTAGTAGAAGTACATCAGTAAGAAGGGTCGAAGAAATCTTTCCAATCATTAGTTCATGATGGACATTATCTACAAATTCTGAAACAGATAGACAAACTACACGCAAGACAGTGGGCGAGATCACGAAATAATGAAGCTAACAGATACCAAGAAGCTTGAATATATTAAACGAACTCCTAAAAGTAATGCCACAACGATAGTATTAAGCAGCGAATCGCCGGCCCATTGTCAATCTAGCAAGAAATTTTCACCTTTCTTGCATCTCCACCATGTGCTGCAACTCCAAACTTTCCACCTGCTTATAAGTTTCCGCAAAATTCAGTCAATTTAATCAACTCTTTTCAGTTCATAGACGTTATGTAAACTCACTTAAGGATCATTCAATGCATGTTTTTGGCACTGTGCATCTGTCACGTGAATGACATCACCAGTCACACAATACGAAATTGTTATTTTTTTCCTCCTCTGTCACTCAATAGGAAATCATTATGTATGAAAAGATATGCAAGAAAAGAAACAGAGAGAGTTTTTACAGTTACTGTGTTCTCTTGGTTGTGTCCCTCTTTTTAGGTAAGTTCATTGTTTAATCAATAAATGTGACTTTTCTGATAAAGGTTTTAGCTTTCACGGTTACACTTAACATGCTGGACTTACTCTGATATGGTCGAAAAATCACCCTTCACGACTGGTGGAGAAATAAGCAGACTAAAAACCAATCAGTTTTGACTTAAATGGGCATTTTCCAGCTTTGGAAAATTCAGTCAATTTAATCAACTCCTTTTAATTCATAGACCTTGGTAAAGTCACTTAAGGATCATTAAATGCATGTTTTTGCCACCGTGCATCTGTCACATGAGTGACATCACCAGAATCTGCTCATCTAATAATCTGTAACTTTCATTATTTTGTTCCTTTGTTGTCACACAATAGGAAATCGTTATGTAAGTAAAGACATGCAAGAACAAAAACAAAGATAGTATGTACAGGTTTTTAGTTTATTATACTTGGGATGTCAGGCCATCAGACCACAACCAATATGTTTAGACATCTCCACAGCTTCAATGCTCCAAGTTACGGTAACAATGGTTGACTAATTTTAAGACCCGATGCAGGTTTAGAGGCATGTTGTGGGAACTTTAGAACACCCCATAGAGTCGTGGGGTACCAACACTTTCAAAACCCTTGTTAGAAAGGTGCTCGCATTGTCAAAATTAGCAACGCCTTCTCGATTGCGGTCACATGTATACCATAAAAATTCAGTATATATATATCAAAATCCTCTTGACCATCAGGGAAGAATTAAATAATATCAAACCAACAACTGTGTAATGTATTTCCATCATATCTAATCCTCTTCTAGCCGACCAATTTGTTCCACATGTTAACCAAAATTAGTAGACTCTATGTCGGTTCATATATTTTTTATACTTCTTTGAATTAATGTGTAGTTTCCTTCGCAGTCACATAAACCTTTACTCATAATTAATTTAGTCTAAAAAGCAAGACTCCCCTTTTTCTTGTTCACAGATTCAGACTTTGATTTCGTAATATTCTGTGATTCATCTTAAGAGTAAGAAAATGATACTTTAGCACATCAAAAAGAAACCAAGTGAAATACTAAAAGTGCTTAATATTAGGGTTTAAAGAAAAATCCAAACAACCGAATGAATGACTTTAGAATGACGATTTTGGGGTAATACATACAGGATTTGGTTGTCTGGTTCCTGAATGTAGTTTATTTGCGGGTAAACCAGATCTCAGCCCCATACTATGATACAAAACAATGGTTATACTATTTGGACTAAAATGCTAAATAATTGTAGATTTTATGAGTTTAAGAAGATACTTTGTTTTATATACTCCTCTTTCATTCGCATACCCAATGGATCTCTAGAATTACAATGTTTAGTACCCACCATTACACGATATTCCCGAGCAGTGTGACGAGAAAACATTTCTGTAATGAGAGTGTTTTCAATTCATCGGTCTCCTCATTATGTTTCTGAATAGCTTCATATAATGTGTGTTTTTGTTCCATGCTTCACCCATTTTGAATAGAGTGCTATTGGACCCTCGGTTCCCAATCTTTCATGTTCCGCCAGCAGCCTATATAATACACCAACGACCTGGTTATTCTAGATATGTCGCTTATTATGCATTTTCATAATAAGGCCAGCGTAATGTGGTCATACCTTTCCTCTTTATATAAATGCTTTCTAGCTATGTAAAGATCAGGTCTGGTCAAATTTGGTTGTCCGCCATGAATGTTTCTTAGTTATTTTAAACTAAGCACTCCAAAACAGCTCTATAGTTTGAAAAAAGCATCCAAACAACTCCTATAAGTAATTTTAATAAACTGTTTGCAAACAGTCGTCTAAGTTCCATATAAATTTGTTAAACAATTAAGACGTGTATCATTTTTTTAAGAAACATACAAAAAGCACATGTTGCATCGTTGTTTCTAAAAAAAATGGACCAAGCTTCAATTATTGGGCCTAGCGGTTCGATATCTTTCTCAATTCCCAGCGACTCGCAAACATACATACAGATCAACAATGGTCAATGGCCATTCTTAAATACAAATCAAATCCTAAATCCCCATTCTTAAGACGTTTCACTCTTACATATTCGTCCTAATCCTACAAACATTTTCATATATTAGATTAGCTAATATGTTATTCTTGATACAAATATTTGTTTCTCATTTGATTAATGCAGTAGTTCAAGATTTAGTACCTAATGTTGAGGGATCGAAATTTCATCGTCAACTTGATTATCTTTACCGATAATATCTAGGCACCCTTTTCTTTAACCATAAATTCTATTTTCTTCATTTTCTATTTACAAAAAAATATAGATACATTCATATATAAAGATATCCCAACCAGAAAGAAACTATAGTTAAACGACTTTTGAAATACACACAAACCTCTCATTGGGGACCTTTTTCCAATAGACTCCGCGGAAGCACTCTTGGACGAAGAAACACATAGAGGTGGTGTCCTTTTTTTTCCAAAGTGGTTTTTTATAGTTAACTGCATTAGAAAATGCGTGGCTCAGTGGCTTGTTTGTCATGGTTCTCCTGTGTTAATGATAGTACATTGTGACAGTATCAGATAGTCTCAAATCACATGAATCAAGCTTTAAATAACAAATAATAAAAAACCATGACCGATAGTGTAAGATAGGGCATAGAGTGGTATCGAGACTAATTGGCTGAGAGTAGTTTCTAACTATTGTTGCAGAGGAATTTTGAGCTAGCCAATGTTTCTACCTATTCTTTTTTGCCTACTAATGCTTACTTGTATCATTGTTACTAATGCTTACGTCTCCATTGACTTAGCACCATCACCTTCTAGGCTTCTACATCCATGCTGTCATATCATTATCAAGATTATAATTAACTTCACGTGTATTTTTGTGGCATCCGATCGATACAGTAGCCTACTGCAACACCAAAATTTATATAAATTGACTTAAATTATAGTGCAGGACACTTGCAAGTGGAAAACTATTAAAGATTAACCAAAACAATACACCAACAAAATAAAATTAGTAACTGAACATTAGAGGATTATTATAACTAATTCTCAAAAGCTATCCAGTTATCTGAACTACCAAAGGGTGTAAAGCCATTAATCTTACTTGATGCATATGGTAATTATTTTTGAACAAAAATACTGGTATGAATGGTGTAATATGTTGTTACTGTAAAAACTTACTTGATTGCAGCCTTGATTTGCTCATGGGTAGCATTCTTTACAATCCTAACAGTCAAGTCCACAACTAAAACATCAACAGTTGGGACACGGAAGTTCCTGTTAATTTTCCATTAAGGGATGGCAAAACCTAACCAACAACCTATAAAAACATGTCATAAGTTAAAAGAATCTACCAATTCGTAACTAAAACTAATCACAAAAATAAATTCATAATCAATAAACGTAATATGAATTCAGTCACAAAAAAATAAAAATTACCCAAAAAGAGTCAATCAATAATAAAAGAAACGAAACCAATTAAATATCAAATACCTTATAATTGTATGTACAATAAAGTTCGATAACATTAACTTGATCCACAAACCTTCGTGATTCAATGGTTTTCATTGAGTCTTCAAAAAAATTAGCTCTAAAAGAAGACAATAAGGTTTAATTAACAATAGCAGAATTAACAAAAAGAAAAGTCGATTAAAAGTACCTTGCCGTTTCCAGTGGTGTGCGTTCATATGTGTTTTTCTAATAATCTGCTACTTTTTGATAACGATAGATATGGATCGGTTAGTTGTTCAATCTAGGGTTTGGAAAACAATAGAAACTGGAAAGTGTTTTGGAAGGATATATATATATCATTCGGAGTCGTGATGTAAAGCCCAGAACGTAAGCCCATAACATGGTACGTTAAGCCCAGAACGTAAGCCCATGTGCTAACTGGGATTAGTGCCCTGATAGATGACGTGGCAAATCCCTCCTCTTATATATAATGTAAAGAATGTAAAGATATATATATATATGTATATATATATATATATATATATATATATATATATATATATATATATATATATATATATATATATATATATATATATATATATATATATATATATATATATATATATATATATACTAGTGGAAAACCCGTCCGAACGGGTATGATTTCTGATTGTCGTTTTACTTTTTTGTATTTTGTAAATATTTGTTTGTAATGTTCAATTGACATGTATGACTTCTAATTCTTTTTTTTTATTTGTTAAATATTTGTTTGTAATTTGGTTTTTAGTTTAGTTGTCTTCTAATATATTATCAGTCATGATTTTTGAATGTATTTTAATGATTATTCAGTTTAGACTTTTTAATGATGGTCCGCCCGATGGTCGGACTTGTTTTGTGAATATCGTTTACAAAAATTGAGTAAAAATAACCCACGAAACATGAAACGTAGCGCCATACTTCCATTTTAATTTTTAACGATAGTGTACGTGTCTTTTGTTTGAATGGATCGATTGATCGAGATTTACTAACGTGTTGAAACTCCGGTTTTATAATGTGGTAAGATAAATTTATATGTTAAAGGAAGCCTAAAGTTCATATATTTATAGAAATATCAAACACCTTACAATCTAATTTGAATTTTCATTAATTATGTGCATAAATGACGACACATTACTATAATAGTCTTTTGAGAGTATATTAAGTTATATAAAATTATTTTTTATGAATATATCAGTTTGTACATTAAGTTGCATTTATAAGTTCTCTAACATATTAGTATTAGCTTATTAGGTGTTTGATCAATAAATGAATGTGATTTTAAAGTGTTGTATCATGTTGTATTGCACACGTGCACAAATAATAATATAATCTCTTTATCAAAATTTTATTTTATGATCATGCTTACAATTTACAAACATACGACAACCTATAAAAAATAATTACCCATGAGACCTATGCTTATATACATATTAGAAGGCCATATAAAAAAGCAAATGATAAGTCAAATGTTTGAGTAAGAGCAAATGTAATTTTTGTGGTTGCTTAAGATGACCAAATGTTTCAATTGTTAACTACCTCCGCTACCCATTTATTCTGCCACTTCCACATGATATAAAATATCATATACTTTTAGTTAATCGAAGGGTATGTGGAGAAAATCTTTCGGATTTAACTCTCACATGTGTGTCGCCAAAAATGCATAGGCTCATTTCTAGTTGTTAGAAATTCCTTGATCAGCAATCTTTTTTTAATCAAACTTTAAATTGAAGATTTTTTTTAAAAGAATGTTTTTTAATAGAAAATATTCTCTTGATTCACTTCTTTTTATTTTTATGTTTTTTTAATAATTTAAAATTTTCTTTATTTGGTAAGTTTTTAAAAAATTGTTGATGAAATTTAATAGAAACAAAAAGATATAAAATTACATTTGTCAAATTTATGAAAAAAATAAAAAAAAAGGTAATAAATAAAACTTTAATAGTTAAATTTAAATAAATTAGATAGTGTTAAGCGAAAATTATATATTTTCATATTTTTCAGTAAGTTTAAAAAAATTAACAAATACTTCTTACATTTTAATAATATCACAATTAAAAAATATTAAATATAAACTTTTTTATATTAGTAAGATCTATTCAAGAAACTAACATTTTTCAGGGTAATATAAAAAAGGTCAAACTTCTCATCGTAACCATACGGCAAGTTCTTTACGGATGGTGCCAGGGGCAGAGCTAGAAAAAAATTATAAGAGGGTCAACTTTTTTTTACAACAACTGTGAGTTTAAAAGGAAAATTTTGCCAATGCAAACTTTGTATAGAGTAAAATGTACTAAAAATAAAAAGATAATCTAACTAAAATATACTATAAATAGAACTACTTTTTACGTGCATACTATTACACTCCACGTGACATACAGTAGTATTTTTCTTCGTATTTAATATATGTACCTTCTTCTTTTCCAGTGATTCATTTTCTTCAAATCTCAACAATCTCTAAACATCGAAATTAACTTCTAAAACTCTCTAAACAGCGAAGTTCACTTCCAGTTTTTATAAGTCAGACTTTTTTAGAAGGGTCAAATTCGAAAAATAACTCAACTTTTTAAAAATTTCATACTATAATTTTTTCCGATAGGAGTCATCTGACCCCTTTGACCCCTGTGTGGCTCCGCCTCTGAAGTCTAGATGGTGCATGAACCACAAATTTTAATAAATGAACATAGTCATTATCATGCTTCAAACATTTATCTTATTACATTTAATGTTTTACCTAAATATTAGTGTAAAAAAATTTATGAATTCTAAAACAAAGTTTAAGCATAAAGTTACTAACACGTTTTTTTCATTCGTTAACTCATGTCTAAGCCAGCTTCGGCAAGCCTTGTGAATATCCAATAAAATTTTTAGGTAATATTTAATTGATTTGATAAATTGTATACATCGTAACATATCTATTAAGTGTACTAAAAATGAAAAATAATTAATATTCATCGGATTATAAAAAATAAAAATTAATAACTTAACCTCGATACCAAAGTATAGTATTTAGTTCAAAAGCAAAATAAACAATATTTGTACGCAACATTTGTCATCGATTTTGTATATTTACCAAGATAGAATCTTTAACCCCCGACTTTGACACAATGACATATAATTGACGTGTTAGAGTAGCTCCATTGACATAGTTACATTCATATACAACAATACCTTATAAAAAGTATTTGTTGAGTTCTAAGATATCAATATCAAATTTCTTTTACTGGCTAAATAGAAGTTTTTCTCATAATCATATATCATGACTTTTTATAACAATATTTGTAATAACTTATTAAAATAATATTCTTATTTTTAAATTAAAAAATTATTTTATTTATTTTTTTGAACGAAATCTTTTTATCTACTTATTAGTTTTATAATTTAATTTTAACATATCGTTTAAAATTTTGTTCCCTTTAATTCAATATCTATTTTGATATATTTTTATCAACTTTTAGTTTTATTTTATTTTAATGGATTTATTTTAATTCGATTTTTAACAATTTTAACATTAATATTAATAAAAATTTAATGAGTAAGAGAGTGATATTTGTTGGCTTCAAAATTCGTCATTGAATATTTTTTTCGTACTGTACTCAAAAACTTCACCTACGTAGTCTTTGGGGAAGGTTGTCTTGTGTCAAGCTGACCAATTAAAACAAACTACAATTTTGTCAATTGTTTATTGAAAAGTCAAATCGGTGCTGTCCAAAAGAAAAAGTTCGGTCAATGATCTATTTGAACGATGTTAAATAGTTATGAAAAAAGTTCATGTTTCCTATCGTTTACACCAAATATCAAGTATGGTCCCTATCTCAAACTAAGTGCACAGATCGTCCCTATCATTTACACTTTGGATCAAGAATAGTCTCTATCTTGGATGGGTGTTAATTTTGACTGTTAACTTTTGGAAATAGAGGGGTATTTTTGTCTTTTCATTTTAATTAAATAAAAACTTAATAGTCCCTATATTTGTCTTCACCAAATCGTCTCCCACTTTCAATTAGTCACCAACTTTCACAATCATATCTCTCTCCTCCTCTTGATTCAATCAAAAAACCAACTTTCACAATCATATCTCTCTAATAATAAGCAAAAAAGATTGCTTAGATCTTATAGATCTACTCAATCCACCATCAAAAACGACCCCCACCACACTTGCTTGGTCGTTGTCGCCGTACAACCACCAACAGCCACCCATCTTTCGTGGCTCCATCACCACCACAGCCCCATTATCATCTCATACTCCAGCCGCCACTTTATACATCATTAAGGGTGTTTGTCTCGGATTCATACCCCAGCCGCCACCCTTTTCCTCCTTCGTGGCCACCACAGCCACCATCGCAGCCTCCTGCTGCCATCACCCCAGCCACCATGTCCACTGTTGTGGTTTTACCCACAACCATCATCACAACCGTGACCTCTAGCCACCATCTCCATTCGCAGCCACATGCACCATCGTCACCATCTTCATCTACTCCAGCCGCCACCCATGGCCACCCTACACCACGACCACGACCACCGTGGTCATCCTTTGTGTTTCTCCACTGACGTGACAACCACCTCCACCAACAGATGGCTGCCGCCACTGTCTACACATTAAGGGGGTGTTTGGATATGCTGTTTACAACAGCATAAGGGGGTGTTTGGATCTGCCAATTAACAACCGCATATGGAGTATTTGGTTTTAGGCAGAAAGTGCCTAAGGGTGCATTGGGTTGGCCAAAATCCACATGAAGGTGATGGGATCTGCTGTTGGAAGCCACATGCGGGGCCGTTTATATGTTTTTTTTGCATTTAAGGAGAGAAAGAGGTGGTTTTGGTGAAGAAAAGAATGTGTTTGGATCTGTTTTTATTATTTGGTGGTTTTTGTTTCAGTTTCAAGAGGATTGGTGGAGAGAGATGGGTTTTGATTTGAGAGAGATATATCTGGGTTTCTGGATTTGAGAGAGAGGGAGATGAGAGAGAGAGAGGGGTAGATATAAATAAGATAGAGAGAGGGATGAAAAGGGTGTATGTTTGATCCTGTGGGATGAAAATGGTGGGTGTTTGTATTAAATGAAGTCAAAATAAGTAAAAGACCGAAATGCCCCTCCTCTCTCAAGACTTAACCAGCAAAACTAACACCCATCCAAGATAGGGACCATTTTTGATCCAAAGTGTAAACGATAGGGACGATCTGTGCACTTAGTTTGAGATAGGGACCATACTTGATATTTGGTGTAAACGATAGGGACCAAACATGAAATTTTTTCAATAGTTATTTATCACCATTTGGTGCATAAAGTACTTTTGATGATTTATATCAACACAAAAGGGCAAAGGCTGAATTTATGTAACGTATTTGTTCAAATTAACTAATGTACGCAAGATACTTTTTTTATTCCAGATCTACGCAACGTACTTTCAGATACTTACTAATCTACGTAATATTGACTAAATTATGACTTGTTTGACCGGTTACCACTTAGAAAAGTTACAGTTTGGTCCTTTGGTCTGCGTGGACTTCCACCGTTAGTCCTTTAATATTCTTTTCATTAGAAACTTAGTAATGATACATTGACTTAAATACACGCATTTTTATACACATTTTTATACACACTTTTTATACGAGTTATTATATACATGTTTTTATACGCGAGAAATTCTGAAATTTGACAGAAGATTTCAGCGTCAAAACTTATCGCGTAAACTCCAAAAATCTCACGTTAAGTCAATGTATACGTTCTCTACAACTTTCATGTTTTATGTTTTTCATGAAAAAGACATTTTGATGGTCGAAACCCCGATTTAAAACTATGACAACAATACTAGTATTTTCGGTAATCACTTAATTAGTCACTGATAGGTTTAGAGACTTAAAAGTATATATATATATATATATATATATATATATATATATATATATATATATATATATATATATATATATAATGTATATAATTACTTAATTAGTCACTGATAGGTTTAGAGACTTAAAATTAAGTTTTTAGCACTAAATGAGACCGTCGAAATTCAGATTTACTTAATTACCGAAAACACTAGTATTGTTGTCACAGTTTAAATCGAGGTTTCGACCATCTAAATGTCTTTTCATGAAAAACATAAAACATGAAAGTTGTAGAGAACGTATACATTGACTTAACGTGAGATTTTCGGAGTCTACGAGGTCAGTTTTGATGCTAAAATCATATGTCAAAGTTCCGAATTTCTCGCGTATAAAAACGTGTATATAATAACACGTATAAAAAGTTTGTATAAAACGTGTATAAAAATTCGTGTATTTAAGTTAAGGTATCATTACTAAGTTTTCTAATGAAAAGAATGTCAAAGGACTAACGCTAGAAGTCCACGCAGACCAAAGGACCAAATTGTAACTTTTCTAAGTGGTAACCGGTCAAACAAGTCACTTGGTCAATATTGCGTAGATTAGTAAGTACTCGAAAGTATGTTGCGTAGGTCTGAAATAAAAAAAGTATCTTGCGTACATTAGTTAATTTGAACAAATAAGTTACATAAATTCAGGTTTTCCCTTTCTAAAATGGTGATAAATAGTTATTTTATTCCTCGTTAAAAAAAACTCATTTTCAAAGGTCAAAAACGTATTCTTTCACAATGCATCGGTAGATAAAAGTGATATGTGTATAAAACTATAAATACTATCAAATGCCGCCCAAACTCATAGCTTCAAAATATTTAACTACAATCAAAATGGTATTTTGTTTTAATCCTTTAACTTATCTATATGACTTTTAAACCTATGAAAATCATCATTAAAGAAGAAAAGTTTATAGTCTGTGCATGATTTGAGCAGGTGGTGAAAATTTGTGTGCATGCTCGTTTTTGTGGTATAGGTCTTCGGTGCACGAAATTCTTATGTCTAGAAGAATAGTAGAGTGAAATAAAACTTTTTCTATTTTATTTATAGAGTCACATTTGTAAAATTGGGCTTTTCACACTCAACATTTGTCTTTTCTATAGAAAAAATATATATAATATCAGTTTAGATACACAATCAAGACTACACTTGATAAGTAACAGATTTAGATATAATTTCATGTTTTCAAAATATTAGATGTTCTTGTTCCCTTTCTTTTACAAAAAATAAATGTAATACTAACTTCAAATATATTTTATGGATGTCACAGACTGGTTTAAAAAAAACTAAAAAGAGTACATCATATAGATTGTATACTGATGAGAGCTCAGATATCGTCGAAAACCTCATGTATATTCCAACTATCCACACTTGTAGGGTCGCCTAAAATCCAAGTCATTTGCCCATAAGGGCCACTAACATGCAAGACAAATTTCTAACTAACCATGTATAATGTGTCATTAAGTAAAATGGTCACTTACAGAGTGTTTGGCGTTTCTTTTAAGTTTAGGTAATCATCAGTTGTTGATGCTTGGGTATAGCAAAATTGCTTCTGACTATCATACTATCTAGGGGTTTAATTATACCTAACGATTTTCCAAGCACCAAAACAACTAATTATCTTCAAATTTTCTACATCGCATAACCAATTCTAAACGTCAGACGCCCTTTATTAAACCTAAGACACTAAGAGCAATGTGTATGCACAGATACATCATGCACATTGAATATAACATTCCTACGATAAGAAATCACAAAGAACGAAGCACAACCTTTGAGGGAAAGTACAACACGATCACGAGGTATTTTTCGCTCTTAAACCCATATGCCAAAGTATCCTTCGCCCCGTCCATGAGTTTCTGCACGTTGTTTTTGCAACCAAATACCTGAAAAATGAAAAATCTTTAGACATAGCTATAAGTATAACTCATACAATAAAAACCTATACCAACCAAGTTCAATAAAAACACTTTTTGTTTCAAACATGAAGTTTTAGTTCAATAGTCAAGCTTATGAGATATAACGATGATAATCATTACCTCAACTCACAACACCAAATTCAAATTTGATTTTCGGTTCGGTTCAATCGAATTCTTGTTCGGGTCAGTTCATTTTTCTGGTTGACCCAGAAAAAAATAAATCTAACTAATCGAACCGAAGTAACCAAACAACCCGATAACCGAATCGATCAACACCCCTAATCAAGTGTCTTGGCTTGGCTATTGAACTAAAACTTCATGTTTTAAACAAAAAGTGTTTCAGATGTATCGAGTTAGTAGATAATCATTGTTACATGTATTAATTAATATTGCATCATAATCGGAATAACAAATATACGTGGCTGAATTATGTGTCTTTAGAGGTATCGTCAGATGTAAGTTGATGCTTCGGCTAACACTTCATTACACAAGTGTGATGCATCACTTTCAACATAAACTTACCAATGTCTTTCTCTGATTCATTAACTGATCCTTGGATTGAGAAGTCATTTGAGTTTGAAGTCCACATAAGCAAAACCACTTATTCAGCCACTAACCCCCAGTTATTGTCATCTAACAGTAAAAAGCTAAGAGTCACAGGTAGGTCACTCAACACAGAATGTGGGTTCACAGTCAGTAAAGGCGTATATTTGGAAAAGCTCCCACTTAACAAACTAATTGTATGGCCAGAAAAGAATGCAAATAAATATGTCACAATATAGGCATGCTCTATACATGACGTAGAGGAAATGGCACTTATGGGAGCCTCCACAGAGGCAGGCGAATTCTGAAGCAGATGCTGATGGTGTGGTTGTGCTGGGGATCCTGTTGCCCCACCAGTAAATGGTGACATGTATGCAAATGTCAGCACCAATCATATATTTTCCTGACCTTGGTGACTGTAGGAGACGAAAATTGGGCTTATGTGTTGTATGGTCATGTAAAAGAGTGGGAGCGAGGCGGGTTCGGTTTATATATTGATCGGGTTTTGTTTTGTTTACTTCTAGATTTGGTTTAACCTGGAAACAATCCACATAAAAATTGAGTACCCGTATAAAAACATCAGGAAGACCAACAACCAAGGCCAATCCAGAATTTTGGAAGTCTTTCTCATTTAAAATTAATATATACAATTTAATAAATATAACATACATATGATTAAAGATAGGAAAACTTGGTTTTTTAAAAACCGATTAAGTCAATCAGTCAACTGATCGCTTGCTAAAACTGGAAACGGTCTTTTTAGTTTTACCCGGTTTTTAACAAAATCAGATTAGTTTTAACCGATTTTTAATCAGATCGGTTTGGTTTTAACCAGGTCGGTTCGATTTTAATCGAGTTTCCACCGTTTTTTAAACCAGACACGTTCATTTTAATAAACCAGTTAAAAAAATCGAAATGTGAAAGAAAAAAAAAATTAAAGATCCGTTCTTTTCCGACCCCCACATATGATTATGTTCAACCATTAATTTATACATGCTTTAAAACGAATCTAAAAATTAAGTCACTTCGCGAGATGCTTTATTGAGAGATAATAATAGCAACACTATATCTTTTCTCCTTTTCCTTTTGAATATTCTATTTTATTAACAAAACTAATTTTCTAAAAAAAAGATAAAACGATATTTACATAATTAAACATTCACATGGGATAAAACATATCCGTTGGGTGGACCAAAGCCTAAAAATATCAAAGATTAATTTATTTTTAGTTTTCTTTAAAAGAAACGGGTTTCCCTGCCAACAGGTATAACTCACACACAAATATACTTTTAGAACAAATTTACGAAACGAACCCGCCCATTGAGCGGGTTATGCCGCTAGTATATATATATATATATATTATATTTATTAATATATTTAATAAATATATTTATGTATTTATTAATTTAACCGAGCAAGTAAATATATATGTTTAACGGTCGTTAAATAATTAATAGTTAAGTTATAACGATTCTTAAATAAATATATAGTATACATAAACATAAGGAAAAAAGTTTGGAAGATTCCAGAACACCCCTAAGGGGTGTTTTGGTCGGTCAGTTATGAGGCCCAAAGGGGGGGGGAGGGGCAAAAGTTGCCTTTTATTTATCTTGGGCTATAAGTTGTTTATACCTATAAATACACCCCTATCCCTCAAAATTCACACAACAAATTATCTCTTCCATTCTCTTTCTCTTTGGTCGATCGCCACCCCCCACCAAGGAAGGGTTTCGCTTGGTTTTATTGGTTGATCAATTGTATACTTAATCTAGTCCTAGCCCCTCTCTAGGGTTGTTGGGTAGATTAATTATAAGCGTTGTAGCTCGATTTTCACGTGCTAGAATCACGGTTAGCTCATTGTATTACGTGTGTACAAGAACGTAATATAGTCTTACTTTAGAATATATCTTGGTATATACGGTTTAAACCCGAATTGGTGATTTGTTCTTCGTCTTGTGGAATTGCTTTAGCGTAAAGGTATGTAACCTAATTCGATTAATTATAATTGTGTTATTAATTATGATCTTGTTAAATCGTTTCCGTTATATGTGCTTTGATCTCGTTTAGGGTTTTATATAAATGTTATGATACTAATAAACCTTCAGTTGCACCTTGACTGACTCGAATTAGAGGTAATTCGAGTATTGAAGCTCCGGCTCATGCACCAAGTGAATTCTTGTATGGAGGGATCCTACACACTAAGAAAAGCACTGTTAGACTTACCGTGGGATTATCTCCCATGATCATACTCCAGCGTGACAGTATGTAATCATTTTAGTGATGAGTAACCGGTGAGGTTTAGTGATTGGTGTTAAGCATACCTTGAATGGAACCTAGACGGTTCCTTTTATAGCCGGTGAAGCCCAAGTAGGCCTTACCGAATGTTGCGGCCCAAGCAGAAGATAATTACTATATACACGGGATACTCATCTTCTAAATAAGAATAGTGTATATCTTCTCAATTGGGCGAATCATATTCCTAATTAGACTATGATTTTGTTGGCCTTAACCGTGTGCGCTAAAACAATCTTGAACTAGGTTTCTTACTCGCCTCGTGACCAAACAAACCAACAAGGAATTTCTAGGGTTTTGTTGACTCGGACTAAAGGTAAGAAATAAGTGTTTTTGTGTATTCCTTTTTAGTCGAAGGTAAGGACAATGAGAGAGAAAGTATTTGCTTGTTTATGTATGTGTCTCAGATGGACTAAGTAACAAGGGAGAACCATGCTTGTTCAACTATAAGCATAAGGAGGTGATGATCTTAACCTGGTATTAGGGGTTTTTATAGGTTCATCACAAGCCAAGATATGATTTATCAAAAGTTTCAGGAAATGGGTGTCTTGGAAAGTCAAGCAAGTAAAGGAAGCTTTGGGAGGGAGGAACACGGTATGGTAGAGGGAAAACGAGAAAGTGTTTGGGGTTTGGGTTTTTCCGATGGATTTAAGAGGGAAAAAGGACGGTTTCATGGGCGATTGGGCTTGGACTTTAGGGCTTATCTTTCTAGATGATTTTCTAGTGGTTCAAACTGAAGTGTAAAGTTCGGGTGCAAGTCTTAATGATGCCGAGCTAGGGGAGTCAAGTGGCAAGAGTCGGCTTTGTCTAAATCCTATGAAAGAGTCGGGCTTTGTCTAAGTTGGTGTCCGGTTGTGATTTTTACAAGGAAAAAGAGTCGACTAGGGTTTACAAGTGAGTAGAATGTCAACCATGACATTGTAGGGTTTATACATATGTAACCTGGCAATGTTGGGTTTTATAAATGTGTTGTATCATAAATTGAGATGTTTAGGCACGAATGAGATTTTAAGGTTTCGTCTAAGTGTCGTACGACAATAATTTAGGGTTTCCAATAGGGAGAGCAATAAGTAAGGCGTACGGTTCACGGTCACGAGTTTCTCGAATTCGTTTCGTTCGTAAACGTATATAAAATTTAAAACGTAAGACATCGTATTCGTAGAAATTTTAATGACACGTACGAACAATAATTCCGAAAATATAAACTTCATAAATCGTCAATTCGGATGCGTACACATTTTGCTTAAAATTAACCGGGGAAATTTAATAGACATGCAAGTCTAAACCGTTTATTGGAATTTTTAATAATTAAAAAATTCGCGGTTGTTACAAATAGGAACATTTATAAAAGAAATTGCACTATCTCTTCAATATTCTAAATAGTATAATCTTACACGCTTTTGGTACAAACCTTTACAATATAAAAGCTTCATAAAATTATTTTTGTATTAATTGATGAGCAAAACACACTAAATGAAAAAAAAATGAATACACATTAATATGAAGCATGTACAAATAATTATTGCTATAAGTAACTTTTTATATACAATTATCTAAATTGTTCACTAAGTTTAATATCAATTTCAGTGTTTGATTTTGAACAATTCAATTTTTTTGTAAATTTGTATATATAAAAACATATAACGTCTATGTATGTATTTTAGTAGAAATTTAGTAAAATACTAATTATTTTCATTAAATCGTACATATCAAATTAAGAAGATTTTAAGATAATTATAATATATGAAAACATGTAAACATAGAAAGTACGAGAATATCATATATATACGCGTTATATAATATTGTGACGAATGTTACATAGATCAACAAATAACTTTTATTAATCATCACAAACTCGTAATATTATTTTTATATAAAAATGATTATTCTTTTTTAAAACTATTCTAACTTAAAGGTATTACCATTACTGTTGATACAAAAGTTGGATGGACCGAGCTAGACCTGAATTAGGCTTAATTAGGGGTCTTGTGGACTCCGGCTCTTGCACCAAGTGAATCTTGTTTGAAGACCCTACACACTAAATAACAGACACTGTTAGGCTTACCATGGGTGCTTGTCCCACAATTAGACTCCAACGTGAGAGTAAGTAATCAGTTTGAGTATATGTGAGGGTTTCTGAGTATTGTGTATTGTACCTTTGTGGAACCTTGGGGGTTCCTTTTATACCCGAGAGAGTCATGGCTAGGATCTCCTACTCTTGCGGCCTAAGAAAGAGATAATGACTAGAAATAGATTAATCCTTGTCGCGTAGCTATGGTAAGTGTATATCTCCCTTTCCTTAGGCGAATATAATCATAGGATAGATTATATTATGTTTTATCCTGTCGCAGTGCGACGAAGACTTGGCTAAGTAACCAACCATTATGCGACAGCGGCTTATCGGGCCATCTGGGCCTTGCGCACGCTATGAAATAATGATCCATACCCAATGGATACGGGTAGTACCCGTGGGTCGGGTTATACAACCCGAATAGGGACTATACGTCATCATGTCCCCCCAGTCTAGTGGTCTCAGGTCTTGACCACGACTACTAGACTATCAGTCTGCTAAGTGGGCAATCGTAGTGTTCAGTATCCCAGAAGTTTCAAATTCTCCCGCCAAGGTCACATACATTCCCCCTTTTACCTAATTTCCTTGAAAATCGGGAAAACGTTTGCCACGTCGTTTAAACTGTTGACCTGCCACCGTTAGATGAAGACAGTGGAATACACGTGGCATAGATCCGAATAATTTGAACAGTAAATCGAGTGCCTATATATATCACCACCGTATTTTGACTGCCCAAATTCTTCAGTAAAATACTTTCATTATCAAGCTCTTTTCTCCTCCATTCGAAGCAAGATACTCCCTAGGTAATCATTTACGAATCTCTATCATTCCGACACGCGCATACAACCGTGGTTAGACAATTATCCGAAATTACATCCACTATCACCGTCGAGGAACTAGACCAGTTCACGTCAGACTTGTAAAACCCGCATTTAAAATACCATGAACATTGCGCATGAACAGTGAACATCCAAAAATACGGTAAAATAGAAACTTTCCATTTATAATATAATTCACGTAACACGATACTTAATAACATGTAATTACGTATATATTATAAATGTGTTAAGTACACGACATATAAAAGTCACGATAATTAAACATGAACGATCACGTAAATAATTTAACTCGGGAAAACTACGGGTTTCCCTATGTGTCGCGGCTAAAAGAGACAAGAAGGAAAAGATGGGCTTTGGCCCATGACCCAAATTAAAACCCATAATAAACAAAACACATGGAAAACTTAATCATAATTTAGGTTTACAAAAAAAGTTTTCCCTTGCCTCCCTTTGCCTGTCTTGCCGCCGGCCACCTCAAACCACAAGGACAAACTAGACGATTTTGCTACTTAATTATTGTGTGTACGTGATCGTGATCTTAATTCTTTCTTCCACGTGTTCGGTAAATCAAAAACCTTTTCTTTTCTTTTAATTCTTATTGAATTCATGTTCTTATTTAATTAATCTTAAAAACAAGTAAATAAAACATGTGGGGTTAATTAAATCATGGTTTAAGGGGTGTTTGGTGTTGCTTTGGTTCGGCCGAGACCCAAGCCGAGAGCCTCAAGGCTCTCGGTGGTGTTGTTTTGCCCAACCGAGACCTCATGGTCTCGGTGTGGGGTTCGTGTGGATCGAACACAGGCCAAGGGGACCCGACCGCGAGTCGGGGTTAGGGTTTTGGTTTGGATCAAGTGCCAACCGAGACCTATAGGGTCTCGGTGGGGCTTTTTGATGCTAACAGTGGGTACCGAACAACAAGCAGGGGCAACCGGTCATAACCGGTGTGAACCGGCAGACCGCTGGTGGGAACCGGGTCTGGCAGCGGCTAGCCGTGGCTCGGGCAGTGGGTAAAACCACTCGGACAGTGGCAACCGGCTAGGCCGGGTTAGCTACTGTCAAGGGTGTTTGGCTTGTGTGACCCCGGGTTTCGGGCTCAGGTTAATTTTTAAAACACGGGTTCGGGTTTCGGGATAATACTTAAAATCAGAAATATGTTTAATTAAATTAATTAATAAATTTTTAATTTAATTAAATTCACGACTTAGGTTAAATATTAAAATTAATATATAATGTATAACCTAAAGTATTTTACTTAGCTTAATTTAATTAAAACATGTATTTTTAATTAAACTCTTATAATGTATAGTTAATTAAATTAACTAAGTTATTTAATTAATAAGCTATAATGTTGATACAAAAGTTGGATAGACCGAGCTTGACCCAAATTAGGCTTAATTTGGGGTCTTGTGGACTCCGGCTCTTGCACCAAGTGAAACTTGCTTTGAGGACCCTGCGCACTAAACAGACACCGTTAGGCTTATCATGGGTTTGTGACCCACGATTAGACTCCGGCGTGAGAGTAAGTAATCAATTTGAGTATGTAGTGTTTAGGGTATTGTGTGTATCGTACCTTTTTGGAACCTACGGGGTTCCTTTTATACCCGAGAGAGTCCTGGCTGGACTCTTCTACTCTTGCGACCAGAGGAAGAGATAAAGACCTAAAATAGTTTGATCCTTATCACATAACCAAGGCAAGTGTATATCTCTTCCCTTTAGGCGAATATATCTATATGATAGATTATATTCTTGTCTGACAAGGGACTATACGTCATCATGTCCTCCCAGTCTAGTGGTCGCAGGTTCCAACCGTGGCTACTAGACTATAAATCAACCAGAACACTCGCATAGTCCAAATATGAACAAAGATTTCAAACATTCCCGCCAAGAAGACATTCATCCCCCTTTTACCTAACCTCCTCGGTACCCGGGAAAAGCGCCTGCCACGTCATAGTTACCCCTTCAACTTCTACCATTGGATCTAGCAAGTGGGAAACACGTGGCACATATCTAACCGTGAACAGTAAATCAGTAGGTATATATATATATACCCCTGACGCTTCCTTTTGACTGTTTACCAATTACAAAAACTCTCAAACCTCCATTAACGCCTTCAACACACGCCATCATCGTCAGATCTCAGCGAAGGTAATCGGCACGACCACCTTATTATACATATAACACCATGGTGAAACAATTATCCGCCATTACGTCATCCTTGGCCATAGAGGAGCTAGACCAATTCACCACAGAGTTCTACATACCTAACTACCTGCACCCAGAAGTTCCTAACCCTCGACATAATATAAGCCAGGCCCCAACGGGAAAGATAGGGGTGTACACCCGGTTCTTCGACTACGCAAACCAGCGTATACTCATGTCACGCTTCCTTCTTAGTGTGTTGATGAATTATGAGACCCACGTCTCTCAACTGCATTGTATAGGGGCGGTGAAAATTTCAAATTTCGAAATAAACTGCCGTACCCTAGACATAGAGCCCACCATAAACCTTTTTTTGCGTATTCTACCAACGACAGTTAGCCAATGACTGGGTGTCTTTCGCTAAGCGAAAAGGTGGGATGCAATGTTATGACGGAAAACTAGACTCCCTAAGGGACTGGAATGACAGATTCTTCTGGCTTGACGATGCCGTCTTCCCTTTTCACTTCCCTTTTTTGACCCCTGGAATGGTGGGAAGGACCCCGCACCTGGCCGCAACTCCTATAACCCTGAAGACGCGAAGACTTTAAACAACAATCGTATCCTCGTACAGCCGTATCCAGAGAGTGTGCTAGTCACCCTTGGACTAAGCCGCGCACCGATTTGTGGCGCGCACAGGATACCCGTCTTCTGCACCCAGGACGGCCAGGGTTAGTGGTTCTTCCTCCCATCCACCATAGCATTCTGTAAGTACCTTCCTATGCCAAGAATCTAAATTTTATCTTTCTGTTTGTCTGTTTGCTTGCTGAGCAGTTATGGATCTTCTTGAACTCGTTCGTGGTGCATTCCCGGAAGATTTGATGGTATACTCTCGTCCTGAGAGGGAAAATGAAGAGTCCCTCCACGACCGTGCCTAAAAGAACACAATGGACCTAGAAGTCAGAGAGGCATCTGCCGCCCAAGAAAATGACGACACAAGCGCGGATCAGCCGTCACCCTCACCATCAACAGAACAGCCACAACAGCCACCACCAGCACAACAACCACCAGTAGTACAACAGCCACCACCGCCCTTCCTCAGCTCCTCGCTGTCTTCGGATAATCTTACCGAGGATGCTGAGAAAGGCGCAAAAGAATTGGACGAAGAAGACACTTCTACCTTGGGGAAAAGACAAAGGAGCCCCCATCGTCTTCACGCAAAGCTGCGCGCACCGGGCCTGTCCCTCCTGGACAGAGGTGCGCACAACCGAAGAAGAGTTCGAGGAGAACCTTGCGAAGACTCCCCCTCGCACTCCTCCAATCACCATCAACCTAAGGTAGCTTCCTTCCCACACATGGTAGTTCTTGTTCTCATGTTGTTTTTTTATTTACGTCCACCTCACCGCCATTCTTATGTATCAGTGACGATCCAGAGAAGTCCTCTGCGAAAGTTGAGACCACGCCTTCCCCCCACAAGGAGACCTCATCAACAGGGGGAAATGCGTTTCTCCAAGACCCTATCTTTGCTCCCCAATGGGAACTGCCTGCATCTTCGAATTTGACAAGCGCGTTTGACTGATCAAGTTTTTTGGATAACATTGTGCCCCCTGGCCGAGCGGAAATTCTGGAAGGAATGAGTGACGCCGTCCTGGCCGATGAGGCCAACTATCTAGCTGCGCAGCATGTGACATTGACGTCACATCTTAAGAAGATATTCCTAGAGTTGTCTGCCAAAGTCCGCACCACGGAGGAAAGACTGAGGCAAGTTGTAAAACCCGCATGCTTTTACCATGAACAATACACTTATAATCGTACGTACAAGATTAAAACTTTCCTTTTATAACATGAATACGTTTCACGGATATGAATTACAAGAATTACGTACGTGTTATTACACGATAAGTATTAAGTACGTATTAATGCACGATAATTATTATCAATAATTATTAAAATCACGAACATGAAATCATGAACGTAAGATTCATGAACATATAATTATGTATTTACGTATATTATTATTACGATTACGTACAAGTATTTATAATAACACGAATATTTAATAATAACGTAACGTAAATACGAACACGTATTTTAGAACACGAAAAAGCTTCGGGTTTCCCTTGGTGGGCCCTACAAGCCGCGGAAACAAGGAGAAGAGGGGCCCAACCCATGTTTAATTTTACTAAATAACAAATTATGGAAAATATATTTTCATTCACAGAAGAATTTTTAGAAAAATTAAAACCCTAGACCTCTCTCTCCCTCTCTTAGGCCGGCGGCTACATCACCACACAAGGGTGGTGGGTTGATTTTGTTCAAGAAATCTTTAGAACGTGTTCGTGTATTCATCCTCCATTTCTTCCACGTGTTTTGGTAATCCGAAAACCATTCCTTTTAATTCTTTTTATGTTTTATGCACATATGATCATGGGGGTTTAAAAAACAAGATTAATAACATGCTAATAATCATGGTGGGAAAATTAATTAGGGTGTTTTCGGGTTTTCTTGTTTCGGCCACCACATAAACTGAGAGCCAAGGGCTCTCGGCGTCGTTGGTTCGCACCCCAACCGAGACCCATGTCTCGGTGGTGGTGGGTTTCGGTCAACAGCAGGAACAAGACTGTAAAACCCGCATGCTTTTACCATGAATAGTGCCCTTAAGATCGTACGTCCTAGATTAAAACTTACCTCAGTTAGTATTGATCACATTCATGTGCTAATAATCAAGCAAGTGCATACGTGTATGACATGACAAGTATCGATTACGTACGAACTCATGATAAACAGTTAATAATATATCACGTGAACATAATTAAATCATGATCACCATTTAAAATACTAACTAGAATAATTACGTAAATACTTATAATATTATTACGAGCGTTAAGTTATGAAAAACGACACGTTAGATTAAACAGAAACACTTTAAACACGAGCACGTTTAACCACGAACGAACACGAAACATCGGGACACGAGAAAGGTACGGGTACCCCATGTGGGGCCCCCATACCCACGACATACAACAAGTAATGGGCTTAGCCCATGGACTTTTACAAGTTAAGGGGGGGGTATGGTAAAAACATGTTTTCATTTCACTTTTACAAGAAAATAAACAAAAACCCTAAAAGAGTTTTTCTCCTCTCCTTTTTCTCCTTTTGTGCCGCCACCTAAACACCACCATTAGAGGGTGTTTGTTTGATTTTGATCTTAAAAACAAGTGTTAGAATCCGTGTTTGTTCATCCTTTTTCCAAGCTACATAGTGGTATACCTTTCTAACCCTTCTTTTTAATTCTTTTTAATTCTTTTAATCTTTGATTATTTTCATGAACATGTTATTATTTTTCTTATTAAAACAAGGTAATTAATCATTGATCTAACATGTTTTGGTATTAATTAAAATCAAGGAATGATTTAAAGGGGTGTTTGTTTCTAGCCGCCTAGCAAAACAAACCCGAGGGGGGTTTGGTTTGCTATTGCCGCCACCACCAAGACCACTTTTGGTCTTGGTTGGCTCATGTGGGACCCACGGCAGCAAGGAGACACGTGTGCCCCGGGATTGGCCCGGGGTACGGTGTCGAATTCATGCCCGATTCATGGTTCGTTGGTTAAATCATGATCTATGTTACATGTAAATTTTTATGAATCATGAACTTAGGATATAATTAATTAATAACATGAAATATTAATTAAATCATGACTTAGGTTATTTTAATTATTAGTTTATCATGACATTAATTTAACCTAAGTATTTTATGTTATAAGTTATAATTAATTAATTATTAAAAACATGCCTATAATTAATTTAGACATGACTTAGGTTATATTATTATTAATAATAATACACATTTTAACCTAAGTATTTTCATTTCATTTTAATTAAAACATGTTATACTTTAATTAAAATGCTTAACCTATAGTTTAATTAAAATACATGAAATAATAATTAAACTATACACTATATCATATGACTTAAGAAATATGCTTATAACACTTAGACTTATATGTTAGCTTATGTAATCAGCTTAATTCTAATTATGGAAACTTCTATTTATAGAAACTTAATTAAATAAGGCAACTAATCTAATTATGGAAACCTTCTATATATGGAAATCAATCTATATCAGGCAGCTAACCTAATCATGGAAACCTTCTATATTTGGAAACTTATTTAATTAAGGCAGCTGATCTGTTTTTGGAAACTTTCTATTTTTAGAAACTAATCTATTTTAAGCAGTAAATTCTATTTTAGGAAACTTTCTATTTTTGGAAACTTTCTATTTTTGGAAACTTTCTATTTTTGGAAACTTTCTATTTTTGGTAACTTTCTATTTTTGGAAACTTTCTATTTTTGGAAACTTTCTATTTTTGGAAAGTTTCTATTTTTGGAAATTTTCTATTTTTGGAAACCTGCTATTTTTGGAAAGTTACTTATTATTATACAGTAAGTATATTAATACATGAAACACCAGTAATACTTAATCAGATTAATCAGAATACTAGATAAACACAGTTTAAGGCTCTAAACAGTGAACCAAGACCTAAAACATACCAAATCAGCTAATATGAGACACAAAACCCAGTACGTAATCAGTAAATCGATACTTATACACGTGTGTATTCATGTAGCGTTAGTGATCCAGAAGTAGGAGTCTTTCTTCCGTTCATTCACTGGACTTGAGGTACGGATTCCCGTCCTTTCAGTATGGATATTCTTTCCTTATTAGGATTTCCCCGTATGCAGCCAACTGTTTTCCCCAGCATTTGTTTTATTGTTTTGAACTGCTTATGTTAATTTAGCATAATCTATAGCCATATACAAGCATGACCAGTTTCACCTAGTTATGGAGGTACCATAACCATAGCATTGGAGGCACCGATGTTATGACTTCCCCACGGCGGAGTGATTGCTCGTGGCGTCCCTTTCAGTTTTGGCCATATTATTATATCAGGTGGGGCGTATGGGTGCATCCTAGTTACATG
Organism: Glebionis coronaria; assembly: GCA_025667525.1. Classification (NCBI taxonomy): domain Eukaryota; kingdom Viridiplantae; phylum Streptophyta; class Magnoliopsida; order Asterales; family Asteraceae; genus Glebionis; species Glebionis coronaria. The sequence continues at coordinate 383,964,746 of CM046875.1, forward strand.
TTTTATTCAGTTTATCATGGTGAATGTGGTGTGTGCCTTGCACCCTTCACAAGGAGCTGATCCCTCCTACCCAAACCAGTATATTGATTAGAGGCATCCCCTCTAATCAGCATGATGAGGTCACCCCTCCAAGTATTCATGCACGTGACCTTTTCATGACCTATATGGGCTATGGTATATATATGTTAAAAAAGTTTTCACAAGATAAACATAAGGCTTTTCAAACTATAAAACCAGTTTTCTTGATACTTAACCAGTTTACTCAATACTTAGTCTTCCGCTGTTATATGTTACATGCTTATCCTATTTCATGCTTTATTGTACATCCGTGCACTGAGCGTCTTGCTCAGCCGTTTTCCTTTTCATGTTCCCAAAACGGCAGGTACTCAGGGACGCTCGTAGATCTCAAACGTAGGTGCATATGGACTGGAAGCTTTACTGTCTTTCTTTACTTTATGCATTTCCTTTACTTTGATACAGTTGCTATGGACATTGTTTCGTCCTTTCCTTTTTCAGTATTTATGTTTGTGTGTGATGAGCTTTACTTTGGGGTACCGATGTTTGATTCCGGTATTTCCCCTTTTATGGTTGAATAATGCTTAGACATTTATCCTTGTATGCTTTGATGACACGCCATGATTATGCGTAATATTCCATTTCCAAAATGGGGTGTTACAATTATGGTATCAGAGACAAGGCTTCGACCTGTAGGCTCTCAATTATGACCTGTGATTAGTGGGTAGTCACTACGGTCTTCCTAGAACTGACAGTTGTTTTCATGCATTCATCATTTTTAAGCATACATATACATGTCATTGTTACAGGGTTTTTGACTAAGTAATGGTTGGTACAGGACTGGCCCTATTTAGTCGTATGTGTTTTTATCGAAACTTTTAGATTTGGGACCGACCCATAGGCGTCCCCTCGATATGTCTTTTATTTTGAGTGAACTGACCGGAGGCGTTCACTCTCGAGCATCAAAAGTTTTCATAAAACTGCATCATGCATTCATACAAAGATTTTCTTGCATAAAATTTTTCTCGTGAAATTTTGGCATAAAATTTTTCTTTTATATATTTTATGTTTGAACTGTTAATCATATGTTTTATGTTATACTGTCAGATGGCAAACACAGACAAACTCTGGGAGTTATTTGAAAACATGGAGGCAGAAAGGCAAGACGCCATTCTTCATGAGGACGAATATCCTCCCCCACCTATCATTTTTCCCATGGAAGGAAGTAATCGACTCATGAGGGAATACTACGCCATGAGACAGAGACCCGACGAGAATTGTGGTCAGTTCATGCAGAGGTTCCTTGGGTACACAGCTGTCCTAAGGGCATCCGCAGGCACCACTGAAGAACAAGCACTACATTTTCGTTGGGGCCTTAATCCAAGGATTGCCAATGATTTAACGGGTGCCCCGTTGGATACTGTGGCACAGGTGGCTTATGCAGCAAGAAAGCTTGAGATGTTGCAGGAACGCGATGAGTTCGGGGAAGCTGAAAGACCCGACAAGAGGTAAAACATTTCATGTTCTAGCGTTAACCAGACCGCATCCTATCGTTATATGTTCTATAATCATCTCTTAAACTGTATCTTCCAGGCAGAAAACTGGGGACCGGTCTCAGCCGGCTACCCAGCAGTAGCCCAATCAGCCCAAAGGAAACGGTCACTCTAACGACCGTTCTGTTGTGGAAAGGCGCAACGGTAATGATAATTACCGTAACAATGCGGGACACTCCAACAACAGCAGGTCCTACTATTTACGCATCTTCTTATGATTTCATGTTATATCTCTCATGCTGACACTATATTAATCTCTACCAGGAACCACGGTAACGGAAGGGACCAGAACCACAGGGGTTCTCAGCCTAACCGTTCAGCTAACACTGGTAAACATCTTATGACGCTTACGTCCTATACTCGTGCATATACCTTATTCTTAACACGTTTTGTCATCAGCAGGCCCTCAGCAAGCAAGGACTCCTGCTGGAGGATTCACTCATCCTCTTTGCAGCACTTGCCATCGCAGACACCCGGGCCCATGTCGTCGTGACTCCGACGCGTGCTACAAGTGCGGCCTCCCTGGCCATCGTATGAGAGATTGCCGTAAGGGTGAAATGGAGGGTACTTCGGGTCATGCTGATACTAAACCGCCTCCTACCACTGGGCGTGTCTACACGACATCGCGCGACCAGGCAAACAAATCTACAGGTACTATTACTGGAATTTTGTATATGTACGGCCAGGCTGCATGTGTTCTTTTCGACACGGGTGCCACTCATTCAGTTGTTTCCACTACTTATGCTAAGAACATCAGGACACTTCCCTTGCCATTAGAAAATAAGCTTACCATCTCCACGCCTCTGAGGGACTCTGTATTAATAACTCATGTATACAAGAGTCTTCCTCTAGAGTTTGACGATAAAGTTCGTGCAGTAGATGCACTTCCTCTAGACATGATTGAGTTCGATATGATTCTCGGCATGGATTGGCTATCCAAGCACCATGCTACCATAGACTCTCATATCGAGTGATCTTCGGCGACATTAATGCACCAGAGTACATCCATAACGGGTTCATACCCGGGCGGTCTGTACAAGTCATATCTACCTTGCAAGCACGTGCATTACTGTCACATGGCTGCGAAGGTTATCTAGCTACGGTTCATGACATGGATGCTGAATCCCCATCGATTCAGGATCAACCAGTAGTTTCGGAATTTCAAGAGGTCTTCCCAGATGAACTTCCAGGCATACCACCTGCAAGAGAAGTGGAGTTCAACATCGACCTTGTTCCAGGAGCTGAGCCGATCTCTAAGGCTCCGTATCGTATGGCTCCCATAGAGCTAAAAGAACTGAAGGACCAACTGCAGGAACTTCTTGAACGAGGGTTCATTAGACCAAGCGCATCTCCATGGGGCGCACCGGTCTTGTTTGTTAAGAAGAAGGACGGCAGCATGCGACTTTGCATTGACTACCGTGAACTTAATAAGATTACCATCCGCAATAGATATCCACTGCCACATATAGACGATCTGTTTGACCAACTTCAAGGAGCCAAACACTTCTCAAAGATCGATCTAAGGTCAGGCTACCATCAGCTAAGGGTTAAAGAGCAGGATATTGCCAAGACTGCTTTTCGTACCCGCTATGGCCATTATGAGTTCGTGGTCATGCCATTCGGCCTGACTAACGCTCCAGCAGTATTCATGGATCTGATGAACAGAATCTTCCATGAGTTCCTTAATAAATTTGTCATTGTATTCATCGATGACATCTTGATATTCTCAAAGTCCACGGAGGAACACGAAGATCATCTCCGTACTGTACTACAGATTCTTCGTCAGAAGCAGCTGTATGCGAAATTCTCCAAGTGTGAGTTCTGGTTAAACAAGGTGGCATTCTTAGGTCACATTGTATCAGCAGAAGGGATCACTATGGACCCAGCGAAGGTTGAGGCTATCACTAAATGGCCAAGACCAACATCAGCAACAGAAGTCCGCAGCTTCTTAGGCTTAGCTGGATATTATCGAAGATTCGTGGAGAACTTTTCCCGCCTGGCTTTGCCTCTCACCAAACTGATGCGAAAAGGAGAGAAATTCGTCTGGACGGAAGAACGAGAGAAGAGCTTCGAAGACCTAAAGCAGAAGTTAGTATCTGCACCTATTCTTACTCTCCCATCTGGTACAGGTGGATTTCAGATCTATAGCGATGCATCGGGGAAGGGACTGGGCTGTGTTCTCATGCAACATGGGAAAGTGATCGCGTATGCTTCACGGCCGCTTAAGCCCTATGAAGAAAACTACCCTACGCATGACCTGGAACTTGCTGCAGTGGTGTTCGCATTGAAGATATGGAGGCATTACTTATACGGAGAATCATGCGACATTTTCACGGATCACAAGAGCTTGAAGTATATCTTCACACAGCGAGAATTGAACATGAGACAAAGGAGATGGTTGGAACTGTTGAAGGATTATGATATTAACCTACAGTATCATCCCGGGAAAGCTAATGTAGTAGCAGATGCACTTAGCAGGAAGTCCGGAATGATAAACGGCATTGAGATCGAGGAACAAAACATAAGAGACTTGGAGCGGCTAGACATCGAAATCATGGTACGTGGGCAGCACGGATACTGGGCAAATCTTAGAGTAGAACCTGAGTTACTGACTAGGATTAAGGAAGCGCAGAAGGATGATGGAGAGATTTGGGCGATAATTCAGAATTTGGAGAAGCAGACAGAATTCAGAATGGACGAAGACGGTATCGTTTGGCAGGGCACGAGACTTTGTGTTCCTGACAATCAAGAACTCCGGGAAGCATTGTTAGCTGAAGCTCACAGCTCCCCATTTTCTATACATCCTGGGTCGACAAAAATGTACCATGACATCAGACAGCACTTTTGGTGGAGTGGTATGAAACAGGATGTAGCCACGTATGTCTCCAAATGTCTTACCTGTCAGCAGGTTAAGATTGAACATCAGCGATCTGGCGGTCTCCTTCAACCGTTGGATATTCCAGAGTGGAAGTGGGACAAAATCACCATGGATTTTGTTACCGGTCTTCCGCCTACCAAGAAGAAGCACGATGCTATTTGGGTCATCGTTGATCGACTCACCAAATCAGCTCATTTCTTACCGATACGCAAGGAAGATCCGGTAAGTAAACTCGCAGATACGTACAGAAGGGAGATCATGAGACTCCACGGCACTCCCTCCAGCATCGTCTCAGACAGAGATCCTCGTTTCACGTCGCGATTCTGGAAAGGTCTGCAAAAAGCTTGGGGTACACAACTTAAGCTGAGCACAGCCTTTCATCCTCAAACGGACGGACAATCGGAGCGATCAATTCAGACATTGGAAGATATGTTAAGGTCGTGTGCGTTGGAATGGACAGGTGATTGGGACGATTACATCTGTTTAGTCGAGTTTGCATACAACAACAGCTGGCACACAAGTATCAAATGTGCTCCTTTTGAAATGTTGTATGGCAGAAAGTGTCGCGCTCCAACTTGCTGGGATCAAGTGGGAGAGCGAACACTAGAGGGACCAGAGATTATAGAAATGACCAATGAGAAGATTGAGGTAGCTAAACAGAAGTTGCAAGAAGCACGGTCACGTCAGAAGAGTTACGCCGATAAGCATCGTAGGGACATACATTTTAATGTGGGAGATCACGTCTTCCTCAAGGTTTCGCCGGCACGTGGTGTTAAACGCTTCGGGATCAAAGGAAAACTCAGTCCTCGGTTCATCGGACCATTTGATATCGTTGAACGAATCGGCGAAGTATCTTACCGATTGGCGTTACCTCCTCAGCTTTCGCACGTGCATAACGTGTTCCATGTGTCCTTACTCAGAGGGTACAGTTATCATCCCCTTCACATGGTTCAGTATCCACTGGAACAGATACGTGAAGATCTCACTTTTATAGAAGAACCCGAACGAGTACTCGACAGGCAAGAACGAGTCATGAGAAGGAAGACGATTCCTTTCGTCAAAATTCTTTGGAGGGACCATACCGAGCGGGAAGCCACTTGGGAGACAGAGGAGTCTATCCGGGCTTCTTACCCTCACTTCATATTTTGAGTTCGGGTATGTCACTTCTTTTCAGCTTACTTTATCTATAATTCGGGGACGAATTATTCTTTTTAGGGGGGAAGAATTGTAAAACCCGCATGCTTTTACCATGAATAGTGCCCTTAAGATCGTACGTCCTAGATTAAAACTTACCTCAGTTAGTATTGATCACATTCATGTGCTAATAATCAAGCAAGTGCATACGTGTATGACATGACAAGTATCGATTACGTACGAACTCATGATAAACAGTTAATAATATATCACGTGAACATAATTAAATCATGATCACCATTTAAAATACTAACTAGAATAATTACGTAAATACTTATAATATTATTACGAGCGTTAAGTTACGAAAAACGACACGTTAGATTAAACAGAAACACTTTAAACACGAGCACGTTTAACCACGAACGAACACGAAACATCGGGACACGAGAAAGGTACGGGTACCCCATGTGGGGCCCCCATACCCACGGCACACAACAAGTAATGGGCTTAGCCCATGGACTTTTACAAGTTAAGGGGGGGGGGGGGGTTATGGTAAAAACATGTTTTCATTTCACTTTTACAAGAAAATAAACAAAAACCCTAAAAGAGTTTTTCTCCTCACCTTTTTCTCCTTTTGTGCCGCCACCTAAACACCACCATTGGAGGGTGTTTGTTTGATTTTGATCTTAAAAACATGTGTTAGAATCCGTGTTTGTTCATCCTTTTTCCAAGCTACATAGTGGTATACCTTTCTAACCCTTCTTTTTAATTCTTTTTAATTCTTTTAATCTTTGATTATTTTCATGAACATGTTATTATTTTTCTTATTAAAACAAGGTATTTAATCATTGATCTAACATGTTTTGGTATTAATTAAAATCAAGGAATGATTTAAAGGGGTGTTTGTTTCTAGCCGCCTAGCAAAACAAACCCGAGGGGGGTTTGGTTTGCTATTGCCGCCACCACCAAGACCACTTTTGGTCTTGGTTGGCTCATGTGGGACCCACGGCAGCAAGGAGACACGTGTGCCCCGGGATTGGCCCGGGGTACGGTGTCGAATTCATGCCCGATTCATGGTTCGTTGGTTAAATCATGATCTATGTTACATGTTAATTTTTATGAATCATGAACTTAGGATATAATTAATAAATAACATGAAATATTAATTAAATCATGACTTAGGTTATTTTAATTATTAGTTTATCATGACATTAATTTAACCTAAGTATTTTATGTTATAAGTTATAATTAATTAATTATTAAAAACATGCCTATAATTAATTAATTTAGACATGACTTAGGTTATATTATTATTAATAATAATACACATTTTAACCTAAGTATTTTCATTTCATTTTAATTAAAACATGTTATACTTTAATTAAAATGCTTAACCTATAGTTTAATTAAAATACATGAAATAATAATTAAACTATACACTATATCATATGACTTAAGAAATAAGCTTATAACACTTAGACTTATATGTTAGCTTATGTAATCAGCTTAATTCTAATTATGGAAACTTCTATTTATAGAAACTTAATTAAATAAGGCAACTAATCTAATTATGGAAACCTTCTATATATGGAAATCAATCTATATCAGGCAGCTAACCTAATCATGGAAACCTTCTATATATGGAAACTTATTTAATTAAGGCAGCTGATCTATTTTTGGAAACTTTCTATTTTTAGAAACTAATCTATTTTAAGCAGTAAATTCTATTTTAGGAAACTTTCTATTTTTGGAAACTTTCTATTTTTGGAAACTTTCTATTTTTGGAAACTTTCTATTTTTGGTAACTTTCTATTTTTGGAAACTTTCTATTTTTGGAAACCTATTTTTGGAAACTTTCTATTTTTGGAAACTTTCTATTTTTGGAAACTTTCTATTTTTGGAAACCTGCTATTTTTGGAAAGTTACTTATTATTATACAGTAAGTATATTAATACATGAAACACCAGTAATACTTAATCAGATTAATTAGAATACTAGATAAACACAGTTTAAGGCTCTAAACAGTGAACCAAGACCTAAAACATACCAAATCAGCTAATATGAGACACAAAACCCAGTACGTAATCAGTAAATCGATACTTATACACGTGTGTATTCATGTAGCGTTAGTGATCCAGAAGTAGGAGTCTTTCTTCCGTTCATTCACTGGACTTGAGGTACGGATTCCCGTCCTTTCAGTATGGACATTCTTTCCTTATTAGGATTTCCCCGTATGCAGCCAACTGTTTTCCCCAGCATTTGTTTTATTGTTTTGAACTGCTTATGTTAATTTAGCATAATCTATAGCCATATACAAGCATGACCAGTTTCACCTAGTTATGGAGGTACCATAACCATAGCAGTGGAGGCACCGATGTTATGACTTCCCCACGGCGGAGTGATTGCTCGTGGCGTCCCTTTCAGTTTTGGCCATATTATTATATCAGGTGGGGCGTATGGGTGCATCCTAGTTACATGTTTTATTCAGTTTATCATGGTGAATGTGGTGTGTGCCTTGCACCCTTCACAAGGAGCTGATCCCTCCTACCCAAACCAGTATATTGATTAGAGGCATCCCCTCTAATCAGCATGATGAGGTCACCCCTCCAAGTATTCATGCACGTGACCTTTTCATGACCTATATGGGCTATGGTATATATATGTTAAAACAGTTTTCACAAGATAAACATAAGGCTTTTCAAACTATAAAACCAGTTTTCTTGATACTTAACCAGTTTACTCAGTACTTAGTCTTCCGCTGTTATATGTTACATGCTTATCCTATTTCATGCTTTATTGTACATCCGTGCACTGAGCGTCTTGCTCAGCCGTTTTCCTTTTCATGTTCCCAAAACGGCAGGTACTCAGGGACGCTCGTAGATCTCAAACGTAGGTGCATATGGACTGGAAGCTTTACTGTCTTTCTTTACTTTATGCATTTCCTTTACTTTGATACAGTTGCTATGGAAATTGTTTCGTCCTTTCCTTTTTCAGTATTTATGTTTGTGTGTGATGAGCTTTACTTTGGGGTACCGATGTTTGATTATGGTATTTCCCCTTTTATGGTTGAATAATGCTTAGACATTTATCCTTGTATGCTTTGATGACACGCCATGATTATGCGTAATATTCCATTTCCAAAATGGGGTGTTACAAAGACACCCTGACATGCGTCGGGGGTGTCTTGTGGTTTGTTTGGTCTCGACAGCAACACAACCCCACCATCGGCTTAAGCCGGTGGCTATTTTAGGCAAGCAAGGGGAACTACGCGCAGGCAGCAGGTGCCACCGACGCACTGTCGGTGGGAACCCTGGTGGTGTCATTGGCTGGCCGAGAGGACAAGACCACCGGCAGCAGCCGGTGGCAGTTTGCCGAGAGCAGGGGCAATCGACTTAGGCCGGTTTGCCACTGTTTGGTTCGGCCGGTTCGCGGGTTCACGGGCCGGTTCATGATATGTTTTAATAAAATAATACATGGGTTCGATTTATTATTTTTACAAGTTTAATAGTTTTACAAGTATATTTATTTTACAAGTTAATTAAATTAATTTAACATGGCTTATTATTAATTTAATTAAAACATGGACTTAGGTTTATTGTTATATTTAATAACACATGATTTTAACCTAAGTTTCTATTTATGTGATTTAGACTATAGTAATTAATTAATAATTAAAACATGACATATAATTAATTAATTATCACGACTTAGGTTATGTTAATATAAAAATTAATACATGTTTAACCTAAATATTTTATACACTTTAATTTAATTAAATCATGATTATATTTAATTAAATCGTATAACATATAGTTTATTTAATTAACATGTTATAATTAATAAACTATACTATTAATCACATGACTTAGTATATTTAATCTGTAAAACTTAACCTTATCTTATTAGCTTATTAATCCAGCTTATTTCTATTTCAGGAAACTTACTATTTTTGGAAACTTTCTATTTTTAGAAACTTATCTATTTTAAGAAGTTAATCTATTTTGGAAACTTTCTATTTTTGAAAACTTTCTATTTTAGGAAAACTGCTATTTTTAGAAAGTTACTTATTATTACACAACAAGTATAACAATGCAAGAATATCAGTTAATACTTAATAAGAAAACTTAAAACACATGATAAATATAGTATGACATCAAAATCAGTGAAAGAAGACTAAAACATATAAAAACAAGTCAATACATACTATAATTAGTTATGTATGCAGTAAAAAGAATACTTATACATGTACCCTTTTATGTAGCATTAGTGAGATCGGAGTAGGACTTCCTTTCATTCTTCTTTTCCGTTCACTGGGCACAAGGTACGGATTCTCCATCCTTCAGTATGGAGATTCTTTCCTTATTAGGATTCCCCGTATGCAGCCAACTGTTTTCCTAGTATATGTTTTATATGTATTGATTTGCTTATGTTTAATTTAAATGCCTAAGCCGTATACATGTATGACCATTTCCACCTAGTTATGGAGGTACCATAACCATAACACTGAAGGCACCAGTGTTATGACTTCACCACGGCGGAGTGATAGCTCGTGGCGTCCCTTTCAGCTTTTGGCCATATTATTATATTATCATGTGGGGCGTATGGGTGCATCCTAGGTTACATGTTTTAGCAGATTAATCAGGTGAATGTTGTGTGTGCCTAGCATCCTTCACAAGGAGTTGATCCCTCCTACCCAAACTTATATTAATTAGAGGCAACCCCTCTAATTGCATGATGAGGTCACCCCTCCAAGTATTCATGTACGTTAATATTTCATGACCTATATTGGCTTAATGGTTAACATGTTAAATAGTTTTTATAAGATAAACATAAGGATTTTCAAACTATAAAACCAATTTTACTAGTTATACCAGGTTTTCCAGGACTTAATCAATTCCGCCGCTATATGTTGTATATGCTTATGTTATTCATTCTATGCTTGTATATCCGTGCACTAAGCGTTATGATCAGCCGTTTTCCTTTCATGTTCCCAAACGGCAGGTACTCAAGGGCGCTCGTAGACTCTAAGCGTACGTGCATATGGATTGGAAGCTTTCTAACCTTCATTACTTTATGCATTTCATCATACATTTTGCTACTTATTTCTATGGACATTGTTTAGTCCTTTTCCTTTACAATACTTATGTTTGTGTGTGATGAGCTTATACTTTGGGGTACCGATGTTTGTTTCTGGTATTTCCTTTATGGTCATGTAATGTTTAAGACAATTTCCTTGTATGCTTTGATGACAAGCCATAATCATGCGTGTCATTCCATTTACCAAAATGGGGTGTTACAATTATGGTATCAGAGCCAAGGCTTCGACCTGTAGGCTCTCAAAACATGACCTTTGTATTAGTGGGTAGTCACTATGGTCTTCCTAGAACTAACAGTCGGTTTTCATGCATTCATAGTTTTCATCAATGTTTTTAGACCCGGGTCGACCCGGCCGGGTCAACCGGTTGAACCGGTTCCGGCCGAAAAAACGGGTCATATTGACCCGGGTTTCATATTTTCGAAACCCGGCTTGACCCGGCGGGTTTGGGGTGACCCGGGTCAACCCGGTTCTCAAGACCCGGTCGGGTTTCGAATTTTTCGGGTTTTTTTTTTATTTATTTTTTTAAAATTTTACGTATTTGCGACGAAATTTTATTTTTACATATTATTTTGGTTGGTAAACAATTTATATTTTCAAATATACGTAAGTTTTTGTAGTTTTTATAAGTATAATTTTGTTAATTATTAAAAATATAAATTTTTTTTTTTTTTTAGAAAACCGGGTTAACCCGGGTTGACCCGGACCCGGCGACTCGACCGGGTCAATCTAAGACCCGGGTTTTAAAACATTGGTTTTCATGCATTCATATATATATATATATATATATATATATATATATATATATATATATATATATATATATATATATATATATATATATATATATATATATATATATATATATATATATATATATATATATATATATATATATATATATATATATATATATATATATATATATATATATATATATATATATATATATATATATATATATATATATATATATATATATATATATATATATATATATATATATATATATATATATATATATGTCATTGTCGCAGGTTTATGATTAAGTAATGGTTGGTACAGGACTGGCCCTATTTAGTCGAATGTGCTTTTATCAAAACTTTTAACTTTGGGACCGACCCATTGGCGTCCCCTCGCCATGTCTTTTGTTTTGGGTGAACTGACCATAGGCGTTCACTCTCGCGCATATAAAAGTTTTCATAAAATTGCATCATGCATTCATGTACTAGTTTTCCTGCATAAATTTTTTCTCATGATTTATTGGCATAAATGTTTTTCATGTATATATCTTATGTTTGATCATTTTAATCATGTATTTTGTTTTATACTGTCAGATGGTTCTCACACGCGAGCAAGAACAACTCAATGCAGCAGTCCAAGCTGCGATGCAAGCTTTGCTTCCTCAGATGAGGAACGAAATCAGAGCTGAGGTGCAGGCTGCCAACAATCAGCAACAGCACCCAGTACCTCCTCCTCCAGCAACATTGGTCACATGGCTGGAGAGATTCAACAAGCAACGTCCTCGATCCTTCGAGAGAACTGATATCCCCAGTGAAGCTGAAAGCTGGTTGGCTCATATCGAGAAGATATTCGATGCAATGGGATGTGACCCCGTATTCAAGTCTAGGTTGGCCTGTTACAAGTTCGAAGGTGATGTGCTAGGATGGTGGAAGGCAGTCAAGAAGTCTGAGGGAGGTGACAATTGGGTGGCTGGTTTGACTTGGGCTCAGTTCAGGAAGTTAGTAATGGGAAATTTCTTCCCCAAGGCTGAGCAAGACAAGCTAAAGAGGGAGTACCACGGAATCAGGCAGAGAGCTGGGACAACAACGAGTTCATGCAGCGCTTTCTTCGTTTGGCTGGTTTTCTTGGCGCAGCAGCAAGTACTGCCGAAGAGCAAGCATACCACTTCCGGTGGGCTCTTCGTACATCGGTCTCCAACAACTAGGTGTGTGCTACTTTCAACACGGTGGCACAAGTTGCCGATGCAACACATAAGCTGGAGATGCTGCAAGAAAGAGAAGAGTTCGAGGAAGCAGAGAGACCCGAGAAGAGGTAAATATTCGTTATTCAGCGGTGACCATTCCGAATTCTTTCAGTATTATCCAATATTTATATCTCTCTTTAAACTGCATCTTTCAGGCAAAAGACTGGAGACCGGTATCAGTCGGCTACGCAGCAACAGCTTACTCAGCCCAAGGGAAACGGTCAGACTCAAGACCGTTCTGCTACGGATAGGCGTGGCGGTAATGATAATTACCGTAAAAACGCTGGAAACTCCAACATCAGCAGGTCCTTACACTTACTCATTGCCTTATGTTACATGTGATAATTCATAATTCTGACACATTAGCAATCTTCTACCAGGAATCATGGTAACGGGAGCGAGCGGAACCAAAGAGGTTCACAGCCTAACCGTCCAGCTATCACTGGTATTACATCTTACGATTTTTTTCCGCATTGTCCTTTTGTACCTATAAACCATGTCTCATGTATACTGTTCTTAACAGGATCCCAGCCAGCAAGGGCACATGCTGGAGGGTATACTCACCCTCTTTGCACTACCTGCAACCGTAGGCACCCAGGGCCATGTCGCAGCGACAACGACGCATGCTACAAGTGTGGCCTTACTGGTCATCGCATGAAGGACAGATGCAAGGGCGAGATGGAGGGCACATCTGGACATGTTGATTCCAAGCCGCCTCCTACTAGTGGATGCGTTTATACGACTTCTCGCGACCAGGCCAACAAATATACAGGTACCATAACTGGAATCTTGTATATGTATGGTCAAGCTGCATGTGTTTTATTTGACACGGGTGCTACTCATTCGGTCATTTCTACTGCTTATGCTAAGAATGTTAGGATATCCCCTATGCCATTAGAGAATGTACTAAACGTTTCCACGCCTTTAAGAGACTCTGTAGGCATAACCCATGTGTATAAGAGCCTTCCCCTAGAGTTTGACGACAAGATTCGTCCTGTTGACGCACTTCCTCTGGACATGAGTGATTTTGACATGATATTGGGCATGGACTGGCTATCCAAACATCACGTCACCATAGACTGCCATTCATATCGGGTCATCTTTGGTGATGTAAATGCACCAGAGTACATTCACAACGGGTTCATACCTGGAAGGTCTGTACAAATAATCTCGACTTTGCAAGCACGTGCATTACTTTCACATGGTTGCGAGGGCTATCTAGCTACTATTCATGACATAGATGCTGAATCTACATCAATTGAGAATCATCCAATAGTGTTAGAATTCCCTGACGTGTTTCCAAAAGAACTTCTGGGCATACCACCTGCACGTGAAGTAGAGTTTAATATCGAGCTCATCCTAGGAGCTGAGCCGATTTCCAAGGCTCCTTATCGCATGGCTCCCATCGAGCGGAAGGAGTTGAAGGACCAATTGCAAGAACTTCTGTAACGAGGCTTCATTCGACCTAGCGCATCTCCATGGGGCGCACCGGTCTTATTCGTGAAATAGGACGACAGTATGCGTCTTTGCATAGATTATCGTGATCTCAACAAGATCACCATCAGGAATAGATATCCTTTACCACGCATTGACGATCTGTTTGACCAACTCCAAGGGGCCAAACATTTCTCCAAGATTGATCTGAGGTCGGGCTATCATCAGTTACGGGTGAAAGAGCAGGACATCGCCAAGACTGCTTTCCGTACACGTTATGGACACTTCAAATTTGTAGTCATGCCATTTGGCCTTAGCAATGCTCCAGCTGTTTTCATGGATTTGATGAACAAAATCTTCCATGAATTTCTGGACAAGTTCGTCAACGTATTCATTGACGATATCCTTATATTCTCTAAGTCGAAGGAAGAGCACGAAGACCATCTTCATACAGTATTACAGATACTTCGTCCGAAGCAGCTTGATATGAGTGATATTACTCATATAATTTGTATCAATAAATGAACAATAAATGCATAAAACCAGTGAAAATGGCCTTGTATATGCTTGTTTGTTGCTTCATGTGTGTAGGTACCAATGATCACAAAAACAGGCAAAAACGACACAAGTTTGAAGAAAATATCAAGAAGCCAAAAATCAAGTTCGATTTTGTTCGTGGATGAAGGATTTTGGTCAAGTGGGTCCCACATTAGTTTAACGGGCTTAATTATTGGGCTAATGGAGAAAGTTTATAATTTATTTTGGACAAGGCCCAATACAAAAGCCCAATTCCTTTTAATACTTGGACGGATGGAGTACTATTTTGGGCCCAAGCCAAAAATCATGGCCCAAATGCTAATGCGAAGACAAATGGAAGTATATGACCAAAGCCCATTTACAAAACAAGAGAAACGATGGAAGTTTATTTTGGGATCCAATTTCATAATACAAAAGCCCAACTTCAATAAGTAAAGTCGGTGAAGAAAGTCTTATTGATACAAGGCTTTTGTATTGGGTTTCAGAATGTTCTCAGAATCTCCTCGAATTGATCTCGGCTCTAAGTGGAATGATTTGTTCTTGGTTAATGAAAAGGAGTTGGTTTGTTTATCTATTTTAAACTAGTGACAAATAAGTAAGTGTCAAAGAGAAGAATTAAAACTTTAAAAGGTTTAAACTAAAAAGACAAGTTTAAAAGTAAATGCTTGAAAACTTAAAGGGAAGATTAGGAAAATACTTGGACAATGAATAAAACTAACACTTGAAAGCTTTGCACAAATATGAACTTAGTTGGAAAATACTAAAAGAAAGTAAGATCGGAATATAGCAAAACAACTCAAATCGGAATAATCTAAAACGGAGAGATCGGAATATAGTCCGATCAAATGATCGGAATGTTTGAGAATGACTACTGATCGGAATGTTTCAAAACTCTCATTAATCGGAATACCCAAAAGCATAACAATCGGAATAAGCCAAGATTGAGTCAGGTCGGAATATTGCCAAATAAGCACAATCGGAATGATTGGAAATAAGCTGCAATCGAAATATGGTAAAAAGGGGGCAAATCGGAATCTCAAAAACTTGCTACAATCGGAATATGAAAACAAGACTAATCGGAATCTATGAAACCCTTTTCCGATCGTGTGATCGGAATGGAGGGTGCTGCTGGTCGGAAAAGGGTTTTACCCTTTCCGAAAATGATGTTTTTCCGAGACTTAAGCTAGGGAATAAGCTATAGAATAAGCCAATCACCAACAAGCTCGAATCCAATATTAAGCTGATCAAATAAGCACTAAAAACAACTTTTCTAACTCTAAATAAGCAAACTTATGAATCAAATAATAAAAAGATAAACTTTTTAAGACAACTTATAAAAGGTAAATAAGCAAAACTAACAAATAAGCCAATAAGCACAAGGATCTCAAAGCTTATTTGTGTAGAAACTTAGGAAACATAAAAAGATTAACTTTTTAAGCACAAAATCATTGATGAACAACACGGATCATACGAGATTTGTACCAAAATCAATCAAAATCAAAGAAAGGAAGAATGAGATTAAAGATTAAAAAGCTAAAAACTTGAACTTGATTAATGAAAATAATACAAATGTTTGATCTTGAAAGAAAAAGATGAAAACTAGTGAGAGAAAGTTTAGAACTTTCTCTCTCTAAAACTAGAGAGAATGAATAAAACTAAAAACTACCTAAAAGAACTAAGTGTCTGAAATTTGTGAAGTAAAGTCCTATTTATAGGCAAGTCTTGTGGGCTTTTGTGAATGGGCTTGGTTTTGGGCTTCTTTTCTTCTTCCTTCTTTAGTCTTCACGTTTCTTTACATAAACGTTTCTGACTTTGGATTCTGAGAAGTGTCGGTGAATAATTCCAACTCGTCTTATAATCTTTTGTTTAATAGACTCGAGTTCTTCGACATATATGAATCTTCCATCTTTGGCTCTATTCTTCGATAAATCTTCAAATAGGCACAATGACTTCAAATCTTTTGCATCTCTTGGACAATAGACTTCGTCTTGAGTCTTTTTCCTCGATAAAACCCGTGCAATCCCATGTTTTCTTCAATATTCATCCGGTTGACTCTGAAAACACAATAAACACAAAACCACGCATAATTCCAAACAAATGATATTAAATACGTGTTTTGGTCTTGTTTTAGCCAGAAATAAGTGGTAAAAGGATGGGTGTTTTCACACCTATCAAATCCCCTACACTTAACCATTGCCATGCCCTCATGCAATGCTTAGTGACAAAGCACATTTACACTTTTCACATAATCAATCAACCTTGGCCTTATTAAAAGACTACTAAACAAAAATTAAAGTACTAAGAGAAATTAAAACTTTACAGTAAACAAAAGGATAGAAAGTAGCTATGTGGAAATAACTTGCAAAGAGATCGAGGACTTACATTAGGGCTTCGGTGCTGCGACGATTCATCACCCTCAAGTTTCACGTTCCCCAAACTAAGCTTAAAAACGAGATCATTGTTATTGTAAGTTAGCAAATCAAACACTTACTCACATGGCTTAATTATATGCTTAAACTACCTTATTCCTAGGTGTATCTCTTATATTTTATTTTTGTCTTAGAATGATCATGAAGATGCATTTTTGGACTTATTTCGATAGTTATTTAGGCTGAAAGCAAAGTAGGACGATTTGATCAATAGTTAGCTAAAGGACAAAATCTCTTAAAACTGCTTCTCGGGATATCAAAAAGTTCATATCTTGGCATAACTTGGTTCACGATTTGAGACCTTTCTCAGGCCGATATTTGGCATGTACTTCATACTTCATATCTTGAGAGACGCTCTTGAGATAATGGTATTCTCATCGTAATAGAGTTTCTTCACTTGGAGACTTTTGAGGGGTACTCCAACTTTGTTGACCACGACTTCATGATTATTTCTTCAATCTCTAATTGGGATTTTGAGATACAACGATCCGTCTCCTTTTCGGACTTGGATCTATTTATCCTCATACCTTGTTAGGGTCTTTTCGGATAGACTTCTCCATGATCTTTATGGGAGTTTGATTGCTTTTCGTCGTGAGTCTTGATCCTTCATATTGATTTTGGGAATAATGCTTTTCACATCACTTTGGATCTTCAACAATAAAATGGAATCCTCATGCCTTGTTAGGGCCTTTCCGGACTCGCCAATCTTCACGCCCCGCTTCATAAGTTATGCCTTGGCTATGAACTCTTATCATTACCGAGCAACTTTTAAACGATCTTGGGCTAGAAGCCAAGTAACTTTTCAAATCGTACGTCCTTACTTATTGCAGATAAATTATTATCAAGTGATGGGAGAATAGGCAAATAATTACACCAAGTGAGCTTGCGCAAGAATACCGACTTATAATTGGCTCTATCATTTCTCGTTCTCCACAATTTAAAATCTCAAGTAATGAGAATCGTGGATACTTAGCCTAATAAACCAATTAAAGTCTGCATGGTTAAGGATACTAGCTAGAATAAACTTGGATAAGTCTATTCGGGTTAAGTCAAAATAATCGCAACGGGCCTAATATGTCAAAGATTTCTAAACTAGCTACACCACTTTATTAATATTTTTGACTTTATTGCGGGATATATACATATGAAAGCAACGATAAAAATTTAAAAATTACGACTACATGGCCAAAGTTAATAAAAAATTTGAAAAATGTTGTAAAAGATGATTTTCCGGTTAAATGAAGGCATTTTCATGAAAAAGTCCACTTAAAATTTCGATAGAAGTCCCCCTACACTTAAGATAAACATTGCCCTCAATGTTTAAGCATGTGGGAAAAGTCTCCCCTACAGTTATGACATTAAGCACGTTGGTTAACTCGAGTTAAGGAAGAGACGACTAAAGTGATCAATTTCAAATGTGAGTATGAAGAAAATTGAATCACGAAAGTTTGAGAGATAGAACCGGATTTCGGATAACACGGGAGCACGGTTCTACAAAGGTTCCAAGAGGGCATTCATCCCTGTAATCACATCACCACACAAAAAACAAACACCTATACAGGTCCCCCTACACTTAGGAGGTAAAAACAGAAAAGGATAGATACTCGGGTTGCCTCCCGAGGAGCGCTTGTTTTTTATCACCGAGTCACGAGCCTGACTCGACCCAAAATTAGTTCATGGGGAACGTGGTGAGGGATGGAATCATCTCATGAGAGATGTCCTCACCAAAGTACAGCTTCGGACGCTGGCCATTCACCTTGAAATTGGGCCCATTTGGCTGAGAAAGCTCAATGGTCCCATATGGAAAGACTTTGGCGACGGTGAATGGACCAGACCAGCGGCTCTTCAACTTGCCAGAGAAGATCTTCAACCGAGAGTTAAAAAGTAAGACTTGATCACCAACGTGGAACTCTTGGTTCTTGATTTTTGCGTCATGAAGGATCTTCGTCTTCTCCTTGTAGATCAGCGAGTTCTCATAAGCTTCATTCCTCAGTTCGTTGAGCTTGTTGAGTTGAATCTTGTAATGATCACCGGCTTTGTTGATGTCGAGGTTAGCCCACTTCAAGGCCCAGTGCGCCTTATGTTCCAGCTCGATGGGAAGGTGGCATGCTTTCCCGTACACAAGACGATAAGGTGTACAACCGATCGGGGTCTTATAAGCAGTACGGAAAGCCCACAGAGCATCATCTAACTTATCGGCCCACGCGGCATGATGCTCTCCCACAGTACGCTCCAAAATTCGCTTCAATCAACGGTTGGATATCTCGGCTTGCCCATTGGTTTGGGGATGATAGGCGGTGGAAAGACGGTGATTGACACCATACTTAGCCATGACTCTTGCAAAATGATCGTTGCAAAAATGAGTCCCGCGGTCACTGATAATAGCACGAGGAACCCCGAATCGAGCGAACAGCGATTTCAAAAAGTTACAAACCACCCTTGCATCATTAGTAGGTAAAGCTTTGGCTTCAACCCACTTTGAAACGTAGTCAGCGACTACAAGGATGTATTTGTTTCCTTTAGATGAAGGGAATGGCCCCATAAAGTCGATACCCCAAACATCAAAGATTTCACATTCTTGTATGAAATTTTGAGGCATCTCATATTTATGAGTGATCTTGCCTTGTTTTTGGCAGGCATCACAACGTTTAACCATCTCGTGAGCATCACGATAGATGGTGGGCCAATAGAATCCCGAGTCAAACACTTTTTTGGCGGTGTAGTTGGGACCAAAGTGACCACCGGTGGGTCCTTTGTGGCAAGCATCAAGGATTTCTAAAGCTGCCGGTCCATCAACACATCGGCGAATAATTAAGTCAGCACATTGCTTGAATAGATACGGGTCATCCCAAAAGTAAGTCTTAATGTCATTAAAGAACTTCTTCTTTTTCTGGGATGTTAACCCGTCAACGAGAATTCCACCCGCCAAGTAGTTTGCAATGTCCGCAAACCACGGGATTTAATCAGCAGTCGAGTTGATAGACATTAAGGTCTCCAAGGGAAAAGAATCATTGATTTCTTTGTTCGGATGATCCCCTTGGTAAGGATCCTCAAGTCTACTGAGATGATCCGCGGCTAGGTTTTCAGCTCCTTTTTTATCGCGAATTTCGATTTTAAATTCTTGGAGTAGCAAAACCCAGCGAAGAAGTCTTGGTTTAGAATCTTGTTTAGTCAACAAGTACTTCAACGCGGAATGATCGGTGTAAACGATTGTGGTGGAAAGGACAAGATAGGGGCGGAATATTTCAAAAGCATAGACAACAGCTAAAAGCTCTTTTTCGGTTGTAGTATAATGCAATTGGGCCCCCGTCATTGTCTTGCTAGCGTAATGGATCGGTTGGAAGTGTTTGTTCACTCTTTGTCCCAGAACCGCTCCAATAGCATAGTCACTAGCATCGCACATCAATTCGAAAGGCAGCTCCCAATTAGGGGTAACCAAGACAGGTGCCTTAGTTAGCTTATCCTTAAGCGAGTTGAAGGCTTCAAGACACTCTTTGGAAAATATAAAAGGGGTATCTTTTTCCAAGAGGTGGGTCATCGGGCGAGCGATTTGAGAAAAATCTTTGATGAATAGACGGTAGAAGCCCGCATGACCAAGGAAACTTCTCACACCCTTCACGGTTGAAGGTGGAGGCAACTTAGCGATAACATCGACTTTAACACGGTCCACTTCAAGACCGGCTTTGGAAATTTTGTGTCCTATCACGATGCCCTCTTTTACCATGAAATGGCATTTTTCCCAATTAAGAACAAGGCGAGTGTCTTCACACCGCTTCAGCATACGTTCTAAATTGGCAAGGCAAGCAGAGAAAGAATCGACATAAACCGAGAAATCATCCATGAAAACTTCCATAGTGTCTTCCACCATGTCATGGAAGATAGCCATCATACACCTTTGGAATGTCCCAGGAGCATTACATAAACCAAAAGGCATGCGTTTGTAAGCAAATGTTCCATAGGGACAAGTGAATGTGGTCTTTTCTTGGTCCTTGGGATCGATGGGAATTTGAAAATACCTGGAGAAACCGTCTAAGAAGCAGTAATAATCATTACCCGCAAGACGCTCGAACATTTGATCCATGAAAGGAAGAGGAAAGTGGTCTTTTCTCGTGGCATCATTGAGCTTGCGATAATCAATACAAACTCTCCACCCAGTAACGAGACGAGTGGGAATCAACTCGTTGTGTTCATTGGGAACAACGGTTATTCCGCCCTTCTTGGGCACACAATGGACGGGACTTACCCACGGCGAATCCGAAATAGGGTAGATCAAGCCGACATCTAGAAGTTTGATAACCTCTTGTTTGATGACGTCATGAATTTTAGGATTAACCCTTCTTTGGCTCTGGATTGCGGGTTTAAAGTCATCTTCCATGAGAATCTTGTGAGTACAAAAGTTCGGATCAATTCCGCGGATATCGGAAATTTTCCAAGCAATTGCCTTCTTATGATCTTTAAGCACGGCGATGAGGCGAGATTTTTCTTCTTCTTTCAAGTCCTTAGCAATGATGACGGGCGACTTCTTGTTTTCTTCAAGGAACACGTACTCGAGATGGGGCGGCAACTCCTTAAGTTCTAAATCCGGAGGATTTTCGATGGGAGGCGTTTTCAAAGTCGGAGCATCGATAGCAATAACCGTGGGAGATGAAGGAGACATATTGTCCTCTTTGAGAAGGTTTTAAAAGAAACACATGTCGTCAGCCAAATCGGTGGGAGACTCGTCATTAGTTAAGTTCACATCTCCTATGGTGGTTTCAAGATCTTTCCAAAAGAAATCACTTTCTCCAAATAGAGACAGTGATGAATCAATAGAGGAAACGGTCTCAACATTGGGGAGAGAAGTAGGAATACTTTTGCAAGCATTTTGGAAGTGTTCTTCACAAGCCTCATCAAGAATGTCAATACAATTAACACTCTCGTTGGAATAAGGTTGTTTAGACAACTTTCCCATGTTGAAAACAATTTTATCGTCACCCACTCTCATGATAAGCTCACCGGCTTCAACATCGATGAGAGTGCGACCGGTCCTCATGAATGGACGACCAACAATTAATGGCACACGAGGGTCCATCTCGTAGTCGACGACAACGAAATCGGCAGGAAAAGTGAATTTGTTGACTCCTACAAAGACGTCTTCAGCTATCCCCACTGGATAAGCAACCGTACGGTTAGCTAATTCCAGAGTCATTTTGGTGGGGACTAGCTCAGGGAGAGATAATTGCTTCCAAATGCTTAGAGGCATTAAGTTAATACTGGCACCTAGATCGGCTAGGGCCATGCAATTCTCTACTCCCGAGAAGTTACAAGGGATTAAGAAACGACCCGGATCACCAAGCTTGGTTGGCAATTTCCTTAAGAGCACTGCAGAGCAATTCTCATTAAGTTGGGTGTTAGCAATATCAAGAAGCTTCTCCTTGTCGCTAAGAAGATCTTTGAACATTTTTGCGTACTTTTGCATGTGAGCGAGAGCCTTAGCGAAGGAGATGTTGAAATTCAATTGTTTGAACATTTTAAGAAAGTTCGAAACCTGAATATCGTCCTTGCTTTTGAGCTTCTCTTTCCTCAACCTTGATGGATAAGGTATATCAGAAGAAGAGGAAGTCTTTGGGATCGAAGGATCACTCACATCCTTGGGTGGAGGAGGGGTATAAGTAAGAGGTGGAGAAATTGGGGAAGTAGAAGGATGAGGAATAGGAGCAGGTGACTCGTTCTCCTTAGTCACAACCACCGGTGGAGGTATAGGAAGCTTGGGTTCCTTGGTACCTTTGCCACTGCGAGTGGTGATTGCTTTCATCTCCCCTCTTGGATTCGCAACGGTGTTACTCGGAAGAGTACCCGAAGAAGAGGGTTGATTACCGTGGAAGAAACTAGCCATCATGTTTCTTAAGTCATTCGTTTGACTATCCAAATTGTTTCTCATGTCAGCTCTTAGATCGTTCCCTTGTTTCACCAGGTCTGCTTTCAAGTTGCGCACTTCCTGTTGAAGATTTTCCACGATCACATCGTTAGTCCTCATGTAGGTTTCCACTTCTTGGTGTAAAGCGGTGGGTTGGTTGGGAGGAGCATTGTATGCGGGTGGTTGATAAGCAGGTTGCTGGTAAACTTGGTTGTTTCTTTGAGGTGGATGTTGTTGTTTGTGAGGTGGTATGTATGGTCCACGAGATTGTTGTTGTTGTTGTTGAGGAGGGCGGTTGAGGTTTTGTTGTTGGTTTGGGTTGTTAGGAGTAGAACCAGGTGGTGAGAGATAGTTGTTGGAGCGGTAGCTAAGCAGGTTGCGGTCGCCTTGAGGTCGAGCTTGATAAGCAGGTTGAGGATAGGTACCGTATGCTGCATTCACGTTCTCAGAAGGGTAGTTTTGGGTGGCAGTACAAGTGGTGTAAGAATGAGGACCCCCGCATATCTCACATGGTTGGCTAACAGCATTGACTTGAGCGTCTTTAGCGTTTCTAGCGTTGATGCTGTTGGTGTTGCTGGCGGTTTGGGTAGCAAGCGATTCAAGAAGCGTAGTGATTTTGTCAATTCGCTTGTCGCTGTCACTAGTACTAGCACTAGCGACATTGGTCCGCACACTCTTGGTTTGCACACGAGACTTATTCTCAATGATATCCCAAGCAGCATTGGAAGTCTTAGACAAAAGATTACCCCCCGAGGCACTGTTTAGTGAATCTTGGTCATTCATGCTTAAACCATTATAAAAAGTATTAATTTGGTGCACTTTGGTAAAACCATGTTGTGGGCATTTTCTTAAAAGATCTTTGAAACGATCCCAAGATTCACTAAACGACTCATCGTACTTTTGTTCAAAATTGATAATTTCAATCCGCAAAGCGGTAGTACGAGAGGGTGGGAAAAAGTAGTTGATAAACTTGGTCTCCAAATCCGTCCACGTAAGAATACTCTGTGGCGGTTCCTTAGCAAGCCAATGCCGGGCTTGTCCCTCTAAAGAAAAGGGAAAAAGTTGTAAATGGATTACCTCTTGTGGAACACCATTGAATTTGACCGTATTAGTGAGTTGCAATAATCTCTTGATGTGGTCATGCGGATCATCAATGGTACGCCCCAAGAATGGTTGAGCAGAGACCATCTGGATAAAGCCGGATTTGAGCTCAAAGTTGTTGGCTGCAATCGCGGGTATGACAATTGGATCATCGTTACCCTCTACATGTGCTTGCAAAAGTTCAATCATCGGGCGATTATCCGGTAGAGGCTCATTGTTGTTGTTATTATTGTTGTTGAAAGGTGGATTGTTATTGTTATTATTATTGTTTTGAGGTGGGTTATTGTTGTTGTTTTGTACACCGGCCATGTCTAAGTTATCGAGAGGCTCGGGCTCTTGGTAAGACGTTGATCGAGTGCGCATACACCTGCAAAAGAACTAACAAGGGAAAAACAAAGCAAAAATATTTTTGGTTTTTATGTTTTTTAATTTTTAGGATTTTTGAAAATTTTATATTTTTTAGGGTTTTTGAAAATTTTTATGAAAAAGTAACGTTCACGGTGAACGGATCCCAAAATCCAAGTTCTCACAAAAAAATGTTGATCTTAACGAGAAGAGCCGGTAGCGGCACCATTTGATACAAGGCTTTTGTATTGGGTTTCAGAATGTTCTCGGAATCTCCTTGAATTGATCTCGGCTCTAAGTGGAATGATTTGTTCTTGGTTAATGAAAAGGAGTTGGTTTGTTTATCTATTTTAAACTAGTGACAAATAAGTAAGTGTCGAAGAGAAGAATTAAAACTTTAAAAGGTTTAAACTAAAAAGACAAGTTTAAAAGTAAATGCTTGAAAACTTAAAGGGAAGATTAGGAAAATACTTGGACAATGAATAAAACTAACACTTGAAAGCTTTGCACAAATATGAACTTAGTTGGAAAATACTAAAAGAAAGTAAGATCGGAATATAGCAAAACAACTCAAATCGGAATAATCTAAAACGGAGTGATCGGAATATATTCCGATCAAATGATCGGAATGTTTGAGAATGACTACTGATCGGAATGTTTCAAAACTCTCATTAATCGGAATACCCAAAAGCATAACAATCGGAATAAGCCAAGATTGAGTCAGATCGGAATATTGCCAAAGAAGCACAATCGGAATGATTGGAAATAAGCTGCAATCGGAATATGGTAAAAAGGGGGTAAATCGGAATCTCAAAAACTTGCTACAATCGGAATATGAAAACAAGACTAATCGAAATCTATGAAACCCTTTTCCGATCGTGTGATCGGAATGGAGGGTGCCGCTGGTCGGAAAGCCTGGTCGGAAAAGGGTTTTACCCTTTCCGAAAATGATGTTGTTCCGAGACTTAAGCTAGGGAATAAGCTATAGAATAAGCCAATCACCAACAAGCTCGAATCCAATATTAAGCTGATCAAATAAGCACTAAAAACAACTTTTCTAACTCTAAATAAGCAAACTTATGAATCAAATAATAAAAAGATAAACTTTTTAAGACAACTTATAAAAGGTAAATAAGCAAAACTAACAAATAAGCCAATAAGCACAAGGATCTCAAAGCTTATTTGTGTAGAAACTTAGGAAATATAAAAAGATTAACTTTTTAAGCACAAAATCATTGATGAACAACACGGATCATACGAGACTTGTACCAAAATCAATCAAAATCAAAGAAAGGAAGAATGAGATTAAAGATTAAAAAGATAAAAACTTGAACTTGATTAATGAAAATAATACAAATGTTTGATCTTGAAAGAAAAAGATGAAAATTAGTGAGAGAAAGTTTAGAACTTTCTCTCTCTAAAACTAGAGAGAATGAATAAAACTAAAAACTACCTAAAAGAACTAAGTGTCTGAAATTTGTGAAGTAAAGTCCTATTTATAGGCAAGTCTTGTGGGCTTTTGTGAATGGGCTTGGTTTTGGGCTTCTTTTCTTCTTCCTTCTTTAGTCTTCACGTTTCTTTACATAAACGTTTCCGACTTTGGATTCTGAGAAGTGTCGGTGAATAATTCCAACTCGTCTTATAATATTTTGTTTAATAGACTCGAGTTCTTCGACATATATGAATCTTCCATCTTTGGCTCTATTCTTCGATAAATCTTCAAATAGGCACAATGACTTCAAATCTTTTGCATCTCTTGGACAATAGACTTCGTCTTGAGTCTTTTTCCTTGATAAAACCCGTGCAATCCCATGTTTTCTTCAATATTCATCCGGTTGACTCTAAAAACACAATAAACACAAAAACCACGCATAATTCCAAACAAATGATATTAAATACGTGTTTTGGTCTTGTTTTAGCCAGAAATAAGTGGTAAAAGGATGGGTGTTTTCACACCTATCACTTATATACTTTCGATCAAACGAAGCTTGGTCAAAATATAATAACCAAGAGAAAAAAATAGACGTGACAGAGAGAGAGTAAAAAGTTAGGGATAAATTCACCAGATAAGAACACTAATCAATTTGGGGCTCTCTTTCCCTAAATCGATTGAGCTACACGCGCTCTTATTTATTCCCAAGTTTATCGAGAGAAAGATGAAGGTATAAAGGATCTACGTAGACGCATTGGATTCGTAACCAATCATCTCTGATTGGTTGATGTCATGTCATTCAGCCATAGAGCCAATTAAATCATTCCACCTCAGCATCCAAGAAGCACAACAAGCACAAGGGATTGCCACGGGGGCAATCCGTGTGACTAAGGATCAATTACAGCCATTAGATCAAGTGTGAGAAGAGAGAGATGAAGAGAAGATGGAATCAAGGGTCGAGAATCATTTTAATCTCCAACAAACTCACCCTTCCACCCATTCGGTTAGCCTATAAAAACCCAAAAACTATGTGTAATTCATCCCTTTCTTTAGTTTTACTGTTATGATGTTAAATTAGTTGTAGGATTTATTTTCTTTTAATCTTGTAATATTTGAAGTTTTTAATTAATAAAGTTTAATTACAATTTTTTATATATCTCGTTCCACGGTTTTTTTATTATTCTCGAATTAAATTAATAACTTTCCTATATTACTATTGATAATTGAACATGTGATTTATCTTATAAGCTTTTTAAATAGCTTACTGAGATTTATTTTAAGCTAAGTTTGGGATAAAGGTTTATCCACTGATAAATCGAAAAGGATAATATTAAGCTGCTGGATCCATATTTGGCTCGTGATTTAGTGGTGGTTTCGAGTTATATTAGTGCAATATGGTGGTTCGTGAGTTCGTTATGGTAATTAGGTAGTTTGAAGTTGTCTAGTCGAATTCAATAGGAAGCTCAGCGCTATCCTACTGCGTCAACGAATATCCTCATATCAAAAGGTTAAGCTCTTCTTAATAATTTTCGTTATATTTTAGCTTTTTGATTGATAAATGAACCTGATTATTTATGAATTTGCGTTTGAATTATGATTTACTTGTTTGAGTATAAATGATTTTCGAATCTGTTAGTTTTAATGCGAATTTGAATACGTTTAGAATTAATGTTATCAGTCATGTTATGATTTTATGAGTATGATGATTGTTGTCTGAAATTGTTGGATCTGTGAATTTAACCTTGAACTGTTAAGCTGTTTTTGAGTCCTTTTTGTTTTGATGATAAACTGTTTATAAAAATCTTAATGAGTTTGTGAACGAGTCATAATCTTGATGCGTTTTTGAATGTTTTCATGATGTGTAAAGTCATTGCTTTGTTTTAGTTGGAAATCAGAGTTTAGATTGTATTTTCCTCTTTAATCTGTTTAAACTGTTTCGTCTAGCTCGATTTAGGTTATTTTCACTATAATAGTATGAATTGAGTTGATTTGATAGTCTGATGCGTTGAGTATGGATCTATTTGCCGATTTGTTTTAGATAGAATTTTGGTTAGTGTTATTTGAGAAGTCTGATTTTACTTTGTGATTTAGCTGTTATGTATAATGGCTGATGAAGTTGAATAAATCTGTTTGAAGTTGGATTACAGATTTTGATTTGGAGTATTTTTGGTTTTGATTTATTTGTTATTTTATTTACTGTATTACTTTGTTGCTTTTCTTCATTAGTTTTGGGTGACTGTTTTAACTAAATGGTATGGATTAACTGAATGAAGTTTCTGCATTTTGTTACTTAAGTAATCCTTATATATTCTTATCAATTGTAGAATCGTAGTAATTAGTTCTTCAATATGAAGTTCAGAAGATGATGTCATCTCAAATAACTAGATACTGATCACAAATAACTTTACTGATGCTCGTCAGTAGTGAAAGTAAAATATTGATTTGAATTGCTGAATGATTTTAGACTATTGTAGTGTTGATTTTCTGTAAAAAGAAAATCTTTGCAAAACTTGTCCCTAGGGGGTCTCGAACTCGAGACCTGCCCCTTATCAGTCTAGTGTCTTAACCAATTGAGCTAACTAGCTCTTTTGGTTTTATTCTGTTTCATTTAATACTTATTAATTAACTGATAGTATATTAGTATATTAATTATAGTTTTAAAAGACTTTCTTTCACAAATGATTTCATAAATTAGTTTTTATATATAAAAAGAAAATAATAAATAAATTGATTTTAGAAAATAAATAAATAAATAAAAACAAAAATAAATAAAAATAAATAAATAAATAAATAAAATTTTTTATTATTTTTTTAGAAAATTAAATTGTTTTAAAATTTGTTTTTAAATAATTTACTTTTAATTAATCTTGTTATAAATAAATTTAGATTTAAATAGATTTTGTTTAATTAAAAGTAATTTTCTTAAATAGATTAATTTAGGTTATAATTTTAAAATTGTTTTAAAATTAGTTCTAATTAAATTAGTTTTAAATTTATTTTTTTTAAAATAAATTCTAGTTTAAATAATTTTTGTTAAAATATTTTGTTTATTTAAAAGTAGATAGTTAAAGTAAAGTTTTAATTTAATTTAGAGTTTAAATAATTGTCCTTTAAAATTTAAGTCGGGTTACGATTCATGCACTTTAGGATTTTAAAAATTGTAGGATTAATATTAGATAAAAACCGAAACCCAATTCATATCATTTGTCCAATTCAAAACGAACGTCTCAAATTCATAAGGTCCTTGTGTACAACGAACCGGGATCACTCTCGTGTTTACTTGAATTCGTCTTTAGCTTATTTATGGATTATTACCTTTTCCTAAAGGTAATTTCCTAAATTTCCTCTATAACGTACTTGATTAAAATACACCGACATTTCCCAACACATCAAAAATTCTGGCGCCGCTGCCGGGGATCATGTGTACGATTCGTTCATGGAGATTTGTTTATCGTTGATTTGAAGACCCTTTTCGTCCTCGGAAAGTTTTGTTATTTTTCTATTATTATAGTATATATCGTTTTTCTTGTTTTTTGTTATTACTATATTGTATTACGTAGAACAATAAATTTACCTACTTCCAAATAAGACCTTAGTTGGGATTTCATCACCTAGCTATTGTATTCGAATCCAAAAAAAAAATAAAAGGCAAAGTAGATAAATACTAATAAAAAGTTTGAACTCGATTTATACAAACTATAAGGTGGGTATAAGGCGACGTGCTATAAAAGGTCGTCTAAGGAAAAAGGTTTTTAAGTGCTTTGTGCCACCTCATTTCCCCGCTTGCTTGTGCGTATATTGAGAGGGACGACCGATTATTGGTTTGCCTACTCAAGTAGTATTAAATCTTATTTTTGTAGTTTAGTTATTGAACCTCGAGACGGTTAGGTTTTCACCTACGTTTCAAAGTCGATCGAGGGTAATTTACTTCTATAGTAATTATCCTTACTCCTTGTTTTTGTCAATATTTGATTGATTTATGAAAAATACCAAAAATAATCTTCTTAATCCTCTATAATGTTTAATTCTTTTTCTCCTCACCCTCTAATTTTTAATTCTTCCATGAATTCCTTCGTCAATTGTGTAGGGTGTGGAGAAACGTTGTATGGTCTTTTACCATGTCGGTGGTGTACGTGTGAGCGTTGTGGAAATGATTTACGTCACGATTTACGAGTTGGATTTTGTCCTTTTTGTAATGAAATTACTTCATGTGGAAACCCGAATTTTTCAAATAAACCTCTCGATTTTTACCCACCTCCACACCCCACATACGAGACAACCTCGTGCGAGTTATGTGGAAACGATTCTCATTTTGGAATTAATTGTTCGCATCAATTCTCGCTTAATTATGAGCAAGAACCATGCTACAATCAAAACTATAATGATAATGGTTATCCACAAGGTTCACCGAGTTTACCACAACAATATGTTTGTTGTGAGTATTGTGGAGGTCCTCATGAGACTTTTTGTTGTCAACCGATGGATCAAAGTTTTTATGAGCCCATTCCTTGCTATAATTCCATTCCCTCCGATTTTGACCAATCACCACTATTTTCTCGTTTAGACCAATCCCAACTATTTTCTCTCGATAGTGAAAGATTTAAACGAATTGAACGTTGAAAAGAGCATCGAAGATATGTTTCAAGAAAAGAGACAAATTAATCAAGAGATTAACGATATAACTAATGAATTGGGAAGTTGAAGATATCATGGAGAAATAATTGATGAGGAATTTAAAAGAGAGTGTGAAATTAAGATTAGACAACTTTCGCAAGATTATAATGGATTAAGCATTGAAATTCGAAAGAAAGAACAAGCTCAAGAGGAAGCTAAATATCTTGCTACTCGTGAACTCGAGCATTCTCTTCTTATTGATGATGACGAGGAGAGTACTATTTCTTTGCGAGATCTTATTGCTCAACATCCTTCATCTAGTGCAATCGTACTTCCACTTCTTGTCTTGTCGGCTATGGAGCCTGAGAATTCACCCATTCTAGGAGCTGAGGATATCATCACAACTCCTGCAAAGGAGTCAGATGAAGTAATAAAGTCTAGTGTTGAAATCCTTGTCCAAAACCCAAGAGAGTTCGATGGTATTTCCAATGAAACGTGTGATTTCCACATTGTGATGACTCTCCTTCTTCCATTCACTTTAAGATTTTCTCCAATTCCAATGATGAATCTTGTGATGGAAATGAAGATTTAGAGCATGATTCGACTTCTAGTGAATTTTCTAATGAGGAGTTCTCCGATGAACTTTCTTATAAAGATGACATTCACGACTCGGATTATGAGGGGTTTCCCGATGAACCTACTCTTCTTCACCCATTTCCACCGGGAAATGAGGATGATAGTGATCCGGTTTTTGAGAGGTTCACCTTTGAACTTACTCCTTTAGACCCATTTCCACCAGGAAATGAGGTTGATTTGACTATTCCAATCCTTGAGAAGTTTACCGATGAACTTACTCATTTAGATGTGGAAGACGTGATTCTTCATGAAAAATTATCCAACGTCTATCTTTTCATTTCTAAGATCGAAGCTTTGAATTCTAAGCCTAATGTCAAGTCTTTCTCTTCATATCCTATCCCCGTTGAGGATAGTGATCCGCTTATGGAGGATATTGACACTTTTCTTGCTTTTAATGATTCGATACCACCGGGTGTTAATGAATTTGACCCGGAAAGGGACGCTATCTTTTTAGAGAATTTACTTGATGATGATTTCTTCCCAATTCCTCCTCCCACCCACTTTGATCTTAAGGTACGGATTTTTCATGTGTCTCATATTGAGTACCATGACCCGGTTGATCACATTTCTAAGGGTGAAATGGTCGTTAAAGATAAGCATGTTGATTCCACTATAGATGAAACCTTTATCCCACCATTACCATGTGCTTTATATGATTATAGATTAGCATGGGGGGGATGACACCGTGTTTTCTATTCCTTTCTCTCTCGAGGACGAGGTATTCGACCCCGGAATCATTGATTTAGGGAAATCTCGGCCTTTCACCGATGCAATAATTGAAAGACTTTTCGCTCATCTTGGTGCGAGTTTATCTCGAGGAGCATACTATATCCATTTCATGATTTGTAACCACCATCTCTTTTTGGAGATTTATGTTGGAGTTTCATCCTTTCGTTTGTCATCCGACAACGAGGATGTGATGTTTGACCCCTGCATCGTGCTTTATGTTGGATTTTATTCCATTATGACGTTTTTTTACCATTTTCCCTAAGGACCAATGAATGCGGGGATCGAGTCGAGCTCATGACTCAGTTAACAAAAACGAGGTGCCTTGTGGGGGAGTCCCAAACATTCTATCTTCTTTCTATTTTCTAACACTAATAAGGCTTGATCTTTTCAAGCTCATGCTCGTGTTTTGTTGTGTTGTGAATCTTAGGTATGACCCTAATCATTGAAGACTCTCGTGTTCGGTTTTTGCCGGTCCGCTTGATCTTCCATTCTTTGATTGCCAAAAAGGGGCACACTCACTATCCTTTGATTTTTATAGACTAACGTTTTTATCTTGAAGCATAATTAATAAACGGCTTATAGATTTGTATGCTCTTACCATGTTAGGACTTTTGCATTAGACTCTTCGTGTTTTAGCAAGGGGGTGTTACTCTTAAGCTAGGAAACATTTAGGACAATGTTTGGTTTTAGCATGGGAGAGTCAATCGATATAATCGCTTGCAATTGCTTTTGTCGTGTCTAAACGTAATCGTTTTTCTCGTTTTTCATAAAAAAATTAAAAAATTTAGTGTTATTTTGTGTTTAATAAAAGAAAATAAGTGTTTTTGACACAAATGTAGGCTTTCCGTTGGTGAAAATAAAAATAGTTTTTGACTCGACATGGTTTTTACCTTAGCTTTTTCCTTAACGTGTTTAAATCAGGTTTTGCTAGACTTTTATAAAGGGGAATTTAAAACGCGAAAGTCTTAACTCATACGGGTTTAAGAACAAGAACTTTTCGCAAGTTCCTATAATTGATCCTAGTAAGTCGTTTATCAAGGGAACTTTAAAATGCAAATTCTAAAACTTGAAAAAGTTCAAGAAGATGCAAGATCCTATAGATGACTTAAAAACCCAAAACTTTGATTTAATAGGCTAAGTATCCATTAATTTCACATTTTTGAAATTCTACAATATGGTGAACAAGAGATGATAAAGTTTAATCATAAGTTTTTGAGGGTAATTCTTCCTTGTATAAGTATTTTTTGTGTTTTATTTAATCTCCTCGTATTTATTTTTCACACTTGAATAATAAATTGCTTAATAAATGAAGTTTTTAGCGGTTTAGGCTTAATATCTTAACTCGTAACTCCTTCTTTTTCTTCCCTTGTAATTAAAGTGAGAACACATTGAGGGTGTCAGCGTCATGGACTTTTGATCATGGGATTGCGGAAATTTGGCTTACTATATATATCATAATCATAAGAAGAATAAATAAAAACATGTTCTCTATGAGCCTTCGGGTGGGAGTCATGTAGCACTAACCTTGTCATTAGAGCCTCCGGGTGTATGGCATGGTGACGTGTTTAATAAAAATTGCTTCATCATAATGAGCCTTAAGGTGGGATGGTGAATGTCAATTCCCTTGTTTATGTCCAAGGAGCCTTCGGGTGTGGATTATAAATAAGGAGCACTTTTACATCTTAAAGAGCCTCAAGGTGTATGATGTAATTGTTGCTAACTCCATTAATAAGGTCAAAATTGACTTTGGAGGATTTATTGTTGCTTTAAGTAGACCTATTAGCCAAATTTCGGATCCGGTCAAATCGTGTTAAGTTATCTGATAGGTGCGAAAACACCCATCCTTTTACCACTTATTTCTGGCTAAAACAAGACCAAAACACGTATTTAATATCATTTGTTTTGAATTATGCGTGGTTTTTGTGTTTATTGTGTTTTCAGAGTCAACCGGATGAATATTGAAGAAAACATGGGATTGCACGGGTTTTATCGAAGAAAAAGACTCAAGACAAAGTCTATTGTCCAAGAGATGCAAAAGATTTGAAGTCATTGTGCCTATTTAAAGATTTATCGAAGAATAGAGCCAAAGATGAAAGATTCTTATATGTCGAAGAACTCGAGTCTATTAAACAAAAGATTATAAGACGAGTTGGAATTATTCACCGGCAGTTCTAAAAATCCAAAGTCGGAAACGTTTATTTAAAGAAACGTGAAGACTAAAGAAGAAAGAAGAAAAGAAGCCCAAACCAAAGCCCATTCACAAGCCCACCATCACACGCCTATAAGTAGGACTTTACTTCACAATTTGGAGGGAGTTAGTCTTTGTTTTAGTTTAGTTTTTCATTCTCTCTAGTTTTAGAGAGAGAAAGTTCTCAACTTTCTCTCACTAGTTTTCATCTTTCTTTCTTTCAAGATTAAACCTTTGTATTGTTTCTTTAATTAATCAAGTTTAAATTCAAGCTTTTAATCTTTAATCTCATTCTACTTTTCTTTGATTTTGATTCACTTTTGGTACGAATTACTTATGATCCGTGTTGTTCATCTATGTTTTCGTGCTTAAAAAGTTAATCTTTTTATGTTTCCTTAAGTTTCTACACGAATAAGCTTTTAGATCTTTGTACTTATTGGCTTATTTGTGAGTTTATCTTATTTACTTTTTAAAGTTTTTATAAAAAGTTCATCTTTTTACTATTTGATTTATAAGATTCTTTATTTGAAGTTTAGATAAGTTGTATTTGTGCTTATTTGATCCGCTTAATATTAGATTCGTGCTAGTTTTGGAGTTAGCTTATTCCATAGCTTATCTCCCTAGCTTAATTTTCGGATCCAAGAAGGTAATCGGGAAGGGTTATAAACCCCTTTCCGATTTGATTATTCCGACCAGACCCCCCTTATTCCGATCGTATTGATCGGAAAAGGGTTTTGAAGATTCCGATTTACCCCTTTTGGCATATTCCGATTGTAGCTTACTTTTAAGTATTCCGATCAGCTTTGTTTCCATTATTCCGATTAGTGTAATTTTTAAACATTCCGATTGGATTTGGTTCTTGCATATTCCGATTGGGTGTCTTGTGTGTATTCCGATCACCATCATTTCCCACATTCCGATTAGTGCTCTTTTCTACATTCCGATCAGACGATCGGAATATATTCCGATTGGTCCCATTTCCCATGTGTTCCGATCAGCTTATTTCCAATTGTTTAATTTCTTGTTTTTACAAAGTTTTCAAGTGTTAGTTTCATTTAGTTTTCAAGTATTTTTCTAAATCTTGTCTTTAAGTTTTCAAACATTTAGTTTAACTTGTCAATTTAGTTTAATCTTTTAAAGTTTTAATTTCACTCTTCGACACTTACTTATTTGTTGTTAGTTTAAAATAGATAAACAAACCAACACCTTTTTATTAACCAAGAACAAATCATTCCACTTAGAACCGTGATCAATTCGAGGAGATACCGAGAACTAAATCTTAGAACCCCATTGCAAATCATTGTATCAAATGGCGCCGCTTCCGGCTCTTCTCGTTAAGATCAACAATTTTTTGTGAGAACTTGGATTTTGGGATCCGTTCACCGTGAACGTTACTTTTTCATAAAAATTTTCAAAAACCTTAAAAAATATAAAATTTTCAAAAATTAAAAAAAAAAAAATAATAAAAAAAAACCATACAAACCAAAAATATTTCTTGCTTGCTTTGTTAGTTCTTTTGCAGGAGCATGCGTACACGATCCACGTCTTATCAAGAGCCCGGGCCTCTCAAAGACTTAGACATGGCCGGTGTACAAAACAACAACAATAACCCACCTCTCAACAACAATAATAACAACAACAATAACAATCAACCTCTCAACAATGAGCCTCTACCAGACAATCGCCCGATGATTGAACTTCTGCAAGCACATGTAGACGGCAACAATGATCCCATTGTCATACCCGCGATTGCAGCCAACAATTTTAAGCTCAAACCCGGTTTTATCCAGATGGTCTCTGCTCAACCATTCTTGGGGCGTACCATTGATGATCCACATGACCACATCAAGAGATTCCTACAACTCACGAATACGGTCAAATTCAATGGTGTTCCACAAGAGGTAATCCGTTTACAACTTTTTCCCTTTTATTTAGAGGGACAAGCCCGGCATTGGCTTGCTAAGGAACCACCATAAAGTATTCTGACGTGGACGGATTTGGAGACCAAGTTTATAAACTACTTTTTCCCACCCTCTCGTACTACCGCTTTGCGGAATGAAATCATTAATTTTGAACAAAAGTACGATGAGTCTTTTAGTGAATCTTGGGACCGTTTCAAAGATCTTTTAAGAAAATGCCCACAACATGGTTTTACCAAAGTGCACCAAATTAATACTTTTTATAATGGTTTAAGCATGAATGACCAAGATTCACTAAATAGTGCCTCGGGGGGTAATATTTTGGTTAAGACTTCCAATGCTGCTTGGGATATTATTGAAAATAAGTCTCATTTGCAAACCAAGAGTGTTAGGACCAATGCCGCTAGTGCTATTACTAGTGACAGCGACAAGCGACTTGACAAAATTACTACGCTTCTTGAATCGCTTGTTACCCACACCGCTAACAACACCAACAGCATCAACGCCAAAAACGCTCAAGTCAATGCTGTAAGCTAACCATGTGAGATATGCGGGGGTCCTCACTCTTACACCACTTGTACCGCCACCCAAGACTACCCTTCTGAGAATGTGAATGCAACATACGGTACCTATCCTTCGGCCGCTTATCAAGCTCGTCCTCAAGGTGACCGCAACTTGCTTAGCTACCGCTCAAACAACTATCTCTCATCACCCGGTTTTCCTCCTAACAACCCAAACCAACAACAAAACCTCAATCGCCCTCCTCAACAACAACAACAACCTCGTACACCTTACATACCACCTCACAAACAACCATATCAAACTCAAAGAAACAACCAAATTTACCAGCAACCTGCTTATCAACCACCCGCATACAATGCTCCTGCCAATCAACCCACCGCATTACACCAAGACATTGGAACCTACATGAGGACTAATGATGTGATCGTGGACAATCTCCAACGGGAAGTGCTCAACTTGAAAGCAGACCTGGTGAAACAAGGGAACGATCTGAGAGCTGATATGAGAAACACTTTGGATAGTCAAACGAATGACTTAAGGAACATGATGGCTAGTTTCTTCCAAGGTAATCAACCCTCTTCTTCGGGTACTCTTCCGAGTAACACCGTTGCAAATCCAAGAGGGGAGATGAAAGCAATCACCACTCACAGTGGCAAAGGTACCAAGGAACCCGAGCTTCCTGTACCTCCACCGGTGATTGTGACTAAGGAGAACGAGTCACCTGCTCCTATTCCTCATCCTTCTACTTCCTCAATTTCTCCACCTCTTACTTCTACCCCTCCTCCACCCAAGGATGTGAGTGATCCTATTCTCCCAAAGCCTTCCTCTTCTTCCGATATACCTTATCCCTCAAGGTTGAGGAAAGAGAAGCTCAAAAGCAAGGATGATATTCAAGTTTCGAACTTTCTAAAAATGTTTAAACAATTGAATTTCAACATCTCCTTCACTGAGGCTCTCGCTCACATGCCTAGGTATGCAAAAATGTTCAAAGATCTTCTTAGCGACAAGGAGAAGCTTCTTGATATTGCTAACACCCAACTTAATGAGAATTGCTCTGCAGTGCTCTTAGGGAAATTGCCAACCAAGCTTGGTGATCCGGGTCGCTTCTTAATCCCTTGCAACTTCCCGGGAGTAGAGAATTGCATGGCCCTAGCTGATCTAGGAGCCAGTATTAACTTAATGCCTTTAAGTGTCTGGAAGCAATTATCTCTCCCTGAGCTAGTCCCCACCAAAATGACTTTGGAATTAGCTAACCGTACGGTTGCTTATCCAGTGGGGATAGCCGAAGACGTCTTTGTAGGAGTCGACAAATTCACTATTCCTGCCGATTTCGTTGTCTTCGACTACGATATGGACCCTCGTGTGCCATTAATTGTTGGTCGTCCATTCTTGAGGACCGGTCGCACTCTCATCGATGTTGAAGCTGGTGAGCTTATCATGAGAGTGGGTGACGATTAAATCGTTTTCAACATGGGAAAGCTTTCTAAACAGCCTTATTCCTACGAGAATGTTAATTGTATTGACGTTCTTGATGAGGCTTGTGAAGAACACTTTAATGATGCTTGTAAAAATATTCCTACCTCTCGTCCCAATGTTGAGACCGTTTCCTCTATTGATTCATCACTATCTCTATTTGGAGAAAGTGATTTCCTTTGGAAAGATTTGGAAGCCACCATGGGAGATGTGAACTTAGCTTATGACGATTCTACCACCGATTGGGATGAAGATCTTCGCCTTATTGAGAACATTCTTAAAGAAGACAATATTTCTCCACCATCTCCCACGGTTATTGCTATCGATGCTTCGACTTTGAAAACGCCTCCCATCGAAAATCCTCCGGATTTAGAACTTAAGGAGTTGCCGCCCCATCTTGAGTATGTGTTCCTTGAAGAAAACAAGAAGTCGCCCGTCATCATCGCGAAGGCCTTGAAAGAAGAAGAGAAATCTCGCCTCATCGCCGTGCTTAAAGATCATAAGAAGGCAATTGCTTTGAAAATTTCCGATATCCGCGGAATTGATCCGAACTTTTTTACTCACAAGATTCTCATGGAGGATGACTTTAAACCCGCAATCCAGAGCCAAAGAGGGGTTAATCCTCATATTCATGACGTCATCAAACAAGAGGTTATCAAACTTCTAGATGCCGGCTTGATTTACCATATTTCGGATTCGCCATGGGTAAGTCCCGTCCATTGTGTGCCCAAGAAGGGCGGAATAACCGTTGTTTCCAATGAACACAACGAGTTGATTCCCACTCGTCTAGTTACTGGGTGGAGAGTTTGTATTGATTATCACAAGCTCAATGATGCTACGAGAAAAGATCACTTTCCTCTCCCTTTCATGGATCAAATGCTCGAGCGTCTAGCGGGTAATGACTATTACTGCTTCTTAGACGGTTTCTCCGGGTATTTTCAAATTCCCATCGATCCCAAAGACCAAGAAAAGACCACATTCACTTGTCCCTATGGAACATTTGCTTACAAACGTATGCCTTTTGGTTTATGCAATGCTCCTGGGACGTTCCAAAGGTGTATGATGGCGATATTCCATGACATGGTGGAAGACACTATGGAAGTATTCATGGATGATTTCTCGGTTTATGGCGATTCTTTCTCTGCTTGCCTTGCCAATTTAGAACGTATGCTTAAGCGGTGTGAAGACACTCGCCTTGTTCTCAATTGGGAAAAATGCCATTTCATGGTAAAAGAGGGCATCGTGCTAGGACACAAAATTTCCAAAGCCGGTCTTGAAGTAGACCGTGCTAAAGTCGATGTTATTTCTAAGTTGCCTCCACCTTCAAAAGTGAAGGGTGTGAGAAGTTTCCTCGGTCATGCGGGCTTCTACCGTCGTTTCATCAAAGATTTTTCTAAAATCGCTCGCCTGATGACCCACCTCTTGGAAAAAGATACTCCTTTTATCTTCTCCAACGAGTGTATCGAAGCATTCAACTTGCTTAAGGATAAGCTAACTAAGGCACCCGTCTTGGTTAACCCTAATTGGGAGCTTCCCTTTGAGTTGATGTGCGATGCTAGCGACTTTGCTATTGGAGCGGTTCTGGGACAAAGAGTGAACAAACACTTCCAACCGATCCATTACGCTAGCAAGACAATAACGGGGGCTCAATTGCATTACATGACAACCGAAAAAGAGCTTTTAGCTGTTGTCTATGCCTTTGAAAAGTTTCGCCCCTATCTTGTCCTTTCTACCACTATCGTTTACACCGATCATTCCGCGTTGAAGTACTTGTTAACTAAACAAGATTCCAAACCAAGACTTCTTCGCTGGTTTTTGCTACTCTAAGAATTTAAAATCGAAATTCGCGATAAAAAAGGAGCTGAAAACCTAGCCGCGGATCATCTCAGTAGACTTGAGGATCCTTACCAGGGGGATTATCCGAACAAAGAAATCAATGATTCTTTTCCCCTGGAGACCTTAATGTCTATCAACTCGACTTCTGATGAAACCCCGTGGTTTGCGGACATTGCAAACTACTTAGCGGGTGGAATACTCGTTGACGGGTTAACATCCCAGCAAAAGAAGAAGTTCTTCAAAGACATTAAGACTTACTTTTGGGATGACCCGTATCTATTCAAACAATGTGCTGATTTGATTATTCGCCGATGTGTTGATGGACCGGCAGCTTTAGAAATCCTTGACGCTTGCCACAAAGGACCCACCGATGGTCACTTTGGTCCCAACTACACCGCCAAAAAAGTGTTTGACTCGGGATTTTATTGGCCCACCATCTATCGTGACGCTCACGAGATGGTTAAACGTTGTGATGCTTGCCAAAAACAAGGCAAGATCACACACAAAGACGAGATGCCTCAGAATTTCATTCAAGAATGTGAAATCTTTGATGTTTGGGGCATCGACTTTATGGGGCCATTCCCTTCCTCTAAAGGAAACAAATACATCCTTGTAGCCGTTGACTACGTTTCAAAGTGGGTTGAAGACAAAGCTTTACCTACTAATGACGCAAGGGTGGTTTGTAACTTTTTGAAATCGCTATTCGCTAGATTCGGTGTACCTCGTGCCATTATTAGTGATCGCGGGACTCATTTTTGCAATGACCAATTTGCTAGAGTAATGGCTAAGTACGATGTAAATCATCGTCTTTCCACCGCCTACCACCCACAAACTAATGGCTAGGATGAAATATCCAACCGAGGATTAAAGCGAATTTTGGAAAGAACCATGGGAGAGAATCGTGCCTCATGGGCTGATAAACTTGATGATGCTTTGTGGGCTTTTCGTACCGCATACAAGAATCCGATTGGTTGTACACCATATCGTCTCGTGTACGGAAAGGCTTGCCACCTCCCCATTGAGTTGGAGCACAAGGCTTACTGGGCCTTGAAGTGGGCTAATTTTGATATCAACAAAGCCGGTGACCTACGCAAGATCCAACTCAATGAGCTGGATGAACTCCGTAATGAGGCTTATGAAAATTCTTTGATCTATAAGGAAAAGACTAAGCTCATTCACGACTCTAAGATTAAGAACCGAGAGTTCCAAGTTGGAGACAAAGTTTTACTCTTTAACTCTCGGTTGAAAATCTTTTCGGGCAAGCTGAAATCTCGTTGGTCCGGCCCATTCACCATTGCCCAAATTTTTCCATATGGTACTCTCGAGCTCGCTCAACCTAATGGACCTAATTTTAAGGTGAATGGCCAACGAGTGAAGTTGTACTTTGGTGAGGACATCTTTCAAGAGATGATTCCATCCCTCACCACGTTCCCCATGAACTAATTTTGGGTCGAGTCAGGCTCGTGACTCGGTTATCAAAAACAAGCGCTCCTCGGGAGGTAGCCCGAGTATCTATCTTTTTCTGTTTTAACCTCCTAAGTGTAGGGGAACCTATATATGTGTTTGTATTTGTGTGGTGATGTGATTACAGGGATGAATGCAGTTTTGGAACCTTTGAAGAACCGTGCTCCCATGTTATCTGAAATCCGGTTCTATCTCTCAACTATCGTGATTCAATTTTCTTCATACTCACATTTTGAAAATGATCACGTTAGTCGTCTCTTCCTTAACTTGAGTTAACCAACGTGCACAATGTCATAAGTGTAGGGGAGACTTATCCCACATGCTTAAACATTGAGGACAATGTTTATCTTAAGTGTAGGGGGGACTTCTATCGAAGTTTTAAGTGGACTTTTCCATGAAAATGCCTTCATTTAACCAGAAAATCATCTTTTTCAACATTTTTCAAATTTTTAATTAACTTTGGCCATTTAGTCGTAATTTTTAAATTTTTATCATTGCTTTCATATGTATATATCCCGCAATAAATTCAAATATATTCATAAAGTGGTGTAGCTGGTTTTGAAGTCTTTGACATATTAGGTCCGTTGCGATTATTTTGACTCAACCCGAATAGACTTATCCAAGTTTATTCTAGCTAGCATCCTTAACCATGTAGACCTTAATTGGTTTATTA
Organism: Glebionis coronaria; assembly: GCA_025667525.1. Lineage (NCBI taxonomy): Eukaryota > Viridiplantae > Streptophyta > Magnoliopsida > Asterales > Asteraceae > Glebionis > Glebionis coronaria. The sequence continues at coordinate 384,006,636 of CM046875.1, forward strand.
GGCTAAGCATCCACGAGTCTCATTACTTGAGATTTTAAATTATGGAGAACGAGAAATGATAGAGTCAATTATAAGTCGGTATTCTTGCGCAAGCTCACTTGGTGTAATTATTTGCCTATTCTCCCATCACTTGCTAATAAATTATCTGCAATAAGTAAGGTCGTACGATTTGAAAAGTCACTTAGCTTCTAGCCCAAGATCATTTAAAAGTTGCTCGGTAATGATAAGAGTTCATAGCCAAGGCATAACTTATGAAGCGGGGCGCGAAGATTGGCGAGTCCGAAAAGACCCTAACAAGGCATGAGGATTCCATTTTATTGCTGAAGATCCAAAGTGATGTGAAAAGCATTATTCCCAAAATCAATATGAAGGATCAAGACTCACGACGAAAAGCAATCAACTCCCATAAAGATCATGGAGAAGTCTATCCGAAAAGACCCTAACAAGGTATGAGGATAAATAGATCCAAGTCCGAAAAGGAGGCGGATCGTTGTATCTCAAAATCCCAATTAGAGATTGAATAAATAATCATGAAGTCGTGGTCAACAAAGTTGGAGTACCCCTCAAAAGTCTCCAAGTGAATAAACTCTATTAACGATGAGAAGACCATCATCTCAAGAACGTCTCTCAAGATATGAAGTATGAAGTACATGCCAAATATCGGCCCGAGAAAGGTCTCAAATCGTGAACCAAGTTATGCCAAGATATCAACTTTTTGATATCCCGAGAAGCAGTTTTAAGAGATTTTGTCCTTTAGCTAACTATCGATCAAATCGTCCTACTTTGCTTCCAGCCTAAATAAACTATCGAAATAAGTCCAAAAATGCATCTTCGTGATCATTCTAAGACAAAAATAAAATATAAGAGATACACCTAGGAATAAGGGAGTTTAAGCATATAATTAAGCCATGCGTGTAAGTGTTTGAATTGCTAACTTATAATAACAATGATCTCGTTTTTAAGCTTAGTGTGGGGAACGTGAAACTTGAGGGTGATGAATCGTCGCAGCACCGAAGCCCTAATGTAAGTCTTAGATCTCTTTGCAAGTTATTTCCACGTATCTATTCTTTATCCTTTTGTTTACTTTAAAATTTTAATCTCTCGTAGTACTTTAATTTTTGTTTAGTAATATGTTAATAAGGCCAAGGTAGATTAATTATGAGAAAAATGTAAACTTGCTCTATCGCTAAGCATTGCATGAGGGCATGGCAATGGTTAAGTGTAGGGGATTTGATAGGTGCGAAAACACCCATCCTTTTACCACTTATTTCTAGCTAAAACAAGACCAAAACACGTATTTAATATCATTTGTTTGGAATTATGCGTGGTTTTTGTGTTTATTGTGTTTTCAGAGTCAACCGGATGAATAATGAAGAAAAAAATGGGATTGCACGAGTTTTATCGAAGAAAAAGACTCAAGGCAAAGTCTATTATCCAAGAGATGCAAAAGATTTGAAGTCATTGTGCCTATTTAAAGATTTATCGAAGAATAGAGCCAAAGATGAAAGATTCTTATATGTCGAAGAACTCGAGTCTATTAAACAAAAGATTATAAGACGAGTTGGAATTATTCACCGACAGTTCTAAAAATCCAAAGTCGGAAACGTTTATTTAAAGAAACGTGAAGACTAAAGAAGAAAGAAGAAAAGAAGCCCAAACCAAAGCCCATTCACAAGCCCACCATCACACGCCTATAAGTAGGACTTTACTTCACAATTTGGAGGGAGTTAGTCTTTGTTTTAGTTTAGTTTTTCATTCTCTCTAGTTTTAGAGAGAGAAAGTTCTCAACTTTCTCTCACTAGTTTTCATCTTTCTTTCTTTCAAGATTAAACCTTTGTATTGTTTCTTTAATTAATCAAGTTTAAATTCAAGCTTTTAATCTTTAATCTCATTCTACTTTTCTTTGATTTTGATTCACTTTTGGTACGAATTACTTATGATCCGTGTTGTTCATCTATGTTTTCGTGCTTAAAAAGTTAATCTTTTTATGTTTCCTTAAGTTTCTACACGAATAAGCTTTTAGATCTTTGTACTTATTGGCTTATTTGTGAGTTTATCTTATTTACTTTTTAAAGTTTTTATAAAAAGTTCATCTTTTTACTATTTGATTTATAAGATTGATTATTTGAAGTTTAGATAAGTTGTATTTGTGCTTATTTGATCCGCTTAATATTAGATTCGTGCTAGTTTTGGAGTTAGCTTATTCCATAGCTTATCTCCCTAGCTTAATTTTCGGATCCAAGAAGGTAATCGGGAAGGGTTATAAACCCCTTTCCGATTTGATTATTCCGACCAGACCCCCCCTTATTCCGATCGTATTGATCGGAAAAGGGTTTTGAAGATTCCGATTTACCCCTTTTGGCATATTCCGATTGTAGCTTACTTTTAAGTATTCCGATCAGCTCTGTTTCCATTATTCTGATTAGTGTAATTTTTAAACATTCCGATTGGATTTGGTTCTTGCATATTCCGATTGGGTGTCTTGTGTATATTCCCATCACCATCATTTCCCACATTCCGATTAGTGCTCTTTTCTACATTCCGATCAGACGATCGGAATATATTCCGATTGGTCCCATTTCCCATGTGTTCCGATCAGCTTATTTCCAATTGTTTAATTTCTCGTTTTTACAAAGTTTTCAAGTGTTAGTTTCATTTAGTTTTCAAGTATTTTTCTAAATCTTGTCTTTAAGTTTTCAAACATTTAGTTTAACTTGTCAATTTAGTTTAATCTTTTAAAGTTTTAATTTCACTCTTCGACACTTACTTATTTGTTGTTAGTTTAAAATAGATAAACAAACCAACACCTTTTTATTAACCAAGAACAAATCATTCCACTTAGAACCGTGATCAATTCGAGGAGATACCGAGAACTAAATCTTAGAACCCCATTGCAAATCATTGTATCATTATCCTTGATGTGGGCTTTCTTTAGTGAAAACGGTTTTTGAAGTCGAGGTTAGGTTTTGAGTGTTGAGTTTACACCGGTTTTGCCTTCATTTTTGGACTAATAAATATCAAATAAGTCAAATGAGCCTTTTCGTGAATGACAAAAATTTAAAATCTAGAGATACAATAAGGAATAAAAGGAGATTGAGTTTAACACAAATTACTGGTATAAGTGGTCTTAAAATTGGGACTTATGATTGGCAATGATCTTGTTTTTAAACTTGGTACGGAAAAGTGAAAAGTCGAGGAAGATGAATCTATTTGAGTTTTATGATCCTAAAAGTTATTTTTCAAATAATTAAAGCAATACATTTTGTCTTTGCGAAATAAAAATGTCAAAAGTTGAATAAAAGTGTAGTTAGTAGCTTTATTTTATCATTGCGTGAGGACACGGCAATTGCTTAGCAAGGAGGAGTTTGATATGAGTGAATTTACTCATATCATTTGTATCAATAAATGAACAATAAATGCATAAAACCAGTGAAAATGGCCTTGTATATGCTTGTTTGTTGTTTCATGTGTGTAGGTACCAATGATCACGAAAACCGGCAAAAACGACACAAGTTTGAAGAAAATATCAAGAAGCCAAAAATCAAGTTCGATTTTGTTCACGGATGAAGGATTTTGGTCAAGTGGGTCCCACATTAGTTTAACGGGCTAAATTATTGGGCTAATGGAGGAAGTTTATAATCTATTTTGGACAAGGCCCAATACAAAAGCCCAATTCCTTATAATACTTGGACGGATGGAGTACTATTTTGGGCCCAAGCCAAAAATCATGGCCCAAATGCTAATGCGAAGACAAATGGAAGTATTATATGACCAAAGCCCATTTACAAAACAAGAGAAATGATGGAAGTTTATTTTGGGATCCAATTTCATAATACAAAAGCCCAACTTCAATAAGTAAAGTCGGTGAAGAAAGTCTTATATACTTTCGGTCAAACGAAGCTTGGTCAAAATATAATAACCAAAAGAAAGAAATAGACGTGACAGAGAGAGAGAGTAAAAAGTTAGGGATAAATTCACCAGATAAGAACCCTAATCAATTTGGGACTTTCTTTCCCTAAATCGATTACACGCGCTCTTATTTATTCCCAAGTTTATCGAGAGAAAGATGAAGATATAAAGGATCTACGTGGACGCATTGGATCCGTAACGAATCATCTCTGATTGGTTGATGTCATGTCATTTAGCCATAGAGCCAATTAAATCATTCCACCTCAGCATCCAAGAAGCACAACAAGCACAAGGGATTGCCACGGGGGCAATCCGTGTGACTAAGGATCAATTACAGCATTAAGATCGAGTGTGAGAAGAGAGAGATGAAGAGAAGATGGAATCAAGGGTCGAGAATCATTTTCATCTCCAACAAACTCACCCTTACACCCATTCGATTAGCCTATAAAAACCCTAAAATTATGTGTAATTCATCCCTTTCTTTAGTTTTACTGTTATGATGTTAAATTAGTTGTAGGATTTATTTTCTTTTAATCTTGTAATATTTGAAGTTTTTAATTAATAAAGTTTAATTATAGTTTTTTATATATCTCGTTCCACTATTTTTTTATTATTCTCGAATTAAATTAATAACTGTCCTATATTACTATTGATAATTGAACATGTGATTTAGCTTATAAGCTTTTTAAATAGCTTACTAAGATTTATTTTAAGCTAAGTTTGGGATAAAGTTTTATCCACTGATAAATCGAAAAGTATAATATTAAGCTGCTGGATCCATATTTGGCTCGTGATTTAGTGGTGGTTTTGAGTTATATTAGTGCAATATGGTGGTTCGTGAGTTCGTGATGGTAATTAGGTAGTTTGAAGTTGTCTAGTCGAATTCAATAGGAAGCTCAACGCTATCCTACTGCGTCAACGAATATCCTCATATCAAAAGGTTAAGCTCTTCTTAATATTTTTCGTTATATTTTAGCTTTTTGATTGATTGATGAACCTGATTATTTATGAATTTGGGTTTGAATTATGATTTACTTGTTTGAGTATAAATGATTTTCTATTATGTTAGTTTTAATGCGAATTTGAATCTGTTTCGAATTAATGTTATCAGTCATGTTATGATTTTATGAGTATGATGATTGTGGTTTGAAATTGTTGGATCTGTGAATTTAACCTTGAACTGTTAAGCTGTTTTTGAGTCCATTTTGTTTTGATGATAAACTGTTTTATAAAAATCTTAATGAGTTTGTGAATGAGTCATAATCTTGATGCGTTTTTGAATGTTTTCATGATGTGTAAAGTCATTGCTTTGTTTTAGTTGGAAATCAGAGTTTAGATTGTATTTTAGTCTTTAATCTGTTTGAACTGTTTCGTCTAGCTTGATTTGGGTTATTTTCACTATAATAGTATGAATTGAGTTGATTTGGTAGTCTGATGCGTTGAGTATGGATCTATTTGCTGCTTTGTTTTAGATAGAATTTTGGTTAGTGTTATTTGCGAAGTCTGATTTTACTTTGTGATTTAGCTGTTATGTATAATGGCTGATAAAGTTGAATAAATCTGTTTGAAGTTGGATTACAGATTTTGATTTGGAGTATTTTTGGTTTTGATTTATTTGTTTTTTTATTTACTGTATTACTCTGTTGCTTTTCTTCATTTGTTTTGGGTGACTGTTTTAACTAAATGGTAAGGATTAACTGAATGAAGTTTCTGCATTTTGTTACTTAAGTAATCCTTATATATTCTTATCAATTGTAGAATCGTAGTAATTAGTTCTTCAATATGAAGTTCAGAAGATGATGTCATCTCAAATAACTAGATACTGATCACGAATAACTTTACTGATGCTCGTCAGTAGTGAAAGTAAAATATTGATTTGAATTGTTGAATGATTTTAGACTATTGTAGTGTTGATTTTCTGTAAAAATAAAATCTTTGCAAAAACTTGTCCCTAGGGGGTCTCGAACTCTAGACCTCCCCCTTATCAGTCTAATGTCTTAACCAATTGAGCTAACTAGCTCTTTTGGTTTTATTATGTTTCATTTAATACTTATTAATTAACTGATAGTATATTAGTATGTTAATTATAGTTTTAAAAGACTTTCTTTCACAAATGATTTCATAAATTAGTTTTTATATATAAAAAGATAATAATAAATAAATAGATTTTAGAAAATAAATAAATAAAAAAACAAAAATAAATAAACATAAATAAATAAATAAATAATTTTTTTATTATTTTTTTAGAAATTTAAATTGTTTTAAAATTTGTTTTTAAATAATTTAGTTTTAATTAATCTTGTTATAAATAAATTTAGATTTAAATAGATTTTGTTTAATTAAAAGTAATTTTCTTAAATAGATTAATTTAGGTTATAATTTTAAAATAGTTTTAAAATTAGTTTTAATTAAATTAGTTTTAAATTTATTTTGTTTTAAAATAAATTATAGTTTAAATAATTTTTGTTAAAATATTTTGTTTATTTAAAAATAGATAGTTAAAGTAAAGTTTTAATTTAATTTAGAGTTTAAATAATTGTCCTTTAAAATTTAAGTCGGGTTACGATTCATGCACTTTAGGATTTTAAAAATTGTAGGATTAATATTAGATAAAAACCGAAACCCAAACATATCAATTGTCCAATTCAAAACGAACGTCTCAAATTCGTAAGGTCCTTGTGTACAACGAACCGGGATCACTCTCGTGTTTAATTGAATTCGTCTTTAGCTTATTTATGGATTATTACCTTTTCCTAAAGGTAATTTCCTAAATTTGCTCTATAACGTACTTGATTAAAATACACCAACATTTCCCAACACATCACAGATGTATGCTAAATTCTCCAAATGTGAATTCTGGCTGACTAGTGTGGCATTTCTGGGTCACATTGTATCTGCAGAAGGAATAACCATGGATCCAGCAAAGGTTGAGGCTATTACCAAGTGGCCAAGACCGACATCCGCGACTGAAGTTCGCAGATTTATAGGCTTAGCTGGATACTACCGTAGGTTCGTAGAGAACTTTTACCGTTTAGCACTGCCATTGACCAAACTGATACGGAAAGGGGAGAAATTTGTCTAGACTGAGGAAAGAGAGAAGAGCTTTGAAGACCTGAAGCAGAAGCTAGTATCTGCACCTATTCTTGCTCTCCCATCTGGTATGGGTGGATTTTAAATCTACAGTGACGCCTCAGGGAAGGGACTTGGTTGTGTTCTCATGCAACATGGGAAAGTGATTGCTTACGCATCACGAAAACTCAAGCCTTATGAAGGAAACTATCCTACACAGGACTTGGAACTAGCAGCAGTCGTGTTTGCACTGAAGATATAGAGGCATTACTTGTATGGCGAATCATGTGATATCTTCACAGATCACAAGAGCCTGAAATACATCTTCACTCAGCGTAAACTGAATATGAGGCAGAGAAGATGGTTAGAGTTGTTGAAGGATTATGACATTAATCTGCAGTATCATCCCGGCAAGGCGAATGTAGTGACGGATGCTCTGAGTAGAAAGTCGGGTATAATCAACGGCATTGAAATAAAGGAGGAAGTTATACGGGATTTCGAGCGATTGCATATCGAGATCATGGTACGTGGACAACACGGGTACTGGGCTAATCTTAGAGTAGAACCCGAATTACTCTCTAGGATAAAGGAAGCTCAAAAGGACGATTGTGAAATCTGGGCGATAATTCAGAACTTCGTGTAGACGAAGACGGTATCTTATGGCAGGGCACGAGACTTTGTGTTCCTGATGATCAAGAACTCCAGAATTCATTGTTAGCTGAATCTCATAGCTCCCCATTCTCCATTCATCTTGGTTCGACCAAGATGTACCACGACATCAAGCAATACTTTTGGTGGAGTGGTATGAAACAGGATGTTGCGACATACGTCTCCAAATGTGTTACCTTCCAGCAGGTTAAGATCGAGCATAAGCGGTCTAGTGGTTTACTGCAACCGTTAGACATTCCAGAGTGGGAGTGAGACAAAATCACCATAGATTTTGTTACCGGTCTTCCGCAGACAAAGAGGAGGCATGATGCGATTTGGGTTATCGTAGATCGACTTACTAAGTCAGCTCATTTCTTACCGATCCGCAAGGATGATCCGGCCAGTAAACTCGCCGATAATTACAAGAAGGAGATCATGAGACTTCATGGTGCTCCATCCAACATCGTCTCGGACAGAGATCCTCGTTTCACTTCGCGATTCTAGAAGAGTCTGCAAAAAGCTTGGGGGTACAAAACTTAAGCTTAGCACGGCTTTTTCATCCTCAAACAGACGGGCAATCGGAGCGAACGATTTAGACATTAGAAGACATGTTTAGGTCATGTGCGTTGGAATGGACAGGAGATTGGGACGATTACATCTGTTTGGTAAAGTTTGCATACAACAATAGTTGGCACGCTAGCATTAAGTGTGCTCCATTCGAGATGTTGTATGGCAGAAAGTGTCGCGCCCCAATCTGCTGGGATCAGGTTAGTGAGCGAACACTTGAAGGACCAGAAATGATAGAGTTGACCAACGAGAAGGTCGCTGTAGCTAAGCAGAAATTGCAGGAGGCACGTTCACGTCAGAAGAGTTATGCCGACAAGCATCGTAGGGACTTACATTTTAACGTATGAGATCACGTCTTTCTTAAGGTATCGGCGGCACGTGGCGTTAAGCGTTTTGGAATCAAAGGGAAGCTCAGTCCTCGATTCATCGGACCGTTTGATGTCATTGAGCGAGTCTTTTATCTATATTCTTTTTAGGGGGGAAGAGTTGTAAAACCCCACATGCTTTTACCATGAACAGTACACTTATAATCGTACGTACAAGATTAAAACTTTCCTTTTATAACACGAATACGTTTCACGGATATAAATTACAAGAACTACATACGTGTTATTACACGATAAGTATTAAGTACGTATTAATGCACGATAATTATCATCAATAATTATTAAAATCACGAACATGAAATCATGAACGTAAGAATCACGAACATATAATTATGTATTTACGTATATTATTATTACGATTACGTACAAGTATTTATAATAACACGAATATTTAATAATAACGTAACGTAAATATGAACACGTATTAAATTAGAACACGGAAAAGTTTCGGGTTTCCCTTGGTGGGCCCTACAAGCCGCGACAACAAGGAGAAGAGGGGCCCAACCCATGTTTAATTTTACTAAATAACAAATTATGGAAAACATATTTTCATTCACAGAAGAATTTTTAGAAAAGTTAAAACCCTAGACCCCTCTCTCTCTCTCTTAGGCCAGCGGCTACATCACCACACAAGGGTGGTGGGTTGATTTTGTTCAAGAAATATTTAGAACGTGTTCGTGTATTCATCCTCCATTTATTCTACGTGTTCTGGTAATTCGAAAACCTTTCCTTTTAATTCTTTTTATGTTTTATGCACATATGATCATGGGGGTTTAAAAAACAAGATGAATAACATGCTAATAATCATGGTGGGAAAATTAATTAGGGTGTTTTCGGGTTTGCTTGTTTCGACCGCCACATAAACCGAGAGCCAAGGGCTCTCGGCGTCGTTGGTTCGCACCCCAACCGATACCCATGTCTCGGTGGTGGTGGGTTTCGGTCAACAGCAGGGACAAGATACCCCGACATGCGTCGGGGGTGTCTTGTGGTTTGTTTGGTCTCCGAAGCAACACAGCCCCACCACAGGCTTAAGCCGGTGGCTATTTTAGGCAAGCAAGGGGAACCACACGCAGGCAGCAGGTGCCACCGACGCACTATCGGTGGGAACCCTGGTGGTGTCAGCGGCTGGCCGAGAGGACAAGACCACCGGCAGCAGTCGGTGGCAGTCTGCCGAGAGTAGGGGCAACCGGCTTAGGCCGGTTTGCCACTATTTTCGGGTGGGTTTGGTTCGGCCGGTTCACATGTTCACGGGCCGGTTCACGATATGTTTTAATAAAATAATACATGGGTTCGATTTATTATTTTTACAAGTTTAATAGTTTTACAAGTATATTTATTTTACAAGTTAATTAAATTAATTTAACATGGCATATTATTAATTTAATTAAAACATAGACTTAGGTTTATTATTAATATTTAATAATACATTATTTTAACCTAAGTATTTATTTATGTGATTTAGACTATAGTAATTAATTAATTATTAAAACATGACATATAATTAATTATTTATCACGACTTAGGTTATGTTAATATAAAAATTAATACATGTTTAACCTAAATATTTTATACAATTTAATTTAATTAAATCATAATTATATTTAATTATATCGTATAACATATAGTTTATCTAATTAACATGTTATAATTAATAAACTATACTATTAATCACATGACTTAGTATATTTAATCAGTAAAACTTAGCTTATCTTATTAGCTTATTAATCCAGCTTATTTCTATTTCAGGAAACTTACTATTTTTGGAAACTTTCTATTTTTAGAAACTTATCTATTTTAAGAAGTTAATCTATTTTTGGAAACTTTCTATTTTTGGAAACTTTCTATTTTAGGAAACCTGCTATTTTTAGAAAGTTGCTTATTATTACACAACAAGTATAATAATACAAGAATATCAGTTAATACTTAATCAGAAGACTTAAAACACATGATAAATAGAGTATGACATCAAAATCGGTGAAACAAGACTAAAACATATAAAACAAGTCAAGACATACTATAATCAGTTACGTACGCAATACACATAATACTTTTACATGTACCCTTTTATGTAGCATTAGTGAGATCGGAGTAGGACTTCCTTTTGTTCTTCTTTTCCGTTCATTGGGCACAAGGTACGGATTCTCCGTCCTTCAGTATGGATATTTTTTCCTTATTAGGATTCCCCATATGCAACCAACTGTTTTCTCAACATAGTTTTATATGTTTTGATTTGCTTATGTTTAATTTAAATTCCTAAGCCATATACACGAATGACCAGTTCCACCTAGTTATGGAGGTACCATAACCATAACAATAGAGGCACCAGTGTTATGACTTCACCACGGCGGAGTGATAGCTCGTGGCGTCCCTTTCAGCTTTTGGCCATATTATTATATTATCATGTGGGGCGTATAGGTGCATCCTAGGTTACATGTTTTAGCAGATTAATCAGGTGAATGTGGTGTGTGCCTTGCATCCTTCACAAGAGTTGATCCCTCATACCCAAACTTATATTGATTAGAGGCAACCCCTCTAATTGCATGATGAGGTCACCCCTCCAAGTATTCATGCACGTTGATATTTCATGACCTATATTGGCTTAATGGTTAAAATGTTAAACAGTTTTTATAATTTAAACATAAGGCTTTTCAAACTATAAAACCAGTTTTACTAAGTTATACCAGGTTTTCCAGGACTTAATCAATTTTGCCGCTATATGTTGTATATGCTTATGTTATTCATTCTATGCTTGTATATCCGTGCACTGAGCGTTATGCTCAGCCGTTTTCCTTTCATGTTCCCAAACGGCAGGTACTGAAGGGCGCTCGTAGACTCTAAGCGCACGTGCATATGGATTGGAAGCTTTCTAGCCTTCATTACTTTATGCATTTCATCATACATTTTGCTACTTATTTCTATGGAAATTTTTTAGTCCTTTTCCTTTACAGTACTTATGTTTCTGTGTGATGAGCTTATACTTTGGGGTACCGATGTTTGTTTCCGGTATTCCCTTTATGGTCATGTAATGTTTAAGACATTTTCCTTGTATGCTTTGATGACACGCCATAATCACGCGTGACATTCCATTTACCAAAATGGGGTGTTACACAAGTTACTGAAGAAAAATCCATCGCGTTGGGGGATATGCAAGAAAAAATCAACCAAAAGATCGAGAGAGGAAGAAAGGATGCAGCCCTTCTCCATTCTTTGACAGAGGAAAGGAACAGGCTGTCCTTCGCTCTAGATGAAGAGCACGCCCAGCTCAACCAGCTAAAGGCCTCCAACCAGGTTGCTATGGGGGCCTTCGAAGAAGGAAAAAATAAGTTCGTAGCTGATGTTGACACGTTGGGCGCCAGGGTTAAGGAGGATGTAAGCGACCTCAGCGTTCAATTAAAGAGGCTGAGCATAGAGCTGGATGAAGACTTGTATCCACGTTTAATGAAGGAAGTAGCTGAGAAGCGGTGGCTAGTGCGCCATGGTTTGCGCGTAGCTGTGATGGGTGCCTTGGAAGACCCCAACTTGCAAACTTCTTCCTCCAATTCTGTGATAGTTGCGGTTAACAAGGGCACTTCCAGGGGTTTGGTGACAGCACACAAGGCAAAGTCACTGAATAAAGATTTAGCAGAGGTGTCCTTTTATGATCCGAAGGCCGATTCCAAACTGACAACAGCTTTACAGGATATGAAAGCTTGTCCACTGTCATCCTTTGGTTTAGAGGATAAGGACCATGAGGTACCCCTGGAAATTGTGATGGAGGGTCTTACACTGGCGTGCCACAAAGAAGAGGGCGCAAAAGCATTGCCGGACTTCCACCTGAAACCGTCCATGGAGCAGCTGACAATACCCATATTTGCGCATCCTAGGGACACACTTGATCCATTCAGAATTGAGAAGGAAGTTCCACTATCTGAGGTGCTTGTAACCCATGAGAGCCGCGCTGCTGCCAAGAGGGCCCTTCTGAACATAGAGGTTGCACCATCTGTTGGCGCGACCCATCTTGCACCATCCATTCCTGTGCTCCCATTACCACTGCTAGAGAGGGACTCTCGCACGCTGGACCAAATGGAGAAGAGCTTAAGGGACCATCGCGCCACTGCTTACTGTCCACCGTTGCTAAAATTGAAGAGGTCGTCATCCGAGACCCATTTGCTCACCAACCACTCTACTGACTTGTAAATATGTTGCTGATTTTGTTATGCTCAAATGTTCGAACTCGTTTGTAATAAACACTATTTTTGTTTATGATAAGTGTGCTTAATGTTGCTAACATAATTTCTCACAATGAGTTAATGTAAACTCATAAATGGTACATATGGGTTTGAGAAGCTCATTACGTGCGATATACCGCTACTACCATAAGGACGGCCAGGTGAGGCTGACCAATTGTTAGGTGCGCACGATTGTGTCTTAACAGTCTCAGCATTACTGGCTGCATAACTTGCTACGACGTTATGAATAGCAAGGGGCCTAACAAGGATACACGATCCATGGTCGATGGGGTTTCATCCCACTTATTCGACGAGTCTAATTAGTAGGGTAGGCTCATTCCTCTTATTTTTCCTGGAAACGTTGTGCACGCGTGCGCCAGTAGGCAATATATAATACATAAAAAAGAAAATATGTATGACAAAAAGAAATGTTTTCAGAACACGCCGTGGAACTAGCTAGGTACCATGACAGTTTTATTAATACTTGCAAGATTTAACACATGAAATGAAAGAAAAAACAATACATTTATTCAAGAAGTCCGCCGTTAAAGGTAGCACTTCTTTAGATGGCATATGTTCTAAGGCCTTTGTAGGTCACGGCCATGCATGTCACGCAGCCGATACACGCCATTCCCTAGTGCATATGTCACTATATAAGGTCCCTCCCACTTAGGTCCAAGTTTTTCTGTATTTTCAGCGCGGCTGTCCGCGTTTGAGCGATACACAAAGTCACCTGGCCTGAAGGAGTTCTTGCGCACCTTAGCATCATAGTAGCCTTTCATTTTTGCTTTTGATTTAGCTTCGTGGATTGCTGCCAACTCTCTCCGCTCCTCGATTATGTCTAAGTTCAATCGTAGCTCCTCGTCGTTAGTAACCATGTCTACTTCCATTGTGCAGAGTGTTGGCAATACAATCTCAGCTGGGATGACTGCCTCTGTACCATATGTTAGGGCGAAAGGGGTATCACCCATAGCTGTCTTGATCATCGTGCGATGCGCCCACAAGACATGCGACAACCCATCGACCCACTTCTTGTTGTGCTCCCCCAATCGTGCTTTTATGCCATATCCTAAACTCCTGTTTGCTCTTTCCACAAGTCCATTCATTTGTGGATGGGCTACCTATGCGAACCGTTGGTGTATTCCATTTTGTGCACACCAAACCTTGAATGGGTTCTCCGCGAATTGCTTTCCATTATCAGAAACTATTTCACTGGGTAGTCCGAAACGACATACTATGTTGTCCCATACGAACCTCTTCATCCGGTTCCCCGTGATTGTTGCGACTGCCTTTGCTTCAATCTATCTCGTGAAGTAATCCATCGTGACTATGAGGAACTTAATCCCACCTGTGGCTACGGGAGAAGGCCCCGCGATATCTATTCCCCGCGAAGTATTGGCCTGGGCACCTGGCAGTCATTGCATTTATTAATGAGCGTTCGCGCGTCCGTATGCATGGTTGGCCAGTAGTACCCGCTGCGCAACGCTGTTGCTACCACAGACCTTGGTCATGCGTGTATGCCGCATGACCCCTCGTGGATTTCGCTAATGATGTACTGCGCCTGGCGCGAACCTACACATCTTAGCCATGGATGGAGGAATGATCGTTTGTAAAGAACCCCATCTCTGACTTCAAATTGCCTAGAACATCTTCGTATTCGTCGTGACTCGGTATCATCATGTGGGAGTGAATCATTCGTCAAATAATCCACAATCGGTGTCATCCATGTAGGGCCTTCTTCCTCTACGACCGATGTGAATGTAATAAACTCTTGTAATTCGTATGTCCATAATGTTACAGAATAAAATATATATAGCCACATAACATGGGCCAGAATAATCATAACCTATACAAACTATAAGCACAGTTGGGCTAGACCCATAACTTTGAGCGATACACAAAGTCACCTGGCCTGAAGGAGTTCTTGCGCACCCTAGCATCATAGTAGCCTTTCATTTTTGCTTTTGATTTAGCTTCGTGGATTGCTGCCAACTCTCTTCGCTCCTCGATTATGTCTAAGTTCAATCGCAGCTCCTCGTCGTTAGTGACAATGTCTACTTCCGTTGTGCGGAGTGTTGGCAATCCAATCTCAGCTGGGATGACTGCCTCTGTACCATATGTTAAGGCGAAAGGGGTATCACCCGTAGTTGTCTTGATCATCGTGCGATGCACCCACAAGACATGCGACAACCCATCGACCCACTTGCTGTTGTGCTCCCCCAATCGTGCTTTTATGCCATCTTCCAAACTCTTGTTTGCTCTTTCCACAAGTCCATTCGTTTGTGGATGGGCTACCGATGGCGAACCGTTGGTGTATTCCATTCTTTTTACACCAATCCTTGAATGGGTTCTCCGTGAATTGCTTTCTATTATCAGAAACTATTTCACCGGGTAGTCCGAACCGACATACTATGTTGTCCCATACGAACCTCTTCACCTGGTTCCCCGTGATTGTTGCGACTGCCTTTGCTTCAATCCATCTCGTGAAGTAATCCATCGCGACTATGAGGAACTTAATCCCACCCGCGGCTATGGGAAAAGGCCCCGTGATATCTATTCCCCACTTGAAGAATGGCCAAGGGGAGGTGACTAGCGTGAGCTACTCCTGGGGTTGGCGAGGTATTGGCCTGTGCACCTGGCAGTCATTGCATTTATTAATGAGTATTCGCGCGTCCGTATGCATGGTTGGCCAGTAGTACCCGCTGCGCAACGCGGTTGCTACCACGGACCTTGGTTCTGTGTGCATGTCGCATGACCCCTCGTGGATTTCGCTAATGATGTACTACACCTGGCGCGGCCCTACGCATCTTAGCCATGGCTGGAGGAATGATCGTTTGTAAAGAACCCCATCTCTTACTTCAATTTGGCTCGAACATCTTCGTATTCGTCGTGACTCGGTATCGTCATGTGGGAGTGAATCATTCGTCAAATAATCCACAATCGGTGTCATCCATGTAGGGCCTTCTTCCTCTACGAACGATGTAACTGTAATAAACTCTTGTAATTCATATGTCCATAATGTTACAAAATACAATATATATAGCCACACAACATGGGCCAGAAAAATCATAACCTATACAAACTATAAGCACAGTTGGGCTAGACCCATAAATATATCTGCTAATAGCCCCCCTCAGTTAGAGCGGGAGAGGAGCGCACACTCAAACTGGTGTAAAATTCATCAAACAAGGCAGTCGGTAAACCCTTTATAAAAATGTCAGCATACTGATAACGGGAAGGAATATGCAAAACACGAACATGACCGGTCGCCACCAAGTCACGAACAAAGTGGATGTCAATCTCAATGTGTTTCGTGCGTTGATGTTGCACGTGATCGGAGGAAAGATAAACATCACTCACATTATCACAGTACACAATGGTTGCAGTCGAAAGCGGTGTATGTAGCTCACGCAGTAAGTTGCGTAACCAACAAGTCTCATCAACAACATTTGCGACACCCCTATATTCGGCCTTAGCACTAGATCGAGAAAGCGTGACCTGACGCTTGGAGGACCAAGAAAGGAGATTGTTGCCAAGAAAAACACAATAACCGGAGGTAGACCTGCGTGTAGTAGGGCAGCCTGCCCAATCAACATCGGAGTAAGAAACTAATGAGGATGTGGATGACGAATAAAGCTGCAGGACAAAATGCAAAGTGCCCCTAACATACTATAGAATCCGCTTAAGAGCAGAGAAGTGAGGCTCACGAGGATCATGCATGAAGAGACAAACCTGTTGAACAGCATACGAGATATCCGGTCACGTAAAAGTGAGATACTGAAGAGCACCTACTAAACTGCGATATAAGGTCGGATCAGAAACAGGATCACCATCAACAGAGAGCTTGGAATCGGTGTCAACAGGAGTACGAAACAGATTACAAGTAAGCATACCAGCCCGCTCAAGCACATCAGTCGCATACTTTTGCTGAGAGAGGAACATCCCAGAAGCAGTGCGAGTCACAAAAACACCCAAAAAATAATTAAGCGGTCTGAGATCAGTCATCAAGAACTCCGTATGCAACGAAGTAACAACCTGCTGAAGGAGGGCTGAAGTAGAGGCAGTCAAAATAATATCATCAACATATAACAGTAGGTAAGCCAAATTAGTTCCCTGGCGATAAATGAAAAGGGAGGTGTCACACCGGCTGTGATGAAAACCAACCCGAGTAGCATAGGAAGCAAATCGCTGAAACTAAGCCCGAGAGGCCTGCTTAAGCCCATATAATGATCGCTGCAATAGGAAAACATAATCTGGATTCTGAGAATCACGAAAACCAGGTGGCTGGTACATATAAACCGTCTCAGACAAAGAACCATGTAAAAAAGCATTCTTGACATCTAGCTGATGAACGGACCAATTTCTAGAAATGACAAGGCTAAGAATAGTGTGAATAGTGGCCGGTTTGACAACCGGGCTGAAAGTTTCATCAACATCAATTCCTACAAGTTGTGTACTGCCATTCGCCACAAGTCGAGCCTTGTAACGACTAAGACTTCCATCTGCATTATATTTGTGCCGAAAGAGCCACATGGAACGAACAATGTTCGCACCTTGCGGTTTAGGCACAAGAGTCCAAGTATTATTTTTAATCAATGCATCAAATTCATCAATCATAGCACAATACCAATTAGGGTCATTAAACGCATGGGTGTAAGACTTTGGGATAGGTGAAAAAGTGGACATATGCATAGTAAAAGGTTTAGTAGGACGGTTAGTACCAAGACGATAGCGAGTGACCATGGGGTGAACGGACATGGGATTCGGATTCATATTTAACGGGTGTGATACATGGGCCAGTGGCAAATTTTGTGGTGTAGCGGGTTGCGGTATTTGTGGTGTAGCGGGTTGTGGCATTTGTGGTGTTGGATCAGTGGGTTGCGTGGGCTGTATTAAGGGTGTGGAAGTTTTTGATGTTTGTGTGGTATCAACTGGGCGTGGTGAGTGAAAGGAGTTTGTAAGTATGTGTTGTTGTATGAAGTTAGGGGTGGTATCTAGGAAAGAGTATGACGGTGATGAGGTTGGTGTCATGGATCCATACGGGAAAACAGTCTCGTCAAAGGTTACATTGCGGGAGATAATGATTTTATTTGTGTTTAGATCGAGACACCGGTACCCACGGTGATTAGTTGGGTAATCGAGAAAGATGGCGGGGGTTGAACGAGGTCCGTGTTTATGATTGATGTCAATTTGAGGGTAGCATAAACAACCGAATACACGAAGGTCCGTGTATAGTGGTTTTGTTTTATGAAGTCGAAAGTGGGGCGTGTCATTTTGAATGGTCGTGGAGGGCAAAATATTCAAAAGGTAGACTGCCATGTGGAGTGCTTCAACCCAAAGTAGGCGGCAAGTGTGCTTGTAACAAAAGGGTACGTATGAGGTTGTTGATAGTGCGTATCATTCTCTCGGATTTTCCATTTTGTTAGGACGTGCGAGGGCAAGAGAACCGAATGGTGATGCCATTTGTTTCAAAACGTGAGTGGAGTTCGTTGTTGTCAAATTCACCGCCATGATCACATTGCAAAGATTTGATGTTACAATTGAAGTGGTTCTTAACATATGCACGAAAATGTAAAAATTTAGAGAAAGTGTCAGATTTGTTGCGAAGTGGATACACCCATAAATAATGTGAAAAGTGATCAAGGAAGATAACATAATATTTAATACCAGTAATACTAGGAAGTGGAGAATTCCACAAATCAGAATGAACAATATCAAAGGATTGTTTAACAATAGTTTCAGAACTAGAAAATGGAAGTCGAACGTGTTTACCAAGCTGACAAGCATGACATAACACGGGGGACTTGCTCTTATTACATGAAATGGAATTATTAGAAACTAAGGATCGTAGCACATCACTTCCCGGATGTCCAAATCGTTGATGCCACGTGTGTTGACTGATAAGGTAGGCATGAGGTGAGATTGGAGTGGTGACAGGGTAGAGGTCACTAGTGCTGTCACATCTTAGTAGTATTTGACGGGTCCAAAAGTCCTTCACAGAAAAACCAAACTCATCAAATTCAACGGTACATTTTTTATCACTCACAAACTGACGAACATAAATAAGGTTTTTAACAATAGTAGGTGTAATGAGAACGTTGTTTAAATGAAGTGGTCGATGAGGTGTAGTAAGCGTGCTATGACCCGTGTTGGTGACGGGAATAGAATTCCCGCCACCGACAAAGACTGATGGATATTTGCAAGAATTAAAAATAGTACTTAAATTGTTAATAGAGGAGTTAAGGTGAGATGACGAACCAGTGTCCATGTTCCAAGTAGATGGTTCTTGAAGCGTCATAATATTAAACGCACGTGGTAGAGTGGTTTCTTGAGTCGAAGATTGAGCGGAGGATCCTGTTCCATTAAAAGCTGAGTTAAACAGGGCATGCTGTGGGGCTGTGAAATTCAGCGGTAGGGCTTGCTGAGGTGCAACAGTAGGGGTGGGCCGCAAGCCGCCTTAAAGACCATATTGGGCCAAAAGTGCATTTTGGGCCTGTAACATTGGAAGGAGCTGTTGTTGGGCTGCCAAATTGAGCCCCCCTGTTGAGTTTCCTGCATGATAGTTACGTGTGGTACCTTGGGGGCGTGATGCCTGAGAGTTAGTTGATTGTCCCCCACGGTTCGGCTGATGAAGGAAGCGACAGGCAGCACCCCATCGATAATGCCCACGTCCAAAATTACGGCATACTTCAGTAGTCCCCTGGATGGTGGAGCGAGTGGAATGAGAGTCATTAGTTCCACTCGAGTTCGCTTCGGTGAGTAGCACTTGGGGTGCGCTGGCAGTGGTATTAGCGGGCAGAGCTGGAGACTTTGAACGCAACCTCATCTCTTCGGTTGTAAGCATGGACCGAATAGTAGTAATGTTAGGAAAAGGATCCCTGTGAGCGATTATTTGTGCTAGACTGCCATATTTTTCACTTAAGCCATTAATGGCGTAAGTAACTACATCATCTTCGCTCACGTCAGAACCAAGGTCAGTAAGAAGAGTGATGATTGAATCAATCTTTGAGAAATATTCCTCGGCATTGGGTTCATTCATTTAAAGCATGCGAAGCTCGCCATTTAAAGCGACCGTGCGGGTGAGTTTGTTTTCAAGAAAGATTTTTCTATGGCGCCCCATGCATCTTTAGCCGTCTTTGGGTTTGCTTTAATCAACCTTTTGCGAAGGGTTGGAGATAAAGTGAGAAAGATCCACGACTTGACGATTGAATCGGCCGTGATCCACTCATCCGTTTGTGTTGCTGATGTAGAGACTACGTCACCAGTTCCTTCGATGTGCTTTAGGACACCGAAGTTGGTGCAATGACCTTTGAAGAAGTAAAACCATGATGAATGGTGCAATTCTGCAAGATCCAGTTTTTCTAGAACGAGTGCGTTGATGTTATGGACGACATAAAGCTTCTCAACAAGGGTGAGAGCCGTCGCTGGTGGGGTGTTTGTGAGTTAGTCATGATTGTAGGATGTTAATGAGTGAATGAAGGTTTTAGGGTTTGTGGTGGGAGGGATGAGCCAACTGTTAAATCAGCAGAGATGTGATTAATTAGGGTTTAGTTTTGGATCGAATTTAGCAAGTGTGATACCATGTAATAAACTCTTGTAATTTGTATGTCCATAATGTTACAAAATACAATATATATAGCCACACAACATGGTCCAGAATAATCATAACCTATACAAACTATAAGCACAGTTGGGCTAGACCCATAAATATATTTGCTAATAGTGACCTCTTGCTCTTTTATTGACTTGTCCTTGAGAATCTCCACTAGGACCTGTTTTGATAGGTGTGTAAAGCTGATATATGCTATTTTACTAAGTGCATCTGCTTTCTTGTTCTCCCCCTGGGTACTTGGCGTATTCGGAACTTATTGAATCCTTTAATTAATGCTTTGGATTTTTGTAAGTATTGCACCATGCTATCTTCTTTCGCCTCGTATTCGCCAAGTATATATGGTTTGCTACTAGTCGAGAATCTACATATGCCTCGAGATTGCGCACACCCATTCGTGCTATGATTCTTAGCCCTGCTATTAGCTCCTCATACTCTGCCTCATTTTTTGTGGCTATGAACTCAAAACGTAATGCGTGTGTGAATTCCATTCCTCCGGGGTTGGTAAGTATGAAACCCGTGCCTGATCCGTCGGTGCAAGAGGACCCATCAATGAACAAGACCCACGGGTTTGGGTCTTCTTCCTTTTGATCTATCCCTTGAATGCCTTCTTCTGGTTTTTCAATGATGAAATCTGCCAAAATCTGCCCCTTTACGGCATTGCGTGGTCTGTAAGTAATGTTGTGTTCCCCTAGTAGAACACTCCATTTCTGGAACCTACCTGCGACCCCTGGTTGTGATATTACATGCTTTATAGGCTGATCATGTATCACCACTATTGGGTGCGCTTGGAAGTATCGACGCAACCTCTTTGCCGCAAACACTAGTGTTAGTACCAATTTTTCCATTGGGGTATAATTTAGCTCCGAGCTTTGCAACACTCTACTTATGAAGTATACTGGAGTTTGCACATTTTCTCTATCAGTCATTAGCACTGCACTGATCGCTCCATGTGTAGCAGACAAATACATTATCAGCTCCTCGTTAGGTCGTGGCACGACTAACATAGGGAGCGAAGCCAAATGTGTTTTCAATTCCTCGAAGGCCTTTTCCGCTTCCTTCATCCAATTGAAGTCCCCTTTCTTAATGCACCTTTTGAGCGTTTTAAATAAAAGGGAGCGACTTATCTGCTGACTTGGACAGGAACCTGTTCAGCCCTCCGAGTTTCCCATTCAGCGACTGTACTTCCTTTTTTTTCTTTGGGCTTTGGAGTTGAATGATCGCGTCTGTTTTTTCCGGACAGGGTTTGATGCCATTGGGGAATCATGTATCCTAGGAACATGCCTTATGTTGCCCCAAAAGTGCACTTCTTGGGATTTAACTTCATGTTTATTCTCTTAAGTGTTGAGAATGTTTCCTCTATATCCCAGATAAGCTCACTCTCTGTGTGAATTTTGATTACCAAATCATCGACATACACCTCCAAATTTCGCCCTATTTGGCTTTCAAACGCTTTATCAACCAGCCGTTGATACGTGGCCCCTGCGTTCTTGAGTCCAAATGGCATTTTTGTGTACCAGTACACACCCTGGCTGGTATGGAATGCTGTTTTTTCTTCGTCCTCTTCTGCCATTTGTATCTGGTGGTACCCCTTGTACGCATCCAAGAAGCACTTGAAGGGGTACCCGCACAACGATTCTACCTTCCAATCTATCTCTGGGAGTGGATAGCAATCTTGGGGAAAAGCTTTATTGAGGTATGTGAAATCAACGCACATGCGCCAGCTACCATCATGTTTCTTCACCATCACTGGGTTAGCGAGCCAGTCATGATTCCTGCGTCTACTAGCTTTTTCACTTCCTCGAGTATCACCTTGTTGCGTTCTGGGGCATGTCCTCTTTTCTTTTGCCTAATCAGAGGGTACCCTTCGCCGATTTGGAGCTTGTGTTCGGTTATTGACCTTGGTACCCCTGTCATATCTTTGGGTTCCCATGCGAAGATGTCTAGGTTGTTCTTTAAAAGGCGACACATGTCCGTCTTTCCTTTGTCGGACAGTGTTCCTCCGATTGTAATCTCTTGATCCGGATACTGCGGATGCACTGCTACCTTTAGATTTGGCGGCGAGTTTACCTTAGGTTCCATTGTGACCCGTGGAGGTTCTGTGATCGCGTTACACTCTGGGGGAGTTATCGATGTGTTGAAGATCGTTAAGATCCCTCCATCCACTGGGAATTTGATCATGCCATGAGTTGTGGAAGGTACCACTCGCATTGCTAGTATAGCTGGTCGCCCTATAATCCCGTTATATTGCGATGGCGACCGTATGATCAGGAAATTCATGGAGACTTTTGTTGAGTTCTCATCGTCTCCTACTTTCACGACTATCTTTAGTTGGCCCAAAGTCCACACCACTTCTCCACTAAAACAGATGAGGGGGAGGTTGCAAGTATCATTTGGCTCTGTACGTCTGCACTAAGTTTCAGGAAGCAGTGCTCATACATTATTTTTGCTGATGAACCTCTATCCACATACATGCGACGTATGTTGTGCTGACCAATTCTTATTTCTATAACTAACGGGCCCTCTGCGACGTTCATCGTGCTGAGTGGGGGGAAGGAAATGTCTTTTCCCTTCGAGAATTTCTGGCTCACCTTTTGTCTGGTCCTTCGCTGCCATTATTCCACCATGTAAATATTCGCGCTAGCGATTTTTTGTCTTTCGTCTTTCGTGGTTTCCTTGACAAGGTATTTCAGCTCACCTTTCTTTACCATATTTTTGTAGCTGAATACATTCGTTCGTAGCATGTCCCCTCTCATCATGGTATTCGCAATATCTATTACTGACGCGCTTTTCAACCGGGGGTGGTCATTGGTGTTGGCCTTGGGAAATTCGCACCTTCTGATACGAGGATTTCTCTTGGGGTTAACTTAAGGGGAGTAAACCTAGAGTTATTATCTCGCCCCTCTCTTCTCCTTCCTAAGTAATCAAGGCCTAGAAGTCTGTCTTGCCTGTTGGGCCCTTCACTGGGCGCATGGACAGATCTGTAGTCATAAGTGTTTCTGTTACTTCTGAAGCAGCTGATTCTCCCTGTATGAAGGACCTTACCCGCCTCAGTACTCCATCGAAGGTTTCAGGCGTTCTTTCATTCAGCTTCTTTATTAGATCGCTGTTTCGTATACCCGCCTTGAATCAAGATACTTTCAAAATTTCTGGGCAGCCTTTTATCTGAAGACACTCGCTCTTGAAACGTTCCAGAAAGTCTTACAGGTATTCTCCCTGGTTCTGCTTTACCCTGGCAAGTGATAAAGCACTCCTATCATGTCTTTTCTGTTGCACATAGTTTCTTTTGAATGCTTTCCGTAACACTTCATACCCATTGATTGTTCGTGGCGGAAGCCTATCGAACCACATCCGCGCGTTACCTACGAGTGTAGAGTTGAACATGTTGCACCATACGGATTCTGGCCATTGTTCAATACCTGCCTGGGATTCAAAGACTTTTAAGCGGTCTTCTGGATCTGAAGTGCCATCATAATTTTTACGTTTGATGGTATGCGGCGCTTTCTTGTATCTTTGTAATACTGTATGCGCCTTGTAAAAGCGTTTTTCCTGGCTCTTCTCCATGGTTGCGAGAAGCTTTGGTCATCCGAGGATTAACTTGCGCGCATGTGTTTTTCTGGGAGGTTATCACTCGATCCTGACAGGTTGCTTTCTGAGGATGCGGCGCGCCTCGTGCGCTTTACTTCTTTTATTATCTTCTCGTGTTTAGCAACCAAAGGGATGAGGGTTTTTAGGTTATTAGCTACGTACTCCTCCATCATGCGTGCCTCCGTAGCAACGACTTCCACGCCCTCCTCTTGGATCGTCCTTCTTTTTTGTTTATTTGGAGGAGGCTGAGTTGACTCTCGCTCTACGCCTTTTCCCTCCACGGCGGTTAGGGAGTTGAGAACAGTCCGCCTGTTCTTACGATTAGGGAGTTGTTTACATCCATGGTATTTGCTTAACTGGTAGATCCAGGAGTAGCATTCACGGATGTGATACGGCCATATACCGTTGAGGATCCTTGACGGCCTTCATTCTTGCCGCTTTTCGTCATTAGCTAGACCTTAGTGTGGGTCCCACGGATGGCACCAACTTGTTGATACAAAAGTTGGATAGACCGAGCTTGACCCAAATTAGGCTTAATTTGGGGCCTTGTGGACTCCGGCTCTTGCACCAAGTGAAATTTGCTTTGAGGACCCTGCGCACTAAACAGACACCGTTAGGCTTACCGTGGGTTTGTGACCCACGATTAGACTCCGGCGTGAGAGTAAGTAATCGATTTAAGTATGTAGTGTTTAAGGTATTGTGTGTATCGTACCTTTGTGGAACTTATGGGGTTCCTTTTATACCCGAGAGAGTCCTGGCTAGGCTTTCCTACTCTTGCGGCCAAAGGAAAAGATAATGACCTAAAATAGTTTGATCCTTATCACAAAAACAAGGCAAGTGTATATCTCTTCCCTTTAGGAGAATATATCTATATGATAGATTATATTCTTGTCTGATCCTGTCGCGCTGCGACAAGGACCTGGCTAAGTAATCAACCTTATGTGCGACAACGGCTTACCGGGCCTCCTGGGCTGCGCGCGCGCATCGCACAAGCATTCAATCCATTCCTCATGAATGCGGGTAGTACCCGTGGGTTGGACTATCTAGCCCGACTAGGGACTATACGTCATCATATAACCATGACTTGTATTATACTAATTAAAATTTACTTATTATTAATAATCTAGCTTATTTCTAATTATGGAAACATACTATTTTTGGAAATTTTCTATTTTTGGAAATTTTCTATTTTTGGAAACTTACTATTTATGGAAACCTGCTATTTTTAGAAAGTTAATTAGTATTACAATACAAGTATTATAATACACTATTACATCTATTTTATCTAATAAAATGCTACAAATTACAAGTTCTTAAAGCTTCAAACATTAACAACAATTCCATAAATAAGTCATATGTACAAGCAATTTTAAGCACTAAAATAGAAGAGCATTAAAAACAATTCCAAAAATAAGTCATTTTTAGGCATAATACGCTTGAAACTTAAGCACAGAACTTTTAGGATATTTATGGAATGTTGTTTATGGGCTTTAATCACAAAACTTTTCAAAATTTCAAAATTCAAATGCATAAAACTGAAAACATATTTATGGAAATGTCTTAATGATCATTAATACAGAAAACGCGTATATCATTTAACAATAACGCTCCTCTCCAAAATATATAAGAAGTTAGCCCTATATAAACACCATGCAATTTAGACTGTTGCTGCACATTGATTCGTAAGTTTCTGCTGTGCAACCACTTAGATCTAAAACTCTAACTTCTTACTCTCCTTCTTTTTTGTGCCGCCATAGAATGGAATGGATTGCACATACCATTCCTGTAACAGTACATAATCTAAGTGGGCCATTGAGGTGAACCTTAATGGTTGGTACAATAGAAACAATTCTCTCTTCTTAATCTTCATTCAATGAAAAAATGTAATTGAATGAAGATTAACCAGGTTTGACATATTTGATGCTTGGATTTATATAAGTTTCTGATGTGCAAGCACTTAGATCCAAAACTCTGACTTCCTTACTCTCCTTTTTTTATGCTGCCATAGAATAGAATGGATTGCACATACTATTTTTGCAACAGTACATGATCTAAGTGCTGCCATTGTGGTGAACCTTATTGGTTGGCACAACATAAACAAATCTCTTTTTTTATCTTCATTCAATGAAAAAAATGTAATTGAATGAAGATTAATCATGTTTAACTTCCATTTGTTGTAATGTTGCCATAGAATGGAATGGATTTAGCTCTATTCCTGCAACATCATTTTGTTCACGATGCCCACAAACAAATCTTTCTTTTTGATCTTCGTTCAATGAAATTTTTTTGATCAATTCTTTAATTTTTTCTTCTTGATCTTCATTATATGATCTAAGCTCTCTAAAACGATGTCTTCTAATCATAAGTATAAATATGTAGCAGGATCGACATCCTGCAATAATGCTGCCAAGAATTGAATAGATTTAGGTGCATTCATGCAACAACATTGATCTAATATTGAATGATCATGAATGATTAAAAAATGGACCTAAATAATATGCAGGTGGACTGATGTCAATAACTTTTTGCAGGGAAAGTTATAATCGATTCATTCTGTGTAATATGAAGGTAGAATGATGTCAATAAATTTGTGTGCTACGACTACCCATTAATATGTTTCTGTTAATTGCAGGATCTAGGTTTATCTAAGAGATGTGTATCAGCACATTTGGATTGTAATTATTATGTTTGATTAACACATTGTAATGATATTTGTTGTATTATTATGTTTTTATAATGACAAACATGGTTTTATATTATCATATTGTTGATATTGTTAAATGACTCATCATAAAGTGGAAGTTGAATGTAAATTGTTATGCAACCATTATGGAGTCATTTTTGTGATATATAAACGCAGTTTATAAATATGGTTTTTAAATAGTGTTTAAACAACGCAACACTGTGTAGCATAACCATAATACATAGAATTAGGCCAATGGCATACAACATATTCATTTTGTGTTAAAATACATAATAACTTTATTGGATTGTATGGGTACCACTATTCAGAGCACTGAATTATCCTGAATAGAAGTGGATAATAGATGTATGTGTGCCATCCATATTGGTTATCCAGTGGACATTATAATACTTTATCCATACAATTATACGATTTGTTGTATAGTGTCGTTGATGCTATTTAAACGAAGGTATGGTTAATACATGAAACATACTAAATCCATAACAATACCTAAAGAAGTTACAAACATCCAATAATGGTGTGGTTAGCTAGATGTGAAAAATTGAAAGAAGCTGCTGGATCAGATAATTGGACTGATGGTATGGTATTATATTTTCAATGATCTGCTGAAGAGGATCGGAGATTTGGTATGAAACTTGATAGTTTACATGGGGATTTAGATGTTGTTGTTGAAGAAAGACAACTGTTTATCCAGGAATTAGAAATTGCTGGAAATATACTGCTGTTAAAAAAACCAATTAAACTCCTCAAAGATGTCCAAAAGAAGGACAAAAAAGTTGAGTCAGATGGAAACGGCAATCAAAGATACAAACTCAAGAACTACTGAGAAGGAGGCCTTAGTTCAGAAATTGCAGGACTTGACAGTACCATTATGAGTACTGTCAAAGAGCTTTTTATAATGCTGATGATTGAAAGAACCTTTGTGATGAGAATGATATCAACCTTTATATGCATTTTGTTTGATTGTGTCATGTATGGACCTAATAATTGTCCATGCTCTACAATAAGTCACATACAAAATGTCTGATTTTGTAAAATCAGTGATCATGGTATGGTATTATGTTTTCTATAAGTTTTCAACACTGTAAAAGTGCAAAAAACAAATGTAATGTTCTATAATCTCAGGATAATGTGTTGCTCAATAAAATTCTTTTAACAATGGCTACCTCAATGATCTTATGAGTGTTAAGGATAATGTGTTGCTTAGGGTCCGTGTGCTTAGTACATGGATGCAGGAGGTTTATGGAAAAACTAACATAAAATATATGGATGAGAATCACACTCCATTGTCTTCTAAAAAAGTAGGTGCTCCAAGTCCTGGTGACAAACGTGTTGTTGAAGACGACTTGAGAAGTGCAAATTAAAATGCAAAAAAGAAGGCTCTTGAAATTAAGATAGAAAAAGAATTCTTAAGTTCTCTATGATATGAAACCTTCAACAAGGAATGGCTATTATGAATAATATCATATTATATAAAAACGCTATTTTGACACTATTTGAGTGTTTTTTTAGTATGAATATGGTTGTTTTTTATGATTGGGGAGTCCCAATCTTAATTTTTTGACAAACACAACATAATATTTCCATTGGAATATTTGTTGGGGAGTCCCAACATAGACATTTTCTCCTTTGGAATATCTGTTTGAACTAATAACTTATACTCAGGTCAAGAAAATAAGTCATCAGATTATTCTATAGCTTGGACTGGATCAACAGGTTTTAAGCAGAGGTTGTTCAATACAATGATGTTTGAAAGAGGGCATGTTCATCATAACTTTTTTGATCTAGACAATGGCGCATTTTTATCATTAAAGTAATAATGTAAATACATGTACCAGTGTTTGTTATTGTTTGTGTGTAAACATTGGTTTACAAAAAATGTATACAATCATATGAATCCAACCTAATCAAATCAGTTTAATTTTGTTTCAAAGTTTTTGAAAGATATATATTTTAGATGAAAGCCCAAATGTTATGTATATTAAAGCCCCAATTACATATATATGAAAGTCCAGTATTAAAGCCAATAATGTCAAGCCAAAATTTATGTAGCAGTTTAATAATAGAAAGCCCAATATTAGTCATTATGACTTTAGCAATAGACTTAGCCAATATATATGTGTACGGGCCCAACTTTGATAATTCCATACATTTAGACACAAATTAGGTAATTAATCCAACATACATTAAAACCAAAATTATGGAATTAATCACAAGCATCCACATCAAAAGTATATAAAGTTACCAAAAGCACCATGCTAGCAATAAACATAACAACCAAAGTTTTGACCCAAACCTAAAAACAGACATTTAAACAAAGTCTAAACACAAGCATCACATATAAGGTTCATGAACAAGTAATCCGTAAATATGTTCAGCAACAAAAGACATAAATGTGATCAGCAATCACAAGAGTCATTTAACATACTTGAAATAAGGGAACCGGTATGTTTTCACCTTCCACTGCCTCTTGAACAACATCCATTTGCTTCATCCTCATCATTTTTGGTGTCTTAAAACCGCAAGTTTCTCCAAATACCCTCCACTTACCAGCCATTTTGACGTGGCACAATCTTTCTGGACGAAGGCGGTCCAAAATCATTCTCAGTTTCATAAGGAACCTCACATCATCATGAACAAGAAGTACTCTGTATGTATGCATCATATGTGTTGTGCAAAAATCAGTCGGCAATGCCTGATTAAGACATATATTAAATACACAGTCTCAGTTAACACTACTGCCTACATTCAATTTACTAAAGTTGAACTTTGGTGCTCACCAATTGAGAAAGGTCATACACAGGAGCATTGAGCTCAATGTAGACAACGTTCACTTCATTGTTGTGAGTAGTATGTCCTTCCCATCCACAGAAATGACTCTCTCTTTTGTCTGTCATGATATGTACATGTAGCAATTACCACAAGTAGACAACTATATTTCTAAAAACTTTAGTGCAAATACAATGTAAATACCTTTAGAAGCATAAAGTGGTATCTCACGAGCCGGAAGCCTCAACATTGTTGGGTAGATATGGGCATTAAACTTTGTTATCCCATTGTGCTTAAAGACAGACAGATGTAGCCTATAGTTACCCATGTTTGTAAAAACCAGATTCTGTCCTTCCTGGATTTTTAGGTCAGCAGTGAGCCTATCCCACATGGTCCCGAATAGGGAGTTTGATCGTACAACACTATTTGGGTCTGTTTGAATCCTCTCATGGTTAAGTTTGTACCTTGTGTGGTTGACGTACACCTTGAATCTGGTCTTCCAAATGTCTTGCAAAAGATCTCCCGGAAGAATCTGTCAAAAAAAGAAACATTTGTTTGATTCTTTCCATGAAAGGTTTTTAGTTCAACCATCAATATAAACAACATCTGCATATTATATACTGTGTATGTAACACCTCACTTTGATAAGTGGATCGTTACGCGTAATTATGGCGTGTCATCAAAGCATGCAAGGTAATATGTAGTAAAACATACATGACCATAGGGAAAACCAGAATCAAACATCGGTTCCCAAACATAAGCCCAAAACATAAATAAAGTAAATGAACTAGGAAAGACTAGACAAGCATAAGTATATGGCAAAAAGGATAAGAAGTCTATGGCAGCTTCCATCCTATGCACTTCCTCCAAATGCTCAAGTCCGTCCTTGGGGACCTGTCGTTTTGGGACATGGAAAGGAAAGTAACGGCTGAGCATAACGCTCAGTGCACGGATATATGACATAGTATAAAAGGCTGAAACATAACTAAGACTAATAGCAGCGAAAGTGTATAAGTCCTAGAAAACCTAGTTGTTTGTCATGTTAACTGGTTTTAGTTCTGAAAACATAGCATATGTTACTTATGAAAATCTGTATTAGTTAATGTACCAAAAGCCAATATAGGTCATGAGGTCAACAACGTGCATGAATACTTGGAGGGGAGACCTCATCATGCAATTAGAGGGGTTGCCTTTAATTAACTAGTAAGTGGGTAGGAGGGATCAGCTCCTTGTGAAGGATGCAAGGCACACACCACATTCACCATGATATCCTGACTGAAACATGTAACTAGGATGCACCCATATGCCCTACATGATAATATAATAATATAATGGCCAAATAACTGAAAAGGGACGCCACGAGCTATCACTCCGCCATGGTGATGTCATTACACTAGTGCCTCTAGTGTTATGGTTATGCTACCTCCATAACTAGGTGAAACTAGTCATGCATGTATACAGCTAAGGTAACTAATAAACTTAAGCATTTAATCTGTAACTGCTGAGAAAAACAGTTGGCTGCATACGGGAAATCCTAATGAAGGAAGAGATTGTCCTTACTGAAGGACGGGAAATCCGTACCTTAGGCCTAGTGAACGAAGAAGACAAACAGAAGAGAGTTCTACTTCGATCTCACTAATGCTACATAAATAGTATACGTGTATAAGTATTCTGATTACTGAGTACGAAACTGGTTTTATATCATGGCTTAGCTTATTTCATATGTTCATGTCCTGTTTTACTGATTTTAACGTTATGTTGTATTTATCATGTATTCTGTATATTCTGATAAGTATTACTTGTATTTCTTGTATTATTATACTTGTTGTGTAATAATAAGTAACTTTCTAAAAATAGCAGGTTTCCTAAAATAGAAAGTTTCCAAAAACAGATTAACTGCTTAAAATAGATAAGTTTCTAAAAATAGAAAGTTTTTAAAAATAGTAAGTTGGATTAATAAGCTAATAAGATAAGCTTACGTTTTTACTGATTAAATATACCAAGTCATGTGATTAATGGTATAGTTTATTATAACATGTTAATTAAATAAACTATATGTTATACGATTTAACTAAATATAATCATGATTTAATTAAATTAAAGTGTATATAATACTTAGGTTAAAATGTGTATTAATATTTATATTAATATAACTTAATTCATGAAAATTATTTAATTATATGTCATGTTTTAATAATTAATGAATTACTATAGTCTAAATTACATAAATAAATACTTAGGTTAAAATCATATATTATCAAATAATAATAATAAACCTAAGTCCATGTGTTGTTCCCTAATTTATTCACTTCACCATGGTTGATTAATAGAAAATAGATGAAAAGAATGAAGATTTCTAGAGAGAGAAAGTAGTGAGAGAAAGTAGAGAGAAGATGGAGAAACTATGTGAGATTAGATTAAGAAAATGAAAAGCCTTACCCTTCCTAACATGCTAGGAAGGGTTTTATATAGTCCGCCTACATGTGGGCTTTGAATGGACTATATTGTTTGGGCCGGACTTGAATAAAATGCTTAGTACCTTAAAAGAGGCCTTTTAAGTTAGCCATCAAGCCCGTAATGTCACGACTATTTTAACTAACTATTACAACGTTCTAATAAATATTACAATAAAAACCTATGACCGAACATTCTTGTTTGACTCAATATTTTGAGGCTAACAGTCTCCCCCAATGTGAGGTCATCCCTCTTCGATATTTAGAGTTCAATGGAGAGTACGAATTTCGTCATAAATGAATCTTGAACGTGTAATAGTAGTCTTGTT
Organism: Glebionis coronaria; assembly: GCA_025667525.1. Taxonomy (NCBI): domain Eukaryota; kingdom Viridiplantae; phylum Streptophyta; class Magnoliopsida; order Asterales; family Asteraceae; genus Glebionis; species Glebionis coronaria. Next base: position 384,038,875 of record CM046875.1, read on the forward strand.
CCTTCATGTTATGATCTTTGATCCTTTGTCATTGTCTTTCGACTTTGTCTTTAAACTTGAGATCTTCAAATTTTCCTTGACTTGTCTTTGCCATCTTGCGATCTTGTGTCTTTATCCACATGCTCATACTTTGCACAATCTTGAAATCTTGCTAACAATCTCCTTTGAAGAGAGGTCATTCCTCTACATAAATTGAAAGGAAGATTTTGATCATCAGAGTTGCAGTAGTCTTTAGCTTTCTTGATTGTTGAATATGTGGTTTTGAATCATCGACTTTGCTGAGTACACCGTAACACCACCTTCTCGTGACAAAACTTAGACACGGGCTGAATGGCTTTGACATTCGTCCTAAATCGGTAGCGTTTTACCTCCGGTCGGTGAAGACCGTTACACGATATTTAAATATCGTACCTGTGATTAGGTAGATTCAATTAAGAATCTCCTTGACAGGGTTTCGCGGCAGTACTATCCGTTCTCTTTACTCGGCCGTCTCAAAGCAAGACTGCGAACATAAAGAGTGAATCAATTGGATAATTATCCGCTTGATTAAAGTCGTCAATTCAAATTCCTGGAACAAGTTTGATTCATTAAGAATCTTACCATTGTTGCTTTCCAGTTGACACAAGCTTGATTCATAAAGAATCTCGCAAGTTACCTACCGTAGCGCTGTTTGATGTTGACGCTAGAAGGAGTTCCATTCATCACTGTGAATATTAATAAATATCACTCTGAATGTTCTGGCAAGACCATATAGATATTGCATAGAAACCTGAAACGAGTCTGAGTTGATAAAGAAACAAACCACTGTTCCTTTTCAGTTTTACATATGTTCAATTCATAAAGAATCTTACACGTGACCTACCGCAGTGCTGTTTGATGTTAACATTAGAAGGATTTCCATTCATCATTGTGAATACTAGGTAGTATCACTCTGAGTGTTCTAGCAATATCGTAAGCGTAGGACTCTCTTGATCGTCATCCGTGTGTCCTAACGAGATTTGATTGATCTCTTGGCTCTAGACTCGATTTGTGCACTTTTAGTGATCGAAGGCTGGAGCAGATGACACCTATTCAATATCAACTATCTCGGAGTGAGAAAGTCAATAGAAGTTGTGTTGATCTTCGTGATAATAAAACAAACTTCTTTTGAGAGAAGCCTGAGTCAGCTGGGGAGGGGTTGTGCATTACATCACTGGGTCCATGATGCGTTGTCTTCATGATGTGTTGACCTGGTTTCTGCCTAAGTTATATGGAGGGCTTCTTTGTTTACACCCTTTATCCTTACATTTCTTTTTCATTCTTCAACCCCTTCAATGCTTACCAAGACATCATTACTAGCACCTTGTTGTGATTGTTCTAGTGCTAGCATCAGTACTTAGTCGACATTCAGCTTCGTTCACATTCTACTCCATATTTCCTAAGGACTTCTAATAATATATTGGATTGTCCCTGGGAAGATCCCTCTGGTTCTGGTTGGATCATAGGACTTAAACCTAACCACCCTTTTGACACCAATAACGTCGTGAATTAAAGATGTTGTGGGTATTTGATCGTAACCATGAGTGCTTGAGTCTTTAGATCACATTTTAATCACATTTTCTCCCCTATCTCTAATATATAAAATCGTTTGATATTAGAGATACCAAATTTGTTTAAAATATATTGTGGAAAATAGTCTTGAAAAACTTTCGGGAGAAAAATGTATCAAACTTAGAATGAATTTGGAACGCTCCCCCTCAAAAATTGATCCAGTTGAATTGTCATTGTGAGGATGTGATCCACATTTCACTTTTTGAGGATAGGAGTTGTTGAACACACAATTTTTGAAAGATTTTGAATATCATTGAAAAATTCTTGAAAAAATTGTGTTCAACGCTTTCTGAAAAATCAATTCTTCTTGGCGAAAAAGTTTTTCTAAAGCATAAACTTGAGTTCATAGACTTTGAATGTCTTGACAAATCCACTCAAGTGTAAGAAGATTTCTCTTCTTTTGCTGAGGGTAAGGGCACTAAAGCGTACACTCCCCCGTGAATATAGATCTAGGTTGCAATCTGAAAGTGATTACAAGCTATTGTGTTGAGCTCAAAACATTGAATGTTTTGTGACAAGCTCAACCCGTGATAGATTGCTGTACCCGTTGTTTGAAAAATTGTCCAAAATAGACATTTTTCTTTATAAAAAAATAGAAATGACATGTTTTGAAAAATATTTACATCTTTCATTCGAGCTTTATGTACACACCCGTGTCGTTATTGAGCGACATTTCTAGGCACGTCCATATTAGGGGTGTAATCAAGCCAAGCTTTTATCAAGCAACTCGAGCTCGAGCTCGAGCTTGGCTCGATCAAGCCAAGATTTTATCAAGCTCAAGCCCAAAAAATAGCTCGAAACTATATCAAGCTCAAGCTCAAGCTTTTGATAGCTTGACTCGAGTTCTTATCAAGCTTTTTCAAGCTTTATCAAAAATATGTTTTTATGATGAATTTATATAAGCAACTAATTGTTAATTTGAGTATTAACCTAATTTTAAGGCTAATTTCATAAATAAATAATATATTTTAGGACTTTTAACTCTGATTACATTTATATTTTAGTTCTTTGTATTTTAATTGATTCTTTATTTGTGTAAATTTAATTATTACATTTATTCGGTACTTGGTGAAATACAATATGTGTATAAATATTTTTTGTACTCTTCTTAATACTAAACGCAACGTGTTTAAATTGTGATCGCATTCAGATCATGCAATGGCTTTTGGGACGTTAATCCTATTGGAGTGCAAAACACATTTTGAAACCAAGATTGTATGATAATTTTGTTATTGGTTTTAATAATGTTAAATAAATCAAATTTGTTTTAAGTAATGATTTTTATTTTTTTATTTTTATACATATGTTTATGATGAGTTTTATTATAAAAAAATTAAATTTATACACATTCAAGCTTTTCAAGCCAAGCTCAAGCTTTATCAAGCTTTATCAAGCCAAGCTCAAGCTTGGATTGATAAAGCTTGACAAGCTATCAAGCCAAGCTCAAGCCTACAATTTTAGTATCAAGCCAAACTCAAGCCCTACTAAGCTTGAGCTCGGCTCTGCTCGATTACACCCCTAGTCCATATTATCGATACTGAAAGACATGTCGAGAAGAATCTTTTTGGATTTTGAAAGATTTTTAATTTTGTATTTTTCTTTTTCATTAATATTTACATGTAGATGTTTGATAGATGAATCAAGCAGGCTTCTTTGCCAGAGTCTCCAGTTCTGCTGGAGTCAAACATCTCATACCAATTTGCCTAACTAGATACGCAAACCTCTCTTTCGAAAGAGCTTTTGTAAACAAGTCAGCTAATTGGTAATCAGTTATAACAAAGTATAGTTCAACGATACCCCTTTCAACTTGTTCCTTAATGAAGTGATATCTGACATCAATGTGCTTCGTGCGAGAATGTTGTACCGGATTGCAGGAGATGGCTATGGTGGACTTTGAGTCACAGTACATTGGTACTTAATCAAAGTGGAAGCCATAATCCGTGAGTTGTGTTCGCATCCAAAGAACTTGAGCACAACACGCAGATAGAGACACATACTCCGCTTCGGCTGATGACAATGACGTGCAATCCTGCTTCTTGGAAGATCATCCCACAAGCTTATCTTGACCTAGAAATTGTGCACCATCAGAAGTAGATTTTCGTGTATCAAGACACCCTGCATGATCAGAATCTGAATAGGCCGTTAGAAAGAAACCGGTTACCCCTGGATACCAGAGTCCCATGTGAATGGTATTCTTAAGGTACCGAAAGATCCGTTTAACCTCCTTGAGGTGCTTTTCAATGGGTCGTGCTTGATATCGTGCACAATAACACGTATCATGTGATATATCTGGTCGGCTTGCTGTTAAGTACATGAGGGAGCCGATCATGGAACGATATCTCGTTTGATCTATGACATCTCCCTCCAAATCAGCATCTAGGGATGTGGTTGATAATGGTGTCCCAACGGGGTGACATGACGTCATACCATGCTTTTTGATTATCTCTTGACAATACTGAGCTTGGTTAATAAAGATACCACTTGGGGATTGGTGAACTTGAATTCCAAGAAAGAATTTTAGTTCGCCCATTATAGACATTTCAAATTTGTTGTGCATGACTTTTTCAAACCATTTTGAAAGTTTTGGGTTTGTAGACCCGAAAATAATGTCATCAACATAAATCTGCACAAGCAAAATGTCATCCCCATATTTATAAGTGAAGAAAGTTAGATCAATGGAACCTTTTGAGAAACCTTTGGAGAGCACAAATTTCGAGAGCTCGTCGTACCACGCCCTTGGAGCTTGCTTGAGTCCATAAAGTGCTTTGTGGAGACGATACACATTGTCAGGATAATGAGGATTGACGAATCCTTCCGGCTGTGTGACATAGACTTCTTCCTTCAAAGGACCGTTAAGAAATGCCGTCTTTACGTCCATTTGATAGACAATGAATCCCTTATGTGCAACATAAGCAAGGAAAATCCTGACCGCTTCCATTCGAGCTACTGGTGCAAATGATTCTTCAAAATCAATACCCTCTTTTTGTCCATACCCTTTAGCCACTAGCCTAGCTTTGTTCTTGATGATTGTGTTTTCTTCATCCATCTTGTTTTTCCAGACCCATCGAAGATTTAATGGAATTACATCATATGGTCTGTCAACAAGTTCCCAGACTTTAAGTCTTTTAGATTGAAGAAGTTCATCTTGCATCGATTCAATCCAAGCATGATCAACCATGGCTTCTTTGATGTTTTTCGGTTCAGCTGAACTCATGGCAAGTGCGAACATACAAACATCGCCATCGGTTTTAAGCTGTTGTCTTGTACGAACGGGCTGAGAAGGGTTTCCAATTATTTGAACCAAAGGATGATCTCGGGTCCAATGATGAAGGATGGCGTTGGTAATACGTATGCATATTTGACGGATAAACATGGCGAGTAGAAGACTCTCCAGTTTCGTGTACCGGTGTACCGAATGGGTTGATAAATTCGTCTTCGTCATTTAATGCATTGTCTGCTTGATTTGTGTTCTCTGGAGCAATGACAGTAGTTGTGGATGTTGTAGGAGCGTTTGTTGATGTGATATTCTGAGGAGGTAAATCTGTAGCAACCCGTGCTGAAGTATATAAAGTTGTATCCTTTTGTTGACGATGATCGGTATCATCATTCTTATCATGAGTGACAGCGGAAGACTTTGATACAACATGTTTCTCCCCCATGAAATATTCATCATACATTGGTCCATATAACATTTCCAACTCTTCAATTGTCGTGTTGACTGTCATGTCTGCTCTTGGAACATTTCCTTGAACCAGCTTTGAACTTGACGGTTCATTGCTTTGGTCTTGAGTTCCGAGTACCGTGCGGTTGTGAACGGAAGTCGTTTGTCGTTGTGGATCGGGACTTAAACTATTTTGTTCAAGTGCCATTTCTTGTAACTCATCAAATCGGATATGAATAGTCTCAACTATCAATTTTGTTCTCTTGTTGTAAACTCTATATCCTTTAGACTGAGTTGCATATCCTACTAGAATACATGCATCATCTTTCTCTTTCATCTTATCCAAATTTTCACCATCTCGAATTATGTAACAAGTACATCCAAAAACATGAAGGTGTTTGAGTGAAGGTTTTCGATCATGGATTATGTGATATGGTGGTTTTTCGTGTCTTGGGATAATTAAGGATCGGTTTTGTGTGTAGCATGTGGTTGACACGGCTTCGGCCCAAAAGTATAGTGGAAGTGTAACACCCCATTTTGGTAAATGGAATGTCATGCGTGATTATGGCGTGTCATCAAAGCATAAAATGATACATGTATTAAACATTACATGACCGTAAAGGAAATACCGGAAACAAACATCGGTACCCCAAAGTAAAGCTCATCACACACAAACATAAGTACTGTAAATGAAAAGGACTAAACAATGTCCATGGAAATAAGTAGCAAAAGTATGATGATAAGCATATAGTAATGAAGGCTAGAAAGCTTCCAATCCATATGCACGTACGCTTAAAGTCTACGAGCGTCCCTGAGTACCTGCCGTTTTGGGAACATAAAAGGAAAACGGTTGAGCATAACGCTCAGTGCACGGATATACAAGCATAGAATGAATAATATAAGCATATACAACATATAGCAGCAAAATTGATTAAGTCCTGGAAAACCTGGTATAACTTAGTAAAACTTGTTTGATAGTTTGAAAAGCCTTATGTTTATCTTATAAAACTGTTTAACATGTTTACCATTAGCCAATATAGGTCATGAAATATCAACGTGCATGAATACTTGGAGGGGTGACCTCGTCATGCAATTAGAGGGGCTGCCTCTAATTAATATAAGTTTGGGTAGGAGGGATTAACTCCTTGTGAAGGATGCAAAGCACACACCACATTCATATGAATAATCTGAAAAACATGTAACCTAGGATGCACCCATACGCCCCATATGATAACATAATAATATGGCCAAAAATCTGAAAGGGACGCCACGAGCTATCACTCCGTCGTGGTGAAGTCATAACACCGGTGCCTCCAGTGTTATGGTTATGGTACCTCCATAACTAGGTGAAACTGGTCATGCATGTATATGGCTTAGGCATTTATTAAACATAAGCAAATCAAAACATATAAAACATATACTGGGAAAACAGTTGGCTGCATACGGGGAAATCCTAATAAGGAAAGAATGTCCATACTGAAAGGACGGAGAATCCGTACCTTGTGTCCAGTGAACGAAGAAGACGAACAGAAGAGAGTCCTACTTCGATATCACTAATGCTACATAAATAATATCCGTGTATAAGTATTCCGATTAATGAGTATGTATCTGGTTTTATATCATGTCTTAGCTTGTTTTATACGTTCATGTCATGTTTTACTGATTTTAACATTATGCTGTGATTATCATGTATTATGTCTATTTTGATTAAGTATTAATTGTATTTCTTGTATTATTATACTTGTTGTGTAATAATAAGTAACTTTCTAAAAATAGTAGGTTTCCTAAAATAGAAAGTTTCCAAAAATAGAAAGTTTCCAAAAATAGAAAGTTTTCAAAAATAGATTTACTTCTTAAAATAGATAAGTTTCTAAAAACAGAAAGTTTCCATAATTAGAAGTAAGCTGGATTATTAAGCTAATAATATAAACTTAAGTTTTACTAATTAATATTCTAAGTCATGTGATTATTAGTATAGTTTATTAATTAATACATGTAAATTAAATAAACTATATGTTATAAGATTTAATTAAATATTGCATGATTTAATTAACTTTAAGTGTAAATAATACTTAGGTTAAAACATGTATTAATATTTATTATTAATATAACCTAAGTCATGGAAATTAATTAATTATATGTCATGTTTTAATAATTAACTAATTACTTTAATCTAAATTAAATCATAAAATACTTAGGTTAAAATCATGTATTATTACTAATGATAATTAACCTAAGTCATGACTAAATTAAATTAATTATATAGCATGTTAAATTAATTTAATAAATCTTGTACCTTGTAAGAAATAATTAACTTGTAAAAATAAATCATGAACCGAACCCGTGTTTTAAATCCAAACATGTCGTGAACCGGTCCGTGAAACCCCTTGAACCGGACCAAACAAATACACCCTTAACAGTGGCGAACCGGCTTGGCCGGTTGCCACTGTTTGTGTAAAGGTTCCACCGGCTTAAGCTGGTGGTCCCTTGGTCCTTGGCTAGCCGATGCCCATGTCGCGGCTCCCCCTGCTTGTTCATATTAGCCACCGGCTTATGCCGGTGGTGCTTGTTGTTTTCAGCCGAGACCCCAACGACCACAAGGCCACCCCGACATGCGTCAGGGTCCCTTGTTCTTGCTGCCGAACCACCAAGACCACACCGAGACCACTTGGTCTCGACTGTTGGTGCGAAACAAACCAAGCCGAGAGCCTGAGGCTCTCGGTTGTGTGCGTCGGCCGAACTAAAACACCCCTAAACCACATGCTTTTTTAACCCCCATGATTTAATTAACAAGTTTATTAATAGTTTTTAATAAAACCTTGATTCATGTGTTCTTGATCTAACAAATAACTAAAAAGAAAAAGGTTTAAGGTTTAACAAATGTGTGAAACAAAAAGGAATGATAACACGAACGATCTTGCAAGAATTGGATCACCAAAAATCAAAGAACACCCCTTCCTTGTGTGTTCTAACCGGCAGCCAAGAGGGGAGGAAAAAGAAGGCTAGGGTTTTGTGTTTTTCTAACTTTTCTGTAATTATGAAAAATATGTTTCCCTTCTTTTTCTATTTTAGTTAAAAGAAAAGTGGGCTTGGCCCCTTTGTTTGTTCATGTCGTGGCTAGGTGGGGCCTACAAGGGGAAACCCATTGTTTTTCCGTGTTCTAAATTATTTACGTGTTCTCGTGTCGTGTTTACGTGATTTATTTATTAATCGTTCGTGCCGTAATATATATATATTTATACGTGATCGTAATAATTATTACGGAAGTACATAATAATAGGTTCGTGATTATTTACGTTCATGATTTCATGTTCGTGATTATAATTATTGTTGATAATAATTATCGTGTATTAATACGTAATAAATACTTATCGTGTAATAACACGTACGTAATACTTGTATTTAATATTCGTGAAACGTAAACGTGCTATAAAAGGAAAGTTTTAATCATGTACGTACGATTATATATGTACTGTTCATGGTAAAAGCATGCGGGTTTTACAACTCTTCCCCCCTAAAAAGAATAATTCGTCCCCGAATTATAGATAACGTAAACTGGAAAAGAAGAACATACCCAAATTCAAAATATGAAATGAGGGTAAGAAGCCCTTATAGACTCCTCTGTTTCCCAAGTGGCTTCCCGCTTGGTATGATCCCTCCAAAGGATTTTGATTAATGGAATCGTCTTCCTCCTCATGACTCGTTCTTGTCTGTCAAGAACTCGTTCGGGTTCTTCTATGAAGGTAAGATCTTCACGAATCTGTTCCAATGGATACTGAACCATGTGAAGGGGATGATACTTGTACCCTCTGAGTAAGGACACATGGAAAACATCGTGAACATGAGAAAGCTGCGGAGGTAACGCTAAACGATAAGATACTTCATCGACTCGCTGAATGACATCAAACAGTCCGATGAATCGAGGACTGAGCTTCCCTTTGATTCCAAAACGTCTAACACCACGTGCCGGTGATACCTTAAGGAAGACGTGATACCCTACGTTAAAATGTAAATCCCTAAGATGCTTGTCGGCATAACTCTTCTGACGTGACCGTGCTTCTTTTAATTTCTGCTTAGCTACTGCGACCTTCTCGTTAGTCAACTCTATCATTTCTGGTCCTTCAAGTGTTCGCTCACCAACCTGATCCCAGCAGATTAGGGCGCGAAACTTTCTGCCATACAACATCTCGAATGGAGCACACTTGATACTTGCGTGCCAACTGTTGTTGTATGAAAACTCTACCAAACAGATGTAATCGTCCCAATCTCCAGTCCATTCCAACGCACATGACCTCAACATGTCTTCTAATGGTCTGAATCGTTTGCTCTGATTGCCCGTCTGTTTGAGGATGAAAAGCCGTGCTAAGCTTAAGTTTTGTACCCCAAGGTTTCTCCAAAATCGCGAAGTGAAACGAGGATCTCTGTCTGAGACGATGCTGGATGGAGCACCATGAAGTCTCATGATCTCCTTCTTGTAAGTATCGGCGAGTTTACTGACCGAATCTTCCTTGCGGATCGGTAAGAAATGAGCTGACTTAGTAAGTTGATCAACGATAACCCAAATCGCATCGTGCTTCCTCTTTGTCTGCAGAAGACTGGTAACAAAATCCATGGTGATCTTGTCCCACTTCCACTCTGGAATATCTGACAGTTGTATAAGACCGCCAGATCGCTGATGCTCGTCTTAACCTGCTAGCAGGTAAGACATTTGGAGACGTAATTCGCAACATCCTGTTTCATACCACTCCACCAAAAGTATTGCTTGTTTTTATGGTACATCTTGGTCGAAACAGGATGAATAGAGAATGGGGAGCTATGAGCCTCAGCTAAGAATGCTTCCCGGAGTTCTTGATCATCAGGAACACAAAGTCTCGTGCCCTGCCATAAGATACCATCTGCGTCTACTCGAAATTTTGTCTGCTTCTCCAAATTCTGAATTATCGCCCAGATTTCACCATCATCCTTCTGAGCTTCCTTGATCCTAGAGAGTAACTCAGGTTCGAATCTAAGATTAGCCCAGTAACCGTGCTGTCCACGTACCATGATCTTAATGTCTAGTCGCTCCAAGTCTCTTATAATTACCTCCTCAATTTTAATGCCGTTTATCATTCCGGACTTTATGCTAAGTGCATCTGCCACTATATTCGCCTTGCCGGGATGATACTACAGATTAATGTCATAATCCTTCAACAGCTCTAACCATATACTCTGTCTCATGTTCAATTCACGTTGAGTGAAGATGTACTTCAAGCTCTTGTGGTCCGTGAAAATGTCACATGATTGTCCATACAAGTAGTGCCTCCATATCTTTAATGCAAACACGACTGCTGCAAGTTCCAAGTCATGCATAGGGTAATTTTCCTCATAAGGCTTAAGCTACCGTGAAGCGTATGCGATCACTTTCCCATTTTGCATGAGAACACAACCAAGTCCCTTCCCCGATGCATCACTATAGATCTGAAATCCACCTGTACCAGATGGGAGAGTAAGAATCGGTGCAGATACTAACTTCTGCTTTAGGTCTTCAAAGCTCTTCTCTCTTTCTTCAGTCCAGACAAATTTCTCCCCTTTCCGCATCAGTTTGGTCAGTGGTAGTGCTAAACAGGAAAAGTTCTCCACGAACCTACGGTAGTAACCAGCTAAGCCTAGGAAACTGCGAACTTCAGTCGCTGATGTCGGTCTTGGCCACTTGGTAATAGCCTCAACCTTTGCTGGATCCATAGTGATTCCTTCTGCTGATACAATGTGACCTAAGAACGCCACCTTGTCTAACCAGAACTCACACTTGGAGAATTTAGCATACAGCTGCTTCTGGCGAAGAATCTGTAACACTGTACGAAGATGGTCTTTGTATTCCTCCTTGGACTTAGAGAATATTAGGATGTCGTCAATGAAGACAATGACGAATTTGTCTAGAAATTCATGGAAGATTCTGTTCATCAAATCCATGAACACTGCTGGAGCATTGGTAAGGCCAAATGTCATGACTACAAATTCGTAGTGCCCATAGCGTGTACGGAAAGCAGTTTTGTTGATGTCCTGCTCTTTAACCCGTAGCTGATGATAGACCGACCTCAGATCAATCTTGGAGAAATGTTTGGCCCCTTGGAGTTGGTCAAACAGATTGTCAGTGCGTGGTAGAGGATACCTATTCCTGATGGTGATTTTGTTGAGCTCACGACAATCTATACAAAGACGCATACTACAGTCCTTCTTCTTCACGAATAAGACCGGTACGCCCCTTGGAGATGCGCTCGGTCGAATGAAGCCTCGTTCCAGAAGTTCTTGCAATTGATCCTTCAGCTCCTTCAACTCTATGGGAGCCATGCGATAAGGAGCCTTGGAAATCGGTTCAGCTCCTGGGATAAGCTCGATATTAAACTCTACTTCACGTGCAGGTGGTATGCCCGGAAGTTCTTCTAGAAATACATCTGGGAATTCTGACACTATCAGATGATTTTGAATTGATGGAGATTCAGCATCCATGTCATGAACAGTAGCTAGATAACCCTCGTAACCATGTGAAAGTAATGCACGTGCTTGCAGGGTTGATATGATTTGTACAGACCTTCCGGGTACGAACCCGTTGTGAATGTTCTCTGGTGCATTAACATCACCGAAGATGACTCGATATGAATGGAAGTCTATGGTAGTATGATGATTGGATAGCCAGTCCACGCCCAATATCATGTCAAAATCATTCATGTCCAGCGGAAGTGCGTCAACAAGATGAATCTTGTCATCAAACTCTAGGGGAAGGCTCTTATACACATGGGTTATGCGTACATAGTCTCTTAAAGGCGTGGAAATGTTCAATATATTCTCTAGTGGCATGGGGGATATCCCAACGTTCTTAACATAAGCAGTAGAAATGACCGAATGAGTAACACCCGTGTCAAATAGAACACATGCAACTTGACCATACATATACAAGATTCCAGTGATGGTACCTGTCGACTTGTTAGCCTGATTGCGAGAAGTCGTGTAAACGCGTCCATTAGTAGAAGGCGGCTTGGTATCAACATGTCCTGATGTGCCCTCCATCTTACCTTTGCGACAGTCCTTCATGCGATGGCCGGGGAGACCATACTTGTAGCATGCGTCGCTATCACGGCGACATGGCCCTGGGTGCCTACAGTTGCAGGTAGTGCAAAGAGGATGAGTATATCCTCCATCAGGTGTCCTTGCTGGCTGAGAGCCAGTGATAGCTGGACGGTTAGGCTGTGAACCTCTTTGGTTCTGGTCCCTCCCGTTACCATGATTCCTACTGTTGTTGGAGTTTCCAGCGTTGTTATGATAATTATCATTACCGCCACGCCTATCCGTAGCAGAACGGTCGTGAGTCTGACCGTTTCCCTTGGGCTGAGTAGGTTGTTGCTGAGTAGCCGGCTGAGACCGGTCCCCAGTCTTCTGCCTCTTCTCGGGTCTCTCTGCTTCCCCGAACTCTTCTCTTTCTTGCAACATCTCTAGCTTACGTGCTGCATCGGCCACTTGTGCCACTGTGTTGAACGTAGCACACACCAAGTTGTTTGCGACCGATGTACGAAGAGCCCACCGGAAGTGGTATGCTTGCTCTTCGGGAGTACCTGCTGCACCAAGAAAACCAGCCAAACGGAGAAAGCGCTGCATGAACTCGTTGCTGTTCTCTCCAGCTCTCTTTCTTATTCCATGGTACTCTCTCTTCAGCTTGTCTTGCTCAGCCTTGGGAAAGAACTGTCCCATCACCAAATCCCTGAACTGAGCCCAAGTCAAACCAGCCACCCAATTATCACCTCCCTGAGACTGCTTCAGTGCCTTCCACCATGATAGCACATCACCTTCGAACCGGTACTAGGCCAATCTCGACTTGAAGACGGTGTCACAGCCTATTGTATCGAAGATCTTCTCAATGTGAGCCAACCAGCTTTCAGCTTCACTGGGGCTATCTGTTTTCTCGAAGGATCGAGGGCGTAGCTTATTGAATCTCTCCAGCCATGTGAACAATGTTGCTGGAGGAGGAGGTACTGGGTGCTGTTGCTGATTGTTGGCAACCTGCACGTCAGCCCTGATTTCGTTCCTCAGCTGAGGAAGCATAGTTTGCATTGCAGCTTGGACTGCTGCATTGAGTTGTTCCTACTCGCGTGTGAGAACCATATGACAGTATAACATAAAAATACATGATTAAACTGATCAAAACATAAAATATATACTTGAAAAAATTTTATACCAATAAATTATGAGAAAAATTTTATGCAGAAAAACTAGTACATGAATGCATGATGCAGTTTTATGAAAACTTTTATATGAGCGAGAGTGAACGCCTATGGTCAGTTCACTCAAAACAAAAGACATGGCGAGGGGAAGCCAATGGGTCGGTCCTAAAGTTAAAAGTTTCGATAAAAGCGCATGCGACTAAATAGGACCAGTCCTGTACCAACCATTACTTAGTCAGAAACCTGTGACAATGACATATATATGAGTGCATGAAAACAATGAATGCATGAAAACCGACTGTCAGTTCTAGGAAGATCATAGTGACTACCCACTAATCACAGGTCATGTTTTGAGAGTCTACAGGTCGAAGCCTTGGATCTGATACCATAATTGTAACACCCCATTTTGGTAAATGGAATGTCACGCGTGATTATGGCGTGTCATCAAAGCATACAAGGATAAATGTATTAAACATTACATGACCATAAAGGAAATACCGGAAACAAACATCGGTACCCCAAAGTAAAGCTCATCACACACAAACATAAGTACTGTAAATGAAAAGGACTAAACAATGTCCATGGAAATAAGTAGCAAAAGTATGATGATAAGCATAAAGTAATAAAGGCTAGAAAGCTTCCATTCCATATGCACGTATGCTTAAAGTCTACGAGCGTCCCTGAGTACCTGCCATTTTGGGAACATGAAAGGAAAACGACTGAGCATAACGCTCAGTGAACGGATATACAAACATAGAATGAATAACATAAGCATATACAACATATAGCAACGGAATTGATTAAGTCCTGTAAAACCTGGTATAACTTAGTAAAACTGGTTTTATAGTTTGAAAAGCCTTATGTTTATCTTATAAAAACTATTTAACATGTTTACCATTAGCCAATATAGGTCATGAAATATCAACGTGCATGAATACTTGGAGGGGTGACCTCGTCATGCAATTAGAGGGGCTGCCTCTAATTAATATAAGTTTGGGTAGGAGGGATCAGCTCCTTGTGAAGGATGCAAGGCACACACCACATTCACCTGAATAATCTGAAAAACATGTAACCTAGGATGCACCCATACGCCCCACAGGATAACATAATAATATGGCCAAAAGCTGAAAGGGACGCCACGAGCTATCACTCCGCCGTGGTGAAGTCATATCACCGGTGCCTCCAGTGTTATGGTTATAGTACCTCCAATACTAGGTGAAACTGGCCATGCATGTATATGGCTTAGGCATTTATTAAAATAAGCAAATCAAAACATATAAAACATATACTGGGAAACAGTTGGCTGCATACGGGGAAATCCTAATAAAGAAAAAAATGTCCATAATAAAAGGACGGAGAATCCGTACCTTATGTCCAGTGAACAAAGAAGACGAACAAAAGAGAGTCCTAATTCAATATCACTAATTCTACATAAATAATATCCGTGTATAAGTATTCTTATTACTGAGTACGTATCTGGTTTTATATCATGTCTTAGCTTGTTTTATATGTTCATGTCATGTTTTATTGATTTTAACATTATGATCTGTTTATCATGTATTATGTCTATTATGATTAAGTATTACTTGTATTTCTTGTATTATTATACTTGTTATGTAATAATAAGTAACTTTCTAAAAATAGCAGGTTTCCTAAAATAGAAAGTTTCCAAAAATAGAAAGTTTCCAAAAATAGATTTACTGCTTAAAATAGATAAGTTTCTAAAAATAGAAAGTTTCCATAATTAGAAATAAGCTAGATTATTAAGCTAATAATATAAGCTTAAGTTTTACTGATTAATATTATAAGTCATGTGATTATTAGTATAGTTTATTAAGTAATACATGTAAATTAAATAAACTATATGTTATAAGATTTAATTAAATATAACATGATTTAATTAAATTTAAGTGTAAATAATACTTAGGTTAAAACATGTATTAATATTTATTATTAATATAACCTAAGTCATGGAAATTAATTAATTATATGTCATGTTTTAGTAATTAATTAATTACTTTAATCTAAATTAAATCATATAATACTTAGGTTAAAATCATGTATTATTACTAATGATAATTAACCTAAGTCATGACTAAATTAAATTAATTATATAGCATGTTAAATTAATTTAATAAATCTTGTAATTATTTATCTTGTAAAAAATAATTAACTTGTAAAAAGAAATAATGAACCGAACCCGTGTTTTAAATCCAAACATGTCGTGAACCGGTTCGTGAAACCCCTTGAACCAGACCAAACAAACACACCCTTAACAGTGGCGAACCGGGTTGGCCGGTTGCCACTGTTTGTGTAAAGGTGCCACCGGCTTAAGCCGGTGGTCCCTTGGTCCTTGGCTAGCCACTGCCTATGTCGCGGCTCCTCCTGCTTGTTCATATTAGCCACCAGCTTATACCGGTGGTGCTTGTTGTTTTTAGCCGAGACCCCCAACGACCACAAGGCCACCCGACATGCGTCGGGGTCCCTTGTTCTTTCTGTCGAACCACCAAGACCACACCGAGACCACTTGGTCTCGGCTGTTGGTGCGAAACAAACCAAGTCGAGAGCCTGTGGCTCTCAGTTGTGTGCGTCGGCCGAACCAAAACACCCCTAAACCATATGTTTTTTTAACCCCCATGATTTAATTAACAAGTTTATTAGTAGTTTTTAATAAACCCTTGATTCATGTGTTCTTGATCTAACCAATAACTAAAAAGAAAAAGGTTTAAGGTTTACCGAATGCGTGAAACAAAAAGGAATGATAACACGAACGATCTTGCAAGAATTGGATCACCAAAAATCAAAGAACACCACTTCCTTGTGCGTTCTAACCGGCGGCCAAGAGGGGAGGAAAAAGAAGGCTTGGGTTTTGTGTTTTCCTAACTTTTCTGTAATTATGAAAAATATGTTTTCCTTCTTTTTCTATTTTAGTTAAAACAAAAGTGGGCTTGGCCCCTTTTTTTGTTCATGTCGCGGCTAGGTGGGGCCCACAAGGGGAAACCCATTGTTTTTCCGTGCTCTAAATTATTTACGTGTTCTCGTATCGTGTTTACGTGATTTATTTATTAATCGTTCGTGTCGTAATATATATATTTATACGTGATCGTAATAATTATTACGTAAGTACATAATAATAGGTTCGTGATATTTACGTTCATGATTTCATGTTCGTGATTATAATTATTGTTGATAATAATTATCGTATATTAATACGTAATAAATACTTATCGTGTAATAACACGTACGTAATACTTGTATTTAATATTCGTGAAACGTAAACGTGCTATAAAAGGAAAGTTTTAATCATGTACGTACGATTATATATGTACTGTTCATGGTAAAAGCATGCGGGTTTTACAGGAAGTTTTGAAGCAGATAATAATGTTCGAGCAGCCTCAACTAAAGTACGGTTTCGTCTTTCAACAACGTCGTTTTGTTCGGGTGTTCGGGCAATAGATGTTTCATGTTAAATTCCCTCAGCTTCAAAATAGTTTCTCAAAGTTGAATTCAAAAATTATGTGCCTCTGTCAGTACGAACCACTTTTACTTGAGCTTGAAGACCACGTTGTATCAGTTTAAGTAAGTTGATGAGAAAATTAGGTGTTTCATCCTTGGACCTCAAGAAGTGAGTCCATGTGTACCTTGAGTAATCATCGACAATTACCATAACATATTTCTTCCTATTGATACTATGAACACGCATGGGACCACACAAATCTAAATGAAGGAGATCTAACCGTCCTTTAGAGCTTGGTGTAGTCTTTGTCTTAAAGCTACTTCGTTTAGCTTTACAAAGCTCACAAGAAGAACAAAGATGATCTTTGATGAATTTCAAGCTTGGAAGGCCTCTCACATATCTTTCTTGGAAAGCAAATTGATGGTATCAAAGTTGAGATGAGAAAGACGTTGATGCCATAACCATGCCTGAGTCGTTGAAGCTTTAGTCATGAAGCAAATTGGAGTTGTAGAAGTTGTGTCTTGAAGTGAAATAGTGTAGAGATCAGTACCCCGTGTACCGGTAAGTAAGTCATTCCCATTATAATCACGAACAAAACATGTCTTCTTTCTAAAATCAACCTCCAAATCCGCATCACAGAATTGACCAACCGAGAAAAGATTGTGATTGAGCCCTTCGACGTACTATACCCTTTAGATCGCGATATTCCCCTGAACCAAATCTCCATATCCTAGGATCGGTGCAAATTGATCATTTCCGAATCGGACCGTAACCAAGAACTTCTCCATGAAGTTAATTAGAAGCTTGAGATTCCCCGTCTTTTGCTTCGTGCATTCGGAGTCCAGTATGAAGAGAATTATTTGTATCACCTGCAGAAGAGTTAGAACACGATGGAGCATTTTCTAAATTGGATACCACAGTAGTTGTGATTGTAGAATCATTAGTGTCCTTAGCAACATTTAAAGGCATACTAACACTCGTTGTCACATTTTCTGTCCTAAGTTTAGGCATCCATTTATATCCTGGATGACATTGATTAGCAAACCACCATTTCCAAGACTTGCTAGCAGACTCATATGATTCCGTAATTCTGCTTCTAGGGTTCTTAGTGGTGGAGTCTGATGCATTAGTTTTCTTAGTGGGGGTTGCACCAGAATGGTTCACTTTACGTTTGGGTTTACTAGCACTAATAGGCATCGCAACTTGCTTCTTAGTTCTAGTATCTACGCCTTTGACATTATTCATAGCACACATAGAATTATTAGCATTAGTACATTTTCCACATTTGACACAAACAAATTTTACATTCAAATCATTCAAATCGTTCCAATCATTTAAATCGTCATTACACGCGATTACAGACTTTTTATTCTTAAAAACATTCAAATTCCTAGGGTGTTCTTCTACTTCCTTCATCTTCCCTTGACTCTTGTGTTTCCAGACCTTATCACTCACTTGAGTGCTCTTAAGCTGAGGCCAGCTAACACTAGCAGTGGAGACTACTCCTGTAGTAGAAGACACACGAGTATTAGTGTTTCTAGAAGTCTGAGGCGATTAACTAAATTTGTTTGTGGGTTTAGTGTTCATTCTATACATCCCTGGTTTAATCACATTATTGTGCTTAACGCTTGGTGCTATAGTATTCCTTATGGGTTGAGTATGTGGTAACCTTTCCTTTCCATCCATCTTGGGGGCAAACATAGGTTTTGCAAATGAAGAATTTGAGAAAGCAGATGGTTTTCCCAAGATAGAGGATCTATTTACTTTAGAGGCACTAGGTTGCCTAACAACAGGTTTCTTAACGCTAGGTTCCACAACTTTCCCACCCATCTTAGCAACGAGTTTCTTCAACTCTGCTATTGCTATGTCTTTTTCTTGTAACTAAGCTTTCAAATCCGAAATATCAAGACTTTTTTCGTTTAGTAATCGACATGACTTAGATAAATTTACTTCCAAAGGTGTGTCATTTGAAAAGATGCCAACTTTCTTTTGCAAAGCAAGTTCAAGTGAGTGACAATGTTTTTGAAGATAATCATATCTATGTTGAAGTAACGAAAACTCTTTTTGGTCAACTTTATTCGAAATATCAGTTTCAAGACGTTCACATTCTTTAACTTGATCAAGATATTTGCATGCAACATCAGAATATTCATCAATATCAGCACAAGATGTAACATAAACACACATAATATCTTTTGAGAGACAGTCGTGTAAGAGTAGATCATATGTTGTAGAAAACTCGTCTCTTTCAGGTTGATGGTCGTTCACTTCTTGTTCAAGAGATTCCACATATTTCAAATCATCAAACATTTCTTGCTTAATTAATGTTTCAAATTCCAAAATATGTTTTTGCGTTCTTTCCGCAAGCGGAATCAAAATACTTTTCACAAGCACAGTTATATCGTGAGGAAATTCTTTGTCTCCTTTCGAAAGTTCACGTTTTTTCCAGTCATCATCAACAACCTTTTTGAAATTTTCAGTGTTACTCTTGAGAATACTAAGTGCTTGCTTACTCTTGCTTACAGAAGCTTTATATGGCAAGTACTCAATAAATTTTGAAACATTAGTTTTCTTAGTGGCAAAAGCTTGTCTCCATCTAATTCTGATTTGTTCACATTCGAAAAATAATTTCTCACGAGTCTTCTGTGTTTGCGGTTTGAAAAGACCATAAAGACTATTTTCATAAGCATGATTATATGGTTTAACAAATTCTTTATTAACTTTTGGTCTACTCTCTTCTTCTAAATCGTTTGTCTCTTCACTATCGGGCCTAACAACAAGACAATCAAGATCGGTCCACTAGGACTCATCAAGATATAAGTGCTGATTCTCATATTGAGCTTGCTCAAGGTACTTAGGATTTACAAAACTATGTATATCCTTGAAAAACGAACGAGGTGCCAACATTCTCATGGTTTGAATTGATTGATGAGTTTTGTAAACAATTTTCTTGTAAAAATCAATTTGAGTTTCAAGTTCCACCATTTTGTCGATGTCATTTGCTTGTTTAGTTTTGAAATCCTTTTCCATCTTTTCAACCACAGCTTTATTTTCATTAACAAGTTTAGTTTTATCCTCTTGAAGAAAACCATTTACTTGATTTAGCTCATTGACTTTAGTGGTATCAAGATACGTTTTGTGACGTTCAGTACTCAAAGAGGTGTTATAATTACGTTTCTCTTGTTCTAGAAGCTTAAGAGTTTCGTTATATTTTTGTTGAAAATCGTCCTTTTTGACATTAATTAAACACCCTTTGTACCCCTCAATCTCATTGGTCTTTTAAAGAAGACGAGCTCTATAGCTATCAATGGTCTCACTAGATTTAATTAGAGCAGTTTTGCATTCTTCAAAATTTTGAGTGAGCGTAGCATTTTCCTTCTTTAATTGCTTTTGACTTTTTCTAGTTTCTTTGAAATCTTTTTGTAAAGAAGCAATTAAGTTAACAAGCGCAATACGCTCCTTGTCATCATCATACTCATTTTCATGTTGATCATCCTCAGACTCATTATTGCACATGTCTGATGAATCGTGTGTGGTATTGCTATCAACCGTTTCCATCATACATGTGTCATTAACGGCTTTGGGTAGCTCACAATGCTCATTAATATTACCAAACACATTATATTCCTCTTTAGCGTGTACCTTATCGATTGGCTCAGTATCAAAGATAGGACCATTGTCATCTTCAGTGACGTTGAGAACTTCTTCAACCTTTGTCATGTATGAGTAATGTGCTTTAAGTTCTTGGTCGGAGGCTTCATCATCAGTATCATCAAGAATTGCTCCTTCCTCAGCCGACAGTTTAACCCCAACTTCCATCTTCTTGCATAGAAGCATATTTTCCTTATGATAGCCAGAGTCCCTAACCCGTTTCAGCTTCCTACATTCCTTTGCCATATGCCCATATCCTTGACAATTAAAGCACTGAATCCCACTAGGCTGAACCACTTGAGTACCAACAGTTTCCCTATTCCCAGCAGCAGTAGCAATCCTCTGAGTATCATACTTAGTAGTTTGTTGATCATACCGTGTAGAACCCTCAACATGTGTTGGATTACGTCGATCATACCTAGGAGGACTTTCATCACGTTGACGTGTGTCATACCTTCGAGGACTCTCAACATATTGGTTCCTTGTATTTGATGATGTTCGAATATTGTTGTTGGTGGGTTTGAAGATTTTCTTATAGGTCTTCATAATGAAAGCAATTTGTTGTTTCATCTCCCTATCCTTCTGAGCTAGTTCTTCATCACTGTCCTCTTCAGATGATGGCTCAGGTGATGGTGATGGTGCTCTTGGTTCTTTGTCTCGTGATCGTGTGGGAGTTTAATACTTAGATGAAGTGGAGTATCTTGTTGAGGAGGATGTAGTGGAGTACCTTGGTGAGGAGGATGTAGTTGAGTATGACTTTAGAGCACGAGAGCGATGATCTTGGACGTGTTGAGTGGTAGACACCAAAGCAAGTGGATTAGCAGTCTTTGCTATCCTTTCAGCTCGAAGTTCATTCGCCTCATTCTGAAATTGTTTAAAAATGTCAAAGAGCGTGTGATAGTTGACCTCGTCTAACTTACTCTGTTGTTTCACCAAAGTTACGAACCGTGTCCACTCTGGTTGAAGTTGCTGTAGAAATTGCACATTGACTTGCATGGTGGAGACTTGCAAATTGTCTCTTGTCATGTCATTCATCATCTTGTAGAACCTTGAGTAATATGAATCAATTGATTCCCCATCCAATGAAGTAAACTTACCAAAGTTCCAGAACAAGTTAGTTTTGACATCTTGCTTGTTAAGTGATTCTCCTTGTTGCAAGCGTTCAATGGCAAACCACATTTCTTTTGCTGTAGAGCATGCATCAACCGTTGAGTAAATATCATCCCCAATCCCACTGAGAATCAAATAGATTGCTTCTTTCTCTGCGTCAATCCAAGCACGTTTCTCTTTCGAAGTGTTCTCATATTTTTCCTCAATTGTTTGCTCATTGGAACCGGTCGTCGAGTCAGTTGCTGGAATTGCAGGAATGGTTATTGTAGTGAGAGTATAGGGTCCTTCTTTGATGCAACGTCGAAGAACATCACCATTAGGTTTAGTGTCAAGATATCGTAGGAATCGTGATTGCCATTGTGCATATCGACCAGTCACAAGCATTGGTGGTCTCTCTTTGTTACCCGCCACCATGATGTTGTTGTTTGTTACACGATACTCTTGAGTTGAATCCATTCTGAGAAACTTGAACTTGTTGTGTTGATCCCAAACTTAGATCGATTTAGCTTGTGTAAACGAGATTAGATTAAGTTAAACACGTAGAGAAACTTTGTTTATGTATAAAGTAGTTTAAGTGTTATGCGGAATTAACACTTAAACAAGAACACACAAAGAATATAAAACAAACTTTCACTTGATTGATTGAATCAAACTTGCTTATAATGAAAGTGTTTAAACATATGAAAAACTTATATGAAACATAACCTAAAGGTCTTCTTTTATAGACATAAGAAGCCTTGTACAAGAGTCAACGTATCAGCTATTCCAGGTAAAGATAATTATAGAAAATACATTGTTGATCCTATCTTTACTAGAAACAAACTAGAAACATAATACGCGTAGACCATATCTTTCCATCAGTGCTTGTCTTCAACCTGTCAACGCTTGACTTCTTCCTGTCAACGCTTGATCTGTCAACGTTTGTTTTCTTCTTATCAACGCTTGTTTTCTTCTTGTCAGCGTTCAAGTGTACTGGCTACATTTTATTCCCAAAAATCCTCCCCTAAACTTGATATCTACTCTAGTAACAAGTTTCTTAATAAAAATTAAGAACTAGGAGGAATCTTACAAATCTTATCATATTGGTAATAAACATGCCTAATCAAATCTTTGGCCACGTCACTTGAATAGTCAATCTCCAGTTGTGTTGTCTTCATCTTGTCCAGAACTTCTTTGGACATGGGATAGTCAGCTTCTACAAGAAGATACTCAGCAAACTTTGTAGAGCTCAAATAATACACACCAGCAGCTGAATACAAACGCCATTGAAGACCACTGATATCATCCTCAAGATCCTTCCAAACAGGATCTTCTTCTTCTGGTGCACACATTCTCTTGAATGTTGACCAAAGCTTTATTCCATTGACTGAAGTAGGAGCTTCAGTGTCATACTTGGCCATCAACAACCTCCAAAGGTCTGCCAAGTCCTCCCTATCCATACTTGCAAAGAGAGACATAAGAGTAGTAAATGTATGTACCTCTTTCCCATATCTGCCAATCTTCCAAAACCCACTTGCATCTTCTTCATAGCTAATGATAGGGTTTCTGGCATCAAGAGGTAACACTTGTACCATATCTGGAGCTTCCATGGGTGAGAGCTTAATGCTCCTTCTAAGAACAGCTTCACTGGGAACCACTTTATTTAGATCTTTAGGAAACTCAAGTGGGACTCCCTTCTTCAAAGGCCTTGGAATAATCATTGCCTTCTGAATCTCCATCTCTTCTGCAAGCTCTTCTTTCCTTTCATCTGAAAGAAGTCTAAGAGTGTTCATTTCCTGCACTCTTGCCCAAATGGGATAAGCCTTGTACTCCAACTCTTGAAAGGATAATCCCTGCAATTTCTTGAAGGTCCATCCAGTTCCATGACATCTGAGTAACATGTAGTAAAGCTCTCTTCTATCCCTCTTCAGCAGTGAGAAAACATTTCTAGCCTTATGTTTCAGAATTACCTTGCAGTCTCTTTGAACTCTTAGAAGAATCTCTAATCCCCAAATTTGGTCTGAAATTGTCAAAACTGGATTCTCCATTATCCTATTCTCCCAAGCATGGTACATGTGAACTACTTCTGGCATATCAAAGTCTACTTGCAATTTTAACTCTCTAAGCTTCTCTCTTGCCAAGTCATCACCATATTCAAGTCTTTCTGGTTGTTCAATTATCATCACACTTGAATCTGAACTTTCTTCATCACTTCCTTCTTGTTCCTCAGAAGTGACAACAAATGGTGATTCACCAACCTTCTTCTTTTCTTGTTCCATAAGTTGTGTAGCCAACTTTGAATCAAACTCTACTTGTACTGCATCCTTGTGAACTTCTACTTCTACCATGATTCCTTTACCCTTATCTAATGGATTAATGATGGGTAAAGATGATGATGGTACCTGTGAAGACACTTCTTTGATTATAGCTGATGACTGGAATACATCAACCATATCTGCAGGTCTGTCAATGCTCAAATTCCTTGTGTCAGCGCCCAATTTACTCTTGTCAGCGCTTGGTGTGTCAGCGTTCAAATTTTGCTTGTCAACGCCCAACTTACTTGTCTCAGCGTCTCTTGTGAACTGCTCCATCATAGATGTAAAAGACAAGTTCAAGTTTGTAGGAG
Organism: Glebionis coronaria; assembly: GCA_025667525.1. Taxonomy (NCBI): domain Eukaryota; kingdom Viridiplantae; phylum Streptophyta; class Magnoliopsida; order Asterales; family Asteraceae; genus Glebionis; species Glebionis coronaria. Next base: position 384,063,141 of record CM046875.1, read on the forward strand.
TAACCAGAGATATATCAAAACCTGGTTGCTTCTTCAATGCAGTGAGGGCTTCAGCAACACCCAAAGATTCTCCATCATGTGAGCCTTTGTCACTCACATTAATCTGCTCATCCCCCCCCCCTTTGGAAGAATCCTCCATTCCACGCCTAGTGTTAGCATCCTCCAAAATAACAATCCTCTCCCTCAATTGCTTGAGTTCAAGGCCTTGTATACTGACTGTTTGTACCAAGTCTGCATTTTGCTTTTGGAAGCTAATGCAGACAGCCGTCAATTCCATCATTGTGTATGGTTCCAATCTGCCCTCCTCTAGATGGGTATTTGACCTCCCAAAATAGAGTCATGGGGGCATGGATGAGGTCTTAAAGATGTTAGGACTGTCTTGGCCTGCATCTAAGCCAGTACCGATAGTCCCAGCCTCATCCATAGCACCAACCAAACTTGTGGTGGTGGTTCTCTCTGCAACATGGTTAGGACCACTAGAGGAGAACACTCCAGTAGTCCTTGGGCGTTTTTGCAACCTATATTCAGGTGGGGTAGAGGATGATGTGGATTGGGTGGTAGTTTGAAGGTTAAGGGGTGTTTGGGTCTGTGAAGGAAAGGTGTCAATGTTTGGATTACTTGTGTCAACGCCAACATTTAATGTGTCAGCGTTGAAGGGTTCTTGGTCAATTTCCATGTGTTGAGGTGAAGGCAAAGGTTCTAGTATTGGGTCAAGTTGTGGTTGTGGGTCTGGTTGAGGTTGTGCTGCTGCAATAACAGCAAACATAGCTTGGGTGAGAGGTAAGTCACGGTGAGGGGGTGAGTTCATCTTGGTAAAAATAGCTTTCTTTTGCACAGGGATCTCATAAAAATCATCATGATCCCTTGTGCAATAATTTTGCACATCAAAAACCATTTGCAAAAACCTGGGATAAGCCAAGGTCATCTTATTCCCTTTGCTTTTACACATGCCATCAAAAATCAGTTTTGAAAATTTAAACTTTTGGCCATTTGCAATGCACATAATTGCACTAGCAATTGATCTATTAATTGCATTATGTGTAGTACATTTGGGACTCAAACATTGAAGGATGACATGTATGAGGTACTTCCAGGCTGGGGGAAACTCTTGTTTATGATATTTGTTTACAGTGCCCTCATCAGGGAAAGGATAACCCAAAGGGCCGAAGTCCTTGTTCTATTTCATTAATGGGGAGGGTGGTTATACCATCTGCATCATTAAGATGCAAAGCCTGGCGAACCAAGGCTTCAGTAACCACCCAAGTACGCCCATGAACAATAGCTGATAATGTAGTCACATTATTAAGCGTTGAGGAACTTATAGTGTTCCAAAACTGTTTAATATGAGTGACAGGGATGAGAGGAGCATGAGAAAGTGCATACCTAATTGGAGATGCATTCAAATACGCCACCATCTGGGTGTATTGTGGAAACAAAGTATCATTAGCCTCCAAATAAGCAATCATGTTGTGCTGACTCCTGAATCCCGATACCAAATCACTTGTTTAAACTTTGGTGCCATTGTTGAAGAAAGCTGTTTGTGAATTATTGAGAAAGATGAATTATAGGTGAAAAAGTGTTACACAAGAATATGAATTACCCTGTTTAAAAATAGGAGCCAAATATATAGGAGAGATAGGCACATGTGATTGGTCAAAAATAAGTCAAGAATTTTCAAAATATAATGATAAAAATCTTGAAAAGAAAATAAGTTATCTTGTGCATTAATGAAAAGTTATCTACTCCCAAAATTACGGCCCCAAAATTCGTCAAAAATAACAACTGGGTAGGTCCAATGAGTGTCAACGGTCAAAAATAACCCATCAACGCCCAACGGCTATATTCTTGTCAACGTTTGCCAAAGCCATGTCAGCGTCTAAATTGGTCATAAACAACGCTTGGAAAAATATTTGTCAGCGTCCAAAAATAAAAGTAATAAAAATGAAAAAGGACCTTAACAAAGTAATTTATCCTAGTGAAGATAACCTATAAATTGATAATTATTATAGGGCGGCAAGCACTATCTAGTTATGCACACTTGCTTATGCAAGATAGAAATAACAGTCCTCTAGTGTCCCTTGCTAACCAAAATTCTTAACAATGAAGTTATCTCATAAAATTCCTTGTAACTCCCAGGTAAACCCATTATAAATCATTCTCAAGTCTCCCAATAGACCACATCCAATTCTAGGCCAAAAATGTCTTGGCAGCATGCATAGTATGTCAACTTTGCATGCTACAGTGCCTCATGATTTAGTAAACTAACTCATGCTCACCTGTGGACACAATCTAGAATTGTGATAAGAGTATTATAAGAATACCCAAAAGTCTTAAAGGTTTCTAAAACCTCCCCTTAAACTGTGATACATATGTTGCCCAATAATATGCATGTATATAAAAATTTATGTCAAGATAGGAATATAAATATTCCAACCATCATCCATAAATTGAAACATGCTCCAATGATTCTCCAAGGATCCATAATCAACTCTATATCCAATGGTACAATGCTAACAACGCCTGCACACTTAGATCAAAAACCACAAAACTAACATTGTTGCTAACAACGTCACGATAACACTTATCAGCGTTAAGATAACCTTTGTCAGCGTTAGACAAATATAGTGGAAAATCCAACTTCTCAAAAAGACCAATAACAATGCATATCCTGTACATACTTTTACAAAAAGATCCCAAAACACATATTAAGTGAGATTGATCATTCCAATACTTGTTACCAAGTATTGAAACCTTCCAATATCAAAAGGTTTAGTTAATAAATCAGACACATTATCTTCTGTGTCAACCCTATCTGGTTGTATTAAACCCTTTTCAAAACAATCTCTTATAAAGTGATGTCTAATTTCTATGTGTTTTGTTTTAGAATGATGTACATGATTTTTAATAATGCATAAAGTGCTGTTATTGTCTACAAAAATCGTGGTATGCATGAAATTATACCCATAATCCAACAGCTGGTTCTGAATCCATAAGACTTGTCCACAACAAGCAGCTGCAACAACATACTCTGCTTCAGTTGTAGAATTGGCCACCACTATTTGTTTCTTGCATTGCCAAGATATTAACCTACTCCCAAGAAACTGACATCCACCAGTTGTGGATTTTCTATCAAATTTATCACCACCATAGTCACTGTCTGAATATGCAACAAGCTCCAATGGGGAATCTTTTGGATACCATAAACCCAAATCTGGATAACATCTGAGGTACCTAAAGATTCTCTTGACAGCATGAAGGTGACACTCTTTGGGAGTCACTTGATGGCGTGCACATGCACACACAACAAACATAATGTCAGGTCTTGAGGCTGTAAGATACATCAATGAACCAATCATTGATCTATAGTGCCTGACGTCCACATCTTTTCCATCTCCAACTTTTCCCCAAGGATGTTCTCTATCCATAGGAGTACTAGCCCGTTTTTCATGTGGAGAAAAGCCAAACTTATTCAAGATTTCTGCTACATACTTATCCTGAGAGATGAAGATACCATCTTCTTTCTGCTGAACTTGTAACCCTAGAAAGAAGTTCATCTCCCCCATTGCACTCATCTTGAATTTGTCTGTCATAACCTTGGAAAAGTCTTCACTCATCTTTAGGTTTGTAGAGCCAAAGATGATATCATCCACATAAACCTGAACAAGTAAGACATCCTTACCAGTCTTCTTTGTAAATAAGGTCTGGTCTATGGTGCCCCTTTTAAATCCATTTTCCACCAGATAGGTGGACAATGTGCCATACCATGCTCTTGGGGCTTGATGAAGTCCATACATAGCTTTCTTGACTCTATACACCTTGTCTGGATGCTCTGGATCTTCAAAACCAGGAGGCTGCATGACATATACCTCCTCAACAATTGTGCCATAAAGGAAAGCACTCTTCACATCCATTTGATAGACAGTAAAGCCCATGCAGGAAGCATAGGCTAGAAATATCCTTATAGCCTCAATCCTTGCAACTGGTGCAAAAACCTCCTCATAGTCTATCCCTTCCTCTTGTGTATATCCTTGAGCCACTAAACGCGCCTTGTTTCTGACCACAATGCCTCTTTCATCTTTCTTGTTTCTAAGAACCCATATTGTCCCAATAGGTCTGACATATCTAGGACAATCAACCAACTCCCAAACATCCTGAATAGCAAATTGGTGAAGCTCATCCTGCATTTCTTCCACCAAACTTGGTACTTTGAGAGCATCAAAAATCTTCTTGGGTTCCTGTTGTGACAGAAAACAGGCAAACAAACATGCTTGAACAAGAGGGGTATCAACCTTCTTGTGTATATTGGCAATAAATCCTCCAAGATTCTGATGAGATCTTCTAGTCTGAACATGAGACATCACATCTCCAATAACTAGAGAAGAGGGGTGATCCTTCATTGTAGAAGTAAGAACTCCTCCCTCAAAAAGTCTGTTGTCTTCAATCTCATCATCCAAGTTACCAATATCTTCTTCATACTCTCTTCTATCAATATCTGTATGAACCTCTCCATTTCTGCTTGAAGGTTCACCTTGTTCAAAATTAGAAGAGAAAATATGGTCAAAAGAGTTGTCAACGCCTGAACCAAGGTTGTCAGCGTTGGATCCATCAACGCCTGAAATAGTGTTGTCAACGTTTGAGCCATCAACGCCTGAATTTGTCCTGTCAGCGCCAGATTTTCCTTTGTCAGCGCCTGAAGGACCATGCATGTTGTTAACTGGTGATACTTGGGGACCACCATTTTCCTTTCCAGCAGCAGCAGCAAAAGCATCTGTCCATATGTGAATAGTGACATACTCAAGTATGGGAGATGACTTGTCTGCTTGTGATCCAACCTCTTCATTAACCTGTGTACCTGAAACATCAACAACTAGTTCTTCCACAACACTTGAAGTTACCTTCACAATGTTTGTATTAGTAACATGCATATAATTCAAAGTCCTAGATAGAGGTTCCAAGTCAAATATCCAATTTGGACCACTTTAAGGATCACTAGGTTTACTTTCGAAAAACCTAACATGTACCTTTTCAAGTATACGTTTTTCATTTTTAAGGTAAACCCTATATCCCTTGCTCTGTACTGAATAACCCATGAAGTAGCCTTCATCACCTTTAGCACTAAATTTACCTAAGGCATCACTAGTATCCAACACAATTACATGACAACCAAAAGGTTTAAGAAAACCAATATTAGGTTTCCTTCCCCAAAGTAACTCATAAGGTGTTTTGTTATGTATCTTGTTGACCAATGCTCTATTCTGAACATAACAAGCAGTATTCACAGCCTCAACCCAAAATTTAATAGGAAAGTGAGCACCAGCCAACATAGTCCTGGCTGCTTCAATGAGGGTTCTATTCTTTCTCTCAGCAACCCCATTTTGCTGTGGAGTTCTGGCAACACTAAACTGTCTAGTAATCCATTTCTTGGCACAAAAATCATCCAATAGCTTATTTCTAAACTCACCACCATTATCACTTCTAAGCATCTTAACTTCATTACCAGTTTTCTTTTCTATTTGGTTAATAAAGTTAATTAAAGTATCAGCAGTGTCACTTTTCATGGCTAAAAAGAAAGTCCAAGTAAACCTAGAAAAGTCATCAGTAATGACAAAGCATTAAGATTTACCATTCAAGCTCTCTATATTAGTTAGACCAAACAGGTCCATATGCAACAAGTGAAGTGGTTTAGAACTAGAGTGCACCTGTTTAGACTTAAATGAGACCTTTTGATGTTTGCCTTGAAGGCATGCAACACAAGAGTGGTCATTGTGGAAAGCCTTTTCAGGCAAACCATCAACCAAGCCATGTCTCACAAGTCTGTTTATATTCTTAAAGTTAATGTTCCCTAGTCTCCTATGCCATAGATTACTCTCATCAACTAAAGCTTTAGCATAAAGACATGACAAGTTATTATTCATCCTAATACCATTAAGATTCACATTATAAATGTCCTTATGCCTAGGTGTCCTATAATCAATAAATTTCTCATCTGGCATTTTAAAATCCTTGCTCAACACCAAGCATTCAGTATCAGTGAAAAGAACCTTATTTTTGTTATCACAAACTTGTGATACACTAAAAAGATTATAATCAAGTTCTTTTACCAAAAACACGTTTTCAAAACGTAAATTGTTGGTGAGAAGGGTTCCTTTGCCTGTGATAGTTCCATATCCGCCTCCAAAGTAAACTTTATCACCATCCTTAATGGGAGTGAAGTTTGTGAGATAATCTTCCTTCCCAGTCATGTGCCTAGAGCATCCATTATCCCAATAGCCATAATCATTCACCTGCTTTTGAATGCCCTGCACATAAAGAAAACAAATTAGTTTTCTTTGGGAACCCAAGCCTGAGCAGACTTGGATTCATTTGGTTGTTCAACAAGAACAGACTTAGTCCTCATAACAACCCCTTGTTCATCCCTTTTTGGATTGAACACCCAGTTAACCCAATTGGTTTTGTGATGACCTTTGAAATATAATTAAATCTATTACAGGTCATAGAAATCCCATTAGAATTAGGGTTTTGATCTTGCTTAGGTCTCCATGTCAAGCTAGAAGAAGCTTTAGACCCCTTTCCCCGTGGTTGCAAATATTTACCATTATTTGGTCTGGCAACGTTTCTGTCAGCGTTTGATTTGGTCTTGTCAACGCTGAAATTACCCTTATCAGTGTTGAACCTAGGGTTTGCTACAGGAACCCATTTCCTATTAGACCATGTATTGGTCTTCTGAAAAGGTCTTTGCTCATAAGTGTTAGACCCTTTAGTGAAGACTGAGGCAGGTCTAACAACTTGTGGACTTTGCTTCATAAAAGTTTTGGGTCTGACAGTGTTTGACCTTTTGTCAGCGTTGACCTTGGAAGCGTTTACACACTTATAGGCTAAATGTAAAAAGCTACCACATGTATAATAGGCTTTTCTAGACACAACTCTAGGTCTAGAAGAAAAGAAACCTGTTCCATTATCACTAACTTGGCTTTTTGGTGACCTAGTATTTCTATACATTTCTGCATACTTAATGCTAGGTTTTCTAACAGCGTTTGAGCCAAGGTCAACAGTCTTGCCAGTGATTGGGTTTGTTACTTTGATAGGGGTAGACTCATTTGGGCTATCACAAAGCATTCCACCCTTGATAAACAAGGTAGGGTTGGCTTTCTTCCATTGGTCCAAATCAGTCAACTTCTGCCTATATTCTTCTACTGGGGTAAGGAATCTTGGTGGAGGAATGAATTCCTCTTCTTGGAGTTCTGGTAAACCAGTCCAAGATAAATCCTTTCTTTGGACACCATAGAAGTCCCCAGCTGGTGGTGGAACACCAGCATACTCTTTCATCCCAATCCCAGTCATGTCCCTAGAATCCCTTTGTTTACTAACACATTCTCCTAGGGTTTGTGAGGCCTTATCAAATCTTTGAATTTTAAGGTCTACATTATCCTTATTCTTGATAGCCTAATCTAACTTAGCCTGTAGTTCAGCATTGACCCTCTCCATGATATTTCTAATATCAGTACTAGCATTTAAATCATGTTTTAAGATATTGATTTTATCTTTTAGGTCAAGCTCCATTTTCTTATACTCAGCTACAATCTTTTCAGTTTGAGTAAGAGCAAGTTGATAGTTAGACAACTTGCATCTCTCATTACTCACATCTGATAACAGTCTTAAAACCTCTTTGTTAAGTATTTCAATATTTAAACAACAACCCTTACTACAAAAACCATCATCATATACCTCATTGTCTGATGAAGATGAGGAGTGTGCCATGAGAGCATAGTGAACATGCTCTTCTTCTTCTATCTCAGCAACCAACGCTTTATCATCTTCCTCATCCTTAGCCAAATAGCTCCAGTCCCATCCAACACCATCAATTTCTTGCATTACCACCATGGCCTTAGGATCCTGAGCCTTAACAATTTGGCTTGAGGGTTTTCCAGCATCAGATCTTCTTGTAGATCTGCATTCTCTCATAAAGTGCCCCATACGATGACAATTGTAACACTCAACCTTGGATTTATCAAATCCAGCAGTGTCCTTAGCATTAAACGTCATCTTCTTCTTGAATCTTCTATTCCATCTGTTTGCTCTTATACTTGCAAGAGCCATATTCCACTTTATATCCATCTCCTCCAAGTGCTCATCACTTATTTTCTCAAGGTCCTCATAAGTAATCACTGAACCATTAGGCAATGAAGCAATGTATGCACACACAGTATCCAGATCCATACCAGCAGGTTTAACTCTTGGTGAGTCAATTTTGTATGTGTCAGCGTCTGAATGTGAGGTGTTAACAGGATATGATCCAGCGTTGACACAGGTTGATCCAGTAACTGGGTGCATGTATGACTCCTTCTGATCAAATTGACCTTCACTATGTGAGAAGAAGGCCATATTACCATTTGTAGACTTGCCTCCATGATCCAAAAGAGTTTCATTCTCTATCAGCCTCAGTTTATTGTACACATCATCAAAAGTAGAACTTTTGTGAGTGTTATTGGCAATTATAGACCTTGCCTCAATCTTCCATGCATCACCAAGGCTTTTAAGAAAAGTAGCAATAATGTCAACATCACCAATCATTTTCCCCATGAAGGACAACTTACTTTTAATGTCGAGAAGTCTGCTTCTCACACTACTTAGCTTCTCATTAGGTTGAGCCTTAAAAACAGCATACTCATGCAAGAGTTGCTTCTTTTTCTCTTCAACCGTATCAGCATTACCACCATAGGCAACTTCAAGGGCTGCCAAAAGATCTTTTGCAGACTCATAACCTCTGTATTTGTGCTGATTTTCTTGTCCCAAAGAGAGTTTCAGAATGCTTAGGGTTTTCATATCAACCCTTTTCTTTGCTATGTCCTCAGCAGACACAGCTCTACCATCTTCCGGTTTTTCTTTCTTATCTGCTTCAGAGCACCCTTGAACAGCTGATCTTGTAGCAATGGCATCTGCAATCGTTTGAGCTTTATTGAATGTGTTTCCATATTCAATAATCTCCCAGAGAGTATAGTCATGGATTTGTAGATATTGCTCAAAGTTAAACTTCCACAGCTCAAAATTGTCTGGGTCTAACATGGGAATCTTGATGTTGTGGTTTGAGGAGGAGGAGGAGGTTACTTCTGGAGTAGACATGATGTTTTTAGGGTTTTGTGAAAATTAGGGTTTTTGGTGATTTAGGGTTCTTGTGTTCTTTTAGATCAAAGTTTCTCAACAAGCTCTGATACCACTTGTTGATCCCAAACTTAGATCGATTTAGCTTGTGTAAACGAGATTAGATCAAGTTAAACACGTAGAGAAACTTTGTTTATGTATAAAGTAATTTAAGTGTTATGCGGAATTAACACTTAAACAAGAACACACAAAGAATATAAAACAAACTTTCACTTGATTGATTGAATCGAACTTGCTTACAATGAAAGTGTTTAAATGTATGAAAAACTTATATGAAACATAACCTAAAGGTCTTCTTTTATAGACATAAGAAGCCTTCTACAAGAGTCTACGTATCAGCTATTCTAGGTAAAGATAATTGTAGAAAATACATTGTTGATCCTATCTTTACTAGAAACAAAATACGCGTAGACCATATCTTTCCATCAATGCTTGTCTTCAACCTATCAACGCTTGACTACTTCCTGTCAACGCTTGATCTGTCAACGTTTGTTTTCTTCTTATCAACGCTTGCATTCTTCTTGTCAGCGTTCAAGTGTACTGGCTACATTTTATTCCCAACATGTTGAAGTAAAAACGGATCTTAAGTAGATGTTTTGTGATTGTTGTTGTCGATGAAAAAAATGTTAAAATCCCCTAAAAATTGTCTTCACAATAAACCAAAAATTCGAAGGCGAAAAATCACACGATTAAAAATTTTTACTTTTGTAAAAAATTTCCCTACTTTTTCGGAATAATCCTCCTTTTTGGAATAGTTGCTTTTTCGGATAAAAGGCACGAATTCGGATAATTGGAAGAGTTCGGATAAATGGCCTTTTCGGATAAATGGGCTTTTTCAGAAAAAATCACTTTTTTCGGAATAATATAGGTTTTCGGAGAAATACACTTTTTCAGATAAATGTATTTTCGGAATTATGAGCTATTTCGGATAACCTGATAATTTTCGGATAAAGACACCTTTTTCGGATAAATTCACTTTCTTCGGATAAATGTAAGTTTTCGGATAAATTTATGTTTTTCGGTATATTTGTGGTTTTCGGATAAATGAGCACTTCTCGGAATATTTGAAATCTTCGGAATAACTCACTTTTTCGGAAAAACTGATGATTTTTAGAATAATCCCACTTTCTTCGGAATAAATCTTCGGATAACCACCTTTTTTCGGAATATCTACTTATTTTCGGATAATTTCTTCGGAATAACCACATATCTTCTGAACGTAAAACCCCTTTCCGAAAATCACTATTTCGGAATAACCAAAACCCTTTTCCGAAGATATCTATTGGCCAACAAAACTTACTGTTCTTGTACCGAGCCCCAAAACCAATCCAAACACCCCAAAAACTTGCGATTTGAACCATAAAAACTTAACCAAATCCCTACAAAATCTATGTAAGTGATTTATATCAAGATTTAGAGCCCGAAAAACACTAAAAAAAATTCGATCCGAGATGATTTAAAGATAAATCACACGAATCAAATCAATAACAACAAACAATCACTAATCTACCCCGTGGCGATTGATACTAAAGAAATGTAAATCTTGCTTATGTTTTTAGAGAGAGAAAGAGATAGAGAGATGGTAGATTACACACACACTTAGAGAGAGAAAACCAATGTTTACTATGTGTATATAATGAAAACCACACACCCTCTCCATCAAAGGAGAGGGTTTATATACCCAAGCCCATGAGATGGGCTTGGGTTTAGAATAGGCTGCCGGCCCATACATTTCATAGGCTCGGTTTTGGGCTTTGTTTAATAAATGTAAATAACTAAACTACGAGCTATGACATGGACTATTGTTGGAGTGACCGATCCTTCCTAATACGTAAAACGTATTTCCAACAATCTCCCCCTAAGGGAGGTCACTCCAAACAAGGGCGTTACCCGAGTTACAATAATGAAATAAACCTAGCATACTATGCTTGTCTTGAGCTCGTAGTCTTCGTCTTTCTTTTCTTTTTCTTTTCTGGTGAACATGCTGATGTGATCTTTGATATCAATCTTGAACATTAATCTCTTGCCTTGATCTCGTGCATCCATCACTTGTGATCTTCGCCACTTCGTGACCTCACGTCCCACATACTTATACCTTTGTAATTCTTGAAAGCTTCAGAGTTCGATACAGCGGAAGACTTAACTTTTAGGCTTTCTTGAATTAGATGAGGTATTAAGTGCATAAAGTATAAGCATGCGGGGACGACTTCTTCTTGGATCCCGCAACGCCACCGTCTTCAAATGCCGCAACATAAGTAGGCACGAACGAAATGGCTTTGAACATTTCATTCTAAATCGGTAGCATTTTACCTCCGGTCGGTGAAGACCGTTAGACGATATTAGATATCGTACCCGTGACGGATAGTTTCAATTAAGTAACTTCCTGACAGGATTTCGCGGGTAAACCCGTTCTCTTTATTCGACCGTCCAAAGCTGACTGCGAACATAAAGAGTGAATCATTTGGATAATAATATCCGTATGATTTGAAGCTGTCAATTCATGTTCCTGGAACAAGTGAAATTCAGTTAAGAACCGCACCATCGTTGCTTTCTAGTTGTCACGAGCTTGATTCGTATAGAATCTTGCAAGTTACCTACCAAGTACTGTTTGAGGTTAGAACTAGAAGGATTTCCACTCATCATTGTGAACACTAAGGTATCACTCTGAGTGTTCTGGCAAGATCACTAAGATATTGCGTAGAGGCCTGGAACGTGTTTAAATTCAGTTAAGAATTAAACAGCTGTTGCTTTCCAGTTATCACAAGTTTGATTCATAAAGAATCGCACAAGTCACCTACCATGAGCTTTTTGATATTCGCTCAAGAAGGATTTCCATCTTCATTGTAAATACTTTCGTATTACTCGGATGTTCAGGCAAGATCATGAAGATTTTGCGTAGGACTCTTAAAATCTTTCTTACTTTTCATAGTGTGTGAGGAAGCAAGGAATTATGAAAGTGTGTACTAATGAGATATTTGATGATCTCAAATGGCTCTAGACTCGATCGTGCATTTTGGATTTTAGTGATCGGAGGCTGGAGAGGAGTGCCACCATTTCAATACCAATTTATTCGGAGTGAATAAATCGATAGATAGCGTGTTGTCTCCGTGTGATTAAAACAAATACCTTTTGAGAGATATCTGAGTTAGCTGGGATGGGTTGTGCATTGCATCACTGGGTCCATGATGTCTGTCTTCAATATCTAGAATCATTAAAATGATCTCAATAGCATATGTGTTGACCCGGTTTCTGCCTAAAGTTGTAAGGAGGGCTTCTTTCTTTACACCCTTTATCTTTACAATTCTTTTTCATTCTTCAACCCCTTCAATGCTTACCAATACGTCATAACTAGCACCTTGTTGTGATTGTTCCAGTGCTAACTTAAGTACTTGGTCGGCATTCAGCTACGTTCACAATCTTTCTCCAACTTTCCTAAGGACTACTATTTCTAGCTATGGAATGTCCTTGGGAAGATTCCTCCGGTTCTAGAAGAATCATAGGACTTAACCTATCCTACCATCCTTATGTCACCACAATCTTCATCGTCGTGAAATAAATGGGTTTCGGGTAAGTATATGTCACCATGAAAATCCATTTTGATATGCAAATCCGTTTTGCTCCGCCTTAACATATACCACGATATTCGAAACATTTCGCACATGTCAGGATGAGCAAGCACATTAAGTCAAACCATTTGTGATAATATCCCATATTAAGTCACATTTTCTCCCCCATATTAAAAATATTAACCCAATCTATGTTTTTAATATCAATTGATTTAATGAAGTTTTAACAAAGGTTTTGGGAAGAAAAATGCAAGTCCATTTCATCTTCATGATATCAAATGTATGAGATGTGATATCGATTTGTAACATGATCACATATTCACCATATTAAAAAAAGAATTGACAAGGTTGGACCTGATGGATGAGAACATCATATGATAAGATCAAATGGTTCTTGGCAGCATATGTTGGTCGCCTCGTCACGTCTGAAGTCATCTCTTGACACCATATGTACGATTGGTATTGTTGTCTTGACACCAACTTGTGAACTTGGCACGTTCGGCATCGAAGATTCTGAATGCTTGACGATTGCTCCCCCTCAATTGTTGACCCGTGTTCTATCGAAAGAGCTGTAGTCATCGGTTGAGTAGTCGCATCGTCGAGTATGTAGATACCAATTGTAGATAGCATGTTGTAGAGATGATAGCTTCATAAAAACAAGACTTCTCTTGTTTTAACAAATAAATGCACTGAGGCGTACATAGATTTGTGTTAGACCAAGTTATAAAGTAAACTTGATCCCTTACAAGGTTTTAAAGTAGACCTTGCCCGAGAAAATTAATTCCCGTTGTGAGCCAAAGCTTTCATAAGAAATGCTTGACTTTAATGTGAAAACCGGGTTGCAGTCAGAAATAACTACAAGCCATAAGGGCATGTTTTATGAAATATTTACAACTTTTGTACGAACTCTATTTATGGCGCCGTGTCGATATTAATCAACATTTCTAAGGCCGTAAATATTATTGTACCAAAAGACATGCCTTTTTAAAAAATAAAGTAAAAATATATTTGGATTTTTCTAGATTTTTCAATTTTTATGGTTTTTATATGGTTTTATATTTTTGTATTTTGCTTTTGTGGATAAAAATATAAACAATATATACAGATGATCACCAAGGATACGGAGAATAGTTTTACCAAGACTATTCTTTCGCTTCATCTGCTTGTTCCTTTAGAGTCTCAGGCGAGAAGGTTCTCATTCCTAGCTTGTCGGCCAAAAATTCAATTCGAGCGCGATCTAAAGCCTTCGTGAAAATATCCGCCAATTGATACTCAGATCGGACAAAGTAAAGCTCAATTACTCCATTTTCCACTTGCTCCTTGATAAAATGGTAGCGAATGTCGATATGCTTCGACCGGGAGAATTGAACATTGTTACAGCATAAGGCAATTGCACTTTTGTTGTCGCAGTACATCAGAATCTTGTTGAAACCTAGACCATAGTAGGTTAATTGCGATCTCATCCAAAGAATTTGAACACAGCAACCGGACATAGCTATATATTCTGCTTCCGTACTTGAGATTGCAGCGCTTTTCTGCCTTTTCGATGCCCAACTGATTAGTCGATCTCCTAGTAGTTGCAAAGTTCCACTCGTGCTACGCCTTGTATCTTGACAACCCGCGTGATCCGCATCTGCATATGCCATTAGTGCAATAGAAGAGTCCTTCGAATACCAAAGTCCCCGATTAATGGTTCCTTTAAGATATCGAAATATCCTTTTAACAGTAGCTAAGTGTAACTCAGTAGGCCTAGTTTGATACCTGGCACACATACATATAGCAAACTGAAGATCAGGTCGACTGGCTGTGATATACAAAAGAGTACCGATCATTCCACGATAAAGTGTCTGATCAACGGCAACTCCATGTGGATCTGCATCAAGCTTAGTTTTCTCCACCATTGGAGTGTCCACGGGGTCGCAAGATTCCATCTTGTACTTCTTTAGCGATTCAAGAGCATACTTGGATTGATTGATAAAGATGCCTCTGGGACTCTGAGATATCTGAAGACCTAAGAAGAATGATACCTTGCCCATCATTGACATCTTAAACTTAGAGGACATGAGTGTCCCAAACTCATCCGATAAGGTTTGGGTCGAGGCTGCAAATATAATATCATCAACATATATTTGTACCATAATCATATCTTTACCTCGTTTCTGAATGAACAACGTGGGATCCACCTTGCCTTTAGCGAAGCCTTGCGTAATGAGGAATTGTGATAAAAGATCATACCATGCGCGAGGATCTTGCTTCAACCCATAGAGAGCCTTCTTAAGCTTATACACATGATTAGGATAATTAGGATTCACAAAACCATCCGGCTGTTGAACATAGACCTCTTCCTTGATTTCACCATTCAGAAATGCCGTCTTCACATCCATCTGATAGACGATCATATTCATGTGGGCTGCATAAGCGAGGAATATTCTAATAGCTTCCAAACGGGCAACAGGTGCAAAGGATTCCATAAAGTCGACGCCCAATAATTGCTTGTATCCACGAGCTACTAGTCGAGTTTTGTTCTTCAATATTCCGCCTAACTCATCGAGTTTCACCTTGTAAACCCATTTCAAAGTGAGTAACTGCACTTGATCCGGGCATGGGACCAGTTCCCATACTTCAAGACGTATAAACTCATTAAGTTCTTCTTGCATAGCTTCTATCCAACAGGGTTGAGTAAAAGCTTCTTGCCATGTCTTAGGTTCAACTTCAGTGAGAAAAGCATCAAAGTGACAAAACATTGCATTTTCTTGTAACTGACTTCGTGTGGATACCGGACGATTAGGGTCACCAATAATAGAATCTATAGGGTGATCCTTTGTCCACTTGCTGTCATGTTCACGAATCCGTGGATTGGAGTAAACCATAGAAGGAGCTTCCTCTGAGGTGGACGACCCGGCTTGATTAGGGTCGGGAATTGGTACACCAAAGAATGGAAGTTCACGCATTTGAGCGAATTCCAAATCGTGATCATCATCATCCTCTTCATCATCAATAGGCATGATATGGGTAGTTGAAACATGTGTTGGTTGAGAATTACTTGTTGAAGGTATATCTTGACCAATAGTAGGTTCAGATGTGTCTGATTGTGCTTCGGTTGCTGGAGTGACAACTTCGGTTACCGGAGCTATTACCTCAGGTTCTGGAGCAACAATACTTGGAAGAGTAAATAATTCATCAAAGAACGGTTGAAACAACGTATCCCATTCAGTCCTAGAAGGTGGTGTAAATGATGATGAAGTAGGGTTGTTTGGGACAAGACCAGAACTAATGTTACTGGGTCCCATTTCATGAAGTGCGGGTTCAGAGCTGCTTTGCTCAGAAGCCATTGCTGTCAGGTCATCAAAATCAACATTCATAGTTTCGAGGATCTTGCGAGAGTTACGGTTGTAGATTCGGTATGCCTTCTTTGCGGGGGCGTAACCAATGAAAATACCAATATCAGCCTTTGGTTGAAGTTTCCCCAAATTGTCACCATCATTATTTGGATAGCAAAGAGAACCAAATACATGAAGATATGTTAAATCTGGTACTTTTCCATGGAGAAGCTCATAAGGTGTTTTACCATGGCGTTTATGAATTAGTGACCGGTTTTAGGTGTACACTGCTGTAGATACTGCTTCTGCCCATAAAAACAATGGAGCCTTTGCGTAAATTAACATCGTTCGAGCAGCTTCCATAAGTGTGCGATTTCGCCTTTCAACGACACCGTTTTGTTGTGGAGTGCGTGCAACGGATGTTTCATGAGAGATGCCAACTTCTTCATAATAATCACGCAAGATTTGATTCACAAATTCGGTTCCATTATCTGTACGAATGCGTCGGACAGTAGTGTTGAGACGCACTTGAATCATCTTGAGAAATCCGATGATGAATTTAGGTGCCTCATTTTTTGCTTTAAGAAATTTCACCCATGTAAACCGAGAGTAATCATCGACAATGACGAGGATGTACTTTTTGCCACTAAGACTTTCAACACGCATTGGCCCACAAAGATCCATATGCAAAAGATAAAGTTTCTCTTGGTTGGTGTCTTCCGTCTTGGGTTTGTATGATTTCTTAGTGCTTTTCCCCATTGTACACGCGTAACACAAATGATCCTTGTGAAATGATAGTTTAGGAAGACCACGAACTAGTTCGTTTTTCGCCAAGTGATTAATAGCGTCAAAGTTAAGATGAGATAACCGTCGATGCCATAACCATGACTTAGTCTTCGATGCTTTGGAGAGAAGACATACGGGAGAAGCGGCCATCATGTCTTGTAGAGACAAAGTATACAAATTATTCCCTCGAGTACCTTTCAATAAATCAACCCCTTCCAAATTACGAATGAAGCAGGTATGCTCTCGAAAAGCAACTTCTAGGTTTGCATCACAAAATTGTCCCACAAAAAATAAGTTGTGACCGAGACCTTCCACATAATACACTCTCGAAATTATAACATTCCCAATATGATATTCACCATAACCCATCATCTTTGCAATATGATCATTTCCAAATTGAACCGTACCAAGAAACTTGCTGACGAAATTTCTGAGCTGAGAGCGATCTCCGGTCATATGCTTGGAGCAACCAGAGTCCAAATACCAGAGAACAATTTGGACCACCTGTTTTCAACAACAATAGTACACAATGCATTGGAAACTATTGGTTCCGGAGTGTTAGCAGATACAGATATAGAATTATCAGAATTGCAAACATTTTTGACACCCTTAGATTTCCTGCGTTTTCTAATGATAGTTTTAGCACTAACAGGTTTTACTGTTCTAACTTTCTTAGGTTTTGGATTATTCGCAGGCACTACAGTGGGAGTATACCTATTTAAAGGGAACTTAGTTCCTACAGTAGTTTCGGTGTTCCTAGTTAAAGGACACGCTTGTGTTTTGGTAGCCTTGGTACTCCTAGTTAAAAGGCACGCTTTCTTCGCTTTAGTGGGAGTGATCCTAGTCAAAGGGCACATATTTCCTACTATAGTGAAAGTTCTACCAGTGGGGCGCCACATCCAACCAACTTGGGTTAACACTTTCCCAGTCGGTTTCCATTCTAATCTATTTTTCCGAGCATACATCTCATTCACATGGTCAATAAGGCAAGAATCATGACGACTAGAAAACATACATTCATTGCAATTCCAACATTTCTATTCACACTGGGCTTAGAACGCTGCACAACCGCAGAGCCTTTAGGTTTAGCTACATGATTCTTTTTATTCAAAACAGAAATAACATTCCTAGGATGGGCTTCTACTTTCTTCTTCACTTGACTACTAGATGGGGGCAAGATCCTATCATTCTTCTTGTTTCTCTTAAGCTTAGATCTTTGAGCCTTAGTAGTGGTGCTTACTCCTGTAGAAGGCAACACGGGAATATTAGAAGCTGGTTTTGATTCCGCCTTATCTTTAGTGACCAAAGTTTGAGATGGTTTAGTCCTAGGGCCCTTGTTAAATGGTGTGACAGCTATAAGGTTCCTTTTGATTGCACTAGAGGACGATGCTGAGACAGTGGCTGCGTTATCCACAACATTCTTACCTTTTAGAGTACGAAGTGTTTCCTTTAACTCAGCCAAGACTAGATTCTTATCACAAATTTTTTCCCTCAAATCAGATATTTCCACCGACTTTCGATTCAATTGTTCAATCAATGATTGATTCTGTGCAGTGGTATTAGCACATGCGGGCTTTACTGAATCGAAAAGTCGTGTATTTTTCTGTTTTAAGTGATCAACTTTGGACAAAATCTTGGAAACTCGATTATCTAGATCAAGTTTAAGATTCTTAGCGACCTCAAGTACGTTCACACAGTTAAGATCCTTAGATTTCTCTATTTCTATCGGCAAAGATTTAGCAACTTTGTCACTTGGCTGACGCTGTTTTGATTGTAAATTCAATCGAAAATTCTTTTCAAAGTTTGCATCATCGATATTAACACCTTCGAATGACGTTTCAAAGATTTCTTGAATAAATTGTTGCTTACATTCAAGCGAAATACAATGTGTTTGAATCTCATCAAAACGTTTTGAAAGCGAAGAATATGAATCTCGAAGCTTTAAAAATTCAGCGTCAGATTCGTGACAAGTACTATCTACCACAGTATCCACAGTTTCAATATTATGCACAGTAGAATCATTATCAACACTTTTATTCACACAGACAGAAAGAATATCATGAGACATCACTTGCTTCAGAAGCTGATCATTCTGACGTGAAACTCGTTCTATTTCAAGTAAACTGTTTTCATAAGCATCATCCATTTCATTGAAAACACGTTTAACTTCTTCTATTTCCAAATACAAATCTTGATCAAGATTACTAAGACTAGCTTTAACATTCTTTACAAACGGAATAATTTCGTCTCGGAACGCAGCTCTAGTGTGCTCAAAGTTCCATTCACCTTCCGTTATGGCCGAAGCCGTCGTACGTTCCAAAATGACCTTGTCAAAATCAGCTAAGTGTTGGTGTACCGCATTTAAGTTAACGGACGGCTTACTTACCTGTGGAATTAACTTTGTTAAATCCTTTTTGACAAGTGTAGGAGACGTACTGGGAGGGTTTTCATTTGAAAAACTTTGGGGCACAAGAACTGTCAATTCAGCTAATTCCTTTTGTAAGCGAATGCGGGTCTTTTTAGAAAATTGATCTTTGTTATGTTGATCATAATCAATTGTATGGAATTTTGAAAGCATTTTAGAATGAGTTTCATCCGCAAGTGACTTTGTCGCGTCAGAACTACGAACAAAAGGTGCTTTTTTCGATTTGCCAATTATGGTCATATCATAAAGACCGGGAATATATTCCTGAGCTTGTTTTGCATAACCGGGATTAGGTGGTAAATCTTGAAGACGCTTAAGTTCGAATTCTTTAAATGATTTAGTTAAAAGATGAACCTTTTCTGTGGAAGCGTATTGTTTTAAAAGCTGTTGTTCTTTGAATTTAAGAAGTTTGGTAGCATTAATTTCCGATTCAACCTTTTTAGACTCGAGAGTTTCGAAATCCATTTTAAGTTTCTGAAAATCATTGACAACCGACTCTTTTGCTTTTAATTCATTGGAAAGATTAGCTTTTAATGATTCTATTTATTTCAAGTGTTCAATCTTTTCAAAACAAAATTGGTCAAATTCAGAACATGTTATTTTCTCTGCTTGAGGGACCATTTCAAAAGTTTTGACCTTTTCTTTATGCAACGCAAGCTCAGCAGTTAGGGTGGAATTGGTATCTACGGATTGTCTTAGGGCCATATGCAGTTGATCAATAATATGTTTAGGTACCATGACCAAATCATGTTGAGCATAAGATTCCACACCCGTCGTAGCATTTGGTTGAGGTTCACTCAAATGTGTAAAATTGGGTACCACATCATTTGAGTTACTAGTTCCCGAATGCTGTTCAAGGTTGTCATTTTCATGCCCAACTTGATGTTGGTTATCATCAATATTATTAGATGTGGTTGGTACCTCACTGATGACATCAGAACCGTAGTGAGAGAGATTAGCAACGAGAGCAGCTTGGGCAGAGTGAATGTCATCACAATCCGAATCATATGCGTCAAGATCATCTGCTTGATAAGCTGCATTAGAAGTGGAAACAACTGCAATGCCTTCGGTATCTGCTGCCCCTGGGTCTGCAAGAAATGCTAACTCCTCTGAATCCAAAATCTTCCCCTTAGACTGAGCATCAACCAAATACATCTTCTCACGAAACCATGCATCATCCCTTCTCCTTTTCGGCTGAGTGCATTCCCTAGCCATATGACCTTGTCCTCGGCAATTGTAGCAAGTCACAACCTTTTTAGGACCAATAGGACTCCCATTTCCACTAGCTTGAGAATTCACAGCTTGATTGTTCCCAGTCCTTGTAGGAGTTCCATATGAATTTTGCCTTCCCTGAATGGGTTGCACCGTCACTTGACCATCTTGAACAGTGGCTTGTTGTCGAGGATTTGATGAGGTGCGGAGCTGATTGTTTGTTGGTGGAAATCCTCTAGTTGCAACAAGTTTTGACAAATAGGCTGTGAGATGGTTTAGAACATCAGTTGGCGTATCATTTGGAGTAAAGACCGGTGCTTGGATTGGTGGAAGTTCATTAGAGTAGAAAGCTTGTGCTGATTGTGCTTCTATCGGAAAATATCCTTGCTGAGGAGTATAGCCCAATGGAGAAGTGTTGGCTTGTGATGGTGATGTTTGATATGCTGGTTGCTGTTGAAAAGATTGTTGATGAACACTTTGTTGATATTCTTGCTGTGGCATCATTGGTGGTTGATAAGATGGTTGTTGTGGTTGCTGATAGATGTGTGGTGGTGGCTGCTGCAAGTATGATGGTTGTTGATAAGTATAAGCCATGTTTTGTTGAGAAGCATACATTGCAAGTGGATCATGAACTTGAGGTGTAGACAACCGAGCCTCGATCACATGGCATTCGTGTTGTTGAAGAAAAGCTTGAAGTTGATCCACATTGGTGTTATGCAAGTCCTTAGCCAATTTAACATCCGTCACGTATTTTTTCCATTCTGGAGGAAGAGTGTTCAAATACTTGGTGTTCAATTGAAAGGTAGGAATTGCCATGCCATAGATATTTAGCTCATTCAACAATAGGGTAAATCTCAGATAGTAGTCATTGAGAGTCTCCCCTGACACATAGGCAAACTTATCAAAAGTATCATAAAGCTTACACTCTCGTTCTTGTTTAGTTAACGAGGTGCCTTGCATGAGAACACGAATTCTATCCCATAACTCTTGGGAAACTTTATGTTTGCTGAGGAGTTTGTAGACATCTGGAGGAAGGGCTTGGAGAATGATGTTTGTAGCATACTTATCACATTTATCTTGAATCTTCATATCTCCAGTCAACTCACCCGTTGTGCGAGGACGAGTAGTCGTACCTTCCGTCACTGTACCATAATCTAATGGTCCATTGAGCATCGATGCCCAAATTAGATGTCCATTCTCCTTGTTCAACATATAAAGTTCCATTCGGGAAGCCCATTCCTCATACATAGTCTTCACCAACATTGGTGGACGATTATCCGTACCCGAGAGGATGGACTTACCCGTAAGAGATGTGTACTCCATTTCAATAAGTGAAGATTTACAAAGTTGATCGGTCAATGAAAGAAAGTAAATGTGTTTGTTGTAGTGTGTTAAACCCGAGAAATCATGTTAAAATCCCCTAAATTATGTTCTTGATAAACCAAAAAATCCAAGTCAAAATTACACACGATTGTTAAAAATTTTCAAAAACACGTTTTTTGAAAAATGTTGGATCGTACTCAGATCGCAGTCGTGATCGTACTCAGATCGCAGTCGTGATCGTACTCAGATCGCAGTCGTGATCGTACTCAGATCGCAGTCGTGATCGTACTCAGATCGCAGTCGTGATCGTACTCAGATCGCAGTCGTGATCGTACTCCCTATGATCATACTCAGATTGTAGTTGAGATCGCACTCCCTATGATCGCACTCAGATCGGACTCCCAGATCGTACCAACGATCGTACCCTGATCGCACTCCCTTATCGCAGGCAGTGATCGTAGTCTGAATGAAACCTTGATCGTACTCTACAATCGTGGTGATGGATCGTACTGAAGGATCGTACTAAGCACTTGGATTGATGGATCGTACTCTGCTATCGTACTAATGGATCGTAACGAAGATCGTACTGACCAAACTTACCTTGATCGTAGTTAGATCGTAACACCAGATCGTGACTATGGATCGCAAGTAGAAACCCCCAGGGTTTATGCAAACACAAATTCAGATCGAACTGAATACCCACTTACCTTATTTCTCGAACAGTACAATAACACAATCAAATCAAGATTCAAAGCCAAAATATGAATCAAACAACCAAAAATTTTGTGTTTTTAACCCAAATAACAATACCAAATCACTATAATAAGTAACAAGATGAAGTATATCAAGATTAACCCATAAAAATACAAAAAAAAATTGGTTCGTGTGAAAATGGATCAAAAATGGCGAGAATCAAGAACACAAACACAAGAACTAAACAATCATCCCATGGCTCTTGATACCATTTGAAGAAATGTAAATCTTGCTTATGTTTTTAGAGAGAGAAAGAGATAGAGAGATGGTGGATTACATACACACTTAGAGAGAGAAAACCAATGTTTACTATGTGTAAATAATGAAAACCACACACCCTCTCCATCAAAGGAGAGGGTTTATATACCCAAGCCCATGAGATGGGCTTGGGTTTACAATAGGCCGCCGGCCCATACATTTCATAGGCTCGGTTTTGGGCTTTGTTTAATAAATGTAAATAACTAAACTACAAGCTATGACATGGACTATTGTTGGAGTGACCGATCCTTCCTAATACGTAAAACGTATTTCCAACAGATACCAATTGTTGTTCCCTAATTTATCCACTTCACCATGGTTTATTAATAGAAAATAGATGAAAAGAATTAAGATTTCTAGAGAGAGAAATTAGTGAGAGAAAGTAGAGAGAAGATGGAGAAACTATGTGAGATTAGATTAAGAAAATGAAAAGCCTTACCCTTCCTAACATGCTAGGAAGGGCTTTATATAGTCCGCCTACATGTGGGCTTTGAATCGACTATATTGTTTGGGCCGGGCTTGGATAAAAGGCTTAGTACCTTAAAAGAGGCCTTTCAAGCTAGCCATCAAACCCGTAATGTCACGACTATTTTAACTAACTATTACAATGTTATAATAAATACTACAATAAGAACCTATGACCAAACATTCTTGTTTGACTCAATATTTTGAGGCTAACACCATGTTTAAATTAACTTAATTACTAGTCATGTTAAATTAATTTAGTTTTTCTTGAAAAAAAATATAACTTGTAAACGTGTGAATCTCGTAAAGAAAATGTTTAACTTGTAAAATTTGACCCGTGCCCATGTTTAATATAAGCCGAGCCAAACACACCCTAGCCGGCGGCTAGGACTGTGACCAGCCGTCGGTTGCCACTGACTACGCAGGGCTTCCCCTGCTGTGAAGTTTGTTCCCACGGGTCTAGACCGGTACCCCCCTGCCTCCTAATCAAGACCCACCGAGACCTTGTATGGTCTCGGTTGCCACTGCCTGCACCAAGGTTTCCCCCGTGGGTTCCTTGGTTGCTACTGACCATAACAAAACCACACCGAGCCCTTTAAGGGTCTCGGCTGGTGAAAGACAAGTGACACCAAGAGCTATGAAGCTCTCGATTTAGGTGTGGTCGAGCCAAAAACAACCCCAAACCCGAACCCTCCTTGATTTATAACATGGTAAGATCATTATTTATAATGACAAATAAATAATGATGATTAAAACATGAATCAATTAGAAGAAAAAGGGTTTTATGAATTACCAATGCTTGATATGAAAGAGGTTTGAATCACAAACACGAATATGCAAATCCCAAGATCAAAATTTAATTCTTCTTTCTTGTTCTTGACCCAAAACCCGACGACACATAGGGTTGTTAGGGTTTTTGTTTTATTTTTTCTGTTTTTACCAAAAGAAAGGAATAAAGGCGTGTGTTTGTATAGTCAACTTTGGTGGTTATTGGGCCTTGGGCCCTTTTGATTTCTTGTCCAAACAGCCGACCAAACACCTCCTTTATTGTAGTGTTTCCTGCTTCGAGTTAAATTTACGTATGTGTATGTTCGTGTTTGAGTTCCCGCGTTTTGGATTCTTGTCATGATTAAAGTATTTACGTAGATACATATTAATAAGAAATTAATATTCGTAGTTCTTATCGTGCATTAATATATTAGAAGTTTTAGACAATTCGTATTATAATAATTACTTGTACTTAATCGATATACATCGTCTGATAATAGATGTATGCATAGTCACATGTTCGTGATTTAATGTTCAAGATTTTATGTTCGTGATTATAATTATTATAGTTAATAATTATTGTGTACTACCACGTACTTAATACTTATCGTGTAATAACACGTACGTACTTATTATCGTGTATTAACACGTACGTAATTTATGTAATTCAATATTCGTGATAGGTGTACGTGACATAATTAGTAAGTTTTAATTGGTTCGTATGTTTACTAAGTGTACTGTTCATGGTAAAAGTATGCGGGTTGTAACCTGAAAAGAACATGAACGCGACATGACTGACAAGGACGTGGAACGTGACGTGCCTGAAAAGAACATAACTGAACTATGGAATGATGAGAGGATAAAATCCGAATGGACTCGTTCGTCTCCAAGTGGCTTCCCTCTTGGAACGGTTCCTCTACAAGATCTTGACGCAAATGATAAATCTTGGTCCTCCTGACCTTGACTTGAACATACTTAAAAGTTCATGGTTATCAACGTAAGATAGATCCCCTGAATTTGATCGAGGGAATAAGAATTAACGTGCAAGGGTAGATGAAACATTATGATGCAAAATAAGCTAACCTAACTGATAATAGTAACGTCTTAGAAATGATGCGCGAGACATACTGAAACGTAGTACGTGAAAAATTGTGAACGTGATATGTGAAAAATTTTGAACGTGGTACGTGGAGATATGGTGAGTGTAATATGGAAAACATATCGTGATCAATGTTACGTGTAACATGTCGTGAATGTGATATGAGAAACGTGGAATGAATATGACATGTGAAACATATCGTAAACATGAAATACGGCGACGGTAAAGCTAAACGCTATAAGGTGAGACGTAGAATGTGACGTGAAACGTCTGTCTGAGAATAGAGAGTTATACTAAACTTGGGTCTGGTCTCTCAAGCTCTTGCAAAACTTCCCATAACGAAAATGAACATACAATCGTAAGCCAAGATACGATCATGGACGTGAATAGTGTCATGAACGTGAGCGTGAAAGTAAGTCGTAAAATTAGAACAAGGACGTGAACGTAAATAATGAGCACAAATGTGAACCTTCGTCTGGCCCGATAGCTTAGGACTTACCAAGTGATCGGGTGATCTTTGGCTGGAACATGTCCGATCAATCTGTTGGCTTTGAAATCCTTGCGGATGTAAGGATTTTGCAAACTTGGTCAACAGTTGACAATAACCCAGATAGCATCATGCTTCTTCTGAGTTTGCGTTAGTCTGGTAATCAAAATCCATGGAGATCTTGTCCCATTTCTGTTCACAATGTCTGATGGTGGAATAACATCCTAGTCTGCTGGTGTTCTATCTTAACCGGTTGGTATGACAGGTACTTAGATATGAACGTAACTGTATCTTGCTTCATAGAAACTGGATATGTAGAAGTTTGCAAAGCTACGAGTCTCCTAAATTAGACTCTTCTTAGTGTAGGATTTTATTGGAACACTTAATGTAGTGTAGGGTTCTCACCCTTACGTATAAGCTGAGTGTTGGTACGATTAACCATGAGAATCCATGTGATTCACGTGTCACTGTAATTAACCAGAATTTATATTGGAAAAATTCGGGGTGAAATTTCTCCTGTCGTAGAATTTGTAACATAGTGCAAATAGGGTCTTCCTGCTCTTCTCTAGACTTAGAGAAAATCAGGTTGTCCTCGATGAAAACTGATATGAGCTTAAACTCATATCCTTTTATCAACAAATAACCCTAAAACATGAAGCAAAATACCCATTTATCTTGTAAAAAGCAGTGTTATGTGGTATGTTGTGTTTGTGTGATCTTATGTAGGTAAAAGGATACAATTTCAAGCAAACAAGGAAAAATCAAGCTCAAATGGATGAAAAAGACAAAAGAGGATCAAAAGTGACAAGACTTTGAAGTTCAAGGACCTATCTTGACAAGTTGTGAAAGTTGAAGGACTAGAAGTGCAAATTATGAAAAGTCAAGATTCAAGTCAAACCTGGTCAAACTATCAAGTCAACTCAGTCAAAGGGCCATTTTGTACAAGTTTTGGAAGTTAAAGGACCAAAAATGACAAAGGAATGAAGATCCTAGCTTAAAATGGGAATCTGCCAAGTCAAGGGGCTTGTTTTGCCAAGTTTGGAAAATATTACAAGACATGATCCATGTGCATTAGCTCTAAACCAATCAGAAGCAAGGAAATAGTAAACACGGATCAAGCATTAATTTCCCATTAACTGCCGCCACATTTAATACCATATCTCAACAGTGCAATCCGTGTGACATGTTTTAAGCCAACCAGAAGACGCCACGTGTCATCTTCTTTAACAAAAAATATTTCCAGGATCGGGATTGAGATTGAAGCCGTTTCATGAGAAGATCAAAACACCAAACTTGCTCGTTTTGAAGAGAGGAATACAATGGTGCAATCCAATTAACAAATTATCCATTCAATCAAAAACCCCCAATTCAGTGTTCATCACCTTCAAGAGCAAATGCAGAATTTTTCCACGTGGCAATTTGTTATTGGTTCTGCTACGTCACAAACCCCAACAGAATCTCCTCTCATGCCTATAAATAGCTAGGATGTACCTCATTTCTCATTGTAGCTTAAATTTGTAAAACACATAGTTTAATCTTTCCTTTCCATTTTTCCCTCACTTTTCCCCTAACTACTCAAGAGTCTGACAAACTCTTGAGTCAGTTAGTTAGTTAGTAGCTTGTAACCACATTTGTAACTGAATTCATGCAATAAAATTCAAACTTCATTTTCCCGCCAAATTCTGTTCTTCTCAATTCTGTTACTACTTGCTGTTATTGGATCATCCTGTTGTTGATTTGTGCTTGTTATGATCAATCATTGATCATAATTGTCATTGGAGGAGTTTTGTAGCTGTTTGTTCAGAATTCAAGTCAATCCTTTGTTCCTTTGAAGATTAGTAGCAGAATGATGAATGTAGATGATTGTAGCTGATTAGATTGATGATTTTAGTTCAATTCTAGTGATAGGTGGTGGTATCACTAGTGCAAGAGAGCTCAGCGCTCCTCTTCTTCCCAAAGGACTTCTACAATAGGTTTCATTGCTCTTGTTTTATGTTCCTCTAAACAGTCGATTGCATGCTTAATTTTCCTAGTTAATCTTGATGGCTGCCTGTTTTACTTGATGAGTAGTTGATATTTGATTGATTCTAGTGTTTAGTAGTTCAGTTCTGGCATTCTTGTGATCTGATTTGTAGTTTCTGCATACATTCAGTTACTTGTTAGCATCATAGCTTACTTTCAGTTCTAGCATTGATTGTTGTTTGTTTACAGCTTTTAAACACTTCATTTTGTCCATTGAAATTAGTTTGCTTAAGCTTTTTAATCAGTTCAAACCAAAGCTCAATAAGTCTTTGTAAAATCTTTTTCATAACAGATTAAGGAGTGTTTGGTAGAAGCATAAGAGTAGATTTCAAGTGTTGATATTTTGTGTTCTAGAGTTCATTTCTAGTCATTAGGTGTTAACAAATAGTCTTAAGTCATTTACAAGTCAAAATATTAGTCAAACAGGCAATTGGCTTAAAAATAGTTTGGGTCATCCTTATTACAGCTTTGTTGTTTGAAACTTGCCAATTTCACTAGCTGATTTCTCCTTCAGTACTTGATGAAATTTCTTCAAATTTGTTTCTGATTATAGCATATATCATAAACTTTCAGTTTCTAAAAGGAAATTCTACAGTATTAGGAAATAAGCTAGAAAATAGCTTATTGGTCAATGACTGAGCATTTGTCATTCTCTGATGTAAAGTGCATACTGTTTTACTGGTTCTCTTAATCCACTTCATAAATCTTATGATTTTCTTTCACCAATCCATTTAGAAAGTGTTGAATATCAAGATTTGAAGTTTTGAGCTTTTTCATAAAAATTGGTCAAACCTGGTCAACATAAGCTCAAAAGAGCTTATTTCAGATTTCTTCTTCATTACTGGATGAAAATGGTTCTAGTTTGATTTCCCCATTTTTAAATCAAGTGCTTAATTAGTTTCTTCACAAAAATCAAGTTGTGACTGTTTGGTTTGGGTTGTAGCTTATTTTGTGCTTATTAATAAGCACTCTTTTGCTTATTTTGGACTTTTAGCTTAATTCCTCAGACACACATAGCTTAAATGGGATTTTAAGAGCTTTGCAAGTGATTTCAGCTTATTTGGTTGAGTAATAAGCTCAAACGAGCTTAATCATTCCTTTGTCCCGATTTTAGTTAAAGGTTTAGTTTTATTGCACTTTAGTCCCTTCATTTCATTCAGTTTGGTAAACTTGGCTAAACTTCCAAGTTATTAGGGTTTGCTTAAAATTAGTCCCTGAACTTTGGAATTTGTTACATTTCAGTTATCAAGTTTGTTAGTTTGTTACTATTTGGTTAGTTTGTTATCAGTTTTACAAGTTTGGTCCTTATAGTTAACAGTTTTGTATTATTAGTCCCTAAAGTTGTTAGAATTTAATTTTCAAGCATTTAATTTTCCTAGAATTTACATTTTCAGTCCTTTTAGTTTCAAGTTTTGCATTTTATATTTTACTTGAATAAAATTTGGTATTTGCAACTTGTTTTACGTATAAGAAGGTTTATATTTTTCATTTTTAAATAGTTTTGTTTGAATTAGCAATAGATTACCAAGCAAGCTTGAACAACCAAGAACAATAATAAATCTGATATTGATTGGACTTTCTATTGGTTAAGAACTGAGAAAACGAACTTGCATTATACCCATTTCAAATGGCGCCGCTGCCGGTTCTTTGACTACACGAGAGACTATCGATTGACGGTTTTCATTGGCTTTTGGGATCCGTTCATTTGGTGAACGTTATTTTTACGTATCATAAATCAAAAACAACTAAAAAAATCAAAAATATAAAAATATATAAAAATAAAAACTAAAAAATTAACACAACAATTCTTTTCCTAAAGAATTGACCAAAAAAATTAAAAAATCCAAAAAGCAATCTTTTTCCTAAGAGATTGCACCCAAAAATATATATTATTGGATTCTCTCGGTTTTTATGTACATATAGTATTTTCCTTTAAAAAACTCATAAATACAAAAGTATTTTCCATATATTATTATAAGTAAATACGTATACGTATAAGAACAATCAATCTACATATCTTCCATAAGTATTGCCGAGGCAATACACCGTGTTGAGGGGCGTTCCGGTCCTTGACACGCGTATCGATCAAACAAAATAAAGCAAGAATAGATAAATACTCTCAATAAGCAATAATTCGAAGAATACGAACATTTAAGTGAATAGAAAGGCGATGTGCTATAAAATGCCATCTAAGGGTCAATAGGTACTTAAGTGCTTCGCGCCACCTAACCCCCCGTTCACTTGGGAGTATTCTAAGAAGGAAAGCTTTATTGAGGGTCTTGCACCCAAAGTAGTAATACATATATTGTTATTTTCTTGTGGATATTTAATATCGAAACTCGAAGAGGATAATCTTATTCTTTTCAAAGTCACACGAGAGCTTCTCTCTCATTCCTCGTATTGAGTTGCATGCTCACTCGCGGGCGTGCACAAATACCGATTGGTGTACAACCTCTTCCTCCGAAAAGGAAGAAAAAGAGAAAGAGTAAGACCACTACCGTCCACCAAGCCGATCACGAGAATCGTGCTTTGTCACCACCACAAGAAGCCATGGCTATTGATAACCGTACTTTGTATGAACGTATGCAATCCAACATTCATGGATATGTTAGTGCCATTAAGA
The DNA here is from genome assembly GCA_025667525.1 of Glebionis coronaria. NCBI lineage: Eukaryota > Viridiplantae > Streptophyta > Magnoliopsida > Asterales > Asteraceae > Glebionis > Glebionis coronaria. Next base: position 384,093,407 of record CM046875.1, read on the forward strand.
TTCCCGACTTTCCCGCTAACACATTTGAGCTACATACATCTATGATCAATATGGTTTCTGCATCACCTTTCTTTGGAAAACAAAATGAGGATCCCCATGCTCACCTTAAGAGATTCCTTTCACTTTGCAACACCATTAAGCATAATGGGGTTCCACATGAGGTCATTAGATTGATGTTAGTGTCATTTTCCTTAGATGGGAGTGCTAAGCATTGGTTAGACACCCAACCACCCGATAGTATCACCACATGGGATGATTTTACCACTAAGTTTTTGAACAAATTCTTTCCTCCACAAAAGACTATGGCTTTGAGAAATTTGATTATGGGCTTTACATAAAAACCTAGTCAATCCTTTGGTGATGCTTGGGAAGAGTATAGTGAGTTGTTGAGGCGATGCCCTAACCATGGAATGGATGATCTAGGCCAAATCAATACCTTCTATAATGGCCTTAAACCTCACCACCAAGATTCACTAAATGCTTCCGCGGGAGGGAGTATTCTTTTCAAGACATACCATGAGGCTTTGAACATCATTGAGACTAAGGCATTGGTTCAAACAAACGATCCATTTGAAGAAAGAGTTCATGTTATCCAAAACACTTCTCAAATCCCTTTTGACAACCAACTCCTCAAGTTTCAAGAAGCCATTTTTCAAAGGATGGATAGAGAAAGTGAGAAACATTTGCAAGCACAACAAGACATGTTTCAAACTTTTAAGAGCATGACATTGAACAATTCCTCAAATAATGTGAATGCCATCTCCATTTCTTGTGTTACTTGTGGAGGTCCCCACTCTTATGAACAATGTGACAAGGTGCAAGGGTATCAAGGGGAATGCTATGCTTACCAAGAGGAACACCGTGAACACTTCAAGCCTAACATCAATCCAAATAACCTTTCTTACAAATCCCAAAATTACCTTACTCCAGCCGGCTTCTCACCCCAACCACCCACCCAAATTCCACAAAATCCTCCTCAAATTTTAGCAAGGAATCAAGGGCAAAGACAACCATACCAAGGAAATAATTACAAGGCACCCAATCAATTTCAACCTCAAGCTAATACCTTTTATCCACCACAACAAGGATTTAATCAACCACTTCCATTTATTCCCAATCAAGCATATGCTCCAATACCAAATCAAGCTTACCCTCAAAATCAAACTCAAGGATATGGGATGCAAGAGACTCAAGAGTATGTTGACAAGAAAATGCGTGAAATTGAGAAGAGAATGAATGACCAAGTGAAACGTACAATGGAGGAACAATTCAATAAGGTTTTAGTGGTATTAAATCAAAGACCACAAGGGGCTTTACCTTCCAACACACAAACAAACCCTAGGGCCAATGTTAATGCTATTACAACAAGGAGTGGTACAACAACAAAGGATCCTTCACCTCCTAAACCTACTATTGTTCAACCCACTTGTGCTTCTACTTGTGATAAGCCTTCTACTTCTACTCCACTTCCTCAAAGTGCTCCTATTCACTCAAACACACCTCCTCAACTACCTCATACTTCTCCTTTACCTTCCACACTTCCCAATGAAGAGGCTAACAAAGACAAATCTTTCACCACAACACCTATTCCACCTACACCAAAACCTACTCTTCCATACCCTTCAAGGTTGAAAAAGGACAAGTTAAAGAACAAAGATGACATACAAGTCTCCAATTTCTTAAGGATGTTCAAGCAACTCAATATCAACATATCCTTTGCGGAAGCTCTTGCTTATATGCCAAAGTTTGCTAAGATGTTCAAGGATTTGCTCTCAAACAAAGAAAAATTGGTTGATTTGCCCAACACATCACTTAATGAAAATTGTTCCGCGGTGTTACTTAAAACCTTACCAACAAAACTTGGAGATCCGGGGCGCTTCTTGATACCTTGTAATTTTCCCGGTGTTGAAAATTGCATGGCTTTGGCGGATTTAGGGGCAAGCATAAATCTCATGCCTTTATCGGTTTGGAAACAACTATCTCTTCCCGAGCTCACTCCCACTAGGATGACTCTTGAACTAGCCAACCGAACCATAGCTCACCCCGTAGGTATAGCGGAAGATGTGTTTGTAGGTGTGGATAAGTTTACCTTTCCAGCCGACTTTGTAGTGGTCGATTATGACATGGATCCTAGAGTGCCTTTGATTATTGGTAGACCGTTTTTGAGAACGGGTCGTACCTTGATAGATGTGGCGGAAGGAGAATTAATTATGAGAGTAGAGGATGAGAAAGTGGTGTTTAAGTTAGGGAAAGTTTGTGATAGAAAAGAGGTTAAGGAGTCTAGACCTTGTGAGACTATTAATATTGTGGATGTGCTAGATGAAGTGTGTAATGAACACTTTCATGATGCTTGTAAAAATGCTAGTGATGAGATTCCACATGTTGAAACCGTGGCCTCAATTGCTCCCTCTTTAACACCTTTTGGAGAGAGTGATTTCCTCTTGGAGGAATTTGAGTCCAACTTTCTTGGTGATGATGATTCTCCCATTAATTGGGAAGAAGATATTCTTACAATCCAAAAGTTGCTCAATGAGGACCCTATTCCTTCTCCTATTCCACAAGAGATTACCATTGAGGAACCTTCCATAGTAAAACCTTCCATAGAGAGTCCACCTCCCATTGAACTTAAGGAACTTCCATCCCACTTAGAATATGCTTTCTTAGAAGGAAAAGACCAATTACCGGTGATTATTGCTAAGGAATTGAAAGAGGATGAGAAGGAGCAACTTATTGAAGTCCTTAAGAAACATAAGAAAGCTTTAGCATGGAAAATATCCGACATAAGGGGTATTGATCCACATTTTTGTACTCACAAAATCCTTATGGAGGATGACTACAAACCCGCAATTCAAAACCAAAGGAGAGTTAATCCAAAAATTCATGAGGTTATTAAGAAGGAAGTGATTAAACTCTTAGATGCGGGTATGATTTACCCCATTTCCGACTCTCCATGGGTTAGCCCGGTTCATTGTGTTCCAAAGAAGGGTGGAATCACCGTGGTGCCTAATGAGAACAATGAGCTTATTCCCACGAGACTTGTAACCGGTTGGAGAGTTTGCATTGATTATAGAAAACTCAATGAGGCAACTAGGAAAGACCATTTCCCGCTTCCCTTTATGGATCAAATGCTTGAACGCTTAGCGGGAAATGAGTACTATTGTTTTCTTGATGGCTTTTCGGGTTATTTTCAAATACCCATTGACCCTAAGGATCAAGAAAAGACCACATTCACTTGTCCATACGGTACATTTGCTTACAAGAGGATGCCTTTTGGCCTATGTAATGCACCAGGGACGTTTCAAAGGTGCATGATGGCGATTTTCCATGACATGATAGAGCAAACCATGGAGGTGTTTATGGATGATTTTTCCGTATTTGGGAACTCCTTTCGCTCTTGTCTCACCAATCTTGAGAGAATGCTTAAGCGTTGTGAGGAAACACGTTTGGTGCTTAATTGGGAGAAATGTCACTTTATGGTGAAAGAGGGAATTGTTTTAGGACACAAGATATCCAATAAGGGCTTAGAAGTTGATCGAGCTAAAATTGATGTGATTGCTAAGCTTCCCCCACCCACCTCGGTTAAAGGTGTGAGGAGTTTCTTAGGTCATGCGGGTTTTTATAGGCGCTTTATACAAGATTTTTCTAAAATAGCTAGACCGATGACTCATCTCTTGGAGAAAGAGGCTCCTTTCATTTTTGACCAAGCTTGTTAAGAATCTTTTGAGACACTTAAGGAAAAATTGACAAAGGCTCCCGTTTTGGTTTCTCCAAATTGGGAATTACCTTTTGAGCTTATGTGTGACGCTAGTGATTATGCGGTGGGGGCCGTCTTAGGACAAAGAGTTAATAAGCATTTTCAACCTATACACTATGCGAGTAAAACCATGACCGGTGCACAACTTCATTACACTACCACGGAAAAAGAGTTGCTTGCTATAGTATATGCTTTTGAGAAGTTTAGACCATACCTTGTGCTTTCCAAGACTATAGTGTATACGGATCATTCCGCTCTCAAGTATCTTATGACAAAACAAGATGCTAAGCCTAGGCTTTTGAGATGGGTTTTGTTGCTTCAAGAATTTAAGATAGAGATTCGTGATAAGAAAGGGGCCGAGAATTTAGCGGCGGATCATTTGAGTAGACTTGAGCATCCTTTTCAAGGAGATTTCCCACATCAAGAAATCAATGAATCCTTTCCATTAGAGGAGCTCATGTTTATCTCTTCCCAAGAGGATGCCACACCTTGGTTTGCGGATATTGCAAACTATCTTGTGGGCAATGTGCTTATTGAGGGTCTTACTTATCAACAAAAGAAAAAGTTTCTTAAGGAAGTTAAGTATTACTTTTGGGATGATCCATATCTTTTTAGGCAATGTGCGGACCAAATCATTAGACGGTGTGTAGATGGGCCCGAGGCATTTAAAATCTTAGAGGCATGTCATAAAGGACCTACGGGTGGACATTTTGGGCCTAACTACACCGCCAAGAAAGTCTTTGATTCGGGTTACTATTGGCCTTCCATTTACAAGGATGCTCAAGAGATGGTGAAATTTTGTGATGTTTGTCAAAGACAAGGAAAAATTACACAACGTGATGAGATGCCACAAAATTTTATCCAAGAGTGTGAGATATTTGATGTATGGGGAATAGATTTCATGGGACCTTTTCCATCCTCTAAGGGCAACAAGTATATACTTGTGGCGGTGGATTATGTGTCCAAGTGGGTGGAGGCTAAAGCCTTACCTACTAATGATGCTAGAGTGGTTGTAAAGTTTTTGAAACAATTGTTTGCTAGATTTGGTGTACCTCGGGCCATCATAAGTGATCGTGGTACGCACTTTTGTAATGATCAATTCACGAGAGTTATGAAGAAATATAGAGTGAATCATAGACTTTCTACCGCGTATCACCCTCAAACAAATGGTCAAACCGAGGTCACAAATCGTGGTTTAAAGAGGATTTTAGAGAGAACGGTGGGAGAGCATAGAGCTTCTTGGTCGGATAAGCTTGATGATGCTTTGTGGGCGTTTAGGACGGCTTTTAAGACACCAATTGGTTGTACTCCTTATAGGCTTGTCTATGGCAAAGCGTGCCACCTCCCATTTGAGTTAGAACATAAGGCATCTTGGGCTCTCAAGTGGGCTAACTTTGATTTAAACCAAGCCGGTTCACATAGGAAAGATCAAATCAATGAGATGGATGAGTTGAGAGCCAATGCCTATGAGAATTCTTTGCTATACAAGGAAAAGACTAAGAAATTGCATGATGCTAAGATCAAGAATCGTGAGTTCAAAGTTGGAGAGCCGGTTCTCCTCTTTAACTCAAGATTGAAGCTTTTTGCGGGCAAGCTTAAGTCGAGATGGTCCGGTCCATTCACTATTGCTCAAGTGTTTCCATATGGAACTCTTGAGTTGTCCCAACCCGATGGTCCAAATTTTAAAGTGAATGGTCACCGTGTTAAGCATTACTTTGGGGAGGACATTTCCGTTGAAATGGTCCAAGAGATCCCCATTTTCCCCATGAATTAATTCATTGAGGGACGAGTCGAGCTAGAGACTCATTAACTCAAGCATCGTATAACTAGGTTTAGAGTGTTGTAGGTTAGAAATAAAGGCATAGATTTGGAGATAAGTGTAGGGGCGACCTTCTTTTGTCTTCATGCTTGTTTGTAGGGTTGCTCACTCATCTCATGCTTTGGAGCTTATGGAGGAGGCCCTTGTATCCGGTTCACTTCGTTACTTTAGTGAATTTTCATTGACAATTTGTGCTTAAACATGATTTCACTAATAGTAGTCCTTTCCTTAACTTGGGTTAAGCAAAGTCTATTCATTGTCATAAGTGTAGGGGAAGTTTTTATACTTCCATGCTTTTAAACATTGAGGACAATGTTTAGCTTAAGTGTAGGGGGGTCTTCTATCGAAGTGACCTTACCTAGAACTTGTCATTGTCTTTCATGATAACATGGAAAATTGAATTTTCAAACATTTTTCAATTTTTGATCTACTTTGGCCACCAAAAATATGCATTCATAATTTTTGCATTAATCATTTTTCATTTGCATAACATATTTGCATTGTATATATTTCTTCTTTTATTTTTCATCAAAAATATATAAAAAGAAAAAAATATAATAAAACATGGTTTTAACGAGTTTAGATTTCTTTGACATATTAGGCCCGCCATGGATATTTTGACTCAACCCGAGTTTGCTTATTTTAGCACTCTCTAGCTAGTATCCTTAACCATGTAGTCCTTCATTGGTCTATTAGGCTAAGCTTCTACTAATTTCATTCTTTGAAATTTTAAATTTGTGGAGAATGGGAAATGATAGAGTTGAAGCAAGTGTAAAAGGGCTAGATAGACTTCATGGCAATTACTTGTGGCTTAACCCTTCTCTTCTTTATCTCTATTTTCTTCGCTTGTATATAATTGTTAATAAATAATCAAGTACGGTTTTAATTGGTTTGTAATCTCTTATGCATTTTTGGCTAATCATTTATGGTTGGTATGAGTACGTCTTAAGATTCTAAGTTAGCACGTTTTATGTGTACTAGACTTGTGTCATGCTCCATATTTAGCGGGTGTTTTTCCTTTTCTTCTTTTCAAATTTCTTTGTGAGGAATAAAGAAAAATAAGAGCGGCTTATGAAAAAAATGAGTGGCTAGAAAAAAAAAGAAAAAGAAAAAATAATGCAAGACTCCCAAGAGGGGCAGTGTGGTGTTAATTATAGTGACTATTGAGTTCCAATATTACCTTGACGGGTTGCGGGGATTCAATAGATTGCTCCAATCCAATATTACCTTGACGGGTTGCGGGGTTGAAGATCCAAAATCTCAAAAAGATGCGGATGTAAATTATTACGTGAGTTTTATTTTTCTTTCCTTAGCGAGTGTGTAGTTACTTATGAAAGCATGACATGAGGATTTTACACATAAGGCGAATGACTTATTACTCTTAATACGGACTTGTATTAATTGTGAGCGGTTTTTCAAGTAATGGATGAGAAGATTACTTAGGATTAAAACCGTGCTTCCTTATTTTTGGATTTTACACTTCTTATATTTCACACATGAATAATGACAAATTTGCCCACAAGCAATTTGCTCAATTAATAACCGGTTCCACATTTAATTGTCATGAATAAGTTGATGCACTTTTTACTTGTGAATGCAATGATCCCATTTATAAGCTTGGTATGGGGAAAGTGAAACTTGAGGGTGATAAGTGTCCATGGTATCCAAGCCCTAATCCAAGTCATTGATTTCTTTATGAGTTATTTCCATCAAAACCATTTCAAGAAAAATCAAAAAGATATAGATAGAATTGTATTTTGATTCATTGCATTATTAAAAGTCAAAATCATGCATCATCTAGTTTAGAGTAGTGTAGATGCATCTCATATGGCCAAGGTGGATTAATTATGAGGGAAATGTAAATTTTTAAGCCTTGAAATATAATATTGCATGAGGACATGGCAATGCTCAAGTGTAGGGGAATTTGATATGAGCTTAAACTCATATCCTTTTATCAACAAATAACCCTAAAACATGAAGCAAAATACCCATTTATCTTGTAAAAAGCAGTGTTATGTGGTATGTTGTGTTTGTGTGATCTTATGTAGGTAAAAGGATACAATTTCAAGCAAACAAGGAAAAATCAAGCTCAAATGGATGAAAAAGACAAAAGAGGATCAAAAGTGACAAGACATTGAAGTTCAAGGACCTATCTTGACAAGTTGTGAAAGTTGAAGGACTAGAAGTGCAAATTATGAAAAGTCAAGATTCAAGTCAAACCTGGTCAAACTATCAAGTCAACTCAGTCAAAGGGCCATTTTGTACAAGTTTTGGAAGTTAAAGGACCAAAAATGACAAAGGAATGAAGATCCTAGCTTAAAATGGGAATCTGCCAAGTCAAGGGGCTTGTTTTGCCAAGTTTGGAAAATATTACAAGACATGATCCATGTGCATTAGCTCTAAACCAATCAGAAGCAAGGAAATAGTAAACACGGATCAAGCATTAATTTCCCATTAACTGCCGCCACATTTAATACCATATCTCAACAGTGCAATCCGTGTGACATGTTTTAAGCCAACCAGAAGACGCCACGTGTCATCTTCTTTAACAAAAAATATTTCCAGGATCGGGATTGAGATTGAAGCCGTTTCATGAGAAGATCAAAACACCAAACTTGCTCGTTTTGAAGAGAGGAATACAATGGTGCAATCCAATTAACAAATTATCCATTCAATCAAAAACCCCCAATTCAGTGTTCATCACCTTCAAGAGCAAATGCAGAATTTTTCCACGTGGCAATTTGTTATTGGTTCTGCTACGTCACAAACCCCAACAGAATCTCCTCTCATGCCTATAAATAGCTAGGATGTACCTCATTTCTCATTGTAGCTTAAATTTGTAAAACACATAGTTTAATCTTTCCTTTCCATTTTTCCCTCACTTTTCCCCTAACTACTCAAGAGTCTGACAAACTCTTGAGTCAGTTAGTTAGTTAGTAGCTTGTAACCACATTTGTAACTGAATTCATGCAATAAAATTCAAACTTCATTTTCCCGCCAAATTCTGTTCTTCTCAATTCTGTTACTACTTGCTGTTATTGGATCATCCTGTTGTTGATTTGTGCTTGTTATGATCAATCATTGATCATAATTGTCATTGGAGGAGTTTTGTAGCTGTTTGTTCAGAATTCAAGTCAATCCTTTGTTCCTTTGAAGATTAGTAGCAGAATGATGAATGTAGATGATTGTAGCTGATTAGATTGATGATTTTAGTTCAATTCTAGTGATAGGTGGTGGTATCACTAGTGCAAGAGAGCTCAGCGCTCCTCTTCTTCCCAAAGGACTTCTACAATAGGTTTCATTGCTCTTGTTTTATGTTCCTCTAAACAGTCAATTGCATGCTTAATTTTCCTAGTTAATCTTGATGGCTGCCTGTTTTACTTGATGAGTAGTTGATATTTGATTGATTCTAGTGTTTAGTAGTTCAGTTCTGGCATTCTTGTGATCTGATTTGTAGTTTCTGCATACATTCAGTTACTTGTTAGCATCATAGCTTACTTTCAGTTCTAGCATTGATTGTTGTTTGTTTACAGCTTTTAAACACTTCATTTTGTCCATTGAAATTAGTTTGCTTAAGCTTTTTAATCAGTTCAAACCAAAGCTCAATAAGTCTTTGTAAAATCTTTTTCATAACAGATTAAGGAGTGTTTGGTAGAAGCATAAGAGTAGATTTCAAGTGTTGATATTTTGTGTTCTAGAGTTCATTTCTAGTCATTAGGTGTTAACAAGTAGTCTTAAGTCATTTACAAGTCAAAATATTAGTCAAACAGGCAATTGGCTTAAAAATAGTTTGGGTCATCCTTATTACAGCTTTGTTGTTTGAAACTTGCCAATTTCACTAGCTGATTTCTCCTTCAGTACTTGATGAAATTTCTTCAAATTTGTTTCTGATTATAGCATATATCATAAACTTTCAGTTTCTAAAAGGAAATTCTACAGTATTAGGAAATAAGCTAGAAAATAGCTTATTGGTCAATGACTGAGCATTTGTCATTCTCTGATGTAAAGTGCATACTGTTTTACTGGTTCTCTTAATCCACTTCATAAATCTTATGATTTTCTTTCACCAATCCATTTAGAAAGTGTTGAATATCAAGATTTGAAGTTTTGAGCTTTTTCATAAAAATTGGTCAAACCTGGTCAACATAAGCTCAAAAGAACTTATTTCAGATTTCTTCTTCATTACTGGATGAAAATGGTTCTAGTTTGATTTCCCCATTTTTAAATCAAGTGCTTAATTAGTTTCTTCACAAAAATCAAGTTGTGACTGTTTGGTTTGGGTTGTAGCTTATTTTGTGCTTATTAATAAGCACTCTTTTGCTTATTTTGGACTTTTAGCTTAATTCCTCAGACACACATAGCTTAAATGGGATTTTAAGAGCTTTGCAAGTGATTTCAGCTTATTTGGTTGAGTAATAAGCTCAAACGAGCTTAATCTTTCCTTTGTCCCGATTTTAGTTAAAGGTTTAGTTTTATTGCACTTTAGTCCCTTCATTTCATTCAGTTTGGTAAACTTGGCTAAACTTCCAAGTTATTAGGGTTTGCTTAAAATTAGTCCCTGAACTTTGGAATTTGTTACATTTCAGTTATCAAGTTTGTTAGTTTGTTACTATTTGGTTAGTTTGTTATCAGTTTTACAAGTTTGGTCCTTATAGTTAACAGTTTTGTATTATTAGTCCCTAAAGTTGTTAGAATTTAATTTTCAAGCATTTAATTTTCCTAGAATTTACATTTTCAGTCCTTTTAGTTTCAAGTTTTGCATTTTATATTTTACTTGAATAAAATTTGGTATTTGCAACTTGTTTTACGTATAAGAAGGTTTATATTTTTCATTTTTAAATAGTTTTGTTTGAATTAGCAATAGATTACCAAGCAAGCTTGAACAACCAAGAACAATAATAAATCTGATATTGATTGGACTTTCTATTGGTTAAGAACTGAGAAAACGAACTTGCATTATACCCATTTCAAAAACACTGATGAGTTTATTTATGAGTTCATGGAAACTCGATTTATTAAGTCCATAGTGCTGCTGGAGCATTTATGAGACTAATACAAATTCATGAATCTAACATGACCGAGTCGTGTTCGAATAGCAGTCATGGACATGTCCTACTCTTTCACTCGTCACTGTTAGAAGCATGATCATGAGTCCGATCTTGGAAAAGTGATTAACACACTAAAGTCGATTGGACATGTTGTCAATATGTGGAGGAGAATAACGATTATGAATGGTGATTTTTTTAAATCGACGGTAGTCGACACATAATCTCATGTTACCGTCCTTCTCCTTGAAGGTTCTTTTGGAATGAATGGGAAGATTTTGGAATAATCGGCTGGTTATGAGTAAGGGACTTCAGAAGTCGTGTCATCAATAATGGCTGGAATCTTCGCTGCCATGAAGTAACAAACACGTGCTTGTAAAGCATAATTATTATACAGATTTTCTTGATGGAAAACCATGCTGAATGTATTCAGGATCCTGAACATTACTGTACAAAATCATGAATCATAGCGGGGTGTGTTGTTCGTAGTCCATAATTAAGATTAAATTCAACTCGCATCTGTCCGAGGTAATGCGTTAGCAGCTTGGATCTTATCATTAGGCTGAAGATAAACCGTCGTATACATGGGTGATACGAATGGCGTCCTTTATGGTCATGAATATACGAAATATGGGTACAAGAAATGAAAGTGTCATCGAGCAAATGTGACTGATCTCATTGATAAGCCGGTGATGGTACTAAAATTCTTGTGGCCTGATTAATACATGGGACCACAAAATGGATATACCCTTTGGAGGGTACCTTGAATTTCTTAGGGATGTTCCAGAATTGGACGTGAGTCATGTGTCTTGCCTTGTGTCTTGGAAACATAAGCATGACATGTGTCTTGACTGGTGTCTTGACATGTGTCCTCGAGATGTGAAACGAATAGAACTAAAAATATTAGGTTATTATGCCAGAATTGGCGGATCGGTTGGACTACTGATCCTTTATATTTCTGATCACATCCGCGGCCGGAGCTTCGGTTGCGATTGCTAGGATAGTTGTTGTCACACTAGTGGTTACTATAGTCTTGTCTGTCAGTTCCATGACGATCATTCTCATGACTGTGATTCATGTAACTATTCAGCTGAGTGGTCGGCTGGTACCGGTTCTCACTCATATGATTGAAACGACAACTGAATGACGTGTGACATGTAACTAAGAATTAGCGACAATTATTGATGGAAATCGTCCGGTGGTGAAGCATCTTCTCGTCTGATCGATTTGATCTAACGCCTTTGTCTTCGTCTTGTAAGATTTCCAGGTTTGTGAACAGCATCAGCATCTCGTAATGTCTCTAAAATAATCAGCAGCATCAACTTTCGTAGCATCTCCAAGTTATGAGTGGTATCAGCAATCTTGTAGGGTATCAACAAGTAGAGTACACCTGAGATGATTTAGAATCGACAAGCGAATACTCGTGAAGTATTGCAAGTGAAATACACATGGATTACGACATGTATAATACACATGGCATACGGTACATGGAGTACCCATGGAATGCACATGAAATGATCGGTATAAGGTCGATCATCTGACATGATTTGAAAGGAAAAATAATCGGTTAAACGGTTAGAAAACCATCAAGACAACCTGGCAATGCCAGTATAGACATCAACCTGGTTGCATAGAGAAATGCTAAAAGTATTGTTAAATAAAATTCAACGATGATTTGCCTGAAAGCACGATTAATGAAAACCAACTATGACTATCATGAAAGCAGGATTAAATGAAATCCAACAATGTCTTGCATGAAAGCATGAACAACAAAAGAGACGTAAGACATAATCAACATGAAGACGCAATCAACATGAGGAAACATGAAACAACTTAACATGAAGGAGTATACAACACAATTAGCATGAAAATGAAGTTAACCATGATAGTATAAAAACATACTTGACATAAAGACATAGTAACTTATGAGGGGATATGAAAAAATTTTATGCCAATAAATCATGAAAAGAAATTTATGCATGAAAAACAGTGCGTGAATGCATGATGTAGTTTATGAAAATCTTTATTTGCGCGAGGGTGAACGCCTGTGGGTCGATTCACCGAAACAAATACATAGCAAACTGGACGCCAATGGGTCAGTCCAAAGTTAAAAGTTTCGATAAAAGCACATGCGACTAAATAGGGCCAGTCCTGTACCAACCATTACTTAGTCATAATTCCTGCGACAATGATACATGGAATAAATGAATGAAACTCAACTGTCAAAACTTAACAAATTTTTTTTTAATGTGAATAATTATGAACTACTGGGTTCAGTTCACATTAGCCACTGCTCACAAGGAACATCGTGCAGGAAACAATGACATGTAACTAAGTATGGATGACGGTTGTTCCGTCCATACTAGTAAAAGCAATACTGTTGAAAACATCATGGTTAAAACAACAAGGTGCTAAAAACATCATGGTTAAAACAACAAGGTGCTGAAAACATAAATACATGGAGTAACAAGCGTTGGCTTAGGAAGCTCCTGATGACTACCCACTAGTCACAGGTCAAGGTTTAGAGCCTACAGGTCGAAGCCTTGGCTCTAATACCATAATTGTAACACCCCACTTTGATAAGTGGACCGTTACGCGTAATTATGGCATGTCATCAAAGCATGCAAGGTAATATGTAGTAAAACATACATGACCATAGGGAAAACCGGAATCAAAGATCGGTTCCCAAACATAAGCCCAAAACATAAATAAAGTAAATAAACAAGGAAAGACTAGACAAGCATAAGTATATGGCAAAAAGGAGAAGAAGTCTATGGTATCTTCAATCCTATGCACTTCCTCCAAATGCTCGAGTCCGTCCTTGGGTACCTGTCATCTTGGGACATAGAAAGGAAAGTAACGGTTGAGCATAACACTCAGTGCACGGATATATGACATAGTATAAAACGCTGAAACATAACTAAGACTAATAGCAGCGAAAATGTATAAGTCCTGGAAAACCTAGTTGTCTGTCATGTTAACTGGTTTTAGTTCTGAAAACATAACTTATGTTACTTATGAAAATCTGTATTAGTTAATATACCAAAAGCCAATATAGGTCACGAGGTCAACAACGTACATGAATACATGGAGGGGAGACCTCATCATGCAATTAGAGGGGTTGCCTCTAATTAACTGGTAAGTGGGTAGGAGGGATCAACTCCTTGTGAAGGATGCAAGGCACACACCACATTCACCATGAAATCCTGACTGAAACATGTAACAAGGATGCACCCATACGCCCCACATGATAATATAGTAATATAATGGCCAAATAACTAAAAAGGGACGCCACGAGCTATCACTCCGCCGTGGTGAAGTCATAACACTAGTGCCTCTAGTGTTATGGTTATGGTACCTCAATAACTAGGTGAAACTGGTCATGCATGTATACGGCTAAGGTAACTAATAAACATAAGCATTTAATCTGTAACTACTGGGTAAAACAGTTGGCTGCATATAGGAAATCCTAATGAAGGAAGAGATTGTCCTTACTGAAGGACAGGAAATCCGTACCTTAGGCCCAGTGAACGAAGAAGACGAACGGAAGAGAGTCCTACTTCGATCTCACTAATGCTACATAAATAGTATACGTGTATAAGTATTTTGATTACTGAGTACGAAACTGGTTTTATATCATGGTTAGCTTATTTTATATGTTCATGTCTTGTTTTACTGATTTTAACGTTATGCTGTATTTATCATGTATTATATATATTCTGATAAGTATTACTTGTATTTCTTGTATTATTATACTTGTTGTGTAATAATAAGTAACTTTCTAAAAATAGCAGGTTTCCTAAAATAGAAAGTTTCCAAAATAGATTAACTGCTTAAAATAGATAAGTTTCTAAAAATAGAAAGTTTCTAAAAATCATAAGTTGGATTAATAAGCTAATAAGATAAGCTTACGTTTTACTGATTAAATATACTAAGTCATGTGATTAATGGTATAGTTTATTAATTATAACATGTTAATTAAATAAACTATATGTTATACGATTTAACTAAATATAATCATGATTTAATTAAATTAAAGTGTATACAATACATAGGTTAAAATGTGTATTAATATTTATATTAATATAACCTAAGTCATGAAAATTAATTAATTATATGTCATGTTTTAATAATTAATAGTCTAAATTACATAAATAAATACTTAGGTTAAAATCATGTATTATCAAATAATAATAATAAACCTAAGTCCATGTTTAAATTAACTTAATTACTAGTCATGTTAAACTAATTTAATTTTCCTTGAAAAAAATAATATAACTTGTAAACGTGCGAATCTCGTAAAGAAAATGTTTAACTTGTAAAATTTGACCCATGCCCATGTTTAATATAAGCCGAGCCAAACACACCCTAACCGGCGGCTAGGACTTGACCAGCCGTCGGCTGCCACTGACTACGCAGGGCTTCCCCTGCTGTGACGTTTGTTCCCACCGGTCTAGACCGGTTCCCCCTGCCTCCTAAACAAGACCCACAAAGACCTTGTATGGTCTCGGTTTCCACTGCCTACACCAAGGTTTCCCCCGTGGGTTCCTTGGTTGCTACTGACCATAACAAAACCACATCGAGCCCTTTAAGGGTCTCGACTGGTGGAAGACAAGTGACACCGAGAGCTATAAAGCTCTCAGTTTAGGTGTGGTTGAGCCAAAAACAACCCCAAACCCGAACCCTCCTTGATTTATAACATGGTAAGATCATTATTTATAATGACAAATAAATAATGATGATTAAAACATGAATCAATTAGAAGAAAAGGGTTTTATGAATTACCAATGCTTGATAGAAAAGAGGTTTGAATCACAAATACGAATGTGCAAATCCCAAGATCAAAATTTAATTCTTCTTTCTTGTTCTTGACCCAAAACCCGGCGGCACATAGGGTTCTTCGGGTTTTTGTATTATTTTTATGTTTTTACCAAAAGAAAGGAATACATGCGTGTGTTTGTATAGTCACCTTTGGTGGTTATTGGGCCTTGGGCACTTTTGATTTCTTGTCCAAACAGCCGACCAAACACCCCCTTTATTGTAGTGTTTCCTGTTTCGGGTTAAATTTACGTATGTGTATGTTCGTGTTTGAGTTCCCGCGTTTTGGCTTCTTGTCATGATTAAAGTATTTACGTAGATACATATTAATAAGAAATATATTCGTAGTTCTTATCGTGCATTAATAGATTAGAAGTTTTAGACAATTCGTGTTATAATAATTACTTGTACTTAATCGATATACGTCGTCTGATAATAGATATATGCATAGTCACATGTTCGTGATTATAATTATTATAGTTAATAATTATCGTGTACTACCACGTACTTAATACTTATCGTGTAATAACACGTACGTACTTATTATCGTGCATTAACATGTACGTAATTCTGTAATTCAATATTCGTGATACGTGTACGTGACATAATTAGTAAGTTTTAATTGGTTCGTATGTTTACTAAGTGTACTGTTCATGGTAAAAGTATGCGGGTTTTACAGTGAACTGCCCTCCGCACGTAAATCGTACAAGACATCTGACAGCTCGGTTCCTTACAGCACGCTGATCATAACCTTTGTTTTCACATCCGCCATTTACATATCCTGTTGCGTAAAACATGTCATCCCCTTCTTTAACAAAGTGAAGCATACACACATTATCATCCAAATTATCTTTTGCAAATGCTTCCCATTCGTCCCCATACAAATGCAGCTTTGTTTCATCTCTTCTTATTAAGCATACGTAACGATACTTGTTGGGTCCGTTAACAAAAATGTATGGTTGACCATTGAAGAACCCGACTTGAATACTTTTGGTAATACCTACAACATAGATGTCTCATGTTACTCCTATGTAAAACAAGTTGTTGTTAGTAAATAACTAACACGTGTTTAATGAAAAGGTAACTATACGCATCAAAAAGCTTTTGTATTCTTCAGTTCACATTGGGAAAATAAATTCATCATCCATGATAGCCTGAAAGAAATTAAATAGCAGAACATATGATTAAATTTTTTTATAAGGCATGTACTATAAACGCGTTAAACACTTTTCCTCACTGAATCATATGGAATACTTTTAGTTAGTTTTATTTACTTTCTAAATGGAAAATGGCTAATAATGGTGATAAACTCACTCGAATCTTTCTGATTCATACAGATAATGTACACTATGTATAACTATATATTCTGATTTACCAAACTTTGAAGGACATACCTTATGACATGATATGGTATTTTCTATGCATCATTATCTTTATTATCAGTTCAATTTTTTAAGGTTTAAAACACAATGGCAAATATTTAAACAGACAAGCTATGATCTATGTTGCAATCAATAAAATATATTAATCTATCCAAAAACTTTTTCAGGTTTGTAACCTGAATATCAGCTACTATGATTGATATAACTTTCAGTTCATCATTATCCAGGCTAAATTGAACTTACTATACTGATCAAAAACACATGCAGATCATTAAAAAATGGAAAACTAATTAGGAAACTTTATAATCAAACTATTAACATCTTGATTTAAAGTGACATAAACAATAGTCCAACCAATGATCCGTTCGAATAATTGTTGCATTACTATGCAGATTAATCATATTATCGGCTAATGTTAATCAAAAGTGGATGACCTATATCTTGGGGTACTGTTAACTGATAATAGTATGATTTCAATCACTAATAACAGATCATACAATAAATAACATTTAATCTCTTTACAAACCTCTAAGAACATAAAAATTAAATTTATTGCACTGTTCAGTTATATTAGATGATGCATGCGTTTAAAGATGATCAATTGATAATGAAAATTAATTAAAAATAGTAATGACTTTACCTTGAGTTGTAGATAAATCTCAAGAACAATCGATCACCACTGATTTTCTGTGTTTCTGATATGCGTTTTGGGTTTCTAACCTTTTTGATAATTTTGATATGGATGGAGTGTTTTGGTAAGTATGATATCATAATTATTATGGGTATACATTTCTCACCTATAGCCTATATTTTTTATTTAATTAAATTAGATAATTAATAAAATACATCATTTATTTGGTAAATATTATTAATGTTTAATGACAAGTTTAAACAAGATACATATGTTTGTTGCATGCATTATGTAACTCATATATTTTGTTTAGTTTTTTTGCATGCATTATGGAATGTGTATGTTTTGTTTTTTTTCTCATAATCATGAATTATTTTGTTGATTTTGTTGTCATCTAAAAGCATTGTTTGTATAAAACATGTTTATTACATTCAACTACAAAATTATTTTTATTAAAAATACATTTATTTTGAAGATCAATTACATTTTTAGTAAAATTTTCTCATTCCTATAAGACCTAATGGTTTTCACTTTAAAAAAACACATACAAAAACTATTTCTTACAATCAAAAGCCTTATACCACATCATCTAAGGTATTAATGTGTCTTTGATAAGTCCTTATTATATTTTTCATATATGTTTTATCAATCATTATTTTGATATTATGTTTGTTTAATTGTATTTGTTGTAGGATTTTATATACTCTGAATATGAAGGATTCAGGAGAAAACAAGTCGTCAAGCACCGACAATAAAGTTGTTATTGATCTATCCGGTGATGATGATGATGATGATGATGTTAGTTTTACAATTTAATTATCATAGCATGTAGATTAAATAATTATACATATTATATACCTTAATACATAGCAACTTTTTAACTATATATTTTTTTTTCAGCCCTTCAAGGATATCAATGATGATGTTAGTGTTAAGATCATCTATAACATATGATTTAAACAAAATCTTTATACATATGTTTAAAGTTAGATGTCTAATTTATTATTTGTTGAGAATACAATTTTGTATAACCAGTTTGTATGTTCATCACAAAAAAATTTTGGTTACAGCTGATTTGGACACCTCAGTTATGGTTGACTGGCTAAAACTTAACGTTGGGCATCATAATGATTGCCAAGAGGTCTTGAACCGCGTGAGTGCGAGGTTTCTTAAGGTCGATGCCATGATTCAGGAATTTTGCGCAATTAGACTTGAGTTAGACGATAACTGCTATGTTGACATCAACTGCTTCCGTGATGATTAAACATACATGGTGGAACTATGGTTATCAAAAACTGTTTGTCTTTATTTTTTTGAGTAGTAAATTTTATGTTTTAAGAATTGTTAATGAAATATTTCATTAATTGTATCTGATTTGAATTAGTGTTGATCTGTTATTAATTGTTCCATTTTCAGTTACAATATTTTTAGTAATGACAATAAATGTGACTTCTACAAATAATTCATCTGATTTATGAGTAATAACTAAGAATCCCTGAAATCATGCATATTAAAATGTAACATTTATAAATATTTTTTGTTTTGTGTTGTATGCAAGTATACACATTTATGAACACAAAAAAGTTCTCCACGTCTGTACTAATCCATTAAGATGGATGATAACAATCAAATCGAATCAAGAAAGCGTAAAAAAAGTTGTTGTGAATCAAAACACGCATCATTCAAATGAAAACTCTTATTTTAATGTCAACATGAGCCATCAAAATTCAAATCAAGCAGTTCCTACATCAGAAAAAAGTACACCGGCTCCAAAAAGAAGAGTATCACTTGCTGAGATACTCGATTGTAAGTTGGTTGTTCACATTAAATAATTGATTCATTTTTTGCATGTTAATCAATATATTGATTTGTTTGTTCTTATTTTATTAGATGATCCACTTGATGGAGGTGTTCCAAAATATGGCCACGAATGCTACATGTTCTTTCTTTTATTATCCTCATATATTACGAGAACCCGTTTCATCTTTATAAATATAAACATCCGTTAATTTTCTTTTACGAAAATGACTCTTTAAGCTAAACCCGGCGTTAGACGGGTCTTTAAGCTAGTGAATAATATACAACAGAACATCAGTATAACTACAGATAACACAGTAACACACTAAAACATGACAGAATAACTATAACAAGCTAAAAACACACAGAACCAGTAAAAGACATGTAATTCAGACAACTCGTACACGTTCCCATTCTTATGTAGTATTATCCGTCAAGGCGGAGGAGTTTCTTCAGTGTTTTCGTTAGCTTCTACTGGACATAAGCTACGGATTTCCCGTCCTTTAGTAAGGACAACCTCTTCCTTTATTAGGATTTCTCGTATACAGCCAACTATTTTCCCCAGTAGTTACAGATTAAATGCTTATGTTTAATTAGTTACCTTAGCCATATACATGCATGACCAGTTTCACCTAGTTATGGAGGTACCATAACCATAACACTAGACGCACTAGTGTTATGACTTCACCACGGCGGAGTGATAGCTCGTGGCATCTCTTTCAGTTATTTGGCCGTTATTAGATTATTATTATTATCATGTGGGGTGTATGGGTGCATCCTAGGTTCAGTTTCTGTTAGGATTTCATGGTCAATGTGGTGTGTTCCTTGCATCCTTCACAAGGAGCTAATTCCTCCTACCCATTACCAGTTATTTAGAGGCATCCCCTCTAATTTGCATGACGAGGTCACCCCTCAAAGTATTCATGCACGTTGTTGACCTGATGGCCTATATTGGCTTTTGGTATATTAAACTAATATAGATTTTCATAAGTAACATAAGCTATGTTTTCAGAACTAAAACCAGTAAACATGACATACAACTAGGTTTTCCGAGGACTTATTCATTTCCGTTGCAATTCATGCTTTATATGCTTTATATGCTATCATTCCTTTATGTCTTGACGTTATGCCATATATCCCTGCACTGAGCGTTATGCTCAGTCATTTTCCATTTCCATGTTCCCAAACGGCAAGTACCCAAGGTCGCAAGTAGGATCTCTAGAGTATGTGCATTCGGATGGAAGCTATCCGGCCTCTTTTACCTTATGCATTTATTCCTACTTTCTCATACTTTACTTCATTTGGACATTGTTTAGTCCTTTCATTTACAGTACTTAATATTGCTTGTGTGTGAGTTACTTAGACTACCGATGTTTATTTCCGGTATTTCTATTTATGGTCATGAATGTTTAGATATTTACCTTGCATACTTTGATGACACACCATAATTTAATGTAGCATTCCATCTTAACAAATGGGGTGTTACAATTATGGTATAAGAGCCAAGGTTTCGACCTGTAGCTCTATAAAACATGACCCGTGACTTATGGGTAGTCACCAGCGTCTTCCTAAAACTGACAGTTGATTTTCATGCATTCATCCATTTTCATTTCATTTTCATGCATTCATATCAATGTCGCAGGTTTATGGCTAAGTAATGGTTGGTACAGGACTGGCCCTATTTAGTCGCATGTGCTTTTATCGAAACTTTTAACTTTGGGACCGACCCATAGACGTCCCCTCACTATGTCTTTTGTTTTGGGTGAACTGACCATAGGCGTTTACCCTCGCGTATATAAAAGTTTTTATAAATTGCATCATGCATTTTAAACTGTTTCATACATTATAAACTGCTTCATTGATTTATACATTGTTCATACATTTTTATGTCATCTCATTTCAGATTTATGATTTATGTTGCATTTTGTTTTAAACTGTCAGATGGTGAACACACGCAATGCTCAGGAGTTGGCTGCAGCTGTCAATGCAGCTCTGCAAGCCATCCTTCCCCAACTTCGCAATTAAATCAGGGACGAAGTTCATGCTGAAATTCAAGCTCAGGGCGTTTAGTATGGCCCCCCATCCTAAAAATCACTACAACAACAATCCTTCACCACCACCACCTTTTACTCTTATGACTTGGTTGGAGCGATTCAACAAACAGCGACCCCGTTCGTTTGAGTAGACTAACAGCCCTAATGAGCTGAATCTTGGATTTCTAACATCGAGAAGATATTGGATGCTATGGGTTGTGACGGCATTTTCAAGGCAAGACTGGCTTGCTATAAGTTTGAAGGTGATGTGCTACAGTGGTGGAAGTCTGTCAAGCAGGCCAATGGTGGTGATAATTGGGTTGCACTCTTGACTTGGGACCAATTTAAGGAGCTCTTCCTTAACCAGTACTTTCCACATGCTGAACAGAAGAAGCTTAAGCGGGATTATCATAATATCTGACAGGTTGCTGGGGAGAATAGCAACGAATTCATGCAGAGGTTCTCCGTTTGGCTGGTTTCTTGGGAGTAGCAGCTGGTACTGTTGAGGAGCAAGCTGAGAAGTTTCGCTGGGATCTTTGCACTTCGGTTACCAACAGTTTGATTTGTGCTACATTCACTACAGTAGCACAGGTGACCGATGCAGCCCGTAAGCTTGAGATGCTTCAGGAACGAGAGGAGTTGGTGATGACAGAGCAATGAAGAGGTATCTTCAATCACCAATTGTAAACCATTCATTTCCATCAGTATTTTCATTTTCATACCATCCTTTGTTCAACTTTATAATCCAGGCAGAAGACTGACGACCGTAAGCCTGCGGCCACTCAGCAGCAAGCATCTAAGGGAAATGGTCAGACCAACGGCCGTTCAGGTTCTGAGAGGCGTGGGGGTAATGATTATTACCGTAGCAAAGATAATAACTCGAACAACAACAGTTCCCTACATTAACCTTCTTTTATGTTAAACTATCTTATGTTATAGTATTCTGACACTCCAACGATTTTAATTCAGGAACAACAATGGTAACGGCAGGGATCAGGACCGTAGAGGTTCACAGCCTAACCGTTCTACCTTATCTGCTAATTATTAAAACCTTTAATGTAATTATGTTTATGTTCCATGATCATGTCTCATGCATGTAATCCTGAAGCAGGCTCTCAGATAACTAGGACGCCTGCTGGAGGATTCACACATCCTATCTGTCCTACTTGTTCGCGCAGACATTCTGGTATTTGTCGAGGTACTGGTGGTTGCTTCAAGTGTGGCCAACAAGGCCATCAGCAGAAGGACTGTCGCCAGGGTGAGATAGAAGGCACCTCTGGACATGCTGACTCCAAGCCACCTCCTACTTCTGGTCGCGTGTTTACTATTACTAGAGACCAGGCGAACAAGACTTCAGGTATCATCACTGGAAATATCTTTATGAATGGTTTGGCATCATGTGTTCTATTTGATACTGGAGCGAATCATTTAGTCATATCAACTACTTTTGTTGTACGTGTTAGGATTTCCCCTATGCCATTAGATAATGCCTTATGCATTTCCACGCCACTTAGGGACTCTGTACGAATCACTCAGGTGTACAGAGATCTTCCCCTAGAATTTGACGATAAGATCCGCAGAGTTGACGCACTTCCTTTGAACATGGGCGATTTTGACTTGATTTTGGGCATGGACTGGTTATCCAAACACCAGGCTACGATTGACTGCCACACTTATCGAGTTATCTTCGGTGATGTTAAATCTCTAGAGTACATACACCGTAATTTTCTGCCAGGGAGGCCAGTACAAATTATTTCATCCATGGAGGCGCGTGCACTACTATCACACGGCTGTTAGGGCTTTATAGCCAATATACATGACATTACTACCGAGTCTCCATCGATCCAAGATCAGCCTATTGTGTCAAAATTTCATGACGTTTTTCCTGATGAACTTTCAGGCATACCACCTGTTCGTGAAGTCAAGTTTGAGATTGAGCTCATTCCAGGTGCAGAGCCAATTTCCAAAGCTCCTTATCGCATGGCTCCTATAGAGCTTAAAGAACTAAAAGTTCAGCTGCAGGAACTTCTGGAACGAGGTTTCATCCATCCCAGTGCATTGCCATGGGGTGCACCGATACTGTTCGTGAAGAAGAAAGACGACAGCATGCGGTTGTGTATAGACTATCGTGAGTTGAACAAGATCACGATCAGGAATCGTTATCCCTTACCGCGAATTGATGACCTTTTCGATCAACTTCAGGGCACCAAGTATTTCTCCAAAGTCGATCTGAGGTCTAGCTACCATCAGTTACGTGTCAAGGAGCAGGATATCTCCAAGACTGCTTTCCGTACACGTTATGGGCACTATGAGTTCATAGTCATGCCATTAGGACTTACTAATGCTCCAGCTGTCTTCATGGATTTGATGAACCGTATCTTCCATGAGTTTCTGGACAAGTTCGTTATCGTGTTCATTGATGACATCCTGATTTTCTCCAAATCCAAGGAGGAACATGAGGAACACCTTCGTATAGTCTTGCACATTCTTCGTCAGAAGCAGCTGTATGCCAAGTTCTCTAAATGTGAGTTCTGGTTAAGCAAGGTGGCATTTTTGGGCCATATTGTATCTGCTGAGGGGATCACCATGGATTTTGCAAAGGTTGAAGCTATCACCAAATGGCCGAGAGCTACATCTGCAACTGAGGTCAGAAGTCTTATGGGTTTAACTGGCTACTACCGCAGGTTTGTATAGAACTTTTCACGGTTAGCCTTACCTTTGACTAAGCTAATGAGGAAAGGAGAGAAATTCGTCTGGACAGAAGAACGAGAGAAGAGCTTTGAAGATCTTAAGCAGAAGTTAGTGACTGCACCTATTCTTACTCTCCCATTTGGTTCAGGTGGATTTTAGATTTATAGTGATGCTTCAGGAAAGGGTCTAGGTTGCGTTCTCATGCAACATGGGAAGGTTATTGCATACGCATCACGACAGCTGAAACCTTATGAAGAAAACTATCCCATTCACGATTTAGAGCTTGCAGCAGTTGTTTTCGCGTTGAAGATCTGGAGACATTATTTGTATGGTGAATCATGTGACATATTCACCAATCACAAGAGTCTCAAGTACATCTTCACCCAGAAGGAACTGAACATGAGGCAGAGGAGATGGTTAGAGCTATTGAAGGACTACGACTCCAACATTCAGTACCATCCTGGTAAGGCGAATGTGGTGGCAGATGCTCTAAGTAGAAGGTCGGGTATGATTGCTAGCATCTGGATTGCAAAGGAGATCATCCGTGACCTAAAGATGACTGATATTGAGTTTTGTATACGAGGACAGCACGGTTACTGGGCTAACCTTAGAGTGGACCCAGACTTACATTCTAGGATCAAGGAAGCTCAGAAGGACGCTGGTGAGATTTGGGCTATCATTCAGAACCTTGATCAGCAGACGGAGTTTCGTGTTGACAACGAAGGTATCTTATGGCAGGGCACTAGACTAGTGGTTCCTGATGACTCTACACTCAGGGAAGCTGTGCTGACTGAAGCTCACAGCTCTCCATTTACCATACATCCTTGTTCTACCAAGATGTACCACGACATCAAGCAACACTTTTGGTGGAGTGGTATGAAGCAGGATGTTGCCACCTTCGTTTCTAAATGTATGATTTGCCAGCAGGTTAAGATCGAACACTAGAGAGCTAGTGGGTTACTACAACCACTAGATATTCCAGCATGGAAATGGGAAAAAATCGCCATGGATTTTGTTACTGGTCTTCCTGTGACTCAGAAGAAGAACGACGCTATCTAGGTTATTATTGATAGGTTGACTAAATCTGCTCATTTTCTGCCGATCCGCAAGGAGCATCCGGTCAGCAAATTAGCAAACACTTTTCAGAAGGAGATCATGAGACTGCATGGTACTCCATCAGAAATCATCTCTGACAGAGATCCCCGTTTCACATCGTGTTTCTGGCAGAGTCTGCAGAAAGCTTGGGGCACCAGACTTAAGCTCAACACCGCCTTTCATCCTCAGATCGACGGACAGTCGGAACATACCATTCAGACATTAGCGGACATGCTGCGGCCGTGTGCTCTAGAACGGTCAGGAAGCTGGGATGATTATATATTTCTAGTGGAGTTTCCATACAACAACAGTTGGCACGCTAGCATCAAGTGTGCTCCTTTTGAGATGTTGTATGGTAGGAAGTGTCGCGCCCCAATCTGCTGGGATCAGGTGGGCGAACGACTGCTTCAGGGTCCAGAGATGATTGAGGTGACTAATGAGAAGGTCGCCGTCGCCAAGGCGAAGCTTCAGGAAGCTCGTGCTCGTCAGAAGAGCTATGCTGATAAACGTCATAGAGATGTATCTTTCAACGTAGGTGATCACATTTTCCTCAAGCTATCACCTGCACGATGAGTTAAACATTTTAGAGTCAGAGGGAAGCTCAGTTCTCGCTTCATCGGACCGTTCGACATCATAGAACGCGTTGGTGAAGTGTCATGTAGTTTAGCATTACTGCCTCAGCTATTACACGTCCACAACGTGTTCCATGTGTCCTTACTCAGAGGATACAACTGTCATCCAGTTCATGTTATCTAGTATCCGCTTGATCAGATTCGAGAGGATCTTTCATATGTCGAAGAACCCGAGAGAGTTATTGAACGAGAAGATCATGTCATGTAGAGGAAGACGATCCCTTTCGTCAAACTCCTCTGGAGGGATCATCCTGAGCGGGAAACCACTTGGGAGACGGAGGCGTCTATACGGACTTCTTACCCTCATTTCCAGTTCTAATTCGGGTATGTTTTCTTTCAGTTTATGTTTCTCCAATTCGAGGACGAATTGTTCTTTTAGAGGGGAAGAGTTGTAAAACTCGCATTTAAAATACCATGAACAGTGCACATGAACAGTGAACATCCAAAAATACGGTAAAATTAAAACTTTCCATTTATAATATAATTCACGTAACACGATACTCATTAACATGTAATTACGTATATATTATAAATGTGTTAAGTACACGACATATAAAAGTCATGATAATTAAACATGAACGATCACGTAAATATTTTAACTCGAGAAAACTACGGGTTCCCCATGTGGGCCCCATGTGCCGCGGCTAAAAGAGACAAGAAGGAAAAGATGTGCTTTGGCCCATGACCCAAGTTAAAACCCATAATAAACAAAACACAGGGAAAACTTAATCATAATTTAGGTTTACAGAAAAAGTTCTCCCTTGCCTCCCTTTGCCTTTCTTGTCGCCGGCCACCTAAAACCACAAGGACAAACCGGATGATTTTTGTTACTTAATTATTGTGTGTACGTGATCGTGATCTTAATTCTTTCTTCCACGTGTTCGGTAAATCAAAAACCTTTTCTTTTTCTTTTAATTCTTATTGAATTCATGTTCCTATTTAATTAATCCAAAAACCAAGTAAATAACACATGTGGGATTAATTAAATCATGGTTTAAGGGGTGTTTGGTGTTGCTTTGGTTCGGCCGAGATCCAAGCCGAGAGCCTCAAGGCTCTCGGTGGTGGTGTTTTGCCCAACCGAGACCTTATGATCTCGGTGTGGGGTTCGTGTGGATCGAACACAGGCAAAGGGGACCCGACCACGAGTCGAGGGTAGGGTTTTGGTTTGGATCGAGTGCCAACCGATACCTATAGGGTCTCGGTGGGGCCTTTTGAAGCTAACAGTGGGTACCGAACAACAAGCAGGGGGAACGGTCACAACTAGTGTGAACTGGCAGACCGCCGGTGGGAACCGTGTCCGGCAGCGGCTAGCCGTAGCTCGGGCAGTGGGTAAAACCACTCGGACAGTGGCAACCGGCTAGGCCGGGTTAGCCACTGTCAAGGGTGTTTGGCTCGGCTTATGTGTGACCCCTGGTTTTGGGCTCGGGTTAATTTTTAAAACACCGGTTCGGGTTTCGAGATAATACTTAAAATCAGAAATATGTTTAATTAAATTAATTACTAGACTTTTAATTTAATTAAATTCACGACTTAGGTTAAATATTAAAATTAATATTTCATGTATAACCTAAAGTATTTTACTAAGCTTAATTTAATTAAAACATGTATTTTTAATTAAATTCTTATAATGTATAGTTAATTAAATTAACCAAGTTATTTAATTAATAAGCTATAACCATGACTTGTATTATACTAATTAAACTTTACTTATTATTAATAATCCAGCTTATTCTAATTATGAAAACGTATTATTTTTGGAAACTTTCTATTTTTAGAAACTTACTATTTATGGAAACCTGCTATTTTTAAAAAGTTACTTAGTATTACAATACAAGTATTATAATACACTATTACATGAATAATATACAATAGAACATCAGTATAACTACAATAACACAGTAAAACATGACAGAATAACTATAACAAGCTAAACACACACAGAACCAGTAAAACACATGTAATTTAGACAACTCATACACGTTTCCATTCTTATGTAGTATTATCCGTCAAGGCGGAGTAGTTTCTTCAGCGTTTTTGTTAGCTTCTACTGGACATAAGGTACGGATTTCCTGTCCTTCAATAAGGACAACCTCTTCCTTTATTAGGATTTCCCATATGCAGCCGACTATTTTCCCCAGTAGTTATAGGTTAAATTCTTATGTTTTATTAATTACCTTAGCCATATACATGCATGACCAATTTCACCTAGTTATGGAGGTACCATAACCATAACACTAGAGGCATTAGTGTTATGACTTCACCACGGCGGAGTGATAGCTCGTGGTGTCCCTTTCAATTATTTGGCCATTATTATATTATTATTATCATGTGGGGCGTATGGGTGCATCCTAGGTTCAGTTTCAGTCAGGATTTCATGGTCAATGTGGTGTGTGCCTTGCATCCTTCACAAGGAGCTGATCCCTCCTACCCATTACCAATTAATTAGATGCATCCCCTCTAATTTGCATGACGAGGTCACTCCTCCAAGTATTCATACACGTTGTTGACCTCATGACCTATATTGCCTTTTGGTATATTAAACTAATATAGATTTTCATAAGTAACATAAGCTATGTTTTCAGAACTAAAACCAGTAAACATGAGATACAACTAGGTTTTCCGAGGACTTATTCATTTCTGATGCAATTCATGCTTTATGTGCTATCATTCCTTTATGTCTTTACCTTATGCCATATATCCGTGCACTGAGCGTTATGGTCAGCCGTTTTCCATTTCCATGTTCCCAAACGGCAGGTACCCAAGGTCGCAAGTAGGATCTCCAGAGTATGTGCATTCGGATGGAAGATATCCGGCCTCTT
This sequence comes from Glebionis coronaria, assembly GCA_025667525.1. Taxonomy (NCBI): domain Eukaryota; kingdom Viridiplantae; phylum Streptophyta; class Magnoliopsida; order Asterales; family Asteraceae; genus Glebionis; species Glebionis coronaria. The sequence continues at coordinate 384,121,923 of CM046875.1, forward strand.
TTACCTTATGCATTTATTCCTAAATTCTCATACTTTACTTCATTTGGACATTGTTTAGTCCTTTCATTTACAATACTTAATATTGCTTGTGTGTGAGTTACTTAGACTACTGATGCTCGATTTTGGTATTTCTATTTATGGTCATGAATGTATAGACATTTATCTTGCATGCTTTGATGACACGCTATAATTTACTGTAGCATTCCATCTTATCCGAAATTACTTCCACTATCACCGTCGAGGAAGTAGACCGGTTCACGTCAGACTACTATATCCCCCATTATTTACACCCTGAAGTACGAAATCCGAACCAAAACATTAGACAGGCGCCCGAGGGCAAAATAGGAATGTACACCAGGTTTTTCGACTATGCCAACCACCGAATCCCTATGTCACGCTTCCTTATCAGTATACTTACACATTATGAGATCCATGTGTCCCAATTACACTGTATAGGTGCGACAAAAATATCCGACTTCGAAGTCAACTGCCGCACCTTAGATATAGAACCAACCGTGGACCTATTCCGTGTCTTCTACCAGTGCCTACTGTCGAATGGATGGGTGTCGTTCGCCAAACGGAAGGGTGGTCTCCAATGCTATGTTGAGAAAGTAGAATCGTTAAGAAATTGGAACGAATCCTTCTTTTGGATTGACAACACCGCCTACCCATTCCAATACCCATTTCTGACCTCCTGAACGTTGAGGAAGGACCCCATGCTTGGCCCTACCACGTATAGCGCCGCAGATGCAGACATTCTAAACAACAATTGCATTCCCATTCAGGCCTTTCCTGAAGCTCTGTTGTACATTCTGGGACTTAGCCGCGCAATCATTTATGGTGAGCGCGAAGTTCCTTACTTTCGCGATCCTCGTGGCCAGGGTTAGTGGTCTCCTCGACGTTCTTCATACCATTTTGTAAGTATTTTCCCCTCTAGTTATCTAACAAAACTTTTTGCTTGTCAACAATGTGTGATACAATGATGGATATTCTTGATCTTGTCCGTGAGACCTTCCCAGAAGATCTGATTGTTTATTCTCACCCGCTGAAGGAGAACGAGGAGCCACTACGTGTTCGTGCTGAGAGAAACACCATGGACCTATGTTGGGTCTACTAGATGTAGATCTTGCAGCCTGTCAGGACCGGTGAATGACTTCTGTAATCACAAGTCAAATCACAAAGAGACTCTATACACAATATGAATGTAAAATATAAATGTAATCAAGAAGAACAGAATAACTATAAAGACTTGATCCTTTCTAAGGATTTCTAATATTGATAATGACTAGAACTACGTTTGGTGAAGGTGTGTCTAACCCTTCTGCCTAAGGTTCCTTTTATACTACAAGGAAACCCTAATACATCATTAAAGAAAACGTGTAAAACTGATATGCATATCCTTTCCTAACATATCTCATGCATATCCTAACAGAATATTAAGTAAATAATAAAGTTTGACTTCGACTAGGACCAGGAGCAGGACTTGCTCCTACTACGACTAGGACCAGGAGGAACTACATACCTCCTAGTCTACCTATTACATATAACTATTACAATGGTCCTAACAATCCTCCCCTAAACTTGAATTTGACCTGTTGAGTTCAAGTTTCCTGGAAAACGTGCAAAGAAAGCCCGAGGATTGTATCAGCAAAACAAAGAGCAGCATCAACAATATACGAATCAGAGGAACCGCCGCAACATAAAACACTAGAAGCTTCTCCAAAGCTTGTAACAAATCAGCATCGTGTTGAATCTTTTCAGCAACATGAGCAGATTTGATGAGCCTTTACCAAGTAGTTGCTCACTCTTGGGCTAGCCAGTCTTTTGGTGGAATCATGACATCACCCTAGGAGACTAGAACCCAGCCTAACTCTTAGAACGTGAATCAATGGTGATTGGGAGTACCCTGATGATTTTAGGCAAACCATCACAGCCGTCAACGGATTTGATGCGTCTTTACCAGAAGCCGTACCCCTCTGGACTCGCCAACTCTTAGCGATGAAGCATCGGTGAGTTGAACACCCTATAGCTTTAAGCAAGTTATTACAGCTATCAACGGATTTGATAAGATCTTTACCAAGAGCCGTACCCCCTTAGATTAGCCACTTTTCAGTCCAAGACTATGGCAAGTGAAAACCATCCAGTTTTGGGTAACCTGGCAACCATCAACGGATTTGAGAATCGCACCAGGAGCCGTACCCTCAAGGTGAATCAACTTTTTCTTGTCGATTAGACATGGTAAGTTGAGAACCATGTGTTGTGTGGACCACGTCCAACACCAAGTGAAACCAAGTACCAGAACAATCTCAAGTCAGTAACCAGAACCCACATTGTGAAGCAGCCAAGGGATATTATTCACAAGTATAAAATCTAAACTGTGTTAAAAGTATAAGCAGATATTATATAAAAAGGATAATTTTTTTTTTTTTTAAACTATAAAGAATGAAGTTCACCAATCACTGTACATATTGGTGAAAAGAATGAAAATAAGAACAAATGAACAAAAAGACAAAACATAAACACTTACAACCCAATCACCTTACATACCAGAAGCAGCCTTCTTATCTGCTATCAACCTTGCCTGAATACCTTCTACCAATGTCGTGGCCATAGATGACTCATTTCCAGATGGAGCAGTAGAAATTTGCAAGTGACTCGCCAACATCGCCTCCATTGAAGAAATAGTCAAAGGATACTCCACATCCGTCAGCATAAACACCATATGACCAGATTCTAATTCCAACATATGAACACCACATCCAGCATATAGCTTCCAGCGCAGAATCTCCCATTGCATTTGATCCCTCCATATGCCCGAAACAGGAGTATTAGGAGGAGCATCCAACATCAGCTTGAGATCAGCCCAGATACGCAGACCAGGCCATGAAGACACAACCATTGGGTCAAACGACATACTAGAATCAACAAGTCCATACAATGCCATAAGCTCCATACGGTCAGCCCAAGACAACACACCCTGAAAACCCGTTGCCAATCGCACAGACCCATCACTCAAAGTAATCCGATGGGATACGCCACCAGGAAGTGTTGTAGATCGCTCAACCGTATAACCAGTAATGTTCCCATTGCCCAAGGGTAAGTCAGAATCGCTGTCAGAAGCTGCATCAATTAAATTCTCAGGATCACGCTTCTCAAAAGGAACTGTCTTACCACGGCGAACACGACGAGCTTGTTTCTGGCGAATGGAACGTCTAGGTGTGGGATCAGTAGGTGTGGGTTCAACCATGACTCTAACCTCAGCAGCAGCAGGGGGAGAAGTAGAAGTAGATGCATGAATATGCCCACCCAATGAACCAATAGGAGCTGCATCAGAAGTAGGATTAGGTTGAGTTCCAGGAACTGGTGGTGAAGGAGATGGCAAATCAGGTGTAGTAGCAGCAGTTGTGGTGGTGGTAGCAAAGGTGGTTGTAGCAGGACCAGCAGTAGAACCCATAGGAGCAACCAAAGGTGAAGTAGAAGGACCAACAGAAGTAGCAACAAAACCAGAAGGACTAGCAGCAGAACCAGGAGTGGGTGCAGACGAAGGACCAGTAGAATCAGCAGGCGTAGAAGAAGTCACACCACGAGGATGATAAATAAATCTTTCCGGAATAGGTTGACTCTGTCGCTTAACCATCTTTTCATAAAGAGCCTTTAGCTCATCAAAAGTCAAAGCCCGCACCCGGGCCCACGTCCAAGGAGCATTAAAATGAGCAGCAGACTGATATTTCACATAACGTTGCATCTGCTGGCGCTCCTCAGCCCGAGATAAAGGTCTGTTCCTTCTCTGTTTCTTAAGTTCTGCAGCAAGAGCCAACTGGTGCTTACGCATCAATACCATAGCCCGCGGAATAAAATTGTGTTCATCAACATCATCACCCAAAAGATCTTTAAACTGAGCATAATCCCGAGTGAGAACAGTCAAAACTTGCATCCATTCACTATCACTCCAATGCATGGCATCATGCTGAATCTGTTCACGCCTGCGCTTTCGAAGCTCTTCCTCAGCATCCCTATCGGCTTCATCAATCTCAGCTTGAACCCGACGAGCAGCCTCCTCACCAAGCCTTTCCTCTTCAATCTGGCGACGAGTACGCTTGCGAGATGGAGATGGAGCATCAGTCATTGGGGCCTTGCCCTTCGGATCATGAGAGGGACCAGCATGAGAACCATCAGCAGGATCAGAAGCACCACCCATAGAAGGGGGAATAGAACCAGGAGAAGGAACACTGGAGGACGTTGGAGGAACCGACAAATCATCATAAACTTTATCAGCAAAGGCAGCCTTGGCCAATAACGTCAAACCATCCTCAACATTCTCCGTACCCTCCTCATCAGAATCTGATTGGACCACATGCTTCTTGCGACGCCGTTGCTGAGTTTCCAACGCCTTGATGCGATCAGCCATAGGAAGAACAAACTCCCTTGTAAGCTTCCGATGTTGGTTTAAATCAGCTTCCAAACAAATCATCCGCTCATGGTACCTGCGCATAAGATCAAGCAAAGATATCAGTGTAGTAGGCTCCTCCGCCTGCCCACCAAGAGAACTTGGATCAGGGAAAGCATCACTGGAGCCCGAAGCAACATGTGGGTCAACCTGTGGAGTACTAGCATCAAACGGTTTATCACTCGAGTGTGGGGCAGGACTAGGAGGTGGAGTCTCCACAAATGGAGACGTGTGTGGGACTGAAGAAGGACCAGCCTTGGAAGGGGATGGTTTTTCAACCACCACCTCTTCAACCAGCTCCTCCTCAACCACAGGAGTGGCACCAGGAGTAGGAGCCTCCTCCTCCATGGGGTCATCATCAAGCACAACAAACTCAGGAGCCTCCTCCTCCTCACCCATAGGACCCTGAGCCAATCCCAACATGGCTTCAGTCAGGGGCCTCCAGTCCCTAGTAAACCCATTGACCATATTGTAATACACTTTAGCTGTAAGTTTAGACGGCACATGCTCAGTCCTATCACGAGGAATGCAAACAAGGATTTGCTGAAGAAACCTAGGGTACATAAGAAACTTCTTTCTCGAACCAGCAGTAGACAAATTACTAACCATCCCCTCAAATAGATAATGAGAAAAATTAAACACTCTACCCTGGGCTAAGCAAATAAGACCAGTAGCCAAAGGAGTAGGGAAAGCATCCCAACTCCCAGACTTGGGACTCATACAATGGATTAAAAAGTGAACCAGAAGCTTCCATTGGGGGGAAAACTGATTTTTCTGGAAGTTAAACTTCCCCCCATGTTCATAACCTAAAGCAGCCATCCCCTCCAATACTTCCGAATTGGGGATGGATTCAACACCACCCTCATCCTGAAGATGAAGAGAAGAGCGAATAGAAGCCTCAGTCACCACATATGCACGTCTATCTATGTTAGCATGGAGTGCACGTGGACGACCAGCCACATTCACAAGTTGAGCAGACGCCCAAAATTGTCTAATCACACTATCATATATGGTGGGACATACAGTAAATGCAAACCTTAGGTTGGATGCTTCAATGTAATCCAGGATGTCAGCAAAATGTTCACGATGGGGACCATGACCCAGATAAGCAACTCGGTTGTGAGCAGGTTGATAAGCAAGAGCAACCATGGATCTTGATTAATTGAAGGAAGAAGGATTGTGATTAGGGTGTAGAGAGTAGAAGCGGTTTTGTGTGTGTGTTAATTGTAATGAGTGAGTCAATGGTGTATGTTGACCATATATAAAGATATTGGTAACTGTTCATTGACCCCTATTAATGGGGGGGTTGCCCTTTCAAATTAAACCATAATTGCAGAGTAACCACTTGCCCTTTTTAACATAATAACCAACTCCCAACATGCTTAATTCAAACTTGTAAATACCAGTATTGGGAGCGTTGACCAAAAGTCAAAGCACACAATGGTAAGACCAGGAGCAAAACGTGATTAACAAAGGACAAAAGGAATGAACAGTATGCCAGACCAGTACCAGGAGCCAAACACCACTTGACATGGAAGGATTTTAAACCACCAGAAGCCAACCAATTATAACTAGAAGCTGACCAAAGAGGACCAGAAGCCAGTCATGTAAGGCCATATCCACCAGAAGAGAGCAAAATCCTCCATCATAAGCACCACACACCATCAGAACCAAGAAACTATGTTGTTAAATTCTATCAATACGTTAGTCTGACCTAATATGTACACAAAGCCTCCCCTTAGGCTTTGCCTCCTCTTAATCCTAGACCTCAAGGATTGACCATCCCAATATGAACCACCAAGTGGTTAAACCGAGGACCATCAAAAGCTTTAGTCAGCAAATCAGCAACATTGTCATCCGTATGAACTTTAAGAACCTGTATCAGCTTTTTCTCATTGGCATCCCGTATAAAATGATGCCGAATCTCAATATGCTTCGTCCGCTGATGAAAAACAGGATTCTTCACAATGCAAATAGTGCTTTGATTGTCAATAAAAATTTTGGTATTCATAAAACTGAAACCATAATCCAACATCTGATTTTGGATCCACAAAACTTGTCCACAACAACTAGCAGCCGCAACGTATTCAGCTTTTGTTGAAGAAGTAGCTACGATTGTTTGTTTCTTGCATTGCCATGAAATAAGTCGACGACCCAAAAATTGACAACCACCAGTAGTAGACTTCCTATCATTATTAGCACCAGCATAGTCACTATCACTATAGGCTTCTAGAACAAAAGGAGATTCTCTAGGATACCATAGACCCAATTTAGGTTGAGCCTTGATATACTTGAAAATCTTCTTCACTGCATTTAAGTTCGAAACCGTTGGAGTCACCTGGTGTCTAGAACAAGCACTTACTGCAAACATAATGTCCGGACGTGACGCAGTCAAATACATGAGGGAGCCAATCATAGACCTGTACATGTGAACATTTACCGGGGGGTCTGGCTCATTCTTAAGTTTGATTTTAGCAACTTCATAAGGAGTTGCTGCTGGTCTAAGAGGATCCATGTCAAACTTCTGAAGAATCTCATGGACATATTTATCTTGACTGATGAAAATCCCATCCGATTGTTGCTTGACCTGAAGACCAAGGAAGAATGACAGTTCACCCATTGCACTCATCTGAAATTCGCCTTTCATCAAGTGTTCAAACTCATCACACCACTCCTTCCTTGTAGAACCAAAGATAATGTCGTCCACATAAACCTGAACAAGGATAATATCCTTGGAATTCCGCCGAAGAAATAGTGTTTTGTCAATAGTAACTCTTCTATAGCCATTCTTTAACAAGAAAGTTGAAAGACGCTCATACCAAGCTCTAGGAGCCTGATGTAACCCATAAAGAGCCTTGACCACCTTGTAGACTTTCTTGGGATGAAGTGGATCTACAAACCCCTTAGGTTGAGTAACATACACTTCCTCGTCAATTTTGCCATAGAGAAATGCACTCTTGACATCCATCTGAAACATCGTAAAGCCAACATAAGAAGCAAAAGCCAAAAACAGACGAATGGCCTCTATCCTTGCAACCGGAGCAAAAACTTCAGTATAGTCAATGCCCTCAATTTGAGTGTGTCCTTGTGCGACAAGCCTAGCTTTATTCCTTACGACAATTCCCCGTGCATCCTTCTTGTTCTTGAGAATCCATTTGGTATTGATAGCTGTCTTTCCATCTGGTAAGTCAACCAGAACCCAAACATTCTGAAACAAGAATTGTTGCATTTCCTCCTGCATAGCCTCCACCCAACTTTGATCCTCAAGAGCATGAGAAACATACCTAGGTTCCACCTGTGAAAGAAAACAAGCAAACAAACAGTGTTGAAAGTCCGTATGATTATTACGCTTTTGATCCTCAATATAGCCCACAAGAGCATGATGATCAGACGAGGCCTTCTGGTGCATTCTGCGTGTCTTGACAGTAGAACCAGGATCTCCAATTATTTGAGTGGTAGGATGATCTTTATGTGATTGTAAGACTGGATTGGAAGAGACCTCCACTTTTGGTTCCAAGTTATTGAGATCACCAACAAAGTCAGCATCATATGAAGCATTTTGGAAAATCCCATCTACTGGTTGTTTATGAATATCATCCAGCTTGGTAGAAGACTTCTTTTCATGGTTCCCCAAATCAGAAGGACTGGAGAAACGAGTATTGGAAGCAGACTCACTAGCCGGAGTACCAGTAGGTGATAAGCTAGCACCAGGAGCAGAAGTTGGGGTACCAGGAGCAACTTTCTCAGTAGGCTCAACTAAGGGAAGCTCAAAACTACCTTGAGCAGCTGCTTTAGTAGCTTCTTGTTGTTGTTTGAGAAGAGTGTCAAGAGCTGCTCGGGAATCCTGTACATCCAATAGAGTTGCATCACTAGGAGGAGTAGGAGAAACTGTGGTTGAATAGGATGGAACCACAAAAATGTCATCCTCATCATCTGAATCAGAAAGACTAGAAGGAACACCAGTACTAGAAGTTGCAAACACTTGTGGTCCTGCATCATGGTTAGTTTTGAAACGAAAATATCCTAACGAATCACTAAGATAATCAAGATCAAAATACCATTCTGGACCTTTGCCTTGGATGTTTGACTTCTCTTCAAAATACATGAGATTAATAGTTTCAATGATCCGTTTGGCTTGAAGATTGTAGACACGATACGCCCGAGAATGAGCTGAATATCCCACAATGTATCCTTCATCTGCCTTGCCATCAAACTTCCCCAAATAGTCACTGGTATTTAGAATGGTGACTGGACACCCAAAAGGCTTCAAATGAGCAATATTTGGAACTTTGCCCGTGAGCAGCTCATAAGGAGTCTTCTTGTGAGGATTGGTAATAGAAACCCTATTCAAAACATAACTTGCAGTATTAACAGCTTTTGTCCAAAACATGGTTGGAAGCTTGGAATCGGCAAGCATAGTTCTTGCTGCTTCTATTAGTGTCCTGTTCTTTCTTTCTGCCACACCATTCTGTTGAGGAGTCCTAGCAGCACTATAATCTCTTTTGATGCCCTTAGCAATGCAAAGTGTGATGAGGTCTTTATTTTTAAACTCGGTTCCATTGTCGCAACGAATACCTTTAACTTTCTTAGACAACTGATTCTCGATCAAGGTAAGAAAATCTCTAAGAATTGAGTAGGTCTCACTCTTGGAAGCCATGAAGAACACCCACGTAAACCTGCTATATCCATCAGTTACCACCAAACAGAATTGCTTGTGGTCAATGCTCCTGATGGAAGTAGGACCAAATAAGTCCATGTGTAGAAGCTGCAATGGTTCAGTAATAAGACTTAGAGCAGTAATGGCCTTGAAGGATGCTTTGTGCTGTTTGCCTTTGCTGCAGGCAACACAATTTATATCATTTCTAAACGTCTTGGGAGGTAAACCAGAGACCAGATTCAGATTTGCAAGTTTGTGAATGGTCTTGAAGTTCACATGCCCCATCCTTCGGTGCCATTTAGTAGCTTCATCTTCCGAGGTTTTAGCAACCAGACATGCTAGTTGACCAGTAGGGTTGACTTCATTCAACTTGATGCTATAGAGATTGTGTCTTCTAGGGATTCTGAGTAAAACTTGTGAGTCATCCGGAAGCTGAAAGTCTTTGGAAAGCACAAGTGCATCAGTATCGGTGAAGAGAACAAACTGCGTCTTGTCACAAATCTAAGAGACCGATATCAAGTTGAAGTGTTGAAGTGCTTCCACATAGTAGACCTGCTCAAAATTTAGATTTGGAGTCTTTATCGTTCCTTTGCCAGTGATTCTGCCTTCACCCCCACCAAAATAGACCTTGCCACCATGAAATGGTACAAAGTTAGAGAGAAGACTCTTATTGCCAGTCATGCTTTTGGAGCAACCACTATCAACAATACCTAAACTAGGATCCTGGTATGGAGTAACCTACAACAACAAGATAATAAAAATGCAAAAGTTAGTGTCTTAAGGGGACCCAAACCTTTTCAGGTTTGAGCCTGCCTTGTGGATCATTAGAAGAGTGCCAAGAAGATTGATGAGATCCACCGTTGTTCCCTGGTTGCCTATGCATCATATGGGTATTATTATTTGACCAAGAACAACATGCTGAGGGCTTAACAGCAGTTCCCAAATTTCCCAAACCAAAATACGCGTGGTCTAAATTATGTGGATAGATTGGATTAAAATTTTGAAAATAATTACTGGTTGTTTGGAATCCACTATCTCTCCAATAATCAGAAGTGAAAGGAGAGGATACTCTAGAAGTATTAAACGTTGGAGCACTAGGATTAAGTCTTCTAGAAGCATATGAAGCAGCTCCTGGTGGAGCAGGAGCAGGAAAAGCATGATTAACAGATGCATGTGTGTCATAATAATCACAATCTTTAACTAAATGAAAGGCACTGCCACAAACAAAACATGTTTTGAAAGACCTTTTATTAGAATGAGATTGTTTCATACTGCCTACTTTATTACACACATTTCTAGGAAAAACATTCTTCCTAGGACTCAATAAACAAGGACCAGACACACTTGACTTGACAGCAACTTTTTCTTCACACTTCCTAGCACCAGTAGCAGCATGTTCATTCAACTTGGAACTTGTAGGTCTTGACTCTTCACTTGAACCACTAGATGCAGAGTCACCGGCTTTGTCACTAAAAGTACATGAGACAAAGTCATTAGTATTAGTAGAACTTGTTGGGGACTCAAGCATCTGTGATCCATCCGAGTCATTATGCCATGTGGTGGGCATAAAAGTTCCAGTAAGAGGAGGAGGGACAGCATGCATTTCTGCTGCTGGTTTAAACCTATTGTAACTAGGTTTGCCCTCATCCTCTTTGTCGGCATCAAAGACACTTGAGAAAGATAAATAAAATACATCTTCTGAATCAATATATTTTTCAAATCCTAAGCCTCTTTTAGTTCTGCCAGACATGCTACTATCAATTAATTTTGAAAGATTTTTAGGTGCCTTTTGCCATTTGTCAAATCTTAGCATTGTAGCATCTAATTTAGCTTGCATCTCCTCTTTTTCTTTGATACTAGCATCTCTTTCAGTTTCTGTATATTTAAGCATATTTGTAGTGTTTTCTAAATCAATGCTTAGTATCCTGATTTTATCCTCATACGCACGTTGTGTATCTTGTAACCACCTCTTTTGTTGTTCCAATGTGTTTAATGAAGCCTTATAGGCTTGAACCTCTAAAAAATACTTATCATTTTGATCATTTACTTCATAAAATTGGGACAACAATTCTGAGTATTTATCATGACAACCAAGAGGACAATGTTGTACCTGAGGTGAGATGCCCATAAGAGCAAACTCGTCTGCTTCTTCTGCATCAGAGAGATTCCCAGCAATCATTGCAAACACGTCAGTCGAGGACTCAGCTGACTCCAGAGTAGAAGCCTGATGATCATTCCAGTTGACCATAGAGTCAACAAATACCAATGCCTTCCTGTCATCTTTTATCTCCTGAACCTTGAAAGCGGAGTACCTGCTCTTCTCCTGATCATTCTTGCTAGGGCACTCCCTTGCAAAGTGACCCTGTTGCTGGCAGTTATAGCATCGCACCTTGCTTCTATCGAATCTTGCTGGCTCTCGAGGGTTTTAATTAAATTTCCTTCCTGCTTTCTTCTCAAACTTGTGTACCCTAAGAGTAAGCATGGCCATCTGCCATTTAAGATCCATTTCATCCAGGTCAAGTTTATCGACCTGTTTGAAGTCATCAAAAGCAAGTTGTTGTTCAGCATTAACATCAGCCACAAAAGAATGAAGAACAGCTTCTACCATACTACCAGACTTGGCAGCAGGATCAGGAGCAGAAGTATGCTGAACAGTATGCTGAGAGGAGACAGTATTGCTTGGGCTACTTGCATATGACATGAGACTAGATGCCATAGAACTCACAAAGGCTGAATTAGCAGGAGTGGGAAAAGAGTCACTAGGAAATCCTCTCACATGGGGTTCGAAAGTTCTGAGCCTATGAAACAGATCATCAAAGGTGAGATAGTCAAGCCCACCTTTGGCTTTGAGAGAGATCACCACCTGATTCCATGAGTAGGGTAAGGCTTTAAGAAACCTTGCATTAATATCACCATCATCAGGCTTTGACCGAAGTTGATTCAACTGGCTCAATATCTTCTGGAACCTATCATACCCTTGATTTAGACCTTCAGTTTCTGAGATTTTGAATTCGGTAAATTCATCTCTCAGCATGGACCTTCGCATTTTCTTTGATTCCTCATTCCCACCGAACCTTGCTTTTATGCCATTCCAGATCTCTCTGGCATCATCCAAATGGTAGAAGTCACCCATGTGATCTTCAGGAAGAGATTGAAGCAAAATCGTTTTTGCTTTTACCTCCTTCTGAATAGCTATGATTTCCTCATGAGATTTAGGGTCAAGAAAGGGTAATATTACCATTCTTGTCTCGTCCAGTAAGCTTCCTGCTATTCCCATTCAGAATGATCTTCCAAAGATCTTGATCAGTGTTGGTGATCCACCATTCCATCTTCATTGCCCAGTTATCATATTCACCCTTTTTCAGAAGAGGGAATTTACCATTCGTGTTAGAGACCGTAGCCAGGATCTGCTGAGGTTGCACAATTTTAGGGGTGCTGTCTTCTCCTGTTTGAGTAGAAGTTGAGGCAGACATAGTAAACAAAATGTCAGTAATAAAAAAACTTGATTCTTCTTGTATAGAGACCCTCCCAGGCTCTGATACCACTTGTTGGGTCTACTAGATGTAGATCTTGCAGCCTGTCAGGACCGGTGAATGACTTCTGTAATCACAAGTCAAATCACAAAGAGACTCTATACACAATATGAATGTAAAATATAAATGTAATCAAGAAGAACAGAATAACTATAAAGACTTGATCCTTTCTAAGGATTTCTAATATTGATAATGACTAGAACTACGTTTGGTGAAGGTGTGTCTAACCCTTCTGCCTAAGGTTCCTTTTATACTACAAGGAAACCCTAATACATCATTAAAGAAAACGTGTAAAACTGATATGCATATCCTTTCCTAACATATCTCATGCATATCCTAACAGAATATTAAGTAAATAATAAAGTTTGACTTCGACTAGGACCAGGAGCAGGACTTGCTCCTACTACGACTAGGACCAGGAGGAACTACATACCTCCTAGTCTACCTATTACATATAACTATTACAATGGTCCTAACAACCTAGAGGTTGGAGAAGCATCCTCGACGCAAGAAGACATGGGTGTGGAACAACAACAACTGCAGCAGCAACAACAAACACAACCGCCACAACAACAACAACAGCAACAACAACCCCTACAAGAGGGAAGTCCTACGTTGTCGGAATTTAACCTTTCCGAGAACGCGAAGATATGCGCCCAACAATTTGAGAAAGATGAAGAGGTCGCCATCAGCTTATCTCGCAAGAGACAGAGGAGCTCACCTTCCATCTCCCGAAAGTCTGCTCGTATTGGGGCCGGGTCATCTGTCGTAGCCACCCATGAGCACCAAGAGGGGAGATCCTCCGAAGCGTCCATATAGGAGGATACATGGGACAATTTTGTCGGAACTCCCCACCAGACTCCCCCATCCATTATCAGCCTAGGGTGAGCACATAAACATATATATCCCTTTATGTGACTTATTTTTTCTGGTTTGCTTATATATATATGCCACTGACACCCCGCGCGTTTATTTACAGTCATGACCAGGAGATCCCATCACCTGTGGATGCTGGCGCATCTTCCCCCAAAGGATACTTTTGCAGCAGGGGGAAGTGCGTTTGTAGAGGATAGCACTTTTGGTCCTGAGTGGAACCTTCCTAGGTCTTCTAATTTGACAAGCGCGTTCGACTGCGCCAGCTTCTTGGACCACATCGTGCCTCCTGGGCGGGCGAGCGTACTACATGGGTATAGTGATGCCGCTCTTGCCGACAAAGTGAGCTATATGTCCTCTCAGAATATAACACTGATGTCGCGTGTAAGGAGAAGGTTTATGGAGTTGTCCGCGCAGGTCCAAGATTCGGAAGAGAAACTTGCTCGGGCCAGTGAGGAAAAGACTAAAGCTCTCCAATACCTTCAACAGAGAATCTCGGATGAGGTAGAAAGAGGGAAGCAGGATGCTTCAACCATACACATGCTGACCGAGGAGAGAAATGATCTTGTTGCCGCTCTATTAGACGAGTGCGCCCAATTGAACCAGCTAAGGGCTTCTACCGAGGATGCGATGAAGTACTTTGAGGTTTATAAAGACCAATAATTTTCTAATGTTGATTCTTTGGGTGCGCATGTGAAAGATAGTGTGGGTGACCTTGCGGGACAATTAAAGCGCTTGAGTGTTAAGTACGATGAAGACTTGTACCTACGCCTTATGCGTGAGGTTGCTTAGAAGCGCTGGTTGGTGCACCATGGGTTGCGCTTGGCGGCTATGGGTGCTCTTGAGGATCAAAATATGCGTGCAACCATTGCCCAGTCCGTCATAGCTGCCATTAACTAGGGTACCTCTACCGGTTTAATGAAAGCCCATAAAGCTGATTTGCTGAAGAAGGATCTGAAGGATGTGGTGTTTTGTGACCCCTCTGCGAAGTCCAAGACGACCACAACTATGGAAAAAATGAAGGTATGTCTCGTACCCTCTTTTGGTCTTGGTAGCGATGACGTAGAGCTTCCTTAGTGACTGTGATGGAAGGACTAACTTTGGCCCGCCACAAGCTCGAAGGCGCCGAGACCCAATCAAATGATCATCTGAAGCCTTTCAAGGAGCAGCTGGCGGTACCAGTGTTTGCTCACCCACGCGATGCGCACAACCTCATCCATATTACGAAGGAGGTTCCGCTGTCTGAAGTGCTCGCGGTGCATGCTACTCGTGCCATGGCCAAGAGAGTCACGCTGGGTCTAGAGGCCTCATCATATGGTGTTGCCCACCTTGTTGCTACTGTGAGACCCCCGTAAATCAGGCAAGGTAACACTAGGCAGCATGGGGATTCCACGTCATGGTACATGAAACAATGATATATAAGTGACATAAAATTGACGTAATAAAATATTTATAGTACATCATAAAGATCAGAGTATTTAAACAAAGGTCCCAGAGTTTTATAAGCGGAAAAATTTATTATTTAAACATGATTTATAACATATAGTTATCAAAAGACAGAATAAACTTCTGACAGCTTTTAGATAAAAACCAAAGTTTAAATATACACAGAAATCTCCAAGCGTCGAAAATATCTTGCGGGCTCCCATCCAAGCAAAGATAAGTAATAATACCTAAGATTAAACATGTAAAATCGTCAACATAAAGTTGAGTGATATTCATAGATTTAGCAGTAAAGGTGTGGAACACAAGCATTCATTTGTAAAACAAGTAATAGGGAAAATGGTTATATACGTCAACCATAGTCCGAAACCATTATTATTGCTATTTAGCTCATGACACCGAAGCTTAACAAAAGGTAAGTTCCCCTAGTGAGTGTTTAACCTAAAAACTCAAGTATAAACAAATGTAATGCGTCAATGTAATACGAGACGGGGATTGTCAATCACGATGGATCCACACATAAAATTCGCGCTTAGAAAATGTAACACAGAAAATTAACGGTGCATGAAATGGTAGGGAAACTTAGTGGCTATGGAAACTAAAAGCAATAATAATAATGGTAATCTGTTCTGGAAAGCATACAAGTTCTGGAAAGCATACAAGATCTGGATAGCATACAAGTTCTGGAAAGCATACAAGATCTGGATAACATAAAAGTTCTGGATAGCATACCATTTTAAATGAATGTGTTCCACCATGTAAAATCTCACCCCGCGTTTAGAAACAATGTATAAGTAGTAAAAAGGGGCTATGAACTCACCTCGAAGCAATAGCAACGGTTAAAATAGCACAATGTAGCCATGGAGGAATAATAGCTCGAAACAATCTTAAGTTTAAATTAAATAAAGTATGTATTACTATACAAGCATAAAGACAAATAAACGTAGCATTTAGTCCCCTAGTATGTGCTTGAGTTATTTAAATAAATCGATTCTTTTAACGCTAACATTTTAATAAAAGTGTAGTCATTTAATAGGGATATATTTAGCAATATTGGTCACTTCGGAGTCGGAACAGTTTATTTTTGTAGGTCATTTAATGGGTCCAATATCCTAAATATATTTTACTATTTTATTATTAAAATATATTAAATAAATAAAATTAATAAATGTTTTGATTTTTAAATAATCTAAAGAATGTTCCATGTCGTGAGACATGAAACATTATTTTGAAACTTGATATTTGAAAGTAGCGTACTGTTTGATGAGGGAGACATTTCGAAACAAGGGTGGTGTCGTTAATTTTTCGGAGTAAATAACAGGCTCGTTAGTAGCTCGTAGAGTAAACCGCATGTACCGTTGGGTAGCTAGTCGGGTGGTCTATAAGCAAGCGTTTTAAGTTTTATAAACCAATGTTGTTTGATAGGTTGAAATCATGCTCGAAGTAAGGGTCGTGAAACTAATTTAAAAGAAAAGTGTTTAACGAGTCATTTTCGATCTCGTCCACGGTTCTTGATAACGAATTTCGGGTTGAACCGAAAGTATGCCCGTGTACTCGGCATGGCCATCTACAATTTTCATCATGTGACTGTCTCGGGGCAAGGTCGTTTCAGGGGTCAAAATGGGTCGTAAAATGTTCGAGTTGCAACTATGATATAGCATAAAATTCAATTTTTATGTTTACTAGTTCGGTCCTAAAAGGGCAGTTTTCAAATCGACACCGCGACTTCGTTACTCGACGGTTTTTAGTGATTCAAGTTGTCTTACAATCTCGGAACCATGAGGTACGTTTTGCCCCCATAGAACCCACGGGCACTCGAACCTAGGAGCTTCGTTTTGGGTCCCAAACATCAAGGTTTCCACTGTTTATTTTACAAATTTTCTAGTAATTAGTAAATCTTATTTCGTGTTTTCAATAGATTAACAAATGTGTTGGTCCTAACTGTTTTATCACATACACACACACACTCTTTCATTTGATGTTATATTCGACGCATCATAAGAAAATCATTTAGTTTACTAAACTTTGCTCGTCTGGGAGCAGTATCTACTTACGAATATGAACTGATTTTTATCCTTGTTTCATTTTAACTCAAGCACATCTAGTTAACGGGAAAAAAACGTATTGACAAGAATAGATATAAGTCGAGAATAAGGAGGATGTATGATAACTCACAAACCAAATTTAAAAAGAAAGGAAAAAGTGAACCTTACAAACTCTTGCTTGAAAAATCACCATCTAAGACATGGAAATATTGATTTATCAAGCTTTCTAAACCTTTGAAAACATCCTCAATCTCAGACTCAATTAGCCTCCATACGTTGATGATGATGATGTGAGAAAAGAATACCAAAAACAATTGCAACACTACTTAAAATTCAGCCACAAAGTAGCAAAATTTTTTGACATTGATGTGTGCGTTTTGATGTATATGACAAAAAATGACTAATATAAGATGATGAGTTATTTTGTTTAGTATGAGATGATGATTATTTATTTGAGGCAAAGTACTAACTTACTGCTCTTTCAAGTGTCTCAATTAAAATGAAAATTAATAAACGAGAGACACGAGTATGTGGGGTGGTTTATTGAATGAGTGGGTTAATGTTTATATAATTTTTGTTCCACAATTGCAAAAGTGGGTATTATCGGGGTCCGATATTTTAAGAATTACGCGACTTGAAAAATACGCGTAGAATCACAAAAATTAAACGCTCAATATAAAATAAAAATGTCGCTAGTCGGAGAACTTTGATACATTGATAAATAAACGAGGGCTTATAACTTAATAAACTTTAACACGTCGTATAAACGAATAACGCCTAAAGATTTAACTTAAAGTACGAAGAATGCTCATTAAATGAAAATTTTAAACGACGACAATAGAAGATAAATCTATGTCATAATGAGAATGTTTATGGAACATAATAATCTTGACTTCTTAGAGTCGAAATAGCCATCGGTTCTCGTTCCATCGAATCGGGTAAACTTTTTATAAAACACGTGCTAGTGATTTTAAATCAAAACTTTTGATTTACATAAATATGGAAAAATAAGATAAAATTTTAATAATTCCAAATAAATATTTTAAATTGTTAGAAAAATAATTAAAATACAATTTAAGTAAAATTCTTGAATTCTCAGGATTTACGCATGAAAAAGTAAAAGAAACAGGTTTAACATTGTAAAATCGAAAAGTACGAATAAAAGAATAATTTAATTACAGGAAAAAAATTGAGTTCTCATAGTCGGCCCCCCTAAAGGAACTCTGGTCCCTCAGAGTTCAACTAGAGACGAAAAGAGAAGGGAACAAATACGGATACTTTGTTTTGAACTGGTCTTTAAATACGAGAGGGCATTTAGAGATAGAATAAATATGATGAACGCTTAAACGGACAAGATGTACTAAAACGGATTAAGATTAATGATCGACGAGGAATTGCGAACCGCGTAAACTGTAAAACACAATAATTCAGTTTACTAAGAAAAACGAGGGCTTAAACTATGTTATATAGACATTGAGATCAAAATGTATATTTAATGGGTAGACAGTCTCTAAGTCTTCCTTGATCAAGATAGTGTTCAAAATAGAAGTAAACTAGGTTCAAGTTTTATATATGTTGTCTTGAGAAACCGTGGGATGATTGTATAAAATTATTGTTAAAACTTGGGTTATTTTGTTATGATTAGAGAAAATCTAATTTCTGAATTATTTAAAATCCTTAATAGGAATGAAGTTTAAGACGGTAATTTCATTATACTGAAATTAAAATATGATGAAAAATCAAAATAGTTCAAAAGGTAATGCATGATGTCATCTTAAACATAAGTTAAATTTTTATAAAGAAAATTTATAGATTTGATATTTTAGCTTGAGACAGATATTTTGGTAATTTAAATGTTTGGTAAAATGTGTAGAATTTTCTTAAAAGTTTATAATAATATAGAGAAATCCATAAAGGTGTTTAATGTATCAAATGGCCAAAAAAGGGACATATTCGGTTTTCATAAAATGACAAGATAGCAAACGAATATGATGCAATTAATAGTTAACAACTAGTATGTAAGCAATGGTACAAGGGGATGAAGCGAAAGTCGTACAAATTTCTCAAAGGATGCGACGAAATATAGGTGTTGATGATGAGACAATAAAAACAAAGGATTTAGCAACTCATCATTTCTCGAGTGCAGTTGGTGTCACCAACATCGGCTAATTAATTTCTCGGTAATCAATACACGATTGAAAGATAAAAGCCACACGACAATTTTCGAATCAAAGAAAAATTCTTAATTAGTCACTTGTGTATGATTCAAGTAAAATGAACAACATTGGCAATTAGAGAACGAAATCAACACATGGTTTACACGAGCGAATTTCAAGACAATAAAGTCTGACACACATCATGAAGAATATACGATATCACTATCCATGTACTATCAAAAATCGTTATTCTCGTCCAGAGACATTTCGAAAGTATACCAAAATTTACTCAAACAAAGTTGGTCGATGAGAAAGTATAAAAACACTAGAATTTCCAAGTACGATATCAATAGTTAGTAACTAGACAAGCGGTATATAGAATTGTATCATGAGAGAAAATGAGGTAAAAATTAGAACAAAGCTCATTGAGTAAAGAAAAATATATTGTACTCGCAGACACGTAATTCGCTCAAGAAAAGATAAAGAAACATATGCATTTGTCATGAACTTGTACTACTTGCATAACGCATAAAAGTTTTTTATAGTTTTTATTTTAACAAGATTTTAAGGTGACTACTATTCAGTCTCGCATGGCTCTTTCTAGATTACGCATAGGTGATCAGGCCATGCATAATTTAGGACAAGCAATGCGATGCCCAGTTTCGTCAAACTAGTATTACGTGTCATATATTTAAAATATATATAAATGTCATTTGTAAATAGGAATCAAATTAATTTATGAAACGTTTCGAGAGTAAGTAATTCGCTAGATATTTCAATAAACAACTGTTACACAAATTCTTTTACAAGGCCAAAGTAAAACAATTTGTGAGAATACATCGTAAAACAAGGTCAATTAACTTTATAAGGTATTTTTCAAGTATTTTATAAAACCCAGTAATACAATTTGGAAAAAGTATTCGTAAAAACAGTAACAATTTTATATATATGGTGACATAATAATATCTTATAAAATAGCGAGTGGGTTACACAAGAGTAGTAAAGAGTAATCATTTAGAAATCAATGAAATGCTTACATGATGATAGAGTTTCAAAAGGTTTAGCTGGAATCTTCATGAGACATATATTAAAAATGATGACGAAAGATGTGAAAATAAGAACTTCAAGTCTCGATCTAAATCGTTGGTACTATAGAGGAAAAGAAAGATAGAATATAATGACAAATAACTGACGTATAGAATAAGGATAAAGCAATCCATATGCGTGCACATCGAAAATTATTCGACATAAGTATGCTTTTAAGAAAGTTTAATATCAGATTCAACACTACTTCCGTCGCGGTAGACGTAAAACGATATTCTAAAACGATATTCCAGACAACTTTCGTGTTTCGACCGACAGCTGTATCATACCAGAACATGACAATTTTACCCCCTGTAGTTCTACATCAACACCAAATTTTCATATATGCGGAAAATTAATTCTTAAATTTTACAACATTCATATGAGCGTAAATTGCTCCTTTTTTTAAGAGTTACGGGTTGAATTTTTATGTCCAAACAACCATGTCGACAAGTAGAAACATATTTTTAAGTCTAAAGTTTATGAAAATATTTTCTCGATACCGTTAAATTACCTGTAAATTTTTTGCAAAACGTATATCTTTCGACACACCTTGATATTTAATCAGACTTCATAACAACCCGGAATTTATGTACATACATGACTTGTGGATTCCAAAAATACGAAAAATAGATTGTATAATTAAGCATATTAAGAAAAAAAAGCATAGAAAATGGTTTATAGATACCAACGAGAATTTTAGAAACCAAAACAGCGCATGACATCAATGCATTAGATTTTGAGATGCAAGGTAGGAAGGTTTCTTGGGCGATATGATTCTTCAAAACACAAGATATATAGGGAAGAGATAATAAACCATTAATGAGTTGCGTTCTCAAAGCGAGAGGGTATTATGAAAAAGTATAATAGAAGTTTATACAAGTAAAATTGTATTCCAATCAACCTTCACATAATAGAAGATGAATAACAAGATAACGATGTCGTTCCCGAGGTATAAGTGAACAATACAGTTTGGAGTCGACACGTATAACGGTTAATGAAATAAATCTTTGAATGTCATGAAAAGCGGTGGTATATATAAAACAATATATTAATAGAAGATCATAGGAACCCATGATATTATACAACACGATTTCAAGGAACGCTTCAAGGTGTGTGACTCACACGACGTCCTTTAGTCTTTTTTCTCGGGGACACATTGAGCTACACAATAGTCTATAGACTATTTTTTTAAGACATCCAATCACAAATGATCGAAAAGCAATTTGGGTATCTAAATAGATATCTTATTGGAGTTAAACAAGGAAAGTAACACGCACGTTAGTAAATGATAATCGAAAGTTTCATCAGACACAACAATTACTTAACCTCGAACAATGGTATCACGAGAGTACGCACAACATATAAAAGTGAGTCAATAAAAACAGGCAGTTCAAAACGAATGAGTATATGAGGTAAGTAATATCACGCATAAACGAAATAGCAATAGTACTCAAAAAAGTAAGTATGAAATGTCGGCAACATACGCGCTCCGAATACAAGTATGTAATGCCATACAATTTAAAATTATTGTAACAAGATCAAGTTTACAAGAACAAGAATCTAAGTAATAAAGTAAGGGCATATGTAATCACAGTAATATCCCAAAGCTAATTTATTAAGCACAAAGGATTTGGAAAAAGATAGTAATTATTGTCATGAGGGTAATGTAATATTTCAAAATGAAATCAGGAAGTGAAATACTATAACGATAATTAAAAGTAAATAATAAGGATTAGAGAGTTACCCGTGCAGATATTGAACAACAATGGCAGATTCTGTGTTTGACACTTATAAGCATGAAATATTTGAACTTTCGGTTATAGACCAAGTTTGAAAACGACTCAGTTCTCTATAACCATCGCTCTGATACCAATCTATGAGACCCCCGTAAATCAGGCAAGGTAACACTAGGCAGCATGGGGGTTCCACGTCATGGTACATGAAACAATGATATATAAGTGACACAAAATTGACGTAATAAACATTTATCTTACATCATAAAAGATCCGAGTTTTTAAACAAAGGTCCCAGAGTTTTATAAGCGGAAAAATATATTATTTAAACATGATTTATAACATATAGTTATCAAAAGACAGAATAAACTTCTGACAGCTTTTAGATAAAAACCAAAGTTTAAATATACATAGAAATCTCCAAGCTGTGAAAATATCTTGCGGGCTCCCATCCAAGCAAAGCTAAGTAATAATACCTGAGATTAAACATGTAAAATCGTCAACATAAAGTTGAGTGATATTCATAGATGTAGTAGTAAAGGTGTGGAACACAAGCATTCATTTGTAAAACAAGTAATAGGGAAAATGGTTATATACGTCAACCATAGTCCGAAACCATTATTATTGCTATTTAGCTCATGACACCGAAGCTTAACAAAAGGTAAGTTCCCCCAGTGAGTGTTCAGCCTAAACACTCAAGTATAAACAAATGTAATGCGTCAATGTAATACGAGACGGGGATTGTCAATCCCGATGGATCCACCCACAAAATTCGTGCTTAGAAAATGTAACACAGAAAATTAACGGTGCATAAAATGGTAGGGAAACTTAGTGGCTATGGAAACTAAAAGCAATAATAATAATGGTAATCTGTTATGGAAAGCATACAAGTTCTGGAAAACATACAAGATCTGGATAGCATACAAGTTCTGGAAAGCATAAAAGATCTGAATAGCATACAAGTTCTGGATAGCATACAGTTTTAAATGAATGTGTTTCACCATGTAAAACCTCACCCCGCATTTAGAAACAATGTATAAGTAGTAAAAATGGGCTATGAACTCACCTCGAAGCAATAGCAACGGTTAAAATAGCACAATGTAGCCATGGAGGAATAATAGCTCGAAACAATCCGAAGTCTAAATTAAATAAGGTATGTATTACTATACAAGCATAAAGACAAATAAACGTAGCATTTAGTCCCCTAGTATGTGCTTGAGTTATTTAAATAAATCGATACTTTTAACACTTGCGAAAGTTTAACGTTTTAATAAAAGTGTAGTCATTTAATCGCGATATATTTAGCAATATTGGTCACTTCGGAGTCGGAACAGTTTATTTTTATAGGTCATTTAATGGGTCAAATATCCTAAATATATTTTATTTTTTATTATTAAAATATATTAAATAAATAAAATTAATAAATGTTTTGATTTTTAAATAATCTAAAGAATATTCCATGTCGTGAGACATGAAACATTAATTTGAAACTTGATATTTGAAAGTAGCGTACTGTTTGATGAGGGAGACATTTCGAAACAAGGGTGGTGTCGTTAATTTTTCGGAGTAAATAATGGGCTCGTTAGTAGCTCGTAGAGTAAACCACAAGTATTGTTGGGTATCTAGTCGGGTGGTCTATAAGCAAGAGTTTTAAGTTTTATAAACCGAGGTCGTTTGATAGGTTGAAATCGTGCTCGAAGTAAGGGTCGTGAAACTAATTTAAAAGAAAAGTGTTTAACGAGTCATTTTCGATCTTGTCTACGGTTCTTGATAACAAATTCCGGGTTGAATCGAAAGTATGCCCGTGTAGTCGGCATGTCCATCTACAATTTTCATCATGTGACTTTCTCGGGGCAAGGTCGTTTCAGGGGTCAAAATGGGCCGTAAAGTGTTCGAGTTGCAACTATGATATAACATAAAATTCAATTTTTATGTTTACTAGTTCGGTCCTAAAAGGGCAGTTTTCAAATCGACACCACGACTTCGTTACTCGACGGTTTTTAGTGATTCAAGTTGTCTTACAATCTCGGAAGTATGAGGTACGTTTTACCCCCATAGAACCCGCGGGCACTCGAACCTAGGAGCTTCGTTTTGGGTCCCAAACATCAAGGTTTCCACTGTTTATTTTACAAATTTTCTAGTAATTAGTAAATCTTATTTCGTGTTTTCAATAGATTAACAAATGTGTTGGTCCTAACTGTTTTATCACATACATACACACTCTCTTTCGTTTGATGTTATATTCGACGCATCACAAGAAAACCATTTAGGTTACAAAACTTTGCTCGTCGGGGAGCAGTATCTACTTACGAATATGAACTGATTTTATCCTTGTTTCAGTTTAACTCAAGCACATCTAGTTAACGGGAAAAGAACGTATTGACAAGAATACATATAAGTCGAGAATAAGGAGGATGTATGATAACTCACAAACCAAATTTAAAAAGAAAGGAAAAAGTGAACCTTACAAACTCTTGCTTGAAAAATCACCATCTAAGACATGGAAATATTGATTTATCAAGCTTTATAAACCTTTGAAAACATCCTTAATCTCAGCTTCAATAAGCCTCCATACGTTGATGATGATGATGTGAGAAAAGAATACCAAAAATAATTGCAACACTACTTAAAATTCAGCCAAAAAGTAGCAAAAGTTTTTGATATTGATGTGTGTGTTTTGATGTATACGGCAAAAAAAATGGCTAATATAAGATGATGAGTTATTTTGTTTAGTATGAGATGATGATTGATTATTTGAGGCAAGTACTAACTTACTGCTCTTCCAAGTGTCTCAATTAAAATGAAAATTAATAAACGAGAGACACGCGTATGTGGGGCGGTTTATTGAATGAGTGGGTTAAATTTTATATAATTTTTGTTCCACGATTGCAAAAGCGGTATTTTAAGAATTACGCGACTTGAAAAATACGCGTAGAATCACAAAAATTAAACGCTCAATATAAAATAATAACGTCGCCAGTCGGAGAACTTTGATACATTGATAAATAAACGAGGGCTTATAATTTAATAAACTTTAACACGTCGTATAAACGAATAACGCCTAAAGATTTAACTTAAAGTACGAAGAATGCTCATTAAATGAAAAATTTAAACGACGACAATTGAAGATAAATCTATGTCATAATGAGAATGTTTATGGAACATAATAATCTTGACTTCTTAGAGTCGAAATAGCCATCGGTTCTCGTTCCATCGAATCGGGTAAATTTTTTATAAAACACGTGCGAGTGCTTTTAAATCAAAACTTTTGATTTACATAAATATGGAAAAATAAGATAAAATTTGAATAATTCCAAATAAATTGTTTTAAATTGTTAGAAAAATATTTAAAATATAATTTAAGTAAAATTCTTGAATTCTCAGGATTTACGCATGAAAAAGTAAAAGAAACAGGTTAAAAATTGTAAAATCGAAAAGTACGAATAAAAGAATAATTTAATTACCAAAAAAAATTCGAGTTCTCACAGCTAAGGTCCTTGTGCTTCCATCACCCTTGCTAGAGAGGGACGCGCGGCTACTTGATTTGATGGAGAAGAATACGAAGGAGCACTGGGATTCCTCATACCGTCCTCTCGTCATGAAGCTTAAGAAGTCTTCGTCTGATTCCGATCTATTGTCAAACATTTAACAATTTGTTATCTAAACTTTTAGGTGCGTGTGTTCGCACCCAGTCTGTAATAACTTAGGTACTTTTTTGTATTTATGACTTAGCTTTGTCCACGTTTTAAGTTTTTTAACGCGGTATTGTTTGTATTATAAATTTGTGTAATTGCATAAATGGTCCCTATGGGTAAGGCAGACTCATTACGTGCGGTATACCGCTACTACCATAGGGACGGCCAGGGGAGGCTGGCCCGTTGTTAGGTGCGCACAATTGTGTCTATTTCCAGGCCCAACATGATTATACTGGTTGTAAAAACTTGCTACGACGTCATAAATAGCAAGGGGCCTAACAAGGATACATGATCCGCGATCGATGGGGTTGCATCCCTCTTACACGACGATTCTAATTAGTAGGTTAGACCCGTTCCTCTTATTTCTCCTAGAAACGTTTGTGTACGCATACGCCAATAGGCATTATATGATATACAAATTATGTATGTAAAAAATGTTTGAGAATGTGTCGTGGAACTAGCTAGGAACCACGACTTTTATTAATACTTGCAAGATTTTGAGTACATGATAATGAAATAAAAAGAAAATAATACATGTGTTTAAAGGTAGCACTTTTTCATATGGCAAATATTCCAAGTCCTTCGCAAGTCGCGACCTTTCATGTCGCCCAGCCGGTACGCACCATCTCCCATAGCTTATGTTACCATGTAGGACCCCTCCCACTAAGGTCTAAGCTTCCTTGTATGTTCTGCGCGGCTAGCTGCGTTTGCGCGGTATACAAAGTCTCCTGGTATGAACGAAGTCTTTCGTACCCTAGCGTGGTAGTAACCCATCATTTTAGATTTTTCCTTAGCTTCATTGATCGCTGCCAACTCTCGTCTTTCATCAATTATATCCAAGTTCAACCGTAGCTCATTGTCGTTCGTGACCATGTCGACCTACGGTGTGCGGAGTGTTTCCAACCCTATTTCAGCTAGAATAACCGCCTTCGTCCCATATGTTAGGGCGAAGGGGGTATCTCCGGTTGCGGTTTTTATCATGGTGCGATGCGCCCATAACACGTGTGATAATTCATCAACCTATTTCTTGTTCTCCTCCTCCAGTCGTGCTTTGATGCCATCCTCCAGGCTCCTATTCGCTCTTTCAACTAGTCCATTAGATTGTGGATGGCCCGAATCGCTGCTTTATGTTGTTTTTCGTGCACCAGTCTTTAAATGGGTTCTCCGCAATTGTTTCCCATTATCGGAGACGATTTCCCCTGGTAGCCCAAAGCGACATACTATATTGTCCCAAACGAACCTTTTCACTTGGTTGCCAGTGATTGTTGCTACCGCCTTGGCCTCAATCCATCTCGTGAAGTAGTCCATTGCGACTATTAGGAACTTAATCCCTCCGGCTACCATAGGGAAAGGTCCCGCGATATTGATTCCTCACTTGTAAAATAGCCAAGGAGAGGTAATAGGTGTTAGTTCTTGCAGGGGCTGGCGCGACACTGGTCTGTGCACTTGGCAATCGTTGCACTTTGAAATGAGTGTTCGTGCATATGAATGCATGGTTGACCAGTAATATCCGCTGCGAAGCGCTTTGCCACTACTGACCTGGGTCCTGCGTGCATGCCGCATGATCCCTCATGTATCTCGCTGATGACATATTGCGCCTGCTGTGGTCCTACACATCGTAACCATGGTTGGAGGAACGATCACTTGTAAAGGTTCCCATCCCTAACCTCAAACTGTCTCGAGCATCTGCGTATCTGTCGCGCCTCGGCTTCATCTGGTGGGATTAATTCATTTGTCTAGTATTCCATGATCGATGTCATCCATGTAGGACCTACCTCTTCTACGACCGATGCAACTTCCTCCTCCTTTGTGTATTTTTCTTTGAGGATTTCTACCAACACTTGTTTGGATAGGTGTGCGAAGCTAGTGGATGCTATCTTACTAAGGGCGTCAGCCTTTTTATTCTCCCCCCTTGGTACTTAGCGTATAAGGAACTTATTGAAGCCCTTGATTAATGACTTAGTTTTATGTAAGTACTGTATCATATTTTCCTCATTGGCTTCGTACTCGCCTAGCATGTTATTCGCCACTAAGCGGGAGTCCACATTTGCCTCAAGATTGCGCACACCCATCCGGGCTGCGATCCGTAGTCCTGCTATGAGTGCCTCGGAATCTGCTTCATTATTTGTAGATGTGAACTCGAAACGCAGTGCGTACGTGAACTCCATACCTTCGGGGTTGGTGAGAATAAGGCCTGCGCGCGATCCCTCTGTGCAGGAGGATTCATAAGTGAATAAGACCCATGGGTCTTGGTCGCCCTCCTCCTGTATGGATGTCTGTTCGCCTTCCTCTGGCTTTTCAATGATGAAGTCTTCTAGGATATGTCCTTTGACAGCGTTACGCGGTCTGTACGTAATGTTGTGTTTTCCAAGTAGAATGCTCCACTTCTGTAATCTGCCTGCGACGTCTGGTTTAGATATTATTTGCTTTATTAGCTGGTCCGTAATGACCGCTATTGGTTAAGCTTGAAAATATCATTGTAGCCTTTTTGTTGCGAATACCAGTGCTAATACTAATTTCTTCATTGGTGTATAATTCAATTCTGAACTTTGTAAGGCTCTACTTATGAAAGATACTGGTGTCTGCACGTTCTCTCTATCTGTCATTAGCACTGCGCTAATTGCTCCATGCGTAGCCGAAAGATACACTATCAATTCTTCTTTCGGTCGAGGTGCTACCAACGTGGGTAGCGAAGCTAAATGGCTCTTTAGCTCTTCGAAGGCTTTTTCTGCTTCTTTTGTCCAATTAAAGTCTCCTTTTTTATGCACTAATTGAGTGTTTCGAATAAAGGGAGTGATTTCTCTGCTGATTTAGATAGAAACCTGTTTAGTCCAGCTAGCTTTCCGTTTAGCGATTATACTTCCTTTTTTGTCTTTGGGCTTTGGAGTTGTATGACCGCGTCTGTCTTTTTTGAACAAGGTTTGATGCCGTTAGGCTCTATCATGTATCCTAGGAACATGCCCTATGTGGCTCCGAAAGTGCATTTTTTTGGATTTAACTTCATGTTTATTTTCCTAAGCGCGGAGAAGGTTTCCTCTATATCACGGATGAGTTCCTACTCAGTGTGACTTTTTATGACCAGGTCATCAACATACACCTCCAGTTACGCCTAATCTGACTGTCGAACGCCTTGTCCACCAGTCGTTGGTACGTAGCACCCACGTTCTTGAGTCCGAATGGCATTTTTGTGTAGCAGTATACACCCTGGCTAGTGTGAAATGTTGTCTTCTCCTCGTCCTGTTCTGCCATTTGTATATGGTGGTATCATTTATATGCGTCCAAAAAGCATTTGAAGGGATATCCGCACAGTGATTCAACTTTCCAGTCTATTTCTGGAGCGGGTAGCAATCCTGAGGACAAGCTTTATTAAGATATGTGAAATCAACACACATGTGTCAGCTGCCATCGTGCTTCTTGACCATCACTGGATTTGAAAGCCAGTCATGGTAGTAGAATTCTCGCATGATACCTGCGTCTACTAGTTTTTACTCCATCTAGTATTGTTTTACTGCGTTTTGGAGCTTGTCCCCTTTTCTTTTGTCTGACTGGTGTATATCCTTCGCGGATTTGCAAATTATGCTCGGCTATTGATCGCGGTACACCCGTCATATCGGACCATCTGAGCCTTGCGCACGCTATGAAATAATGATCTATACCCAATGGATACGGGTAGTACTTGTTGGAGCATAATTTGGCTAGGCCGGTTTGACGACTCTCCTGGGTCGTTCGTCGTCTTCCCGGGTCCTGAGTAATGCTGCAAACAAAGGTAAACCGGTTAGACGTGGACCCGAGGCCGGAGCCCCGGGGTCCACCTCCGAAGGTCAAGTTAGTATTCGGTCAGTATATTGTAAAGCGGTGTGAATGTGAGAGATAACTTGATGTAGAATAAGACCCCTACCCGTGTTTATATAGGCTTAGGGTTTCTTGTAGGATAAGTAAGGTGTGTGTGGGCTGTGGGCCTTTCGGGCCGAGCCCGTTACCGACTGTATGTCGACATGTCCCCCAGTCTAGTATGATATGGTCCATGATCATGTTATGCTAGACTCATTCATGTATCATGCTCACTAAACAACCGCGTACGGCTTGCTGCTAGGACATCCTCGTGGGTCGTCCGTAACATATGGCTCCACTCGTGATGGGATTCTTTTAGCAAAAAGATGATGGGTTGGGGTTGCGAATAGTGAGCGTAGCCACTATACGTCATCATGTCCCCCCAGTCTAGTATGTGAGGTTGTCAACGAGGTTACTAGACTTTACACCATATCCACTACCTGTATCATATCCACGTCGACAGAAATGGGAAAACACTATACGTAAGACGGGTGGTTGTGCTCGAATGCTTGGTTTCCCGTGATTAGATGGTAAGGACCCCGTAAGAAGAAAGCGTGTTCTATAGCCGGGGTAACACTGGCATTGGCAAGGTATCATTCTTATTCATCTCTAACGTGAGGATGATAAGAAGGTTTTGTGAAGGTGGAGGTGGAACCCGTATGCTGCATCATGAACATTTGAAGGTGTACTTCTTATACCCACTAATGATGCAGCATAGTGCGAATATTGCATTCGGCTTAACGCCGACAGAACATGTACTTCTATGGCAAGGTGATGCGGATGATACACCCGTCTTGCGGTCACGACATACGATAATGACTTCAAAAAATTTGTCACGGTTTTTCCTAAACTAAACGTAGTTGATCATGCTTCGCCTAATTAAGGTCCAATAATGCAAACTTTAGAAAAATCACTTCGTGGCCACGTAAAGTAATTCGTCGCAGAAGACGTACTTCCGCAACAAAGAAATGTGCCAACGAAAGACGTACTTCCGAGGCGAAGATAATGAATGCACGGAAGAGTTACTTCCGCGACAAAGGTAACGAGTGAGCGGAAGAATTACTTCCGCGACCAAGATAATGAACCCGTGGAAGCATACTTCCACGACGAAAGATAAGGAACTCGTGGAAGGATTCTTCCACGACAAAAGATAATGAACTCGTGGAAGGATTCTTCCATGGCAAAAGATAATAAGCTCGTGGAAGGATTCTTCCATGACAAGAGATACTTCCACGGCGAGGATAATGAGCACGTGGAAGAATACTTCCACGGCAAAAATAATGAGCATGTGGAAGAGATACTTCCACGGCGAAGATAATGAGCACGTGGAAGAATACTTCCACGGCGCATGAATAAGCCAACGGAAGAGATACTTCCGAGGCAAAGGCACAAGCCAATGGAAGAAACACTTCCATGGCGCAGAAATAAGCGCGGGGAAGGAGTACTCCCGCGTTGAAGGAATAAGCTAATGGAAGAGATACTTCCACGGTGCAGAAACAAGCTCGTGGAAGAAATACTTCTGCGGTGAAGGAATAATCCAATGGAAGAGATACTTCCATGGCAAAGGAATAAGCGCGCGGAAGGAGTACTTCGTGGCGAAGGAATAAGCCAATGGCAGAGATACTTCCATTGCGCAGAAACAAGCTCGCGGAAGGAGTACTTCTGCGGTGAAGGAATAAGCCAATGGAAGAGATACTTCCATGGCAAAGAATAAGCGCGCGAAAGGAGTACCCCCGCGGCGAAGGAATAAGCCAATGGAAGAGATACTTCCATGCAAAAGAATAAGCGCGCGGAAGGAGTACTTCCGCGGTTTAGGAATAAGCCAATGGAAGAGATACTTCCATGGCGCAGAAACAAGCTCGTGGAAGGAGTACTTTTGCGGCGAAGGAATAAGCCAATGGAAGAGATACTTCCATGGCAAAGGAATAAGCGTGCGGAAGGAGTACTTCCGCGGCAAAGGAATAAACCAATGGAAGAGATACTTCCATTGCGCAGAAATAAGTGCGCGGAAAGAGTACTTCCGCGACGAAGGAATAAGCCAATGTAAGAGATACTTTCATGGCAAAAGAATAAGCGCGCGGAAGGAGTACTTTCGCGACGAAAAAAATAAGCCAATGGAAGAGATACTTCCATGGCAAAGGAATAAGCGAGCGGAAGGAGTACTTCCGCGGCGAAGGAATAAGCCAATGGAAGAGATACTTCCATGGCGCAGAAACAAGCTCGCGGAAGGAGTACTTCTGCGGCGAAGGAATAAGCCAATGGAAGAGATACTTCCATGGCAAAGGAATAAGCGCGCGGAAGGAGTACCTCCGCGGCGATAGAATAATCCAATGGAAGAGATACTTCCATGACAAAGGAATAAGTGCGCGGAAGGAGTACTTCCGCGGCGAAGGAATAAGCCAATGGAAGAGATACTTCCAAGGCGCAAAAACAAGCTCGGGGAAGGAGTACTTCTGCGAAGAAGGAAGAAGCCACTGGAAGAGATACTTCCATGGCAAAGAAATAAGCGCGCGGAAGGAGTACTTCCACGGCGAAGGAATAAGCCAATGGAAGAGATACTTCCATTGCACAGAAATAAGTGCGCGGAAGGAGTACTTCCGCGGCGAAGGAATAAGCCAATGGAAGAGATACTTCCATGGCAAAGGAATAAGCGAGCGGAAGGAGTACTTCCGCGGCGAAGGAATAAGCCAATGGAAGAGATACTTCCATGGCGCAGAAACAAGCTCGCGGAAGGAGTACTTCTGCGGCGAAGGAATAAGCCAATGGAAGAGATACTTCCATGGCAAAGGAATAAGCGCGCGGAAGGAGTACCTCCGCGGCGAAGGAATAATCCAATGGAAGAGATACTTCCATGACAAAGGAATAAGTGCGCGGAAGGAGTACTTCCGCGGCGAAGGAATAAGCCAATGGAAGAGATACTTCCAAGGCGCAAAAACAAGCTCGGGGAAGGAGTACTTCTGCGAAGAAGGAAGAAGCCACTGGAAGAGATACTTCCATGGCAAAAGAATAAGCGCGCGGAAGGAGTACTTTCGCGGCGAAGGAATAAGCCAATGGAAGAGATACTTCCATTGCGCATAAATAAGTGCGCGGAAGGAGTACTTCCGCGGCGAAGGAATAAGCCAATGGAAGAGATACTTCCATGGCAAAGGAATAAGCGCGCAGAAGGAGTACTCCCGCGTTGAAGGAATAAGCTAATGGAAAAGATACTTCCATTGCGCAGAAATAAGCGCGCGGAAGGAGTACTTCCGTGGCGAAGGAATAAGCCAATGGAAGAGATACTTCCATGGCAAAGGAATAAGCGCGCGGAGGGAGTACTTCTACGGCGAAGGAATAAGCCAATGGAAGAGATACTTCCATTGCGCAGAAATAAGTGCGCGGAAGGAGTACTTCCGCGGCGAAGGAATAAGCCAATGGAAGAGATACTTCCATGGCAAAGGAATAGCGGACAGAAGGAGTACTCCCGCGTTGAAGGAATAAGCTAATGGAAGAGATACTTCCATTGCGCAGAAATAAGCGCGCGGAAGGAGTACTTCCGTGGCGAAGGAATAAGCCAATGAAAGAGATACTTCCATGGCAAAGGAATAAGCGCGCGGAGGGAGTACTTCCGCGGCGAAGGAATAAGCCAATGGAAGAGATACTTCCATGGCAAAAGAATAAGCGCGCGGAATGAGTACTTCCGCGGCGAAGGAATTAGCCAATGGAAGAGATACTTTCATGGCAAAGGAATAAGCGCGCGGAAGGAGTACTTCCGCGGTGAATAATAAGCCAATGGAAGAGATACTTCCATGGCGCAGAAACAAGCTCGCGGAAGGAGTACTTCTGCGACGAAGGAATAAGCCAATGAAAGAGATACTTCCATGGCAAAGGAATAAGCACGCGGAAGGAGTACCTCCGCGGCAAAGGAGTAAGCCAATGGAAGAGATACTTACATGGCAAAGGAATAAGCGCGCGGAAGGAGTACTTCCGCAGCGAAGGAATAAGCCAATGGAAGAGATACTTCCATGGCGCAGAAACAAGCTCGCGGAAGGAGTACTTCTGCGGCGAAGGAATAAGCCAATGGAAGAGATACTTCCATGGCAAAGGAATAAGCGCGCGGAAGGAGTACTTCCGCGGCAAAGGAATAAGCCAATGGAAGAGATACTTCCATTGCCCAGAAATAAGTGCGCGGAAGGATTACTTCCGCGGCGAAGGAATAAGCCAATGGAAGAAATACTTCCATGGCAAAGGAATAAGCGCACGGAAGGAATAATTCCGCGGCGAAGGAATAAGCCAATGGAAGAGATACTTCCATGGCAAAGGAATAAGCGCGCAGAAGGAGTACTTCCGCGGCGAAGGAATAAGCCAATGGAAGAGATACTTCCATGGCAAAGGAATAAGCGCGCGCGGAGGGAGTACTTCCGCGGCAAAGGAATAAGCCAATAGAAGAGATACTTCCATGGCAAAAGAATAAGCGCGCGGAATGAGTACTTCTGCGGCGAAGGAATAAGCCAATGGAAGAGATACTTTCAGGGCAAAGGAATAAGCGCGCGGAAGGAGTACTTCCGCGGCGAAGGAATATGCCAATGGAAGAGATACTTCCATGGCGCAGAAACAAGCTCGCGGAAGGAGTACTTCTGCGACGAAGGAATAAGCCAATGGAAGAGATACTTCCATGGCAAAGGAATAAGCGCGCGGAAGGAGTACCTCCGCGGCAAAGGAATAAGTCAATGGAAGAGATACTTACATGGCAAAGGAATAAGCGCGTGGAAGGAGTACTTCCGCGGCGAAGGAATAAGCCAACGGAAGAGATACTTCCATGGCGCAGAAACAAGCTCACGGAAGGAGTACTTCTGCGGCGAAGGAATAAGCCAATGGAAGAGATACTTCCATGGCAAAGAAATAAGCGCGCGGAAGGAGTACTTCCGCGGCAAAGGAATAAGCCAATGGAAGAGATACTTCCATTGCCTAGAAATAAGTGCGCGGAAGGATTACTTCCGCTGCGAAGGAATAAGCCAATGGAAGAGATACTTCCATGGCAAAGGAATAAGCGCGCGGAAGGAATAATTCCGCGGCGAAGGAATAAGCCAATGGAAGAGATACTTCCATGGCAAAGGAATAAGCGCGCATAAGGAGTACTTCCGCGGCGAAGGAATAAGCCAATGGAAGAGATACTTCCATGGCAAAGGATTAAGCGCGCGGAAGGAGTACTTCCGCGGCGAAGGAATAAGCCAATGGAAGAGATACTTCCATGGCGCAGAAACAAGCTCGCGGAAGGAGTACTTCTGCGTCGAAGGAATAAGCCAATGGAAGAGATACTTCCATGGCAAAAGAATAAGCGCGCGGAAGGAGTACCTCCGCGGCGAAGGAATAAACCAATGGAAGAGATACTTCCATGGCAAAAGAATAAGCGCGCGAAAAGAGTTCTTCCGCGGCGAAGTAATAAGCCAATGGAAGAGATACTTCCATGGCAAAGGAATAAACCGGCAGAAGGCGGACTTCTGCGGCAAAGTAATATATCCAAAGATATTTGTGTGACGTGCACATAAATAGTGGTATTATTATACCCTAGTAGCCCCCCAAGTTTAATGGTGCTACACTCGATTAGTAGTATTAAACTTAATCAAGTATTCAAAAAATTACGATCACGTAGACCAGCGCGAATGGACGTACCATAGCCGCGTACGAAAGATAGAAATTGGGTTCGAACGTGCGAACCAACGCGGATGGGTCTTGCCATAAACGCGAATTGTCACATAGTATAAGACGTATCCTAACTAACTTATGGATGAGCGATGCCATTACGTGCGGCGTACCGCTACTACCATAAGGACGGTCAAAGTTTTGACAAAATGTTGTTAGACGTGCACAGTGTGTCTTTTACAAGTCCATCATGAGTCACGTGGTTTGCATAACTTACTACAACGTCTTGATAGCAAGGTGTCTAACAAGGATACATGATCCGTGATCGTTGGGTTTGCAACCCTCTTACACGACAAGTTGAATTATTAGGTTCACTCAATCCTCTTATTCCGCTTGGGAACGATAAATACATGTACGCCCGGAGGCAGAAGATATCCGAGTGTACGGACTAGCACGGATGAAAACACCATGACCGCGAATGATAAACATATTATTTAAAAAATATATGTAATATATCTTACCGATTTAAAAGATATATATATAATAAAAAATATCGGAATATATCCTAAAGACTATCTTGTAGTAATTTAAATGATATGCGTAATATCTTTTATAAATAGAAACAATATAGCCGAATAGACGGACTAACGTGAAGATCGCGGCTCACAATTTTTAGTTAATAAGTAAAATATGCTCGAACGCGTGAACGAGGGTGGCTGGACACGCCATGACCGTGAATAACATAATTTTATACAAGCGCAGATCGACGCACCATGACCGCGATATTAGTAGGCGGGGCCGCGACTTATACGGAAAACATAATAATCAAATTAAAAGATATATGTAATATCTTGTTTTCGAATTAAAAGATAGGCAATGTTTTTTATTAGCATAAAAATATTGATAATATTATAGAAGATATAGGTAATATGTTTCGTCAATTTAAAAAATATACATAATATTTTTTATAAATTTAAAACATGTTGATAAAATCTTGTCAAGAATTAAAAAGATATCAATAATATCTTTATTAAAATATAAAATATATGTCTGGTTGCGGAATACTGCGAAAGGACGCGACTCATAGCCGCAATGAAAAAATAAAATATTTTGAGGTATTTGAAGTCTCCTTAAAATACTATTATCAAGCGTCCAACACAAAGAATATTTTCCCCTTAATAAAAGAAGATGCTTGCAAAAAAGTAGTCACCATGCGATATACATCTTATATGTTTGATACACATATACGAATAGATTATTTGAAAAATATCTTGCTCCATATTTTTAGCCGATGTTCGTAAAGTATAGATCATGTAATCTTTTAGTAAGCAATTATGAAACACATAAGTACCAAATATACAAAGGTATCATGATAATATTTAAACGGTTCTTGTTCGCGAATTTCGCATACGCATCAAATAGACGAAAGCATCATGATAATATTTGAAAAATATAGATCATGTAACTTTTTGCTAGGTAATTATGCAATTCTAACCAAAAAAAATTAGTTGTCGTTGTTAGGGGCAAAATACTTGTTTGTATCTTAAGCCTCTTTGTTTTTTCCTGAACGTTTCATCATTTACATGTGCAAAATATTGCCCCCACAGTAGATTTGAAGGTGGTATCGTAGATTTAGCAAACCATATGTTTTAGACATGACATAACGCACAGTATAGTTGATGAGACTGCTTTTATACATAGTCTCATCTTCCAAATAGGGCTTAAAATGCATTAAATATCATCAAAATACCCAAATATATGCTTGTGTTTGTTGCTTGTGTATTTTAGGTACGGATATTGAGAAAATGACAAAAGATCACAAGAATCATGCAAAAACGAACACGGGAAACGAAGCCGCACAATGAACCAAGCCCTAATGAAGACTTTCCCAAGATCAACCCTTGAAGATTTGAAGAATTATGAAGAAGGGTCCTCCAATTATGAAGAATTGACACTTTATACCCTTGTATCCTCATAATTACAAGTTTGGTCCCTAAAGTTTGTCAAAATTACAAAAAGGACCCTCCACTTTGAAGATTTGGCAAGTTTAGCCCCTCAACAAAGCTAAATTGTCAACCAATATCATCCACAAAGTCAAATACATCATGAAGTCCTTCAAAGTACAAGAAATGACAAGTTTGGTCCTTTGAAAATCTCAAAATTACAAAAAGGACCCTCAACTTTCAACATTTGGCAAAAATGGTCCCTCAATCATCAAGACTTGGCAATTTCAGTCCTCCAAAATGTCAATATTGCAAGTCTAGACCATTATCATTGAAGAAAATACCAAACCAGCCCTTGAAGAATTCAAAAATGGCAAGAAATACCCCTGAAAATACTTTGGAAAAGTATTTGGGGCAAAAGTGTGAAAAATGAAAGTTTAAATACAAAGGAATGTGAAGTTTGGCATGTTTTATACAAAGTGGAAAGAATAACAAAAACAAAGGGTTTAAACTGGCCAGACACCAAACTTACCTAGACCAACCCACACTCTACACGTGTCCCACTCAATCTTTTCCACCAATCACCACACACCATTGCTCCACCTCAGCTTTCCACTTAACCGGATTATAACTAATTAATATTAGTTACAAAACACGCGCTAAACACCCCATTCAAACCTTAATCTGGATCAAAACATGCACTATTCATCATAAGAACAAATTTGGGTTTTCTTAATCCGTTTGTAATTAGCACCCAGTAACCTCCAGAATTATAATTATGGTCTCCCTAATCACAACCAAACTCACAAACAGCTTGCCACATCACTCCTTTGTCACATGTTTTACCCTGCTTTTCACACTCTTGGAGAAGATGACAAAACAGGACAGCCATCCAACGCCCCACATCCTTGCTTCAAACTTAAGCTTATTATGAGCCATTGATCAAATTCTAACCCTGCCAACTCATGTAAACGTCCAAGAAAACATCACATGAGTCCAAGGTTTTCAAATCCTACAAGGGCATATTGGGGACTTCAACCATTAGGGTTTTTAGTTTTTAGCTGTAACTTAGCTTATTGTAAGGCTATATAAAGCCACTTAGGCCTTCACATTTCAGTTTGCTTTTGATTTTTCCTTGGTTCAAGTTTCTGTAAATCCTATTTCTAAGTTAATGAAATTGAGTTTGAAATCTTGAAGAAAAGTCATTGGCCACTCTTGTTTACTGCTTTCATTTGTTATATGCTTGGTAGTTCTTAAAGTTCAAAACCTGTTTTCAAAAGAGGAGTGTGCAAAAGTTTGCATATTTCCTCATTTTCTTGATATTTTGCTAAGTCTTGTTCCAATCTTGGAATTCTTGGGCTATAGGGCTGATCATATCATCCTAACTGAGTTGGTTAAGGTGTGGTGAGGCTTATAACTTGGGGATAATCAAGTGTGGGGTAACA
The DNA here is from genome assembly GCA_025667525.1 of Glebionis coronaria. NCBI lineage: Eukaryota > Viridiplantae > Streptophyta > Magnoliopsida > Asterales > Asteraceae > Glebionis > Glebionis coronaria. Next base: position 384,160,429 of record CM046875.1, read on the forward strand.
AGTTTGCATTAATCAAGTTTTTCCCAAGTTTCTGATTTTTATGATATTGTGCTTAACCCTTGTTGAATCTTAGCAGGCTTTTTGTGGAAGCTTGTGCTTGTTCTTGCTAGCACATAAGCTCAAAATTCGTGGGTGTGGATGTACATCCATGAGGTTTGCATACTTAATCTCCAAATCTGCTTAAATTGTGATTTTTGGTGATATTTGTATGAAACTGTTGTTCTTGTGAATTTTGTGGCTTGTTTTTGCTTGAATCTGTTTATTAGACTTGTTTTGTTGTTAATTGATGCTTGGTTGGCCTGAAATCTTGTTTTGCTTTTGAAAATTTTGATTTGAAAAAGTTAAAGGGGTGTTTGGGTCTACTGGTTTATGCTTGTAATTTGTTTTTGTGTTAAGGGAAGTTGTTGTTTATGCTTTGTATCTGATATACCTTTGTTTGAGAGTGTTTTGCTGCAAGTTTTGGGGTTTGAACACTTGAATTAATCAATCTGCTATAAAGACCTTGTTTCTGCTTGTTTTGACCTAGGATTTTGGGAACACTTAGTGTGTATGCATGCTTAGGGATAAAAGTGGTTTAAACAAAGTTAACATAACCTGTTTGAAAGATTTGAGGTGTTGAAATTGGCTTGTGTGTCAAATACATCAGCAAAAGTAGAAAACTGCATGTGTTAGTGTTCATCAGTAACTTTCATTGCTTGAATCTTGCTTGATTCTTTGAACCAGTGCATGAAACCTGTTTAGACTTGCTTATTGGAGTTTATTATAGCTTGTGTGTGCATTTGGTTGAATTTGGCTGGCTGATTTGTGCTAAAACTGCTCTTGAATGCTAAACTGCTTATTGTTCATGTTTGTATCATGTCTGATGAATGATTGATTAAACTGTATCAATTGGGTGTTAGTGATTGTGTTATTTTCATTGTGATTGACTCCTTTTGATCCAAAGATCACTTGGGTGCCTTTGTGAAATCTGAATCTCCAAAAAAGTCACTAAAGACAAAAAGTCAAAATAGTCAAGCAGTGGAAAAAGTTTCCACTGCTCAAAATCCAAAACTAGCCCCTGCTAGTGCAATTTTGTCATCAGCTTAACAATAAGCTATTCTAGCTTATTCTGACTTGCAACAACTTATTTTTTGTAATAGATCTTCATTATTTGACCCATTTAAGTGAACTGGAACTTATGAGACTTTGACTTTGACTTTTTACTAGAAAACCAACTTGTTTGACTTTTAACATAAGTGCTTATTTGATTTTCCAGCTTATTGAGTGTGCTTATTTGAAAGGTCTTTGGTTTTTAAGCTTAGTTTTGTCAAAAGAAACATTTTGCAACTTGAATCAGCTTCTGAGGTGGTCTAGATCATAAAAACGACTATTTTGTCGTTTTGTGAATAAGTTTGTGACTTGTTTCTGGCTTATTAAGTGGCCTTATTTGAAAATTCTTTTTGCAGAAGTCTTTGTTAGGTCAAAAGAAGGTTGTGTGTTAAATTTTAGCTTATGGCATCAGCTTATGGCTTAATGGGCCAAAAAGCCCATTAAGAATAAGCTGCTTATTATAAGTTAGCTTATTTCACATTTTCAGCTTTTGGGCCTTTGGGAAAAGTTGTTTAAAATCAAATTTTGAGTCAACCTGTGCTTTTTGAGCTTAATTTGAACACTTTTTCTTATTGGGCCTTAATTAAGCCCAATAAGGGACTGTTTTGGGTTTGGCCCATTTTTTAGGCCCAATAGGGGTATTTAGGTAATTTCACTTTCATTTCTGAGTTATTTAGGTTAAATTAAGCTAGTTTGCAAGTTTTTAGAATTTTTTATAATTTTTGGATTTTTAATATTATTTTAATATTATTTTATTATTAAAAATTAAAAGTTTGATTTTCTAGGTTTTTATATTTTTCCTAGGTTCTAAATACTTAATTAGGATTTTTGCAACTTTCCAATTATTTTCTAGGTCTTTTAATTATTTTCTATAATTAATTTAAGATTTAATTGATTTTAGGAGTTTTTAATTGTTTAAAAATAGTTTTAATTGGTTTTAAAATTTTGAAAAATAGTTTTTAGCTTAACTAGAGTATTTTTGAGGTTTACAAACTTGAAAATCTTGTTTAGGGCTTTTTAATAATTAATTTTGATTTTTAGGGCTTTAATTAGCATTAAAAAGTCATTATCTAATTAATTAAAAGGTTTTTGCAAGTTTTGATTTTTTGTAAACTCTTAGAATAGTATTAGGGATTTTTGGTAATTTTTAGAAATTTTTAGGTTAAGATTTTAATTTTGGTGGTTTTTACGACTTTACGTGTACGCCTTTTTAGAATTAATCCGTCTTGATAACCGTCATTCTCTTCTAATCCCTTTTCTATTTTTCTTTCTCAAATATAATCACAAATTAATCCATATCATTACACACATAACACACTAGCCTCCTTGAGAACGAACTTAATTGGTCATTAGTGCTTGGTTTTCCTAAACCGACACTTAATACTTGCCACTTTTTGTCATCCTTTTCCTAAAGGTGTACAAAAACACTACATCATTTTGGCGCCGCTGCCGGGGAGGCGTGTTGTGTTTTGATTTGGCATTGTTGTTTTTATACTAACCATAATTAGTATTTGTATTAGTAGCACTCTACTAATACGTATTATCGTTTTTTCGGTTTTTGTGTGAATATTATTACTATATTGTATACGTAGAACAATAATGTCACACCCCAAATTCACCGCAGCGGAAGACTGGCTTTGGGAAGCTGTGACTTCATGAGTAATCGAGAGCTTGATCCGAGAATGACCTCTACATGCTAAAACCACATAGCAGACTCCAAATAGTCCATAAAGTCAAGTACCTGAAAATACATGCTTAAAAGGGTCAACATAAAGTTGGTGAGTTCATAAGTTTGTTTTAAAACGTTTATGAAAAATTAGAGTTTTATCGACCACTGCACCTTGCAGTAAAATATAAGAGTTTAAAAATCACATTTTCTTGTTAAACAGACTTTCTTTGTTAATTTCGAAGTTTATTAATAAAGATAGAGTTTATTTATAAACGCAGAGAGTTTACTGATATAACAAAGTTCACTAAAATAAATAGAGTTTTCAAATAAAACAGAGTTCACAGATAATAACTAGCGTTTTCTGATAAAAAGAAAGCTCACAGATAAATAATAGAGTTTTCGATGATAATAGAATTGATTATGAACCACAAGATTTTCCAACCACTTAGTGACAATATAACAAATACAAAGTCACTAAATAAAATAAAACATTTATTATTGTCTAAGCTCATGACACCGAAGCGTTAACAACACCGGTAGTATAATCATATAATGCAGCCCCTACGGATGCCTAACCCACGACATCCGTCCACAGACTCAAATGAAACTGTGCCCGCTTGTCCTCTGTTGGACCAAGCCGGACAGGGGCGTCAACCCCGATAGATCTATCCATAACATTCGCGCTTTCGACCGGTCATCCGGTCTGAAATTAACGGTTCATGATAATGGGCCAAAGTAATTGGGTTAAAGTGGTACTTAGACCAATACATAAAAGAGATATGCACTTGTGTTCATTCTTGCAACCATTGTCTCTACCCGAGAACCAATAAAAAAAACAGTTAAAGTTTTGGGCTATGAAAATCACAATAGAAGTTTTAGTATCAGCATTCATATGTATAACAATTAGAGGAGTTGACCACTCAGCACGTAACAATTAAACCAGTTTAAAGATAGTTTATGACCAACCAAGTAAGCTTAACATTAGCTTATGACAATCAAGTAATTTATAAACAGTTATAGACAACCAAACAAGTTTAATATCAGTTCTGACAACCAAGCAATTATAAGTAGTTTATGACCAAGCATGTACCTCCCCCAAAGAGCAATTAGAAAACATTTATAACTCAATTCAAAGCAAGAAAAGGTGGGGTATGAACTCACCTCGACGATGTAGAGCAAACGCTAGTGATGCTAACAATACGCTCCGCACAAATGAAAATCGATGCGGCCCGGTCATGGTGTTGTGGTTTAACTAATCGGCTAAATCCAGTAACTTAAAAATATGTATTTGAGTTCTCGATAGATACGTACATCAACGTGACCCGTTGATAAAATATTTAAGTTCCAAGTATAATAGTTCGGTGGTTGTTCAAATAAATTTATTAAGCACGCACCAAGTATATAATGTATTCCGTACACATTATGTATAACTAGACGATTATATAATTCTTATGTTGAATTATATAATAGAAACAACAATTTCACAAAATAAAGCAATGTATGTATTTATTTTGTAGTTACAGTATACAAATCGCGATAAAAATATTTAGACAACTTAATTCGACAAAATTTAAGAAAGTTACCGCTTAATTGATAATTGTCACATTTAAGTAAAAGTATAACTTTTATGGGTCTATAGATATATATTAGTATTTATTCGTTGTATCGGTTTACAAATATGATACTAGTAGTATTTATAAATTTTATCGATTTACAAATATAATAGTAGTTGTAGCGAACAAAATATAAAGTATAAAATTTTATAAAAATTTCAACATGACCTATTCGTTTATACTACGTTTCCCATGTTAATCAACTCTCAATACTATCCATTTTTACAAACAATCTACGTTATGCAAGTCATGTTTTAACATGTAACCAACTAGGCTATTTAATTATCCTAATTAAGTAAATACCAAACACAACCAATGTGTTATAAATTAATCGCCCGATGTGAGCTAGTTAAACACGCATTTAAATGTATAATCATTTATATAGTTCTCGTTATAATAATAGTATTCGGCATATATTTATTTAACCATTTATATATATATATGTATACCACCGTTTAATCCATTATAATTAATTATATAATTATATACGTTATTAGCCGATTTCTAAACCACAACAAACCACGAGCTAAAATCATGCCCGGCACTCCTAAACCTTTGAAGTCTCGCGTCCAAACACACCCTTATATACTGTCTACAGTCCCAACGCACTCTTTACGTCTGTCTGCAGTCCCAAACGGACCCTAAACGCCTCTTGTTAACCTCGAACAGCCCCTTAACACGTGCTACCAGTCCCAGACGCTCACGTAACAGTTGCTGCGATCCCAAACACTCCTATTAGGCTTTTCAGCAGACCCATATAACCTTTGTGGGGTTTTCTGCCTAAACCAAACGCAGACCCAAACTCACCTTCCTGCTTCCCCTGATAGCAGATCCAAACACACCCCTTCTGCTACATCCCAGCAGATCCAAACGCACCCTTTCTGCTACTCACAGCAGATCCAAACGCACCCTTTCTGCTACTCACAGCAGATCCAAACGCACCCTTTCTGCTACTCACAGCATATCCAAACGCACCCTTTCTGCTACTCACAGCAGATCCAAACGCCCCGAGCTGATCTCCTACCAAAACGAACACCCTTAACGGCTAGTACATCAGCACATCCAACTCCCCTATCGGCTATCATCACAAACGAACGCCCCTTGTGTGTTTTCTGCCCAAACAAACACACCCGCTGGTGGTTATACTCGAAACCAAACACACTCCATCGTGTTCATTAAAAACGCAGCAACCAATACCCCTATCAGCTAGTTTATAGCAGATCTAATACCCCTAAGGGCTGGTACGACCGAATCAGGTGCCCACGAGTACTACACGGCTCGTGGTCTTCGTGGTATACAAGGAAATGTGAACCCGTCGTCGTGGGTGTGGGGGACGAATAGATCCAAACACCACGAGGTGAAAACCATGGTGGTGGCGACAGACCTATAATCAAAATGATGGAGAGGTGATGGTGGACAACATGGTGGTTGTTTAGGTGGTGATGTTGTGATGGTTTACGGTGGGGACAAGAAATAAACAACCAAACAAACGCCTACTTCGAGGCTGATGATTTTCGAAACCAACACCCTTATGGGTGGTCGAACAACAAATCAAGGTGGTGATATGGTGACGTGGTGATGGTGGTGACGGCTTCATATAGTCGCAACAAACACCCTCTGATTTTAAGCAAACCCAATCACCCCTGGTGGTAGCCGATGGTGATTCGACGAGGAGACCACGGCTGGTGGTCGGGATGTAGGGTTTTTGAGAAATAATCAATAGGTAAATTAATCTTTTAGCTGATGGTGGCGGCTATCAAATGGTGGTGGTTGTGGCGTCGATAGGTAGGAATCAGTTGGTGACAGGATAAAATGGTGGATGATGGTTATGATTATAGATCGGGTGGATTGGTTAGTATAGGTTGGTGTTTCTTTATTTGTGGTGGTGGTTATATTTTCTGGCGGTCGGAAAAACTCGCCGGACAAAAAGAGGCGCCGGATAATTGATGAAGAGAAGTTTGTGTTTATCACATTTGGTGGCTAGGGTTATTATGCCATGAAACCCTAATTTTTAATATATATACACCACAAAATACTTTTAATACAAAGTGTAAAATTTTATATAGTTAAGGGTCTAGGGATGTAAATATTATTACATGGACTAAATGCGAAAACTTTGTTATAACTTTCGTAAATTATTGGTTCGGGACTCGTTTTGGTTCGATAAAATTTGATTCGTTTTCCGAAAATCGCATCATTGATTTTAAAATGATTTTTCCAATAAAGTGGAGTATTTACTCGTCCAATTTCTCGTAATCGTTTACATCTTTATTTAAAATAGTTATTATTTATCGTTTAAGTCGAATAGTTGTGTTCATGGAGAAATAAAATTCAACTTGAATGTTCTCGTTTCCAACGTACGTTATTAAAATCAAAATAAAAGTGTCAGATAATTTCATAAACATTTTTATCAAATATTTCTGAGAAATTAAATATAAATTTAATTTATATCGCGTCAGTTCTTAGATTTTTCGCAGTCCTTTACAATGTGTAAAAGTAAACTCGCGTTTTTAAATCAAATAACTTTGATATCTCTCGAAAACGAATTTCGATTAATTAAATAATATAATTATTATTATTTAAAGTCTGGAAAATTCCCGGTTGTCACAGTACATCCGTGTTATTTGGAGTTCGTCCTCGAACTCAATCGTTGTTACCCTAATAAAAGTGTAGAGAAAGGATTTTTGAAATTGTATCCTGTTGTTATATCGAATATACTTAGATCTACTCACATATAGTTATGCCCGAACTTTAAAAATCGTGTTATCCACTAATAGTTAATTAGGTAAGCAATAGGTAGAAGCGAAATATATCTTAACGGTTCCTACTGTCAATCTGACAAATCGGCCATCGGTCATAGAACGATAAGAGGATACAGTTCGAAGCGAAGAGTCTAGAAAATCGTTAGTTCTTAGAAGTCTATAAGGTTTCACCACCACCACCACGATGGTACGCATCGATCAATATATATTCAGAAAAATATTCAGGTAACAATTTGCGAATCAAACGAAGCTTATAGAATCATTCGTCGAAACGTCGTGATGATACTATAACAAGTAAAAACACGATAAATTCGTATGGACAAATCATGAGTTAAAATAAATACACTCCCAAAACTGGAGTACAAAACCAATATCATAAATACAGGGTCACGTCGGATATCCTTAAGCCCACTCGTTTATAATCTCATATTTGCATACAAAAGCGTCCTAATCTATGCAAATATGTTATTATAAACTTATGGTTCGGCGATTTATGATTTCTTTATTCAAATGCAAAGGCGTCCCAATCCATTTCAATAAAGACTTCATAAACCATCCTACTTATGTGTCACCGGCAAAATACCCAATTCAAAATCATTAAAATCTCTAAATGATATTATCCAAAATTACCAAAAGCAAAGAGCATGAGTTGACAATAAGCCGTCTTCCATAAGTAAACGTTTCGAAAGTACCGGATCGAAGAACATAAGTGTCGATAGGCGATAAAGCGATCGCATATGTATATCAAGTAAAGAAACTCACGGTTATAAGTAGGATAAGTATATAGTATTCGGTTCTAAATAAGCAATTATCCAATCACACAAAACCTTCCCATCCTCGAGGAAGACTCATCAAACACCAAGCTGAGTAATAACTTATCATAACCCAACCTCGAAACTCACTCACAAAGAATGGCCCAGGTTTTGTTATGAATTATTACACATCTCAACCTTTTGATGACTCAGCTCGACTCTGAAAATACAGTACATTCCACATTAACACGTAAGACTACGAGTCTTACCCACCCTCGAGATAATTCATCAAAAATCATAGGCTGTGTAACGTCCCATACTTAACTTCATCTCGCACTCAATCAAACATGAGGCCCACTGAGGCATAGTTAAGTATTGTTACACCTCTCAACCATTTTGAATAAATTAGCTCGAACCTGAGATTACCCGTGACCAATCGTGAACCAAAATCACATAATACCCATACGTTTGATTTTAAAAAGGTCTGTGGACCATTGTGTAACTCACAATGCCCAATAAATGTTCTACCGTACATATATAAAAGTATATTATATGTCTAAGTACACTAATCAAGCAAGCGAACTCATGTAGACAAGTAATAACATGACAGGCAACGAGCAATAACAACCATGCATGCAAATATTCATATAGCAGCGGAATAAGTATGATGTGATGAGTGTTACTCCTAGATAAAACTGAGAGCCGGTTATAGTCTAGAGTTACTAATGCAACCTAGTTCTCTATAACCAAGGCTCTGATACCAATCTGTCACACCCCAAATTCACCGCAGCGGAAGACTGGCTTTGGGAAGCTGTGACTTCATGAGTAATCGAGAGCTTGATCCGAGAATGACCTCTACATGCTAAAACCACATAGCAGACTCCAAATAGTCCATAAAGTCAAGTACCTGAAAATACATGCTTAAAAGGGTCAACATAAAGTTGGTGAGTTCATAAGTTTGTTTTAAAATGTTTATGAAAAATTAGAGTTTTATCGACCACTGCACCTTGGAGTAAAATATAAGAGTTTAAAAATCACATTTTCTTGTTAAACAGACTTTCTTTGTTAATTTCGAAGTTTATTAATAAAGATAGAGTTTATTTATAAACGCAGAGAGTTTACTGATATAACAAAGTTCACTAAAATAAATAGAGTTTTCAAATAAAACAGAGTTCACAGATAATAACTAGCGTTTTCTGATAAAAAGAAAGCTCACAGATAAATAATAGAGTTTTCGATGATAATAGAATTGATTATGAACCACAAGATTTTCCAACCACTTAGTGACAATATAACAAATACAAAGTCACTAAATAAAATAAAACATTTATTATTGTCTAAGCTCATGACACCGAAGCGTTAACAACACCGGTAGTATAATCATATAATGCAGCCCCTACGGATGCCTAACCCACGACATCCGTCCACAGACTCAAATGAAACTGTGCCCGCTTGTCCTCTGTTAGACCAAGCCGGACAGGGGCGTCAACCCCGATAGATCTATCCATAACATTCGCGCTTTCGACCGGTCATCCGGTCTGAAATTAACGGTTCATGATAATGGGCCAAAGTAATTGGGTTAAAGTGGGACTTAGACCAATACATAAAAGAGATATGCACTTGTGTTCATTCTTGCAACCATTGTCTCTACCCGAGAACCAATAAAAAAAACAGTTAAAGTTTTCGGCTATGAAAATCACAATAGAGGTTTTAGTATCATCATTCATATGTATAACAATTAGAGGAGTTGACCACTCAGCACGTAACAATTAAACCAGTTTAAAGATAGTTTATGACCAACCAAGTAAGCTTAACATTAGCTTATGACAATCAAGTAATTTATAAATAGTTATAGACAACCAAACAAGTTTAATATTAGTTCTGACAACCAAGCAAGTTTATAAGTAGTTTATGACCAAGCATGTACCTCCCCCAAAGAGCAATTAGAAAACATTTATAACTCAATTCAAAGCAAGAAAAGGTGGGGTATGAACTCACCTCGACGATGTAGAGCAAACGCTAGTGATGCTAACAATACGCTCCGCACAAATGAAAATCGATGCGGCCCGGTCATGGTGTTGTGGTTTAACTAATCGGCTAAATCCAGTAACTTAAAAATATGTATTTGAGTTCTCGATAGATACGTACATCAACGTGACCCGTTGATAAAATATTTAAGTTCCAAGTATAATAGTTCGGTGGTTGTTCAAATAAATTTATTAAGCACGCACCAAGTATATAATGTATTCCGTACACATTATGTATAACTAGACGATTATATAATTCTTATGTTGAATTATATAATAGAAACAACAATTTCACAAAATAAAGCAATGTATGTATTTATTTTGTAGTTACAGTATACAAATCGCGATAAAAATATTTAGACAACTTAATTCGACAAAATTTAAGAAAGTTACCGCTTAATTGATAATTGTCACATTTAAGTAAAAGTATAACTTTTATGGGTTTATAGATATATATTAGTATTTATTCGTTGTATCGGTTTACAAATATGATACTAGTAGTATTTATAAATTTTATCGGTTTACAAATATAATAGTAGTTGTAGCGAACAAAATATAAAGTATAAAATTTTATAAAAATTTCAACATGACCTATTCGTTTATACTACGTTTCCCATGTTAATCAACTCTCAATACTATCCATTTTTACAAACAATCTACGTTATGCAAGTCATGTTTTAACATGTAACCAACTAGGCTATTTAATTATCCTAATTAAGTAAATACCAAACACAACCAATGTGTTATAAATTAATCGCCCGATGTGAGCTAGTTAAACACGCATTTAAATGTATAATCATTTATATAGTTCTCGTTATAATAATAGTATTCGGCATATATTTATTTAACCATTTATATATATATATATGTATACCACCGTTTAATCCATTATAATTAATTATATAATTATATACGTTATTAGCCGATTTCTAAACCACAACAAACCACGAGCTAAAATCATGCCCGACACTCCTAAACCTTTGAAGTCTCGCGTCCAAACACACCCTTATATACTGTCTACAGTCCCAACGCACTCTTTACGTCTGTCTGCAGTCCCAAACGGACCCTAAACGCCTCCTGTTAACCTCGAACAGCCCCTTAACACGTGCTACCAGTCCCAGACGCTCACGTAACAGTTGCTGCGATCCCAAACACTCCTGTTAGGCTTTTCAGCAGACCCAAATAACCTTTGTGGGGTTTTCTGCCTAAACCAAACGCAGACCCAAACTCACCTTCCTGCTTCCCCTGATAGCAGATCCAAACACACCCCTTCTGCTACATCCTAGCAGATCCAAACGCACCCTTTCTGCTACTCACAGCAGATCCAAACGCACCCTTTCTGCTACTCACAGCAGATCCAAACGCACCCTTTCTGCTACTCACAGCATATCCAAACGCACCCTTTCTGCTACTCACAGCAGATCCAAACGCCCCGAGCTGATCTCCTACCAAAACGAACACCCTTAACGGCTAGTACATCAGCACATCCAACTCCCCTATCGGCTATCATCACAAACGAACGCCCCTTGTGTGTTTTCTGCCCAAACAAACACACCCGCTGGTGGTTATACTCGAAACCAAACACACTCCATCGTGTTCATTAAAAACGCAGCAACCAATACCCCTATCGGCTAGTTTATAGCAGATCTAATACCCCTAAGGGCTGGTACGACCGAATCAGGTGCCCACGAGTACTACACGGCTCGTGGTCTTCGTGGTATACAAGGAAATGTGAACCCGTCGTCGTGGGTGTGGGGGACGAATAGATCCAAACACCACGAGGTGAAAACCATGGTGGTGGCGACAGACCTATAATCAAAATGATGGAGAGGTGATGGTGGACAACATGGTGGTTGTTTAGGTGGTGATGTTGTGATGGTTTACGGTGGGGACAAGAAATAAACAACCAAACAAACGCCTACTTCGAGGCTGATGATTTTCGAAACCAACACCCTTATGGGTGGTCGAACAACAAATCAAGGTGGTGATATGGTGACGTGGTGATGGTGGTGACGGCTTCATATAGTCGCAACAAACACCCTCTGATTTTAAGCAAACCCAATCACCCCTGGTGGCAGCCGATGGTGATTCGACGAGGAGACCACGGTTGGTGGTCGGGATGTAGGGTTTTTGAGAAATAATCAATAGGTAAATCAATCTTTTAGCTGATGGTGGCGGCTATCAAATGGTGGTGGTTGTGGCGTCGATAGGTAGGAATCAGTTGGTGACGGGATAAAATGGTGGATGATGGTTATGATTATAGATCGGGTGGATTGGTTAGTATAGGTTGGTGTTTCTTTATTTGTGGTGGTGGTTATATTTTCTGGCGGTCGGAAAAACTCGCCGGACAAAAAGAGGCGCCGGATAATTGATGAAGAGAAGTTTGTGTTTATCACATTTGGTGGCTAGGGTTATTATGCCATGAAACCCTAATTTTTAATATATATACACCACAAAATACTTTTAATACAAAGTGTAAAATTTTATATAGTTAAGGGTCTAGGGATGTAAATATTATTACATGGACTAAATGCGAAAACTTTGTTATAACTTTCGTAAATTATTGGTTCGGGACTCGTTTTGGTTCGATAAAATTTGATTCGTTTTCCGAAAATCGCATCATTGATTTTAAAATGATTTTTCCAATAAAGTGGAGTATTTACTCGTCCAATTTCTCGTAATCGTTTACATCTTTATTTAAAATAGTTATTATTTATCGTTTAAGTCGAATAGTTGTGTTCATGGAGAAATAAAATTCAACTTGAATGTTCTCGTTTCCAACGTACGTTATTAAAATCAAAATAAAAGTGTCAGATAATTTCATAAACATTTTTATCAAATATTTCTGAGAAATTAAATATAAATTTAATTTATATCGCGTCAGTTCTTAGATTTTTCGCAGTCCTTTACAATATGTAAAAGTAAACTCGCGTTTTTAAATCAAATAACTTTGATATCTCTCGAAAACGAATTTCGATTAATTAAATAATATAATTATTATTATTTAAAGTCTGGAAAATTCCCGGTTGTCACAAATAAATACACAAGTACTCCAAATACGTGAGAAATCACAACCTTGACTTGGGAGGTCATTACCCAATCATTGTATTCGAATCTCAAACCAAAAAAAAGGCAAAAATAGATAAATACTTTCGTGAAGCTTAATCTTGAAAATACAAACTATAAGGTGGGTATAAGGCGGATATTATAAAATATATCCTTAGGAAAAAGGCTCTTAAGTGCTTCGCGACGCCTCGTTTCCCCGCTTGCTTGTGAGTATTTGATTGTGAGAGTGAATCGAGGGTTTTGCCGGCCAAAGTATTACTAAGTATCATATATATTTTCTTGGTTTCTATTGATTAAACCCTCTTGAACGATTTGGTGTTCCACCATCGTTCTAAAGTCATCGAAGGCGTTCACCCCACGTGATCATTTTCATTCCTTGAGGCTTCGTTAATCAAGAGATTTGATTAAGGAGGAGATTTGTGGACTTTGTGTCTACCTAATACATTTCACCAAGTTCCAAAAAAGTTAATACAATCAAAAACCACAAAAAAAATTGAAAAAATACAAAACACCAAAAAGAATCTTCTTTGCTCATCCCCTCGTTGTACTGACGTTTATGCTAACTCGAAACAAAGCAAGACGTGCTCGTAAACGAAAGAACAAAACTCCCACTCCCAACAATTCTAGTGAGGAGTCTCCTATTGACGAACCCATTGTAAGAGAAGCACCAACCATGGCGAATCGAACTATGATGGAGTTACTTCAAGCACCCACCGAGGGTTATGGAGAGGCTATTGTGATTCCCGCTATCCTTGCGGAGAATTTTGAGGTTAAGACGGGTTTGTTGTCCATGATTCAAAACAACAAATTCCGTGGTGATGAGAAGGACAATCCACACAACCATATCCGCCAATTCAATCGTCTTACCGCTACTTGCAAGTTTAAGGATGTCTCTAACGACTCGATTAAGATGATGCTTTTTCCGTATTCCTTAGCGGGGCCCGCAAAAATTTGGTTAGAGAAAGAGCCACCCAATTCTATATTGACGTGGAAGGATCTCGTGTCTAAGTTTGTGAACCAATTTTTTCCGCCCTCTAAGACTACGCACTTGAAAAACGAGATTTCAAAGTTTTCACAAGAATTTAATGAAAGTTTTTCAACGGCTTGGAATAGGTTTAAGGAAATGTTACATGAATGTCCTCATCACGGTTTTTCCGATTTGCATCAAATTGACACGTTTTACAATGGACTTAATGATCATGAAAGGGATTATTTGAATGCCGCCACGGGTGGTAATTTTTTGTGTAAAACGGTTGAGGAAGCTTTGGTGATAATTGAAAATAGATCTAAGGTGTATAGTCCTCGTAGCACGTCTAGTGTTCGTAAGGCTTCGTCTTCGGCTTCACCTTCTTTGTCTAATACCATCGATGCTTGCCAAATTGAGGCAAACTTGGAAAACAAGATTTTTGATAAGTTGAAAGGACTTTTGATTGAGTTTAAAGTTGGTGAACCAAGTGCTCCCGCTACGGCTAAAGCGGTTGAGGTTTCTTGCATGTATTGTGGTGGAGGTCATGATTTCTCCGAGTGCATTACCAACGGTGGTAACACTTCGAGTGCCTTCGCGGCCACGGGAAATTACAACCAAAACGGTCAAGTTTCCCGCTCTAATCAAATGACTCCACCGGGTTTTGGTTCAAATCAAAATGCTAACAACTATCGCAACAATCAAGTTGGTTTTAAGAATAATTACAACAAGGGAAACTATGGGAATCAAGGGGCTAATAATCAAGTTTCAAAAAAAATGATTTTCAAAATAACAACAAAAGTTTGCAAACATTGAAAGATCTTCCAAGTGAGTTTGTTGAATATGCTAGTGGGAATGATGCTAGGTTTGACAACATTCAAAGAGAAATCATTAGCCTAAGATCCGAGTTTAAAAACGACTTGAAGAAAGAGTTGAAAAATGAGTTAGCTAATGAACTTAAAATCCACACCAACAAGATGGAAGGAAATGTCACTAGGTTGCAACAAAACCAACAAAAAATGGAACAAGGGCAACATGAGATTAAACAAGAGATGCTTAAGGCCGAGAAAAGGCAAACCGAAGCCGTATTAAGGCAATCTAATTTTGAAGATAAAATCTCGTCTATGTTTGAGGCAATAATGTGTAAACCGTCGTCAAGTGGTCTTCCTAGCAACACCATATCTAATCCTAAGGGTGAGATGAAAGTGATTACCACACGTAGTGGTAAGACACTTAAGGAGCCGATTCCTAAACCAATTGCTCCTACGGAGGAAGCAATTGAGGAAGAACCCGAGGTGGTGGTCCAAAAGGAGCATGTTCCAATCCCACGAAGTACCGCTCATGCCACACCTACGGTTGACCCATTACCATCATTGGAACCCGAGATTCCAAAGGCTATGCCTACTATGCCTCATCCCACACCACCTTTGCCCTATCCATCGAGACTTAGGAAGGAGAAACGTCAAGAGCGCGACAATTACCAATTTGAGCTTTTTATGAAAATGTTTCGTGATTTGCACCTTAATGTGAGTTTCGCCGATGCTTTGGTCATGATGCCTCGATTTGCCGCTAACTTTAAGAGTATGTTGAACAACAAGGAGAAATTACACCAAATGTCTAGTTGTTCGTCGGTTTATCTTAATCGCATACCTCAAAAAGTCGGTGATCCCGGTAAATTTTTGATCCCTTGTGCAACTCAAGATATGGAAGAATGCTATGCCTTGGCCGATCTTGGTGCTAGCATTAACTTGATGCCACTTGCAATCTTCAAGTCGCTCAATCTTCCTAATCTTACTCCTTCACTAATGTCTATCGAGTTGGCCGACCATTCCACAATTCCCGCATGTGGTTTGGCGGAAGACGTTTTTGTGAAAGTGGGGAAGTTCTACTATCCCGTAGACTTCATTGTTGTTGATATCCCCACGGATCCTCAAGTTCCTCTCATTTTAGGTCGTTCGTTTTTAGATACGTCTATGGCTTTAATTGATGCGCATGCTAGAAAGATCACCTTACGTTTCAACGACGAGGAACTTGTTATAAACGCAACTCAAAACTCTCAAATTTATCATGTTTATTCCGTTGCAACCATAAACCTCGTTGATATGATTGACGTGGTTTGCGAGGAATTTTCACAAGAAGTTCTAGGTTTTGGTGATGAAGAAACTAGTGGCAATCCCACTATGTTGGATCCAATTCTTGATAATTCGACACCAACCTTCACTCCTTTTGAAGGTGGTGGTTTTACGTTGGAAGAATGCAATGTTCCACGTACTTGTGACGAAGACCTCGAAAACGATGAGGACTTCTCGATTATCAAGGATTTTCTCAACGATTTTCCATTTCCTCCACCCGAGGAGGTTATGAGTATCGAGCCCAAATCTTCACTTGAGGAACCACCTATTCTCGAGTTGAAGGATTTACCTCCTCACCTCGAATATGTCTATTTGGAGGAGGACGACAAGTTGTCGATTATTATTGCGAAGGAACTTTCGAATGATGAAAAAACCGCACTTGTCGATGTTCTAAAGGCTCACAAAGGGGCGATTGCGTGGAAGTTATCCGACATTAAGGGGATCGATCCCAAGTTTTGTACCCACAAAATCTTAATGGAGGAAGATTTCAAGCCAACAATCCAAAGTCAAAGGAGGGTGAACCCCAAAATTCACGACGTCATCAAAAAGGAGCTCCTTAAACTCCTTGACGCGGGAATGATTTACCCTATTTCCGATAGCCCTTGGGTGAGTCCTATCCATTGTGTCCCTAAAAAGGGAGGGATGACCGTTGTGCCAAACGATGCCAACGAGTTGATTCCCACTAGACTCGTGACCGGATGGAGAGTGTGCATTGACTATCGAAAGTTGAATGAAGCCACTCGAAAAGACCATTTTCCCTTGCCCTTCATGGACCAAATGTTGGAGCGTCTTGCGGGAAACGATTTCTATTGCTTTTTAGATGGTTTTTCCGGTTACTTCCAAATTCCCATCGATCCTCGTGATCAAGAAAAAACTACGTTTACATGTCCATATGGAACGTTTGCCTATCGTAGAATGCCATTCGGACTTTGCAATGCACCGGGAACTTTTCAACGATGCATGATGGCTATTTTTCATGATATGATCGAGAAGACGATGGAAGTCTTCATGGATGACTTTTCCGTGTTTGGTGATTCCTTTACTTCGTGTTTGTCGAACCTTGAGAGAATGTTAAAACGTTGTGAGGAAACCAACCTTGTGCTCAATTGGGAAAAATGTCATTTTATGGTTAAGAGTGGAATCGTCTTAGGGCACAAGGTCTCGAAAGCGGGGATTGAGGTAGATCAAGCTAAGGTAGACGTCATCGCCAAATTACCTCATCCCAAAACCGTCAAGGGAGTTAGGAGTTTCCTAGGCCACGCGGGCTTTTATCGACGATTCATCAAGGATTTCTCGAAGATTTCTCGACCCATTACACATCTTCTTGAAAAAGAAGCACGTTTTGTCTTTGACAAAGATTGTGTACGAGCCTTTGAGATCCTTAAGAGGAAACTTACCGAAGCTCCCATTCTTGTTGCTCCAAATTGGAACCTCCCCTTTGAGCTTATGTGTGATGCTAGTGATTACGCTATTGGGGCCGTTTTGGGGCAACGTCATGATAAGCACTTCTTGCCTATTCACTATGCTAGCAAGACGATGACCGAGGCCCAACTTAAATACACTACAACGGAAAAGGAGTTCCTTGCCGTGGTGTACGCATTTGAGAAATTCCGACCTTATCTCGTCTTGACGAAATGCATAGTGTATACGGACCATTCGGCTATTAAGTATCTCATGGCAAAGCAAGATGCTAAGCCGAGATTACTTCGTTGGATTCTCCTCCTTCAAGAATTTGATCACACCATCGTTGACAAAAAAGGAGCCGAGAATCTAGCGGCCGATCATCTCTCTCGTTTGGAAGATCCTCACCAAAGTGTTTACGAGCCTAAGGAAATCACCGAAACATTTCCGCTCGAGACACTTGGTGTAGTGAATTCCCAACTTGATTCTTCTACCCCATGGTTTGCAGATTTTGCAAATTACCATGCGGGTAACTTCATCGTTAAGGGTATGACGACTAAAGAAAAACGAAAATTCTTTCGTGACGTCAAGTTCTACTTTTGGAACGACCCTTACTTGTTTCGAACTTGTGCGGATCAAATCATCCGACGTTGTGTTTTTGGCACCGAAGCTTCTAACATCCTTAGAGCTTGCCATGAGGGACCCACGGGTGGTCACCACGGTGCTAATCTCACGGCTAAGAAGGTGTTTGATGCCGGTTTCTTTTGGCCTACTATTTACCGAGATGCACAAATTCTTGTGAAGTCTTGTGATGCATGACAACGACAAGGAAAAGCCTCACAAAAAGATGAAATGCCAAAAAATATCATTCAAGTATGTGAGATCTTTGACGTTTAGGGTATAGACTTTATGGGGCCGTTCCCATCATCTCGTGGTAATAAGTACATTCTCGTTGCGGTTGACTACCTATCTAAGTGGGTGGAGGCGAAGGCCTTGCCCACTAATGATGCCCGTGTGGTAGTTAAGTTCTTGAAAAGCTTGTTTGCTCGGTTTGGAACCCCTCGTGCGATCATAAGCGATCGTGGAACCCATTTTTGTAATGACCAATTCGAAAGAGTCTTAAGGAAATATGGGGTTACACATCGTCTTTCTACGGCTTATCACCCACAAACGAGTGGGCAAGTCGAGGTTTCAAACCGAGCTTTGAAGAGGATCTTGGAGAGATCCGTAGGAGAAAACCGACAAACTTGGTCGGATAAGTTGGACGATGCTTTATGGGCCTTTAGGACCGCTCATAAGACACCCATTGGGTGCACTCCCTATAAGCTTGTGTATGGAAAGAATTGTCATTTGCCTATCGAGTTAGAACACAAGGCTTATTGGGCCCTAAAGCATTGTAATGATGACATAGAGACCGCGGGAAAACACCGGAAAATGCAATTAAATGAATCGGATGAATTGAGGGATATTGCTTATGAAAATTCATTGATTTATAAAGAGAAAACTAAAAAGTTGCATGATTCAAAAATTAAAAACCGGGTTTTTAACATTGGGGATCAAGTTTTACTTTTTAATTCAAGATTGAAAATCTTTTCCGGTAAATTGAAATCCCGTTGGTCCGGTCCATTCACCGTGACTCAAGTATTTCCATATGGGACCATCGAGCTAGCTCAAGATGATGGTCCTAACTTCAAGGTGAATGGACATAGGTTGAAGCACTACTTTGGCGGGGAAGTTCCATCCTTGAACTACCTCGACCAAGTCACCTTCCCCAATGATAATTAGTATTGAGGGGATCGAGTCGAGCTCATGACTCGGTAATCAAAAACGAGGTGCCTCGTGGGGGAGTCCCATGCTTATCCTATGTACATATTATCGCTTTCTAATGTAGCTTACGTGTGGGGATTTGTGCCCTTCCAACCTTTGTTCCGTGGTTGTTTGTGATATGTGGTTTTTAGATCATGATCTTCACGATTGGAGCCTCTCGTGTTCGTTTTATGGGAGCACTCGATCGTTTGCTTTGGAGACATTTCTCAATATCCATGATATATCCTTTTGATGTTCTAACCTTAGGTTTTTAGCACACTTCATAAACGGCTATTAATTTAATGGTTACACCCTTTCCATGCTAGATTAGGCATTCGACTACGTCTCTAGTATGGGGGTGTTTGCACCCCTAGACTCGAAACATTGAGGACAATGTTTAACTTTAGTATGGGGGGGTGAATAGATACTTGCCTTGCCAAACCTTCACGCTTTCCAAAGTTTATCGTTTTGTTTATCATTTTTGTTGCAAAATAAGGCTAAAAATGGCCAAATTTTAAAAATTTTCTCATGTTTTATAAGTGTTTGAAGACACGAATGTAGATTTTCCGATGGCGAGAATAAGAGTAATTTTTGACTCGACCGTGCGTGTTGAGCACTTAGCTTTGGTTCCTTAACTACACATTAGGCTAAGTCTCTTAAATGAGGACGAGAAATGATAGAGTTAATTATAAGTTACTATGCTAAATGTAGGGTACTCGTATTCTTTCAAAAACTCATGTGTTCTCGTTATTTGCTTATTCTCCCTTCGCATGTAAATATTTTTTGCTTAATAAATATTGACTTAGCGGTTTAGTTGGGATTGTTGGGTTTCTAGTCTTTTCTAGTAGCTTCCGTGTAATTAAATTGGGAAGACATTAAGGTATCGCCAGCGTCACGATTTTGAAGTATTGGCACCCTAATAATCGAAAGCTTCACCCAATAATAAGATTTCAAGTGCTCACCAAAATCTAGCAAACAATTTGAAGCCCCACAAGGCCTAAAATCTATGCAAAAATTGAAAGTGAATCAAGCCGTAATCTTCGAAGCTTTAAAGATCCAAAATTCGCCTTAGCGTGAGGATATACGTCTTTGGCTAATAAAACCACCGATGAGGCGGATAATAAAAGGCAAGGCAAGACCGAAGTCATAATAAAAGCTTCATGGCGAAGTTGAATAAAAGATGGAGGTAAACCAAAGATAATAAGGCCCTTCCGTTAGGGGGCGTATAAAAGTCTTGGTAATAAGTCTCATGTTCAAAACCGTTATAAAACCGTGTTTATCGATTCTTCTTGTCAACTTAATTTTTTAACATCGTTGTCTATTAGGAGGGGTTATTGATTTGATGGTCTTAGTTACACCGTTAGGACTCTATTTTTAGACCTAAATCTCTATTATCGCATAAGTCAAACAATGTATCCTCGTGAAACATTCAAGACAAAATAAAATATAAGAGATACAACTTAGGAATAATGGGAGGATAAGTACATGATTAGGGCATATGAGTAGTGTTAGCATTACTAACTTATAATGACAATGATCTCGTTGCACGCTTAGCATGGAATTGGGGTGAAAATCGAGGACGATGAAATTATTTCTAACGAAGCATTCACGTGTTCTTATTCTATGAACCTAAACGTCCCATTTTGCGATGAAAATCATACATTATGTCTATAACACAAGAAGTAGCAATAGTAGTAGTGTAGCTAGTTTATCATTTCAATAAAAGTCCATAAAAAAATGAATTTTAGGGATGCTATGATACTTTATTCTAGCATTACGTGAGGGCACGACAATGGTTTAGTATGGGGGAGTGATGAGACTGCTTTTATACATAGTCTCATCTTCCAAACAGGGCTTAAAATGCATTAAATATCATCAAAATACCCAAATATATGCTTGTGTTTGTTGCTTGTGTATTTTAGGTACGGATATTGAGAAAATGACAAAAGATCACAAGAATCATGCAAAAACGAACACGGGAAACGAAGCCGCACAATGAACCAAGCCCTAATGAAGACTTTCCCAAGATCAACCCTTGAAGATTTGAAGAATTATGAAGAAGGGTCCTCCAATTATGAAGAATTGACACTTTATACCCTTGTATCCTCATAATTACAAGTTTGGTCCCTAAAGTTTGTCAAAATTACAAAAAGGACCCTCCACTTTGAAGATTTGGCAAGTTTAGCCCCTCAACAAAGCTAAATTGTCAACCAATATCATCCACAAAGTCAAATACATCATGAAGTCCTTCAAAGTACATAAAATGACAAGTTTGGTCCTTTGAAAATCTCAAAATTACAAAAAGGACCCTCAACTTTCAACATTTGGCAAAAATGGTCCCTCAATCATTAAGACTTGGCAATTTCAATCCTCCAAAATGTCAATATTGCAAGTCTAGACCATTATCATTGAAGAAAATACCAAACCAGCCCTTGAAGAATTCAAAAATGGCAAGAAATACCCCTGAAAATACTTTGGAAAAATATTTGGGGCAAAAGTGTGAAAAATGAAAGTTTAAATACAAAGGAATGTGAAGTTTGGCATGTTTTATACAAAGTGGAAAGAATAACAAAAACAAAGGGTTTAAACTGGCCAGACACCAAACTTACCTAGACCAACCCACACTCTACACGTGTCCCACTCAATCTTTTCCACCAATCACCACACACCATTGCTCCACCTCAGCTTTCCACTTAACCGGATTATAACTAATTAATATTAGTTACAAAACACGCGCTAAACACCCCATTCAAACCTTAATCTGGATCAAAACATGCACTATTCATCATATTTGGGTTTTCTTAATCCGTTTGTAATTAGCACCCAGTAACCTCCAGAATTATAATTAGGGTCTCCCTAATCACAACCAAACTCACAAACAGCTTGCCACATCACTCCTTTGTCACATGTTTTACCCTGCTTTTCACACTCTTGGAGAAGATGACAAAACAGGACAGCCATCCAACGCCCCACATCCTTGCTTCAAACTTAAGCTTATTATGAGCCATTGATCAAATTCCAACCCTGCCAACTCATGCAAACGTCCAAGAAAACATCATATGAGTCCAAGGTTTTCAAATCCTACAAGGGCATATTGGGGACTTCAACCATTAGGGTTTTTAGTTTTTAGCTGTAACTTAGCTCATTGTAAGGCTATATAAAGCCACTTAGGCCTTCACATTTCAGTTTGCTTTTGATTTTTCCTTGGTTCAAGTTTCTGTAAATCCTATTTCTAAGTTAATGAAATTGAGTTTGAAATCTTGAAGAAAAGTCATTGGCCACTCTTGTTTACTGCTTTCATTTGTTATATGCTTGGTAGTTCTTAAAGTTCAAAACCTGTTTTCAAAAGAGGAGTGTGCAAAAGTTTGCATATTTCCTCATTTTCTTGATATTTTGCTAAGTCTTGTTCCAATCTTGGAATTCTTGGGCTATAGGGCTGATCATAGCATCCTAACTGAGTTGGTTAAGGTGTGGTGAGGCTTATAACTTGGGGATAATCAAGTGTGGGGTAACAAGTTTGCATTAATCAAGTTTTTCCCAAGTTTCTGATTTTTATGATATTGTGCTTAACCCTTGTTGAATCTTAGCAGGCTTTTTGTGGAAGCTTGTGCTTGTTCTTGCTAGCACATAAGCTCAAAATTCGTGGGTGTGGATGTACATCCATGAGGTTTGCATACTTAATCTCCAAATCTGCTTAAATTGTGATTTTTGGTGATATTTGTATGAAACTGTTGTTCTTGTGAATTTTGTGGCTTGTTCTTGCTTGAATCTGTTTATTAGACTTGTTTTGTTGTTAATTGATGCTTGGTTGGCCTGAAATCTTGTTTTGCTTTTGAAAAATTTGATTTGAAAAAGTTAAAGGGGTGTTTGGGTCTACTGGTTTATTCTTGTAATTTGTTTTTGTGTTAAGGGAAGTTGTTGTTTATGCTTTGTATCTGATATACCTTTGTTTGAGAGTGTTTTGCTGCAAGTTTTGGGGTTTGAACACTTGAATTAATCAATCTGCTATAAAGACCTTGTTTCTGCTTGTTTTGACCTAGGATTTTGGGAACACTTAGTGTGTATGCATGCTTAGGGATAAAAGTGGTTTAAACAAAGTTAACATAACCTGTTTGAAAGATTTGAGGTGTTGAAATTGGCTTGTGTGTCAAATACATCAGCAAAAGTAGAAAACTGCATGTGTTAGTGTTCATCAGTAACTTTCATTGCTTGAATCTTGCTTGATTCTTTAAACCAGTGCATGAAACCTGTTTAGACTTGCTTACTGGAGTTTATTATAGCTTGTGTGTGCATTTGGTTGAATTTGGCTGGCTGATTTGTGCTAAAACTGCTCTTGAATGCTAAACTGCTTATTGTTCATGTTTGTATCATGTCTGATGAATGATTGATTAAACTGTATCAATTGGGTGTTAGTGATTGTGTTATTTTCATTGTGATTGACTCCTTTTGATCCAAAGATCACTTGGGTGCCTTTGTGAAATCTGAATCTCCAAAAAAGTCACTAAAGACAAAAAGTCAAAATAGTCAAGCAGTGGAAAAAGTTTCCACTGCTCAACATCCAAAACTAGCCCCTGCTAGTGCAATTTTGTCATCAGCTTAACAATAAGCTATTCTAGCTTATTCTGACTTGCAACAACTTATTTTTTGTAATAGATCTTCATTATTTGACCCATTTAAGTGAACTGGAACTTATGAGACTTTGACTTTGACTTTTTACTAGAAAACCAACTTGTTTGACTTTTAACATAAGTGCTTATTTGATTTTCCAGCTTATTGAGTGTGCTTATTTGAAAGATCTTTGGTTTTTAAGCTTAGTTTTGTCAAAAGAAACATTTTGCAACTTGAATCAGCTTCTGAGGTGGTCTAGATCATAAAAACGACTATTTTGTCGTTTTGTGAATAAGTTTGTGACTTGTTTCTGGCTTATTAAGTGGGCTTATTTGAAAATTCTTTTTGCATAAGTCTTTGTTAGGTCAAAAGAAGGTTGTGTGTTAAATTTTAGCTTATGGCATCAGCTTATGGCTTAATGGGCCAAAAAGCCCATTAAGAATAAGCTGCTTATTATAAGTTAGCTTATTTCACATTTTCAGCTTTTGGGCCTTTGGGAAAAGTTGTTTAAAATCAAATTTTGAGTCAACCTGTGCTTTTTGAGCTTAATTTGAACACTTTTTCTTATTGGGCCTTAATTAAGCCCAATAAGGGACTGTTTTGGGTTTGGCCCATTTTCTAGGCCCAATAGGGGTATTTAGGTAATTTCACTTTTATTTCTGAGTTATTTAGGTTAAATTAAGCTAGTTTGCAAGTTTTTAGAATTTTTTTATAATTTTTGGATTTTTAATATTATTTTATTATTAAAAATTAAAAGTCTGATTTTCTAGGTTTTTATATTTTTCCTAGGTTCTAAATACTTAATTAGGATTTTTGCAACTTTCCAATTATTTTCTAGGTCTTTTAATTATTTTCTATAATTAATTTAAGATTTAATTGATTTTAGGAGTTTTTAATTGTTTAAAAATAGTTTTAATTGGTTTTAAAATTTTGAAAAATAGTTTTTAGCTTAACTAGAGTATTTTTGAGGTTTACAAACTTGAAAATCTTGTTTAGGGCTTTTTAATAATTAATTTTGATTTTTAGGGCTTTAATTAGCATTAAAAAGTCATTATCTAATTAATTAAAAGGTTTTTGCAAGTTTTGATTCTTTGTAAACTCTTAGAATAGTATTAGGGATTTTTGGTAATTTTTAGAAATTTTTAGGTTAAGATTTTAATTTTGGTGGTTTTTACGACTTTACGTGTACGCCTTTTTAGAATTAATCCGTCTTGATAACCGTCATTCTCTTCTAATCCCTTTTCTATTTTTCTTTCTCAAATATAATCACAAATTAATCCATATCATTACACACATAACACACTAGCCTCCTTGAGAACGAACTTAATTGGTCATTAGTGCTTGGTTTTCCTAAACCGACACTTAATACTTGCCACTTTTTGTCATCCTTTTCCTAAAGGTGTACAAAAACACTACATCAATAGTTAAATGAAAAAATGAAAAATACGAAAGTTAAGGAATTACCGACTTTCGACATGAACTTTTTTGCTTTTCGGTAGTATGAGACCACGAGACATATATAGGCTTGTTTGGCACGGAGCGGTGGAGGAGCATTTTGAAGCGGTGAGCGGTGAGCAAGAGCATTTTGATTTTCATTTCATGTTTGGCAAAATGAGCGGTGAGGTTTTTCATTTTTAATGATCGTTTGGCAAAGGAGCGGTGAGCGGCGAGATTTTTTAGGAAGGCTACTTTTTCCAATGCTTGTTTGTGAAGCTGTGGCAAATGAGCAGTGAGCTGTGCAACTACTGCTCACTGCTACTGCTCACAGCTCCAGCTCACTGCTCCTGCTCACAGCTCACTTCTCCTGCTCACTGCTCCTGCTCATTTAACAAACACACCCATAGTCAGGGTCCCACGGATGGCGCCAATTTGTTGGAGCATAATTTGGTTAGGCCGGTTTGACGACTCTTCTGGGCCGTTCGTCGTCTTCCCGGGTCCTGAGTAATGCTGCAAACAAAGGTAAACCGGTTAGACGTGGACCCGAGGCCGGAGCCACGGGGTCCACCTCCGACGGTCAAGTTAGTATTCGGTCGATATATTGTAAAGAGGTGTGAATGTGAGAGATAACCTGATGTAGAATAAGACCCCTATCCCTGTTTATATATGCTTATGGTTTCTTGTAGGATAATTAAGAT
Source organism: Glebionis coronaria (assembly GCA_025667525.1). Lineage (NCBI taxonomy): Eukaryota > Viridiplantae > Streptophyta > Magnoliopsida > Asterales > Asteraceae > Glebionis > Glebionis coronaria. The sequence continues at coordinate 384,186,453 of CM046875.1, forward strand.
AAGTGTGAGCCGTAGGCCTTTCGGGCCAAGCCCGTTACCGACTGTACGTCGATAATACCCGTAGGTCAAGTTATACAACCCGAATAAAAACTATATGTCATCAATTATGTCTAAATATAACCCTAAAATATTACATTAGTAAAATTTTTAATTTTAAAATATTGGTTGTCCCAACACACGAGTAACTTATTAAAAAAAAATGAAACGACATGATGACGCTAACAAATGAGATTTGTTTAGACATAGAAAATTACTCGTACTACATATGAGTTGGTGGTGGAGTGAGTGAGTAACCTTAAAACCATATCCTGTTTCTCGTTGGTTCGCAAATTAGCGAACCATTCATTTATATTCATCCACTCCATATTACCTTATCTCCCTCCCTCCCTCTTGAATTCAATTTGAGTAACCAAATGAAGGCTTTTACCAGTAGCAGTCTGTTTGGAACATCAGACACCCTCTCGCTCTTCGCTGCACCTTCCTCCTCTTCATTTTCCTCCCGGTATATACCACTCATACTTCTTCTTTTTTACATATCTTCTTAGGAGTTAGGACCAACTATATATATCATATGCTTTTCTCTTTCTGGTTGGTTGTTATTATAACTGATCTATCTACGACTTGTGGGCACCACTTATGGAATTCTGGTGGTGTTTTGGTTTTCGCTTATGTTTTATAAACTCATTTTTCGGCTTTTATAAGCTTATCATCTCGTAATAAGCATATCTATAAGCTCAAACATTTTAAAATCAATCACAAAAAGTGAACTTATTAAACATAAGCTTAAAATAACATAAAACACTATATAAGCCCAAATAACCAGTTTCTAGTGTTCTTTATTTTACGTAAAATTGAAATTATTTTTCTTTTATCGATACTAGACGTAATAACGATACGCTAATTGACCCGGTGGGTAACCGTAACCCGGTTCCTCGACCGGTTTGACCCGGTAGTCGAACCTGTGAGCAGTGACTCGACTGGTTTGACTCGGTGGTCGAATCCGTTGCCCGGTGACTCGATGGGGTTGGCCCGATGATCGAACACTTGACCCGGTGACTCGACCAGGTTGACCCGATGGTCGAACACTCGACCTGGTGACTCAACCAGGTTGACCCGGTGGTCGAGCCCGTGATATGTGGTTCTACATTAAGTTATCATTAATTAGTATAGGTATCTCATTTTTTACACAATTGTTGGAAATTTTCAACATTTCAAAAATTTTATGCACCATTATATATATATATAGTACAGATAGAGATATTCAACAAAAATCTTTTATAAATAGATTTGGCGGATGGTTTTTTAACTGTTTAAACCCGTCCTACGTCCGTACTAGACTAGACATTTGAGCCCCTTATGAGCTTCAAGTTGTGGCCTACTAGTGTTCTTCGACCATCGTTTTTAGTTGAACCCGGAAGGATACCCGACTAGTCTGCCTTCAGCTTGGGGGCCGTTACAAATGGTACAGAGCCAATACCAAACGTTAAGAAACTACAATAGTGTTTTTTCGAGTGTTATGCCATTTTTTCTAGACAATGTTCCAATCCAAACAGTAATTTGTGAACTACTTATTTTTAAGCAAAAGTATTAGTAAGAAAAAGTAATCATAAACACCCCCTCTGTAAAAGAATATACAAATATGTTAATAAAAAAGGGAATAAGTAGATAAAGAATGAATCCATACAGAAGGAGTTTGGATGATGCAAACACTAAGTTTCTTTATATACTTACTGTTACGTATATAAGCAAATAAGCAGAAAAGTGATCTTAAACACCATATTGGATTCGATATATGAAATTCAGGTTTTTGAAGGTCTTGTCTTTTTTCAGTAAGCTAAAAAGGTGTGAATGAATCCATTCACGACTTGAGTTGGTGATGCGTCTAGCATGTGTTTATGGTTGTCAGCTTAGTTGACACAATATGTTTTGTCAAACGACAGCTATATACACTTGAAGAGGGGAGATAATATATCTCAAATTAGTTTTTAGGCATACGTATAGGAAGCTGCTATATTGGTAGGTTCAGACCAATTAGAATGAATAATCATGCTTCAATCTCCAAAATTTGGTTAATGTTAAGTGAACCCAAACTAATTGAATTTGGGGTTGATGAATGTGAATAAAACTAATGTTTTTTGCTTAGGTGTGCCATCCATTGACTTCCCTCCTCCCCGGGAAATGATTGTGTTACATTTGTAGAACTTGTCCAAGAACATAATCTATCAGTAATCCGACCGACAACTCCTAAGGATTGTAGTGTCCCCTTTGTTCTGATAAACATTTTCACTAGTTTCTCGACATGTTCCACGTCAATGTAGCGTCCATTTGTTATCTGCTGTGTATCATACCTTGCAAACCAATAGAAACAGAAAGTTGATCGACAATAATGCATGTAACTTCAATTCTGATATAGAGTCGATAGTTGTCCACTTTTTGGAAACCGAATTGAAGCAGGGGTATGAAAATATACTCGGATAAACTTACACTTAAGGAAGTCTGTCATGGCTGCAAATTACAAGTTGTTGCAGTGACTTGCAAAACCTTAGGAAATTGTGCTTCTTCAATCTTCACTTCTTAACCACTGCCACGGCCTCTGTAAAGAATACATGTAATGATGTCAAGGTGTTTGTATAGGCACATTATCGTTTGTTAAACCTTCTGAATCAAGTCATCTCACATGTTTAAAATTTGAAGTGATCATTCCTTTATAATACCGACCTTGGTTCTTATTGTGGCAGGACCCAAATTTCTTTCCCTCAGAGGCTCTTCCTCTGTCGGGCAGAGATAGGTATAATTGTTAACCTTTTCATCCAATCTTGTTTTTATTATTGTTAACCTTTTCAGATCTTCTACTTATTGTATGTTATTCTGACATCTTAAATATATGCTAGATGGGTCGGTCAGCTTAGTGAATGTACCTGCAAATCTACTAGTCGCAGAAAAAGAAGAAGCTAAAGCTGTATTGCACATGTATTTAACAAGCCAGGGCATGAATCGTTTAAATGCAGCCAGAAAGATGAAAAAGTTGGACCTTTTCATCGATCACCTTCTCTTAAGACTTCATACTGTTTACAAAACCCGGTATCTAGTAGGTATGAGTCATATAGGTTGACCTACTCTTTCATTTCCCACTAGTTCAGTATAATAAGCTTATTGGAAATTTTCTAATCTCTTGCAGGACGAGAGCTCACGACTCCAGAAATCAGAGATGCTCTCATCCCTTACCTTGATGAACTTTTGGAAGAGCATGGGGACGATTTTGTTGAAGTGCTAGAATACTTTCCAATCCCACTAGTGAAAGATAAATCAGAGGAAACCGAGCCAAAACCGTCTTCTAATGATAATGAAAACTCGGCTACACCCGTCCCTTCCATTGAACCCACTACCAACGCTAAAAAATCGACCGCCTCACGAGCAAGTAATATTGGTGAGCCTAATCTGCCTCCACATGTGGTCTATCTTGAAGAACTTGGTATGGAGCGTGATGTTATTAAGGAAGTAATTCGGAAATTCCCAGCTTTTGCTTACTACAGTTTGGATGGAAAAATCAAACCCGTGGTTGAGTTCCTTCTCGACCTCGGTATAGCAAAGTCAGATATCCCCATAGTTATCAGTAAACGACCTCAATTATGTGGTATTAGTCTTACTGAAAATCTAATCCCGACAATGGCGTTTTTAGAAGACTTGGGGGTGGACAAGAAAAAATGGGCTAAAGTTATTTATCGATTCCCCGCTCTTCTGACTTATAGCAGATCAAAGTTACAATCAACAGTCGATTATTTTTATGAACTCGGCCTTTCTTCTCAAGACGTGGGGAAGGTTCTAACTCGCTACCCATCCATTATAAGTTACAGCGTGGAGGAAAAGCTACGACCCGCAGCTCAATACTTTAATTCAATAGGAGTAAATCCTGCAGTACTTATGTCTCGATGTCCACAAGCTTTTGGTCTTGGCATCGAGACAAGTTTGAAGCCCGTCACCGAATTTTTCCTGCAAAAAGGATACCATATTGCTGATTTTGCACTAATGGCTTCTAGATATGGAGCTCTTTATACTTTTAGCGTGGAAGAAAACCTGTTACCGAAATGGGAATACTTTTTGACTATGGAATATCCAAAATCCGAACTGGTGAAGTTTCCTCAGTATTTTGGGTACAGTTTGGAGGAGCGGATTAAACCGAGGTATGAAATTGTTAAAGAGAGCGCAGTAAGGTTGCTGTTAAACCAGGTGTTGTCTCTTTCAGACGAAGATTTTTACAAGCTTCTTAAGCGAAAAGTGAAGAAAAAGAATGCTTGTGCTTGATTTGCAGGATCCCAGATGCGACAGTAACATAATGATCCAGTATGCGTGTAATCGGTATGCTCTGTTATGACATTGAAGCGGATGAATGTTGTAGATACTGGGCAATTGCATTATACTGTGATTTGAAACTTTATTTACAGGTGGGCAAGTACACAGTTGAGGTCTTGGATCAATTGTAATTGAAACATTTTAGTAATGCAGGTAGTCTTTATCATTTGTGCTGTTTATTCAAGTTAATCGGATAGATTTAGGGATCAAGATCTTTTATGTTTTCGTGTTACATCTGTTTTTAAGCTGTCTGAATAAGCACTTGTTATATGTTTATAGATGATAATCATGTCTGAATAAGCAAGCACTTGTTTTATGTTTATCTAGTCAACATGAAAGTCACTTCTGCAGTATCAAGTTCGTATCTAATACTGTAGCATAAAAGACAGAAAATATGCAACAACAGTTTACATATAATAACGCGAATTTCGCATTGAACAACACAAATAAAAAACAGTTCGAATTTCGATGTACATAACATAAGTTTGATAGAAAGGAAAAACGTGAAAAACATAAAAGCTTTACCGCTTATGGTTTAACCCTTCCCAAGTGGACATGCTTAACTACATTTGCGACTTTTTTTACCTCCACATATATATATCCTCAACCTTGATCCTTGTAAATGTTTACCTCAGACATTTGGGGTGTGTTTAGTTGGAAAATATTTTCCTTATCATTTTTTATTTTCTGTTTTGTAAAAAATAAAAAAAGTTTTCCCTTTTGAAAAAACATTTAAAAATTTAGAAAACGCGTTTAGTTGGAGAAATATGTCTTTATGTTTTTCATTTTTCAAAATCTATAAAGGAAATAAAGAGGGAAAAAGAATTTTCTATGTTTAAAGGAAAACCTAGAAAACAAAAAAAAAAGTTTTTTTATTTTGCGTGCAAAAGGGTAAAACATGGATTTTATATTTTTTAAAAATATTTTTGAAAAACGATAATTTGAACGCGTTTTCTGTTTTCCTTGTTTTCTAGAAAATATTTTGTAAAAAACAGGGTATTTTCTATTCAACTAAGCGCAATTTGGTATTTTTTCAAATATTAGAATCAAATATTAGAATCCCTTTTTACAATATGTCTGTCTTAGTATGACAACCTTTTTTAAATTTTTTGATTTTTTGATTTTTTGTAACTATATTTTTATTATAAAATGCTAATATAGTGTTTGAACTCGTAAAAAACATGCTAAACAAAAACTATAAATCTTTACAAGCCAAAACATGGATAATACAAAAATCCTATAGAAGAAAAGCAACAAAAACCATTTTGTCATAAAAAATTAATTAAAAAGATACGAATAACATACTATTATATTTCATTAAAATCCATAACTATGATGTCATTGTCAAGACACAAAAATAATATTGAAAATCAAAATTAAAGGAAAAGCACAAAAATTATGGCATTTTTACCAGTTTGTAGCTCATTTATTACGGCCCTCTGAAACTCCATCTCTTTTTCATGAAAGGCCTTGCTATCTGCAACCCGCTTCTCCAATGCCTTTCTTTTCTACAACTCCTCAGATGCTTTGATGGCAAATGGCTCGTTGTGCAATTCCGAATGTACAAGTTTATCCTTCAGAACATCAATCTCAGCATCTTTTGCAGAGATGGTTTGGCTAGATTGAGCATACGCATCCTCTAGCTCGAACCCTCGGCTCTCAAACTTCTTGCGCAATTGCACAGCCACGGTCACTTGTTGTGCAGATAATATATTGAACTCCTTCACAAGTGACCAGGGGGAGAGACCACCTAGGTTTGCCTCACGGGCTGGCGGAGTGATGTGATCCATAAAATCAACACAAACTGCCTCACTAGATAGCACTGCATTGGTCGACACCTATGTAACAACCCCATTTTACCTTTACCCAGCGGAACATTGATCAAGGGTATTACTTCATAATACCATTGTCACAATAATAGAAAATTCTAAAAAGACAATTTTAAAAAACAAATATTATCATTCATTTATTTAAATCAGAGTTTAATAAACAACTGTACATACACTGTACAAACACAGGTTTCCCAAAGATCTAGTTTTATTGATAAAATAATAACTTATTCAATACACCACCCTCCATAGCATGCCAGTCTTCATTCACCTGAGATATATGCATAAAGTCAACACAAAGTCTGAGTGAATTTATAGGTTTTAAACATCAGTTGAATACAAGTATGACTCTCGGGCTACAGTGTTATACACCCAGTTTTAAATTCATCGATTCTTATTGCACTAGCTCATGATCCGCGACTAGACATTATTAGAAAAATCCGACAAATTGCCCTTAAGCAGGAAGATTGCCAGACTATCCTGAGTTTTGCAAAATAAAGCATATCTGTTTAGCCTAGTAATGGACCATTAGCTGCTAGCAAGTGCGACTTGTCCAGATAGGAGATGTTAGTCTTCAATAGTACTATTCACGATATTAGCGCTCATTAAATGATTAGTGTTTCACGATTAAAAGGGACTTTGGATGGCAACAAGTAAACATAGTGTCAATAATCATATAGGCAGCATACAAAAACACTTGTATTCCAGTTTTGCATATATCCCCCTCACGGGTTTTCAAATTGTTTGTAATCTTTTAAAATGTGAGGCTATAAACTCACCTTAGCCTATAGAGTCTTTTGATTTATCCAACCACAACCTTCTTACGGAATCTGGACTGACACACAATATGAATATATACCAAGTGTTAGTCTTGAGTTCATTCTCTTTAATTAACATTTTTTGATTGAATTAATTTTTGGAGTAATAGTATCATTGTTCGGGCCATCATACTCAGAAGCCATTCTATAAACGTTTAAGGAGCGAGGGCACTTTTAAATCTTAAACCCAACCACTCAGTCAAAACGTAATATCGAGATGGAACATCTTTGTACAAAGCTCCCAACTAACATGACACAACATATTTATTACATTTTGATTTTTAATGTTGGCAAAAATAGTCCTTATTATTATAGTTTGGTGTAATTACCCTTTTTACCCTTTAAGTATAAAGTTTCATAAATTGCAATTTAAACCTTTATTATTTAACCTTAGGGTCTCAAACTATACAAAATTTATTCTTATAGCTTTTAATTTCATAAAATGACACTTTTGGCCAAAAATGATTTATAGTTTCAAAATTGACAGTTTTAGTCCCTGAACTTGTAAAAATCACATAGCAAGATCAAAAATGATCCAAATGATCCAGGATTTGAAAAAAAAGTTTATAAACACATTTATAATCATAATAAAAACATTTCTTCAAAATTATAGCTTTTGAAATGGGTTTTTGCTCATTATTTTATGTAAATTATAAAAGTAGGATTTTAAGACATCTTTAACTTATAACTTTCCTTTAAAATGATGAAATGAATTAGTTTCTTTTGTATTATCTTTCTAACATAATTTTGGCATTATAAAAAGTCTAATTAAACTTTATAACAAGATCAAAGCCTTGGTTAACATAGATTTACCTAGGTAGCTCCAAAATGGCTCCTTTTGGCTTCTTATGAACACAACTTGCTATCAAAGCTTAAAGAGCTTCAATGGCTAGCTTTTAGTTTTAGGTCTTGTGGGATGTACTAAGACGTATATAGAGGTGGAAATGGAGAATGGGTATGAGATACAAATGAAACGGGGTGCAAGTTTCAAATGAAGGTATACACCCCTATTTATACTTGTAATGACCCTTAGCCTCCAAGTTATGCATTCAAACGTGTATATATAGAGGGGTGACTAATGAAGGCTAGTGAAGATCTACACAAGTTTATAGCTTGTAGCTTTTTCCTAATCCTTCCTTATGGCTAGAAATGAGTCACGACATAATGTAGATAAGAATGGTGATGTGTAGCAAGCAAGGAGGTAATACACCTACTTGTCACACTCTTAAAATATCTTAGGATGAATAAATATTAGGTTCTCAAACTTGGAATGGATGGAAATGGTTTGAAAATGAGTTTTGGAGGGAAAATGTAAAACCAGATCCTAAAACTAGGGCTTGTAACTTATGCTTTGTGTTTTTGGTGATTAAGGGCTTAGGAAAGTGATTAGTGAATGATTAGGGCTTAATTAGGGTTAAGACATTCTATTAAAGAGATTTGGGTCCTTGGTTTGAAGTTTAACAAAGGTTTGATGTAAAAATGGGAAGAATACATTTGTAGATTAGGGTTTTCTAATGATCTAGGGTTTAATCTTAGTAAATGTGATTATCCTCCTCTTAGCTACTGATTTAAAATTAATTTAGGTCCTAGAAATTATGTCTTAAGTGTCCAATGAGTTCTCACACTTGGTTTAAGGGTTTAGTTAGGGTAAACATGTCTAAAGAGTGAAAATACCTATTTTGACCTAATTTACAAGTCATGCATTGAAATCTTGTACCTTGTGCATTAGTGTTAGCCTCAAAATATTGAGTCAAACAAGAATGTTCGGTCATAGGTTTATATTGTAACATTTATTAGAACGTTGTAATAGTTAGTTGAAATAGTCGTGACATTACGGGCTTAATGGCTAGCTTAAAAGACCTCTTTCAAGGTACTAAGCATTTATTCAAGCCCGACCCAATCAAACTATAGCCCATTAAGACACATGTAGGCAAAGGCTATAAATACCCTTCCTAACATGTTAGGAATGGTGTTGGTTGATTCATTTTTCTTAATCTAATCCTCCATAAGTTTCACATACTTCTCTCTCTTTTCTCTCTCCAGTTTCTCTCTCTAGAATTCATCTTTTATCTACCTTTCTTTCTTGTTTAATCATCTAATAATATGGGACAACATTTAAGATCAATCGCCACGGGGTAGATACGTGATTGGTTTTGGTTCTCTTATTGATTTCGTGGGTATTTTCTTCATCTAAGCTCGAATCATCAAAAAATTTTGCGTTTTCGTGGTATTAGTGAGTAGACAAATCGACTACATAGGCATCGTAGAACAATGATAATCTATAATTAATCAAGAGGGTTGTTGTTAAACTAGAGAGAGAAACAAGAGAGAGAAACAAAGAAACTTTTATTAATGTGTAAAACAAACTAAACAACCAACACCCCTTTCCATGGTGGAAAGGGGTTTATATATACCCAAGTCCTTAAGTGGACTTGGGCCTCCGGCCCATGAACATGCTCATCGGTCGGGCTAAACATAAGTATTACTTAAACAATACTACGAACCTATAACTATATAGTTGGAGTGACCGAGACTTTCTTAATACACAAAACGTATTTCCAACAATCTCCCCCAAAGGGAGGTCACTCCAAATTTACAAAGTTCTAATCTAGCATGTTAGATCTTGTTCTTGAGCTCGTAGTCCACTTTTCTCTTTTCTCATTTCTTTTTGTTGTGAATATTTTGATGTTGATCTTTTAGGCTTTGGCTTTAGGGCATTGTTCTTTTGACCCTTCACGTGCGATCTTTGCCTTCTTGTGATTCTTGCCTCCTCGTGACTTCAAGTCCCACACACTTATCCTTTGTTGAATTCTTTGAAAGTTTCAGAGTCGATACAGCGGAAGACTTTTTAGGTCAGACTTTCTTGAATTTGCTGAAATATTTGAAGCAGAAGGAATAAATATGTGAGGACGAGTTCAACACGTACACCGCAACGCCACCGTCTTCAACAGGTACACCGCAACGCCACCGTCTTCGAATGCAGCAACATAATAAGACACGAATGAAATGGCTTAGAATATTTCATTCTATATCGGTAGCATTTTACCTCCGGTTGATGAAGACCGTTGGACGATATTATATATCGTACCTGTGACTGATAGTTTCAATTAAGTAACTTCCTGACAGGATTTCACGGGTAAACCCGTTCTCTTTATTCGATGATCACTAAGCTTGACTGCGAACATAAAGAGTGAATCACTTGGATAAATTATCCTTGTGATTGAAGCCGTCAATTCATGAAACTTGGAACAAGTGAATTTCAACTAAGATTTTCACCATCGCTGCTTTCCAGTTGTCACGAGCTTGATTCAAATAGAATCTTGCTTGTCACCTACCAAGTGTTATTTGATGTTAACACTAGAAGGATTTCCACTCGTCACTGTGAACACTAAAGAGTGTCACTCTGAGTGTTCTAGCAAGATCATATGATAATGCGTAGAGGCCTGGAACGAGTTTAAGTTCAATTAAGAATTAAACTACTGTTTCTTTCCAGTTTTTCACAAGATTGGTTCTTAAAGAACCGCACGTGTCACCTACCATGAGCTTGTTTGATGTTGGCTCAAGCAGGATTTCCATCTTCATTGTAATACTTGCGTATCACTCGGATGTTCTGGCAATATTACAAGAATACTGCGTAGGACTCATAAAGATCTCTTACTTTTCACAGTGTGTGAAGAAGCAAGAAATAAATGAAAAGTGTCCTAATGAGACTTTTGATGATCTCGTGGCTCTAGACTCGATAGTGCGTTTTGATTTAGTGAGCGATGGCTGGAGAGGATTGTCACCTATTCAATATCAGTCTATTCGGAGTGAATAGACCAATAGATAACGTGTTAAGCTCCGTGTGATTAAAACAAACATCTTTTGAGAGATATTTGAGTTAGCTGGGAGGGGTTGTGCATGACATCACTGGGTCCATGATGTCTTGTCTTCAATATTGAGAATCATTAAAAATGATCCCAATAATAGATGTGTTGACCCGGTTTCTGTCCTAAGTTGTAAGGAGGGCTTCTTTCTTTACACCCTTTATCTTTACATTTCTTTTTCATTCTTCAACCCCTTCAATGCTTACCAATACGTCATCACTAGCACCTTGTTGTGATTGTTCTAGTGCTAGCTTAAGTACTTGGTCGGCATTCAGCTACGTTCACAATCTTTCTCCATCTTTCCCAGGCCTTCTAATTCTATCTAGGGAATTGTCCTTGGGAAGATTCCATCGGTTCTGATGAATCATTGGACTAATACCTAATCCTACCACCCTTTTGTCACCACGTTCGTCGTGAATTAAGTGTGTTTTGGGTAAGTATTGTCACCATGAAAAATCCTTGAAAATCACTTAAAGCACTTGTGATATTATAATCAAAGTTTTTGTGCCTTAAGTGTTTTGTTCATAAAAAACGCTCCCCCTTAACATGTGCATTTACACATATTAAGTTGGTTTATCTTTTAAGCCTTTTTCATTGTTTAGCCAAGTATCATTAAGTCTCCTTAATCCCATTTTCTCCCCTTTCCAAAATGTTAACCATCAATATTTTGGATATTAAATGAATTAACCGGTCTTTGGGTAAAAATGAAATCAATCTATGGCCATAGAACATATTAATGCTCCCCCTCAAGTTAACGAGGGTTAGTTGTAATGCTTGAGTATGATATATTTTGAAAGATTTAGAATCTCGTGAGAAATTCTTGAAACATTATCATACTTTCACACTACAACAAGCCACAAAAGCAGAATATTCACAATATTTACATATTCACAAATTTAACAATATGGAGATGACCTGAGGTAGTACGACCCATTAGATGGATCGTTCCATGAACTTGTGGTGCGCTCCATACGGTCTTCCACCAACGAATCGTTCTAAACTTCTTATGATACGTCTTTCTCTCAGCTTCTCATCAATCTTCTTGATCGTGTATGTAGCACTCTGTTGATATACCTTGTCCCAATCTACAATGACCTCTGGAAGAGTCTTGTGCTTGTTGAGATGCACCAACTTGTCCCGAATATAGGTGAGAGTCCCGTCACTAAATTTGTTGATCTCTGGAATTCTCATGAACTTCATAAGACCATGACCATTCAGGTAGAAAATGCCAAGCATCGGGTCAGAGGTGCTGGTGTAAGGAGATTTGTCCGCATGCATCTGGAAGACTTTAGTGCGTGGTTTTGAGAGGTTGAGCTTCCTTTGATAACTTTTTACTCCAAGTCGCAGATCTTCAACTCTTTTCTTGATGACAAATCGACGTGTATACATTCGAAGAGCTGAATTCATGGCAATTAGTTCTTCCGACTTCAAGTGTCTGAGGGCGTTGTGAGTTAGTAAAAGCAGCATGTCCTCAATGTCCTCGAGACGAAGAAGTGGAAAATCGCCTTCTTGGATATTGTAGACTTTTTCATCTTCTCTAATGAGTCTGATCTCTGTCAAATGTTGATAGCCTGTTTTGGGTTCAATCCTAACGCCTTGGATGCTTTTGATTCGAATTAGGGAGAAGACTTGAGAACCTGAGTTGTGCACACTTGCATAGTTGTAGGCGCGTCGCACACGCTCATCCTAGTGTGAAGCACCCAATTCAGCATATCGATCATATGCAGGATATTGTTGTGGAACCCAGAGACGGTTAACTTTTTCTTCTAACCAAGGTATCAAATCCCAAGTTGCTGCCTTTACCAATGTTAAAGAAGTTGCATACTTGTTTGCTCCCTTGACCAAGTATTTGAGATCCTCACTGACAAAGAATTCAAGTGCAATTTGATCATCATCTACAGTTGTAGTAGGAGGAGGTTTTTCAGGCGCATGAAGACCATCCCTTTGAGTAGTTCTCAACGCTTTCAGAAGTTCATTTGCGTTGTACTCGTATTCCGTGCTGCCGAGCCTTGATTTAACACGATGGTTGGGATTTTTGAGTCCTCTCACAACCATTGCTTGAGTTACATTAGACCCATAGTTGTACTCCAAGTATCTTGAAAAGTCTATTGGATTGCTTAGGAATTGAGAGAAATCAGCTTCATCAGCCTTTGTCAATGGACGAAGTGCAGCAACATTGGACACCCAAGGTTGTACGGGTGCATTTTC